>CM042083.1:5438178-6089178 GCA_023509865.1 Trypoxylus dichotomus | reverse complement strand
GTTCGGGATTTGCGATAAGGGTGTGAAATTTGTGCGACTGAGTCGTCGCCTTTCTACTTCCTTTATTGCTTGTAGCGCTATACGTGAACATCGTAGGTCAATTCTGACGTCATATTCGGATTCTGCGGTGTCGATTACTACAAGATACTCATCGCTGTGCCAATCTAGCGAAATTGACAAGATGTGCATAAGTCCGATGACGACATTTTATTGATACGGGCTGTGTCCCGACGAATGCCGTTTAATTTTTCGAGTAGGGACGGTAAAAGCAATTTCTTTAAGGAACGAGTGATCGTGGCAAAAATGCTTGCTCTATAGAAATCGACCTCGTAGAAGCTAAATTTGACATCAGAAATGAGCTAGCATTTTTAGAATTTGTGATAAGGGTGTAGAATTTGTGCGACCGAATCGTCGCCTTTCTACTTCCTTTATTACTTGTAGCGGTATTCCTGAACGTCGTAGGTCAATTCTGACGTCATATTCGGATTCTACAGTGTCGATTCCTACGAGATACCCATCGCTATGCCAATCTTACGAAATTGACAATATGTGCATAAGTCCGACGACGACATTTTGGTGATGCGAGCTGTCCCCCCGACGAATGCCGTTAAATTTTTCGAGTAGGGACGGTAAACGCAATTTATTTAATAATCGAGCGATCGTGGCAAAACCTATTACAGCGCCATCTATCGGACTTTTGTAAACTAAAGCATGCATTTTTTAAGTGCAGTGTTTTTGAAACTAAAATGTTCGGTTGTCGTTGTAAGGCCCTCAACGAGGGCTCTAAATCCTAAAAAGCGCGACCGACTAATATACATCGTTGGAGTTGGATTATCTCAAAGAAAACAAATTATCTTTTCTACTTTAGAATGTTTTGTGACCAGTCTTAATTATTTCCGCGGACATTTGATGGTTAAGAGACCATAGCTAAAGAGAACGATGAACAAAACGCAACCCGTATTATTTTAAGTATCAGATATTTAGACGTTTGCCAAAAAACAATTTTGTTTAGCAGGTCAAAATTTATAGGATGGTTAGATCCGCTCATTTTTGAATATCCCCGATTTACTCGATTTTTATTTTAGCAGCTTCCAAATAAGCTATTTTGAAGGATGTTTATAGGGAGAGGCGTATATAAAGATATGAAACAAACAAGGACATTTATTTGGCACACACACTGTATGTAACAAATATCTTTAACTAATGGATTAAAGTACAAAAAGTGTAAGCTACAGTAATATTCAAATCCACAATTTTCTCTATCATATTAATTTTTTCCAATAGGTATGTGGTAGATAGTATAATGCAAATGAGACGCCTTATTACACTTTTTTTCTGTTATCGTTTGTAACATTCAATTCGTAAATGTTAATGTAATAATGTATTTATTTACAACAATTATATTATATAGTCGTCAATTAAAATGACAAAAGGAGTAAACAATTCGGAACAAACAGGTAAATCATTATAAATATGTAGTCACTGTAATTTTACATTTAAAAAATGGAAAATTACAGCGCTCCCAAATTTTCCAATGCGCCACTTTTACAATGTAACTGAGATGATTAAATATGATGTAATGCAATAAGAAAATGTTTATCACAAATTTTCAATATTAGTTAGAACGGTGGCGAGATATTGTAAGAATTCAGTTATAAGTACTTAAATTACATAAATTCTATATGTATATTTCATCATCCTTTGCATACGAACTGGCCATATAAAGCAGGTTTACTCTAAACAAAAACAGAAGGGGTATCTGTGATCCTTATATAATTGTGAGGTCAAATATACTACAATTTTTTTTCCCTTCTACAACAGGTAGACTACGTCTGCATTTTGCTTGTTTGTAGGGCAGCTAATGAGACGGTTCGTTACATTTATAATTGAGATTGATTGTAGTAGAAGTAAAATAAAACGTATACAATAGAATTGTACACTGGGCAGAGTTAAGAATTGTTCTTCTGAGATTCTTTGGTAAAAAAATTCGCGATCGTTTTAATCCTGCCCATGAAGAATACAGGGATGAATTTCATTATTTTTGATTCCATTCTCTTATACGTACACACACAAGTAACAGTTCTAAAAGAAAAAAAATATTAATCAAGTCAACAAGGATCACATATAATACATTTCAGCAATATACATTTTGCACGATTACTTTAAGCCGTCATTAAAATTTGTACTGCACTAATTACACTAACTCTGAAAAAGAAGATGTCAAATGAAAATTAGAAAACGAAAAAAAAAAATGATTGATATCGTTTAAATTCCTGCACTTCAATAAATTATATTTAAATATTATCACATTCCTAAAGAATCAGCACCTTACAATATAATATAACCATGACATTTCTTTTGTGAACACATTATATTTCGTTTTTAATTAAATCTGGAATGTTAGAGATATGATTTCCTTTAATTAAATATTCAATATTATATGTTTTAATATAATATACATTATGTACAGAGGCTGATAAGAGCCAGAATACTGTGAATAATATGCCCCTAAAGGTATCTCGAATATGGAACACTCGATATATAGCGTTTGCTTGGGCTTTAGAGAGCTTTTTAATCACTAAAAACAATTAAATGAAAGAAAATAGAGAAAAATTCATCGATTTTAAATTTAATTTTAAGATATGCTTAAGATTTAAAGTATGTCAGGATTTCCTCTGCTTTCTTTAAAATGTAAATACGCTTATAGATGTAATAATTTACAATTATCTTAATACTAATAAAAAATAACATACTTAACAATAAACTTTGGGTCTTAAACTTAAAAACTACACATTTTTAATTTAAATTAACAGTTGACAAAGATTTCCTTTTTAATATAGACAGATTTTTCACGATGTTATAACTTGATGATTGTCAAATTTATTTTATTTTATTATTTTTCTTTAAAAACTGTCTATATTCATATTCATACAGATATAATTCATGTATCAAAATATTAATCAATAATATTGCACTATTTCAATCAAAAAAATTTGCCAAATAACTTCCAAAAAACATTTTTTTAAAAATTCTGTGTATCACTTCAATCAACATTTAATACTTTCTTTGGTTTAAAATATAGTTAACTACAAGAGAAAACAACTAAATAAATAATTTTAATTAATGTTTGTTGTAATATTGCAAAAAAAAAACGTTTAAATTATACATATATATATATATATAAAAATATTTTTCTTTAACTAAAAATAATAATAAATTAGTGAAATAATGACACTAATTGCAATAATAAAATTACTTATTTTGTTCTTATACACTATGACGAAGACGAATACCAGTTCGCAGGAGCTGTAGGTGCCCTTTTTCCCGGGTGGTACAAATGGAATGATGCCCCCGTAGCACTATGATGATAAAACTGTGGTTGTTCTATATACGAATACACTTGTGGCTTTAATGGGAGGGGACTGTCTGGGTACTGATGCCTTAAAACGTCTTGATAGATCGGGGTTGTTTCAAAACCAACACCGGAGTGGAGCTGTTGATGTTTATCTCTAGGAGATACACTGGACGGAGGTGTCATGGTTGTATGGTAATCGCTAGCGTAATTTGTTGGATAGTTCTGATGTTGCGACAACAAAAATTGATGTTCGCTATACGAAGATGCTTCGCTGCTTGTTGGTGCTGACAGTGGTCCGACTTGTGTATCACCTGAATAGTATCCGCATCCGGTACTTCTAGGACTTGTACTAGTAATTCCGTGCACGTTTGCCCTTATAACGCTCTCCCGATTAGCATATAATTGCCTTAATAAGGCTGATGCCGGTAAAGCTCTTTGTTGCTGCAACTGTTGATGCGCGCCGATCCATTGGATCGTAGTTCTTTGTTGTTTAAGTAAAGCGTCCGTACTAAAATCGGTTGGTTGATGAACGGGAGATTTACAGGCCGGTAAGTGTTTGGACATTGCGTTTTCTAGGTCTTTAACCGATGTGCTACCCGGTTCTTCGATGTCTTTAGGAGTTGTACCCTGGGGTTCTGGCGCGTTGGAATGAACGGCCGAAGTGGGATGACATGACGACGTAGCCGGACTAACAACCACGTTTTTATGGATCCCTCGCTGCTGACGGTCTTCGTCTTCATCTGATGATCCTTGACATATATCGACGTTTTTCCTTTTGGAGGCAGTCCGCTGAACGTTGACTTTTCTCTGGAGATCATCTGTGGACGTTGGTAACTGATTAACGTGATCAACTGTATCATTTCTGTACTCTGGGTCTTCTTCAGCACTGTCCTCTCCTTTTTGAGGTGGTTCTTGTGGTGGATTGAGCGGACTTCCGCTGTTACGACCATCTTACCACAGATAGATATTTAGACTATATTCAATTTACATTTAGCATTGGTGGTACGTTAACGTACCTCCGCGATCGGCGTCTGGCGATTCATTCTCCTGCTCATTGCTGCTGATGTCCTCCCTTTTAACCGTGTGAGAGTTGTCCAATTGGCAGCAGTCCATCACCATGTTTTTGTATTCGTGGCCACTGTTAAAAATATACCATTATATTTGTTCAAATAGAATCAATTATTTTATTATAACAAATTGGTCTTAACGTGGTATCTTGCTTGGACACCAGATAACACGTTAATATACAGGATTTGATTTTTTTAAATTTAAATCTTGTTATTTCAAGTTAAATGATTCATCCTGTATTTCTTTCAATGACCATAAAATCTTTTTTTATCAATATCGTATTACCTTATAACATAATTAACGCAAATAATATTTTGCTCATCTGCATTTTTAGTATTGCAAACAACAGTGGCACAGGTTTGCATCCACGTATATCCACCATTTTTATTCATTATTCTATAGTAGTGCGTAAGTACTTGACCTTTATTTATCACTAAAACGAAACACAAGAAAAATTAGCATTAGAAATTTTCAAATCTTTTTGAAATTGTACAAAAAAAATTAAAATTGGCCAAGAAAAAAAAGATTCTTACGATCAATATGGCATTTTCTCAACTTATTGGCATCTTCTCCGTGGCAAAGCGTGTACAGATTCCTTCCAGTTAGTTCGTCAGACGTGTAGTCTAACAATTCAGAAACTTTCGGTTCACAATGCGCTATCCTAAAATCAAAATTTATTCGAGTAACAAACATATCAGACTCAAGTCGTATTTCGTGAACACTTGGGGGTGGCAAAGCAATCGCAAGGGCTACCATTCCTAACAGAAGCGGTTGAGATTTTCTCGAATGAGAGAATGTATATTGAGGTCTTAAACGGCAGAGCATTAGAACCACCTGCAAATTTAAATCGAAATATAATAAGAAGATCTCGTTAAAATACGCGAAATATTTACCCTATATCCGGACGATTTAAAGTGGCATCCACGTTTGGTTAAAGTCGATTTCATGCGCACACAGAATGCCCTATCCAGACCTTTGTATGTTGGATTACTTGCTATTGTCATTATTGTTGAAACTGTAAACGGAAAAAGATAAGTATTAGTGAACATTTAATTTTATCTACGACTGTATATTATATTAAACACGTTTCTATATATATATATATATATATATATATATGAGTCATGTAGTGGTATCGACTGTACAACCCCTAGTTCAATTGTGAAAGCATTATACGTGTAATTTTTTCTACCATATTCGTATTTATTCAATAAACTTTAGAAATAAGACATCTCTATTCATCCAACAGTTAAGTAACATGTAATTGTTGGTGCCTGCTGACAGGAAACTAATTTGTATGAAAGGCAAACGCTTGGACGTGGTCAATTGTTATTCCATAGCAATACTGTTGTGTCACGCCTAGGAATGTTGTATCACTTGGTCACTACACTAATCGAAAGATTTTTAAACAATTATTTCTCGCAATCCTACTTTCTATTCTTTTTTTTAAGTAGATCAACTTCAACACAATTTTCTAATGCGCGTTACTTTAACACTCATTAAATATTTGAAATTCCCGCCGAAAATACGACGCAAAAAAACGTGATATAAATGCGAAAGAATCGCATACTTACCGTCTGGATTGTTAGTTCCAGTATTTGACGAACTTTCTTCAGAACTACTACCCGGAGACGCCATGTTTTGGCCTTGCGATAATCCTAAACCGAGTTGCTCAGCTATTTCCGAATGATCTTGATGATGGATGTAGTCAAAAATGCTGCTTCCCGTCATCTCAACCTAAACGAAGGAAGAACAAATAATAACTAGACGTTCCCAATATGCTAATTTAAATTTTAAACGTTCAAATCTTTGCTACATCCACCCCTGTCTCCTTTGATAAAAAAGGCGAAGGATATATAGCCTTTTGTAGATAAAATCAGCCGCTTCTATCAAAATTTTATACATGAACTGTAATTTGAAGAACAACGGAAGTCATAAAGTACGTCGTTGAAGAGGAGATTGTTGATTAAGGCCTATGAGCATGAATAACTGAAAAATATACAATGCACGCCGAAAAAAGTGAATATCTTTTATAATTTAAAAAGTAATAGAATAAAATACGTATGGGGCTCTGTATAGTATAGTGAACTGTATTTAGTTAAACCGGTATTGCAGTTTTCCCCCGGATAAAATCTGCATCCGACCTTGCATTATTAAAGCTAAAGAATGTAACGCTAGATGGCAGATAAACACATCAATAGGGGGTTTGGTATTGAAGAAATTCATTTTCTAATGTTAACGTAATTATTTAAAACGTAAAATGTACAAATTATTATTCATTACGTTAATTCTAGGGTATTTTACCGATTCTAAAAAGGGTTAAAATTTATATAAAACGAACTCGAACATCTAAGACCGTTTGACGGATATTACAAAAATAATTACGGTATCGATAACGGACGGGGTGATGACGAAAAGATTTCCGAATTATGAAACGATAGACGAAAGTCGGACCTCCGCATGGCGTTGGCATGCAGCAGCTAGAAAGCCAAAGTCGGCCATGTTCCGTAGTTGCAAACACCCTATTGATTGTAACCCCGCCAGTCACATTATGAATGGCAGGCACGCTACTGCCGAGGTCTACGTGAGGAGCATTTACCGCCGCTGGAGGGTGGTTGGGTGGTAGAAGCAAGAAGCGAACTTTGGATGTCGACAAAGTAAAACCTATACCCACCTGCGAAAGCCCTAAGTATATAGAGACGGTTTCCGATATGTAGAGAAATCTACCATCAGCTGCTAGTGCCAAAGCGAATCCATCCAAGGACTATAAACAATTAAATGAATATTAATAAATGAAATGAATATATTTTAACTCGGGGGAAAAATTACATTTACATGATCAAAACTGTAATATTAAATGATCCATCATATAATTAGTAAGGTGTAAATTTGTATTTAAATATAAATTATTTACTTAGTAAATTTAACTTCTAAGAATTAACTTACTATTTTTACGTGACACTTATTCAATAAATTTTTACATTATCAATCGTGACATCATAATTTCTTATAAATGAAGTTAAATTATTGTGCAATAGAGAAAATTTTATATTATTATTATTACTAATGAAGAGACATTTCTTTCTAATACACCCGACGGAAAACAAAAGCAAACATAAGCATGAAATACACATTTTATCAACTGTGTAACCCCCTAAAGCCCCAAGTATTAAGTTCCATAAACTCCGGAGCTGAGTTACTTATTCAGTTCATGTAGCGTCGGTCATTCTTTATATACTGAAGGGATCAGACGTCATGAGAGACAAGCACAGGAAAATTGCCTGGAAGAAAGTAAACTACTTGCAAAAACGTATACCTCGATGTTACAGCCAGACATTTCCTTTCCTATACACATTTTAAACTCGTCAGTATTTCGTCTGATTGTTGTCAACCCCCTATGCGGCGGTTGGTACGTAAAAAAGAACAGCGAAATAAAACTTGAACGGAGGACAGATCATCCCGCAATATTTACGAACAATAAAACCGCCATTCTGTTCCCTCCTGCGTTATGTCTCCGATAAAACTTCCGAAGCTATCACCTTAATAACCCGTTAATTTGACTTGTTAATTAAACGCGACAACTTCAATAAGTTTGAATTGCTATTTTTTCCGGTAATAGCACAGCTTCTCACTCCCTACAGCAGTTCTTTATTAGTGTAGAGGGTGCCCGTCGCTTTTGTGGCATTTCGTCCTACCCTAGGGTCATTTTACATTATCAGCTAGAATTACTTCGAACACCTAATAAAAAATGATTATTGGCACACCGTGAAAGTAAAGTTTAATTTTCGAATCAAACAACAATTATTTGCTTTACGCATATTAATTCTTTTAATCCGAATAGAAATACGATGGTAAGCTAAAAAAATCGGTAAATACTTATGAGATGGAAGACTGTTTACAAATTGGTGAATGAATTTAAAAAAGATCGTACGAGCTTAAATGACGATCCCCGTTCTGGATCCACTTCTACAGAAAGTGTGCAAAAAGTTTTGAAATTTGTGGAAACTGAACAATAATGAAAGATATTGCTAAGGCTACAGGCATCTCCAGACAATGGGTGACGTACATCTTAAATGTTAAATTACACCATCGCAAAAACCCAAACGCGTGGAATGTTTTACAGCCATTTTGGAGATGTTTCGGGAAAATCCAGAAGATTTTCTTCGCTAATTTATCATTTGCGACGAAACATGGATCCACCACTACACACCAGAAAGTAAACAGCAATAGAAACAGCGGATTAAAAGTGGTGAACCGGTTCCAAAGAAGGCCAAAGTCATTCTATCAGGAAAAGGTGATGGCTGGCGTTTTCCTGGCTGCGAAAGGAAATTTGCTTATTGATTACCTTCCAAAAGGACAAACAATTACTGGACAATACTATTTTAAACTTTTGGATCGATTGAAGGCAGCTATCGTCGAAAAAAGACCCGTAAGATAACAAAAAGGGTCTTTTTCATTAAGACAATGCACCAGTTCACAAGAATGGAATTGTCGAAGCAAAATTGGCCAAATTAAAGTTTGAAACGCTTGAGCATTCACCGGATTTATCTCCGTCGGACTATCATCTTTCCCGCAAGCTTAAGAAACACCTCGGCGGTATGAAATTTGCTTCGGATCAGGAGATGATAGCTGCCGTGGACTATCATTTTGAGGAGCTCGAGAAAAATGAGTATTGTGAAGGTATAAAGAAATTTGAGCATCTACTAAATAAATGTATGAGATTATGTTAAAAAATAAAACACATTTTATTGAAATATTGCTATTTCTTATGCTTTAGTTACCGAATTTTTCAGTTTATCCTCGTATTCACGCAAAGTTTAATAGTGCTTTCGTTCTACACTAGGGTCATGTAGTTATCAGTTAGAATTACTTCGAATAACCAATAAAAATGATTATTGGCACACCGTCAAAGTAAGATTTAATTTTCGAATCAAACAACAATTATTTGCCTAACGTATATTAATTGTTCTTTTTTAATCTGAATGGAAATACTCACGCAAAGTTCAAAAGTGCTTTCGTCCCCCCTTAGGGTCATTTTACGAGACAGGCGCTATAAATTCTCTGCCTGACAGGCTTATATAGGTTCAAGCATGTTCAAATATAAATATGACGGTTCGAAGAGTAACAGTTTTCAGTAGCCAGCCAACTAACGTGACTAGCTCATGAAAATGTTTAAAATAATAAAAATTGAGTACCGCGCGGTCATCAAATTTTTAACAAAAGAAGGGCATATGGCTAATCACATAAAACATCTCCTTCGTATTTCACTCTAAAGAAATGAGCAAAATGTTGTCATGTGTGTGAAGACGACCCAAAACCAATTTTGAAGTCCATTGTCACAGGGGATGAAACGATGGTTCTGTTTTACGATCCTCTATCGAAAATGGAGGACATGGAATGGCGGCGACCTGATGAACCTCGTCCCAGAAAGGCAAAAGTCGTTTCATCAACGAAGGTGATGGCCACAATATTCGGGGATTGTGAGGGTATTTTGCTAATTGAGCGCTATACAAATGTGAATGGCGCATATTATGCGTCTTTATTATATAAATTTAGGGACAGTATTCGTTGCAAAATGTCGTGGAAAATTGATAGAAGGTATGCGATTATTGTACGACAATGCCCAACGTCCATACTGCCACCATTTCACAAGCTGCCATCCACGAATGTGGCTTTTAAGAATTGAAACATCCACCGTATAGTCTGGATATGGCATCTTGTGATTTTTATTTATTTTCTAATTCAAAAAAAGACCTTAGGGGACTTCGTTGTAAGGACGACAGAGAGTTGCAAGCAGTTGTTATAGAACATGGAAACACCTATAGGACATAGAAATAAATGTATAAAAGCTAGGGGAAATTTATATTAAAAAAATAAAATTTCTTTTTTCTATATCAGGCCGAGAATTTATGGTGCCTACCTCGTACATTATCAGCTAGAATTACTTCGAATACTTAATAAAAAATGATTATTGCCACACCGTGAAAGTACGGTTTAATTTTCGAATCAAACTATTATTTGCTTAAGGTATATTAATTTTCTTTTTTAATCCGAACAGAAATACTCACGCAAAGTTCAAGAGTGCTAGTTTTTGCCGTCATAATCTAGATCATTCATCAAGAGTCCCTTGTGGCTTTTGTCTACCTACCGGTATTTATTTTTTGTATCCGTGTCCCCTTAATTTTATTACTTATGTTACGATAAAATTCGTAATGTTCATATTTTCGTTGTTGAAACTATTCCTGTCGTTTGAATTTTTTTATTTTATTAGAAATACCCGAAATGAGTACAATTCCATTCATCTGCGCGGAAATTTTCGATCAAATATTTATATGCTAAGGGTGCCAAGAGTTAGGATATATAAATATTTAAATTACCTGAAGAATATGGGTACCCTGATGTTGCTCAAAAATATCGATAGCTAGGCCAGCTGAACCACGATTTCGCGTTGCTAGAAAAAAAAAAAGAGAAAGAGAGAAATGCAATATTAATCGCAAATCCACACAAGCAGATTCGATGAATAATATTAAAGGGTTCGCCCTAAGTCCTAAGTAAGGGTAAGATTAGAAAATACTGTAGGGGTGAAACTTCTTAATATGTATTGAGTCTTAGGCACAGTTTATTAAATCGAGATCTTAGGTTTTATGTGGGTATCAGTACGTATTTCGTGGTCTTTAATTGGAAGTTATTATTAGAATTTTGTATACAAAAACAAGGATACGGATCCATGTCAATTAGGCGAAACCGGGAGTTTTTAAACTCAATCAAATTTTGCATAATCATTTTATCAGATTTCTCCTTGAAGGGGTGCGTGTACAAGTTGGAGAATTACGCTTGTCAATTTACCGAGTTTGGTTTACAATAAGTACCCGCTAATATTATCATATTCCAATGGGTCTAAAATTGGATTTACAAATTTAGCATGCAAGGGCTAATGATCAGATTTACGACAACCCCCCTTTTCGGCAGCCCTTCATCTCTCATCAGCCCGTTTCATATTAGGATGACACACATTCAATCGGGGTTCTATCCGAAAACCATGATTCACGTCGTTTTTATTTGAAAAGAAAATATTTTTACCTTACCAACGTATAACGACGCAAAGTATTACAAGTATTTAAAATTTACATATTTGCCGTATATGATTGAAAAAAAAGAATCCATACATTGATTTCCCCGTAGAGTTAAGTTTAATTATCTATAATTCTATTGCTTATCAAATTGCATGAAATAGTCCGAAACGGTATCTCTATTGCAATTCTTTCTGATCCACAAAGTGTTTTTCCACCAAAAATTATTCTGAATAAATGGAAATGTAAGGGAACTAAATTTTGAGTCAGCGGAAAGTGTTGCAGTACCTTTCAATTCCATGATGCCAATCACAGTTTGGTTTAATTTGATGTGTTCCGACCTTATCCTTCTAATGCGTATGTGCAATTTTTAGAGAGTTTCGCAGTATTTCTCACTGTTAATGGATGTAAGGAACATAGTGGTCATAGTTTTACGGGCAGATGGACTGTTGTTCCCTTATTTTGAGACCCAATGAGTTTATACTTTGCGGAAATTTAGGTTGAATAAAATTTTATAAAGTCCGAAAACCATGATTCACGCCGTTTTTATTTGAAGAAAAAAATATTTTCACTTTATCAACGTATAGCGACGCAAAGTATTACAGGACTTTAACTTTACATGTCGGTTGTATATGATTTTAAGATACCTGTTTTAAATTCAACCTGCGTACATTTTAAAAATACTTGTAGATGTTGCCTGCGTGTAGCTACACTTTCAGAATAAATATTAGACCTCTTAAATCTAGGATTATACTTTTTATACGTACATATTTCAAAAAGAAAAAAAAAGATAGGATAATGAATTTACGTATGTAGAAATAATAATAGTATGCATCCCCCTGATTTAAACTACGGCAGGTAAATCTAATCACGATTCTCCCTCTGTTGTGTTAAATTTAGAAATCTAATTTTCATCCCTATTGGAATATAATACATTTAAACTGGCTCCCAATTCCAAAACCAAACTTGGTAAATCTACAACTGTAATCCGTGTGCATGTGGTTGCTTTGTATGAAGGGGTCGTGTCTAAAATAATTACGTGAAATTAGGCTACATTTAAACGTTGGGTGTTTTAATTAATAGACAGCGATCCTGATGATTATTCAGGGTGATAAATAAATATTACGCTTGAAATGTTATAAAACGAAGAAATCAATAAGGTGGAAGTGTACAATTATGGAAAACACACATCTTTCATAAACCAATATTGAAAAGGCGGGGTCAATTCCCAGAGGGCTTTTGACCAGCGGTGAACGGAGAATTTTCTTCTTCCTTCCTCGGGTAATTCAATAAAGAGTCATCAGTATTCTCAAGCTTATCATATATCATTATCGCAATTGGGTAAACAATAAAAGTTTGCAATAAAAATAAATTTAAGTAATCTTCTCTACCGTTGTCCTGCTCTCGTAAATGGCAAAGGAGATAAAAATTTTCATTCTCAATATGATTTATGTCGCGCCGAGATACACAATCTTTTCGACCAGATGCGTTTGTAGTTGTAACTGCGGACGTCCTTGGAGGATATAGCTTTAACTGTCCTCATGTTATATCCGAAATAATTTTATTTTAATCAAATATTTTATAGTATAAAATATATATTTCACGTCGATGATGAAGAATAAAATCGATATTATTCTTAAAGAGAGTTAAAGTAGTTTTTCTATTGGGGTGCGGCTAAAGATACGGTCTATGGACATCGGCAATCCGTTTGATGACGAGTTCGACTGCAAGAACTTTTTGTAGGAACTTGTTTAAAGAACTGGGCATGCGACTGTCTTCGTCGATGTACTCACTAATATTGTACGTGAGACAGAAATCATGAGAGATCAGAGCGAGGATCCAGATCCGAGCTGTTCTGTACGCTCCCGACTGACTGACCAAGCTGACCACGAATGATCATCATGAGGATACGCCGTTCGTATTTTCTATTCTTTTCATCTTTCGGATTAACGGTAGGCCAAGGTGACCCAGAACTTTATATAAAGTAGCATCGTCAACGAATTTATGTAATATATCCGAATCTATTGACATTTACTTTTCATGTATTCCAAATTCACTTCCTGCTTACAGAATGAAAATTTTTGAACAAATTAAATCAACAGAAACGGAATATTATTTCATTCATATCCTCGTCTACAGTGCCTTTCATATAATTAGAAACAAATAATTTCCATTATTGTACACTTATACCCAACATTTTGTAATAAATTTTATTATTATAATTATACAACCAATAATTGAGATGTATAATATTTCTAGATTTACATAAAACATTCTTTTCTTTTTATTATTATGATTTAAACAACATTATTAAATAATTAGTTTAAAAGAAATATCGTGAAAGATACACTTATTTCATCAAACAAATAACCACATGCTTGGTGACACTGCACTGTTGATTTTGGCCCAAACAATAGACAGTAACAACGTCGATTTAACCTCTTCAGGATTTCTTTGCATTTAAAACTATTACATTGTGTGAGATTCAACAACTGCCCAATGGGCACATGCTGATTGAATAATCATTACTACAACGTTGCAACAGTTATATAAACAACGTCAATTCTATAATCATATTTCTACTAAACGCTGAAAAACAATACCAAATTCTTCCAATTATCTTAGAAAATCAGGTTACTTGCTATCGTTATATTAACGTTATGGTAATGTTATATTAAACAGCATTTCTAGAGTTACAATAATTGATGATTGAAATGCTGATAAAAAGCATTCGCGATAATCTGCGGAGATTATTAGATAAAGATATTAAAAGTAATTCATTCATACGGTCTCCGTGGCATAATTGGCTAACGTACTTGTCTAACGAACATGAGTCGTGGGTTCAAATCCCATCGGATGTTGTGAAATTTTGAATTTCACAAATTAATTAATTTGGATATTGGAACAACTAAGAAAATTTGGTTGCATATATTAATTTAAATTTATCAAGTCTAGTTCTGTAGAAGACATTCTTTTTTCCTATTTAAAGTTTAAATTTATACATACATAACTTTCATGTTGACTCTGAATTGTTTTCGACATTTACATGAATGGACATTAAAGTTATATTTAAAAATGATGTGTTATTTTTATTTATGTTAGCTATACGAAACGTTGTTAATGTACTTTTTGCAATGACACGTACATTTAGTTCGTGGTTTATAAGAAGACTTAAAAATAACATGCAACATTACACAGGAAATTACTTTTCACGTAATTTTGTTGGGCACCGGTGCTAAAAACGTTTTTTCAACGTTTTTCTTATGCGTATTGTTTTCGTGTCAAAGTTCAAAGATATTTCGTCACTCTTGTTCAATCATTATAATTACAGCATCAATATATTAGTGGCAATAATAGATATCAATGGATTTGAATGGTACTTCAATTATAATCCCTAATTTTCACTGGTTGCAAAATTTTAATTTTTATACAAAACTTGCCTTTAAATCCTGTTTAAACGAAACTAATTCACTTAAATTGTTGTAATTCCGTTCTTGATGAAGTGAAACATTTATTCGACTGGTTTTTCGTTCATTTCGAGACTCAGTGAGGCTAAACTTTGTGGAAATTTAGGACGCATAGAATTTTATAAAAAGAAATGCCCGTCATTTCAACAATTTCCTAATTAATCTTAATAATTGTAGAATTGTCACGAGTTTGAGGTCCTCTTTTTTTGCTTGCAAAAATCAAATAAATCCACACACCTCGTGTTTCAAATACTCTACGATTGCAACGCTATCTTTGCTTCCCGATAGTTAAATTAATAAAATAACATTCTACACAGACTCTACACTGAGAAAAAAAATTATGAAACGAATAAGATATTCCTATTCTATTTAGGACCATTAGAAAATTTTATATATATTAATTAATTAATTAATATATTAATGTTTCAATTGTAATTTTTTCATTAATTGTAATAATTCTTCAATTTATTATATTTTAGTCAAATAAAATAATCAAATTTGATTACTTTACATTTTATTTAACTTAGACACGTTTCAGTGTAGTATTACCCTTTATTTGAGACAATAAAATGTACATATTGCACTTTTAACGGAACCTCCATATTTTTATTAAAACTTATTTAAAATGATATATAACAGCATAACACGTTAAAATTATTAAATTATACAATATGTATATACAGTTTAATGTAGCTTCCTATACCATTTATGGCTTTCAATATCGTAACACAATCCCAAAATGCATCATAAATTAAATAAAATTATGTGCAGCAATCAAATTTGATGATTTATAAGTTTTATGAACTTAAGAATAAACAACTTGAAGGGTTACTGGTACGTGAAAGTATTGAAAAAGAGTCATCATTAATATTCTTTTTTTAATTCAAACATTCGTGGTCAACAACTAAATTTCTTTTTTCCTGACTAAGATCTGACACGTGTTTTTAACTAATATAGGTACACTAATGCCAAATATTAAACTTATTTTCCCTATTACGTCACTTTTTTTCAACTGCATTTCTTGTTTGCTGAAATTGAATCAAACATTTCCACGACTAAGTTAGGAAAAAATTAACGCTGAGGTATTAGATGGACCTCCAATTAAAGCTTTAATAATAAATCCAAATTTGCTGAAGAAAAAGCCTGAATCTCATTCACTATGATCGGGAATAATTTTCTTGGAAACAAAACAGCTTCCAATTATAAAGATCTAAGTAGTGAAAGCAATGCTTGAAGTTGTAACATAAAGCTTCATTTCTTTTATAGTTCCTTTATAGGTTTCCGGCAAATTTAAGTGCTGTAGGCGTATTCAAAGGGACTGCCAAACCAAAATACAAAGCAGAAAGTGTAGGAACCATTGTGTTTTTATATGTACTCTTGTAATTTCTTATTGATTATAAAAATAAGTACTTGTACTATACCCGTGATTAATATTATATTGAAATAAATAAATTATTAACATTTTATACTTTGTTTATATCTTATCAGTTCTTAAGTAATAACTTAGCCGCACTAGCGATTCTTCAAAGAGGCGTAATACGCAAAAACTAATATGATTTTCGGATTCACCACACCCAAATTAGTAAGAGATATGTCTCATATAGTAGTTAGCACAAATTGTATTGGGCAGTGTAAATTATCAATTTGTGCAATCTAACACAAACCTCAAAGCAATTGTTACTAATGTTCAAATTACAAATGATAAACTAATAATTTCGAACACATTTTTTTTCAGTTTGTTAAACTCGTTATAAATAAGATTATTCTCTAATATAGGGTATGAGATTTGCTTATGCTATGTACCAATCACCTTTGAATTTTTTGGAGTAATATGAATATTACACGAGTTATGATTCGAATTATAATAATCTTATATGTTTGATAAGATCTTTTCTCAGTGCATGAACATGGTTAGTCATGAATATTTCTAATACTCAATCAGCTTTGTATTAAGGTACGATCAAATCCTACACATTTTTCCTAAATAAAGAGTTTCCATATTTTATATCCGCATAGATACAATGAAAATTTTGGAATATTAAATTGGATAATTTTAATAATTATATATAAATATTCTTACCTTTCAGTGACTTATTTGGTGGTGGTCCGTCTCTACTCCAAGGAGGATCTCCATGTCCGGAGAAGTCCCTCAATTTCAAATATGAAATCGTAAGCCTTATGATGCTAGCCTTATCTAACTGTGAGGTGATAGCTGCAGGTAATGGAAGCATTTTAGCGAGTTCATAGAATTCAAAATTCTCCTTTCCCCTCCTCGAACGCGCGGCGTCTCTGCTCTTTTCTTTCCTCAGTTCCAAAATACTGTAAAGAATGAATGAAATAAAGCAAAAATTGTTGAAATGCCACCTGTTTTATTTATTGTCTAAAGTGTATGTATAAGTTTAAAAAGTTAATTTTAAAAATCTCGATAGGAGAGATCAAAAATAATCATGCAAAGGGGGCAATATAGTGAATAAAACAAAAAAAAATCACTATTTATATTTCAGTGTACACCCCCTCCTTGCAGTAAATCTAAAAGGGGTGCCAATTTACAATGATAAAGGCTAGTCTTTGTCGTTGTTATTTATTCTCAACGTGTCTAAGAGCAAAATAATATGGAATAGCCGGTATTGAAATTAAGGTTTCCTATGGGAGGACTTGGGAATGAAAGCTTTGAAATCAGGGCAGGCTGTGTAAGCTAGACAGAGGTCCCTAAGGGTGAATAACTGTGAAAAGCAACGTTTGACCAAGGACCAACGAATAGCGTAAGATGGAGATGACAATTTGACATTCTCGAATCCTACACCTATTAGACCTTATATTATATTATATACGTTCTAAAGAATAAAAAGCTAACGTGAAAGATTTTATCGTTTTTGAAAAATGTTTTAGTGCAGCTTAAATCATGTCACCGTGCTTTATGCATTTCAACAAAGGCCTTTTGTAGATCTCGCGATAAACTAATGCCTCTTGTTTTATGTATCATGATCTGCGCATTATTCTAGTTGTTATTTTTTTTTTTTTGCATAATCCGCTTACTTACGATATTCTCACGGACGAAGTTTAAGCGATTTAATTTCGATTCCGCATATTACAATCTCGTATTTACAATTATATTTTCACGGGTGTATAGTTTCTTGGGTGAGTGGCCAAAGTGCCAGGAATCCCTCAGGGGCAGGGGGACACGGGGGCCTGCCGTATGTCAAGGCTGCGACGGCAGACTCTCAACAATCACTGTTCAATAAGGGCATCCACGTACAAGGGGATGGATGGACCCAAACAAAGAAAGCTGCTTTCGCGAAACGCGAATTCTGTAAGGAAACTAAAAACACGTCGAACGGATAAGATCTAGAAGCCGCGTATAGGGCGTTTCAATCACGGATTGCTTGATTAGTTCTTTGTCGTCATAACCAGCCGTCATAAAGCATCTTATTTAACATCTACGATCGCGATCGCGATATAATTGTCGCAAACGCGACTTTCATCTAAAGGAATCCCGGATAGAAAGAATTTCGCCGGCTAGAAAGTATTATTCTCTATAAAAATATCTCTTACGCGTTTTTTTTTCGACGTCTAAAGCATGTTCTTACTGTAATTAGACGTTGAAGACCGAAAATGTTGTCATAATATCATTAATATTGATCAGATTGATCGCGACCCGCAAGGGATACGCTGCTAAGGCATTCCACTAGTCCGGTATAAAAATTGACAAGTGCTAGTTTGAGAATATCGACAAAAAACAAACAAGTCCCGACAACATCACTCGAAGAACCAAACCTATACCTTGGCCCTCGCGCAAACTCATCGATACAAACATATATATATATATACAGGCCCTTTCAAATTTATAAAACACTCGTATATAAATAAATTTTATTTCTATTGTAAATATTTTTTATAATGTAATATTTCATTGTGAGTGTCGTAAATTTCACAATGAAAATAATTTACAATCAACTTTTTTATAGAGTATATATTCAGAGGCAAGAAACATGCACAAAAGCTAACACAAAAATTATACATACTTAGTAAAAACTAGTAAAATAAAGTTCCAAAACCTACTTGATATTTAAAAAATACATAGACAAAAAGCATTTAATTACCATTCCAATATTTACTAAGCAACTTAAAAGAAAACAAACATCTTAAATATTTGTTCATTTACTATCATCGAAAATTGTAAAAGGTTAGTGGAAAAAAAATATCATCACGAAAATAATCAAAATCTTTTGTTTGATATGTACATATATAACAAAAATAAAAAACAATTAGAATAATTTTAAAATAATAAGAAGAAAATGTTGAGAACCGCTGGGAATATCCTGTTCTATATTCTACCTAAGTTGATGTTAAATTCTATTTGACAGTGTAGTATTAAAGTCAATTATTCAATCCTGACAAAATTGTTATGAGTACTAAATTGCCTACTTGATGTTTTATTAGTTTAACAACATGCTACTTCACTTTCACTTGACAAATGAAGATTTGCAACTTGCTTATGTACTTATATAGGTGACTAGATGTTAAATGTAGTATTGAATTTATGTCTCACACGTTTCGCGCGTCCTTTATCGAATTAGATTTCGAGATTAGACAGGAAAAAAAAATCATAGTCCAGGGGTACGTCATATTATTTGTGAAGAGTAAAGGGAAGTCCCTGGAGATGTATATTGTGATTAGTGAATGTTATAGAGCACGTAGTAGAAAGGGCATAAACGGAACGTATTTCGCGGGCAGCCACTAGTCAGCATTCCTATAAACGGTTTCTCTTTTACCACCTCTATCGTAAGACGTGGGCCATTTCAAAAACCCAATTGACAAGGGTCCGTACTTAGTTGCATTGCGTTCACATGAGAAGATAAAAGGCGATGTCCTCATTCCCTAGGGCTTCCGTAGAGGTGTCACCAGGTACAAGGGACACAAGAATAAGGATAACCTAATAAACGCGATGTAGGGGCAACTCTCTACGGACCTTGGATGACGACTGAAGTAACACTGGCCAATTCTGACCAATTTTACTGAAACTTTACCTTAATTCTGTTTTCACACTTCTATCCTTTTCAGTAAAAAGGAAAATACGCGCAGGAAGAATAAGGGAAAATACGGATAAATTGACCAAAACAACAAACTGACCGTACGCTTCTCAGAGTTCGCTACTTAAATCTATTATCTTGGGGAATTGATCTTTTGCTAACAGAAAAGAGAATTCCAATTGGAAAGCTTTCATCAATCAAGATTCTATTTTACCTCGACCAGAAAAAAATAAAAGAAAATTATTCTAATCTTAAATACACAACAAACCCTACCAAGTTATTTGATACGAAATTACACTTGCTGTATATAATACACAAAATAATAGATACGACATTTACTTTATGACTAAAATTTCACCCCTATCTTAACTGTGGGAACTCTGAATATCTCAATTAACCCTTTCCCCTGGAACTATTAAATTCTCCAAGTTAATATTTATTGTTATTTTAATTGCTGCAATTAGATACAGTAAGTTTGAACCATTGAATCAGTCTATAAAATACGTATACTATGTTTAGGAAAAGAAAGTTTACCTACAGAAAATTATTGTATTTAAATAATGTGATATTTTGTTTAAGCAAAATAAAATATCTAAGAATGCAAGTATGTTTTAAGAAAACGTTTTACTTTTTTGTTTAATTGTTTAAATACAGACATACACTTATTACATTTTTCACTGTTTTTCCTTTTATCTATAGGAGTTAGGTAATATCTCACTTGGCTTTGAAATGTTGATAACGCTTTGTATTTTTAATTTTACCATTCTGTTACCTTTTCATTTGAATGTGAAATAATATACATCGTCCAAACTCAAAAATATTATAAAAAGGAATTAAAGTCTACAAATGAAGCTGATTATAAAAGAAACATTTCATTTAAGAAAATCCTAATTTAATTAAGTTGCCCGTAAATGTTGCCGTTAAACACTTTTCTCTATATATGCACATATATCTAAACTGCAGTTCAGGACATGTGTACACTTATTTTTGTGCAATATTTGGAAAAAGGAAAAGGTAACAAGAAAAATTATGTAATTAAGAATATACACGTACGAAATCCATTACGGTTATTTCTAGAAAATATTGCAACGAAAAACTAAAGAAAGAAATGTAAAAAAAATATTGCTTTGAATAAATAAAATAATTGCTCAAATTTAAAATAAATTACACCAGTGCAGTTGAGAAGTGAGGATCAAATAAGCGTACAGTATTAAGTTTTATCATATCTAAAATTTACTTCCAAAAATGAATAGTACTCTTAATATTTACATATTTACAGGCGAATGTAGAATTCCTTTAGAAATATACTATGTATACTGAAAACTTATTGCACCAGGGTATTTATTTAATATGAAGATGCAAAAATATACTGAATTTGAAGTATCAAGGAGGCATTTTACAATATACATATAGCTCATTCAGTTTAGCACCTAATTAGTGATTATGACGTTAAATTCTGGTGCTGTTGTTAATCACATTTAACAAAAAGCACACGTTAATACTGTAAATTTTTAATCGAAGCGATGATGATGATATATTAAATAATGTAAAAGAAATGTAATATGAATAGAACTTTCACAAAATATGTACTTCTTTACAGGCGAATGTAAAATTCCTTTAGAAATACAGTAGTATTACCTCGTACTATGTACTGAGTACAATGAAAACTTATTGTACCAAGGTATTTCTTTCACATGTAGATGCAAAAATGTAGTGAATTTGCGATATCAAGGAGGTATACAATATATATGTAGCTCGTCCACTTTATCACCTAATTAATGATTATGACGTTAAATTTTGGTGCTGTTGTTAATTACATGTAACAGAAAGGACTCCTTAGTACTGCAAATTTTTAATCGAAGCATTGATAAAAGAAATGTAGTATGAATAGTACCCTTACGAAATATTTACATGTTTACAGACGAATGTAAAATTCCTTTAGAAATACAGTAGTATTACTTCGTACGATGTACTGAGTATATTGATAACTTATTGTACCAAGGTATTTATTTAACATGTAGATGCAAAAATGTAGTGAATTTGCGATATCAAGGAGGTATACAATATATATGTAGCTCGTCCACTTTATCACCTAATTAATAATTATGACGTTAAATTCTGGTGCTGTTGTTATTATATTTAACAGAATGGACTCCTTAGTACTGCAAATTTTTAATCGAAGCATTGATAAAAGAAATGTAATATGAATAGTACCCTTACGAAATATTTACATATTTACATGCGAATGTAAAATTCCTTTAGAAATAGAGTAGTATTACTTCGTACGCTGTACTGAGTATATTGATAACTTATTGTACCAAGGTATTTATTTAACATGTAGATGCGGCAATATAGTGAATTTGTTACACAGCAGTGGCGTACCAGGTGGGCTTTATAAAGACGTTATATTGTACCATTGTTGTCATTCCCATTAAATACAAAGCCGACGTTTAATCGAAGCGATGATGACGATATATTACCTTTATAAAATATTTACATATATATATATATATATATATATATTTACATATTTACAACAGCATGTAAAATTCCTTTATAAATACAGTACTATTACCTTCCACTATGTACTGAGTATATTGAAAACTTATTGTGCCAGGGTATTTATTTAACATGTAGATGCAACAATATAGTGAATTTGCTATACAGCAGTGGCGTAACAGGTGGGCATTATAGAATTTACAGAGAAGTCGTTTAGTTTAGCACCTGGTTTGCGTCATTAATGATTATGACGTTACATTCTAGCATTGTTAATACTCTGAATTTTTAATTGAAGCGACGATGAGACATTCGCATATTTACAGGTAAATGTAAAATTCCTTTGGAAATATAGTACTATTACCTCGTACTATATACTGTGTACAATGAAAATCTATTGGACCAGGGCATTTATTCAACATGTCGATGGAACAATATAATGAATTTGGTATACTGCAGTGGCGTACTAATACATGTACCATCATTATGACGTTATATTCTAACGTTGTTGTCAATCGCATTTAACAGGAAGCACACGTTAATATCCCGAAACATAGACATTGTTAAATATTTAACCAGACACAAAGAGTTGAGACCATAACCTCAAAGACAACAGAATGTGCTGGAGTAAAGGGTATGCAATTTAGACATATTTCAGTAAGAAAATAGGTGGTAGGACTTTTAACGTCTTTGATGAGATTAGCTGCTAAAGTAAACGAAATATAACTGTGAATGAATTTATTAGTATAATAATATAAAGTATGCAAGTTAGATATGAACACAATTTTTAATTGCAACTTCAGACTACACGCCAATGTGGTCAACACCTTTTTATTACCTCATTTTTCCGGATAGATTATAGAAAATTATTTTCTCACTTAAATACCAAAGATCGATAAGAAAAATACAATTCTTCCTTGAGGTCAGTGAAAATTATGTTTGTATTTGGCAGGGTTGGTTTGATATTTACTTAGAATATTACTTGAGGCCACAAATAAACCGAGAGCAGGAAGGGTCAAGTATTTATTATTTCCTGAACCATAAGGATAGCGTGGCAAATAAATGTACAGTGGGGGGTTGGACTATTCGGAATATTTTGTTAATTTATTCGTTTAAGGATCGTCTATTTTAATAGCGTATTTATTATAGTATCCCCTATTTGAAATACAAAAAACGTTTTAAAGAAAACGAGTGTAGCCTATTGGCCACTTTCTTAGAACTGTACGTCTGGAATACAAATTCTTGTGTCGCAAAAAGAAACTGTAAAAACTACATTGTCTGTTGTATGCAGGTTATAATGACATTTTGAAATGTTTCCTTAAAATGATACTTGAATACTAATTGCCACCATTTGAACAGAGGTAACGTAAAATTTTTAGAATTGATTATTCAATGGCGTAGGAGCATTAACTACGATTTTTTTTTCTAAATAATAATCAAAGTGAGCTTCTAGAATTTTCTACGTTCTAATTACGTCAATAAATTTATTGGTAGATGTAAATCCATTGTTATACGTAGAAAGTTGCATAAATTAAAAGAAAAAAATAAGGATCCCAAAACACAAATTTCTTCCTCTATTACCATAGTATGTTTATTATATCTACGTTAATTCATTGTGTTTACCCATCAATCATCTTGTAAGCTTTAATGAAAACCTGAAAACCTGACAGCTGTTCGATCAAAACATCGCATAGCCTATCAACGACAGAATAAAACGAATAGACCTAGACAGAAATTATAGGTATACCTAAACGATGCTAAAAACCCCATATAAGTCTTTATAGTGGCTATCAATTAATTAATTATCATTATTTTATGTAATTACATGCCGTATTACAAGCCTTCGGCGCGATTCTGAACGCTAACCATTGTATAACTGTAGACAATCTCTACTTAGAAGTGTTTAAATTTTTACATTGCCTTAGGTAACGTGTTCTTGTCATGATAATATAATATATGCGGTTTAGTTATTAGGGTTTAAAGAACTTCATTTGCGGTCTTAATCTATCGTTGGTAATTTGTAAACAAAAAAAATCAAAAATATCATTAGATCAATGATAGAGACACAGTACCATATTAAAATATACGTGGTCTCACCTTTTTAGATCTGCCCCCTTCCCCCAAAAAAAGAAAAACATCTAAACCTTTAAATTGTCTAATTAACTGGTTAAACTGATTGAGAAGATAACATCGTAGAGGGTCTTGGTATGCCAAACACATGTTGCTATACACCATCATTAATGATAATCTAAAAAGCAAATACCAGCCTTCAGTTTGGATATCATATCAGAGTAATAATTCGTGTAATAATTGATGTCATACCGTTTACAAGGTGTTTGATTATTCAATTAAATTGGGGGAACCTCAAATTGTTTAATACATTAATTTTAGCATGACTTCCCCTCTTTTTAAAACCGGTTGTGGGTGATGATTGTTTGAACAGAAAGAGGATGCCCAAAATAATTAAAAACAAGCATAAATAAATTATATAGAAACATAGTCGATTTTTTTGTGCAGTGAGAAGATAGCGTATGTGAGACACGTCAAATTTTCAAATAAATATAAATACATCGCAGACAACATACATTTCCAAAAAGTATTCCAAAATTATCACCTTTATGCTTTCATTTTTCCACGAGTTATATTCCAAATTTTCTTTGAAAGTCTTATATGCCAAGGCAAACATTTTTTTCTTTTGGAAATTATATCATATGAATAATAAGCGCTTTTTGGTAAACTATTCCTATTGGGGTGGAGCAAAGATATACTTAAACCCAATGTAGTTTGAAATCGTTTCTTAGATGATTCGGATTTTAAAACAAGTACTTTTTTTCTACTGACGTTATTAGAACTTGGATTACGGAAGAAGTCGACGGCAAATATGGCGGATTTGGCGAGATGTCAAAAAGTGAAGTGTATTGGTTTTGATCAGAAGCGACTCTAATACTTTGCCGTAGCATATAGAAGGTGTGAAGTAAATTTTGACATCGTAATTATCGCGAGGTGTTAATTTTGAAATGATTCTTTTGCTCTTAAACGCTTCTTAAGCAAAACTTAAAATAAGACACTAGAACACTGAAATACTACTTAAAATATGCCACCAAAATGTGAATTTAAATCAAAATAATAATAATAATAATAATAATAAAAAAATAATAAAACAATAGTAATCATAGGTGAATTTGGGTAATCACAAAAGTACACTAGAACAGAGATAAGTATAACATGCCCTGGCTCGAGGAGAGGAGTCTGTTTGTATGGGACACACAGATCCGCTGGTACGAACCAGGAGTGCGTGAATGCAGAATTGATGTTAACACCAAGTCCAATGGGTGTCTGTCTCTGCAAACTAGATGAAACAGCGTAGTCCATGGCCACAGCTTGGTAAGGTAACATGATACGCACCGCACTCGCGAACCACGTAGCACAAAATACTGGAAGTTTGAGTTTGTGCTCAGAATCTTCGACGATGTTGGGGGAGGCGTGTTCTGCGTGACGTCTGAAGCCAACCCAATTCAACCGGTTGGCTGCCGTACGCGAACAACGGACAGAGACAGAGCTACCTTAGCGGAAGGCCATTCGTTGATTGTACCGCCTACGTAGATTGCATCAACAAGTAGCCAATACAGCACCAATGCCCACACGTCATATTATCACCTAGTTTTACAAATACAGAATAGACAACTCCATTTAACAATTAATACCATTCATATGTGCGGTAGGAGACAGCCTGTAGATAGTTTATAGGCGATCGAATTAATATATTGTCATGCGGAAAAAGATCGTCTCCTAAAACAAATATCTTGACAGCTTTGGATACCTCAATTTGTTATTTAAAGATAAAGGTCTGCACGCGACAGTAGTGGGGGAAACATTTTTACACCAACTACAACAGGATTGATTTTATCTTTTTTTAAGGTTATTTGAGGAGAAAAAAATAAATAATTCAAAAATTGCGACACCCACAGAATTTAATATGAAGTATAAAAAAAAGGACTAAGATTTAATTAGGGAAATTCTATAAAATTAAATTCGGACAAAGGTTTACTTAGAAATAACATAAATTAAATCAAATTCCACAATTGATTCATTAAATTCCATGAAACCAAAAACATTTAACTATTGACTCATTTGAATTTATTTACAGTACAAGAATAACGGTAGATATTTTCTTAAAGAAATATTTGTATAAATCTAAATATTTCAATCTGTTATAGCAAAAATAAAGACTTACACCCCAGAGTTTAACTTGAAATAAAAGAATCTCAAATCAAACCTAGTAAAACTTATTGATTGATAGAAATTTCGATGAATTCATAAGACACACTATGGAACATCTACCTTCTACAAAATAACATTGTGGCGCTAAATTGTTCATTCTGGATTGGCCAGAATTTTTTTACTAACAACAGGTGAGGATAAAATATTGACTGCTCATTTTGACAAAATAACACGCAGCTAGAAAAACCAAGAAAATCATTTAATAAAAATATTTTGATTCCATTCACTTATAAATAAGAAACCAAGAAAGAACTACAGAGGTTCCAGTGAATATTCTTTTTCTGGAATCTCTGAATCAAATGCAAGTAAGATGATTGCTGTTAAATTCCATGAGCATTGAGTCATCTGAATTTATTCATACCACTACGACAGATATTTTCCAAAAGAAGCATTTTTATAAATCTAGATACTTCAATTTGGTATAGCAAAAATAAAGGGCTTGTACTCCCAGACCTAGTAATTAACTGATGAAAGTTTCACAAAATCAAAAACAGTAGTTCAAAAAAGTGGCTTAAAAACGAATTCTTAAGACAGATTGTAGAACAGCTACCTTAATCTTAATTTTCTGGTTATGTTTTGTATTCTTTTCTACGAAGTAATATTCTAGGACTCAATTCTTGCTCATTCTGGGTAAACCAAAATTTTTGCATAAACGACAGATGAGGAAAAAGTATTGCCTGGTCATTTTGGCAAAATAATATGAAGCCAGATAAACTCAGAAAATCATTTAATAGAAATATTTTGATTCAATTGACTAACACATAAGAAACAAAGACGAAACTATAAAGGTTTCAGTGAATATTCAGTTTTTGGAATCTCTGTTGATTGTAGTTAAATTCCATAAGTATTGACTCATCTGAATTTATTCACAGCACCAGAATTACGACAGACATTTTCCAAAAGAAGCATTTTTATGAATCTAAATACTTCAATTTAGGCTTGTACCCCAATTCAAAATAAAAGGAATCCAAATTGCATCAGATCTAGTAATTAACTAATGAAAATTTCACAAAATCAAAAAAAAAAAAATGGCTGAAAGATGAATTCATAAGATAGATTGTGGATCTTGATCTTAATTTTTTTAACATATTATTTATTCTTTTCTACAATGTAACATTGTAGCGCTCAGTTGTTGCCCATTTTTCTATTAACCACAGATGAGGAAAAAGTATTGCCTGGTCAAAATAAGATTTTGGCGAAATAAACACAGAAAATCATTTAATAAAAATGTTTTGATTTCATTGGCTAACAGATAAGAAATATGCTCTAAGACATGGAACATGAATCGTTTCTGCCTAGTACAGACAGACCTCCACCCACTGGCACCTGAATGTTTCTTAAATTAAAATTTGGCACTTCAGTTTTAGTCACTCTGCGATTCCCTCATCCGAGGACTAGTGAAAGATGTAGTTTACATATTACCTCTTCCCATAAATTTGAATTACATAAGAAATGGTATCACAACTCGATGACAACACACATACTTCAGCTATCGCGTCTCTGTTACCGGTTAATTTGTTAATATCCGCCCTTTAGTAGCAAGGTACAATAAGATCACATGTACCAAAGGGACAAAGTACATACTGTCTGTTTCAAGATATAACACATGGGCTGAAAAGCCCCGGGCCTAACACATAGATGACGCTAGTTTTATTGCAGTCACCTTTCTCTCAGTTAGTACTAACCTTCAAAAGACAGCTGTTAAAATTTCATGATATTCTATTCATTAGTTTGTGAGTTATTGTGCTAAGAGTCACGCTACTTTTATTATTTTCAAAACAATGGATCAAAAACAATTTCGTGTTTTAATTTTACACTGCTTCTTGATGGGAAAAAATACCGTTCAAGCGAAGCAATGGCTTGCAAAGTGTTATGGGGACTCCGCTCCATCAGAAACAACAATAAAACGTTGGTTTGCTGACTTCAAACATGGTCGTAGAGACACCGATGATGCAGAACGCAGTGGACGTCCAAATGAGGCGGTAACACCAGAAAACATCAAAAAAATCCACAAAATCGTTTTGAATGATCGAAAAGTGAAGTTGCGTGAGTTAGCTGACATCGTAAAGATATCAAAAGAACGTATTGGCTTTATATTGTATGGGCATTTGACTATGAGAAAGCTCTGTTCAAAGTGGGTGCCGCGTTTGCTCACTGTTGATCAAAAAGAAGAACGTCTTGATGATTCTGAGCAGTGTTTGGCCATGTTTAAACGTAACAAATCGGAATTTTTGCGTCGATATGTGACAATGGATGAAACATGGATCCATCACTTCACTCCGGAATCAAAACGATCGTCATCTGAGTGGACAGCAACTGGTGAACCTCGTCCAAAGCGCCCGAAAGCACAACAATCGGCTGGAAAGGTTATGGCCTCGGTATTTTGGGATGTGCGTAGTGTAATATTCATCGACTATCTTGAGAAAGGAAATACCATCAACAGTGAATATTATATAGCGTTATTGGAGCGTTTGAAGGCCGAAATTGCAAAGAAACGACCGCATATGGCAAAGAAAAAAATGTTGTTTCATCAAGACAACGCACCGTGTCACAAATCAATCAAAACAATGGCAAAACTACATGAATTGAACTTCGAATTGCTCCCACATCCACCGTATTCGCCAGATTTGGCTCCCAGCGACTACTGGCTGTTCGCAGACCTCAAAAAAATGCTCGCCGGTAAGAAATTTCGCACGAATGAAGAGGTTATCGCTGAAACTGAGGTCTATTTTGAGGCAAAAGATAAATCGTTCTACAAAAGTGGTATTGAAATGTTAGAGCGGCGCTGGAATGATTGCGTTACTCTTGATGGAGATTACGTTGATGAATAAAGCTAATTTTGAAGCAAGAAAACCGTGTTTTCTTTGTTTAGGCCCGGGACTTTTCAGCCCATGTGTTAGGGTGGAATGCAAGTTTTTACGGTAGCAAGAGTACAGCAGGTGATATGCAATAACACTTAAACTTCAGAATAGTCTTAGTCTGGCACAGATACTTTGAAGGTACCTCAAATTTTGCATTTATCTTCAAGGGTTGATGAGGAAATTATCGCAGTAAATCAGTTTTTTATATTCATATTTTTTATATTCTAAAGTGGCCCCAAAAATAAATTGATAAGATAGGTTGGGGAACATTTATCTTGCTCTTAATTGTGTCAGTTTGATTCTATTAGTTTACAGATAAAAACCAAGGAAAAGCTATGGTTCCAGTGAATAATTCTTTTTTTGAATGACTAAATTTTTAATTGGTGAAAGAAAATCTAAATTCAGAAGGAGTCAGAAACTGAAATTATTTAATTAAATACAACAATCCTTTTAAAACACATCTCTAACTCTACAAACACGAGCTAATCTCGAAATTTTGCTTTTAATCTAATAAAGAAAATATGTAAATTTCAACAATTCACTTACGTTAGAACAGAAGGAGGAAGCCGACCGTATCCAACTCTAGCGAATGGAATAAATGTCGTGGAATTGCTTTGAAGTAAGGGTCAAGCTGATATTGGCGACCTAACATAGATACAAATTAAGATATTCTAATTGGTCGCTTGCAAGAACCCTAAAATTCTTTATCTAACAGTGGGTAACGTTTGTATGGAATAGAATTGTACAAACCTCTAATTCTAACTTGCCATACATGCTGATGTCTTGATTTATATTTTTAGTTATTTGTTTTTAATGTTTTTACTCATATAAGCGATGGGATATTATCTTTATCATTTTATAACTTTAATTATCGCTATCGTAGTATAATTATACCCCATTTGTTTTACAGAAAGCCTCTGGGAGTCGTACAAGTTTTACAAGGGAAAATTGTAGTTCAACAAACAAAAATATTTAGGTAACTAATCCATTATATATTTTCATTGGAAAATCGCTTTTCCGTAGAGGTAATTTCGCAGAGAGAAACATAGCCAGTTATCATGGTTAGGGGCTATAAGTTCTGTCACATAGTGTTCTAAATCTGTATTATGCCCGTAGGGGGGCACTCATTTCCTCCTAACTGCCTGAGTTGGACAATTAGTTTTCAATTAGTGGCCTTTAGATAACGCTATCAATTCTCTGGCGCATACTTTGACTGTTGAGATTCGATCTTAGTTGCTACTCCTGTATATGGATCCTTTATTTAAATGATATCGTCTTAGTTTTGGATAGATATAAATTCGTTAGGGTATGGCTTTATCGTATTTATGAACGGTCATGAAATGAATAATAGATATTATACTTCAAGAAATAGGTTATTATGCACGAAACATTAAATATTTATAAACAACCTGCGAAATTGAATTTTCTGAACAAGCAAGGCTAAGTGGTGAGCGAGCTTCTTCGGGAATCTCCCCCGTTAGATAACAACGGTGCTGGTGAAAATAATTTAATTTTGTGAAGGGTTGAAGATGTCTTAATACACATGACAATATATCTTTTGCAATTTCCTGTATCACCCTTACGATATTCCCTAATAGAGGGTCCATTAATAGAAATGTCTAAGATGTTCTAACTGGTTTTGTTACCCTGCTATATATATATATATATATACTGATTATTCTATACATAAAAAGCAAAATACAAAAACATGAAACTACAAAAATGTTCTACCTCCATTAAAAATTAATTAAGGCGAAAAAATATATATAGATGGATTTGTTAGAAATTATAACACTAAGAGGAGATTGTATTATAAAAATATGCTCCCCGCCAAATTTCCCACTACATTCACAGAAAATGGATAGCTTGTGACAATATTTCTTTTCTTTAGATGTCCATTAAGCAAAAATTAGCTATCTATTACCAACAATTTCGAATTTATTTTCATTGCCTCAAAGAACATCTGGATCCAATTTCTACAATTTCGAAACCCAATTAAACCCCCTTATTTCTTTTTCGAAGTATTAGTTTTCCAATAGCGATAAATTTCCTTTTCTTGCTCAATATCTTTCAGTTGCAAAGTGTTTCAAAACAGCAAGTAATGCTAAAGTAATGTTGGCAGGAAAAGAGTTATCTACTGAAACGCGTGTTCAAATAGTGGCTTACCACAACATTGGTAAAAGTAACCGAGAAATTGCTAAATTATTGAAATTAAATCTTAGAAACCCTGGATTATAATATTAAAAAATATCAAAGAAGGACTGCCAACACCAGCAGATTACGCAGTTGTAATCATGAGCAAACGAAATAAATAGAAAAGAACACCAGAAATTGCTGCTAAAGTCATTTGTGCCAAGTTAGTTTGTATGGAAGAATTGCTAGTGGGAAACCGTTATTACACAAAGCTAACCGATTAACATATGTGAGAGAAAACAAAGACTGGACGTTGGAAGATTGGAAGAAAGTTCTCTGGACCGATGAATCTAAATATCTCACCTTTGGTTCAAAGAGAAGAACATTTGTCACTTCCACCAACAATAAAACGCTGAGGAGGATCACTCATGATTTGGGGTTGTTTTGGCGGTACCTCTGTGAGCGATTTGCTCAAAATAGATGGTATCCTTAGAAAAAAAGATTATAGAGAAATTTTGGGGAGGAATGATATCTCATCTGGAACACGATTAATCGCCGAAAGCTTTGTGTTCTAACACTATAATGATCCAAAACACACTGCAAAGATATACCGTGAGTATTTGGAACAATTGGAGCACCGAAAGAAAACTTGTTGTTAGGAAATGCCTGCCTTAAAGTTCAGATCTCAATCCAAACGAGCAAATTTGACAACTACGTACTTTGGGCGCAACTACTCCGAAAAACTGGTAAAGGTGCTAGAGAGAATGTCAAGATTGTGTGCGGTAGTAATAAAAGCGAAAGGTTACTTTGCGATTATCCTTGTTAAAAAATTATAAAATAAATGAAGGTTTGTTTTGTAATTAGTTTTTCACTTGTTTGTGTAATATTTTCAGGGTGGGTAAACACTTATGCCTGGTAGTGTATATCGTTCACTTCTACCTTCATTAAAAAGAATAATTATAATGTATTTGCGGTAACATTTCAACTATATAATAGAATTTTCAATAATAAAATGTAATCTAAGGAAAATACATCGAGAGTGTGAGTTTACAATGTAAATATGTACGTATACAATATACATTAGGAGGTGTGTGTCTAGTTTTACAAATTAATAAGATATGTTTTTACATTGAAATAAATACGATATTGCAAGTATGCAAATTATATCTAATGCTTTGTGGAAGCTTATAGGGATTGGTCAAGGTATTAAATCTACTTAGTGACAAGAATATGATCGAAAGAAAGTATTTATTCGGTTATCAACTAAAATAAATATTTCTTACTTATTCATTTAATTGTAACATTACATTGTACAATGTAAATTATATAAGATATTTTTCTAAATTGTAAGATCATCTTCTATGTGATCAAAACTAAAAGAAGGGAAGTACCAGGAAGTGTATTTTTATCACATTATATTTGCTTGAATGAATAATGTAGCAAATAATGCGATTCACATTTGTTTCTGTCGCCCTTCGAAAATAACAGCCTACCCCCACAACACGCTACTAATATTAGGGTCCTTGTTCTTGTACATATTATCTGACTGAATTATATTTTAAAATACAGATCAACATATGTTTCTGAGGCAAAACGAATAAATTGAACCAAGTTCGCGTATAAAAGCCGTGTAATAAGTGACTTGACATATCCTTATCTCCTATATCTTCTGCTTTTGATTTATAGAACGAAATAAATTCCAATTCCTTTACGGTTGAAATTTATGGGCATTTTTCGGCATCTGATATATAGGGATGAGGGTGTTAAATCTACACGACTTGTTCTTAAACGTGAACTTCTTTTAATCTTACATATTAACCCTCTTAATCCAGAAACCCCCATAGGGTATGTCGAACGCCCCCCCCAGGGAATCTCAGAGGTGTTATCTGCATAAATAGAACTTGCCTAGGGGGCGGTAACACTGGCCTAATTCTTAAAATTATCGATTAGTTTCCCTTAGAAATTTGACGTATTTAGTTAGTAACATATTCAGGAAATAAATTTTTAAAAACAAGTAGAATCCGCACGAAAATATAAAAAGACACGTAACGACACCACAGGGAATCCCCGCTTGGTATAAAAGTGCATGATTTAGACACATGGAATAAAACATAAGAGTAATTTCTTGAGTGCACATGCGTTTCTGAACATCCTACCACTGAATGATAAATAATGTCGAAAATGTCTCAGTTAGCTATATACAAGCTGTCCCAGATAATATATGCTGGTATATATTTATCTTTTAAAATATTTTTTTGGAAATCTAAACAAAGAAAGATATAAAAAATAAATCCACCGCAAATAAATTTAGAAGAAATACCATTCAACATTTGATTTCAAGATGAAGTCTTACCTCACATTTCTAACTCGATGAGGAACTAGATTAATAGTCAGTTCTTCAATTCGTGGGGATATGTTTTATTTAGAGGTGTAGTAGAAATAAAATTTATGTGCGAAGATATGAAAATCTTGGAGACCTAGTTTAACATAGAAGTTATGTTATTGTAAAAGAAAGAAAAGAACGCATTTCACAGGTTGGTGTATAATAAAACCTTTGAGAAATATATACTATAAGGACACCTAAAGGTTGTTCCAATATGAGATTGCTTTTTAAATTTACCTTCATATAAACTTTTCATACATGTTATTTGAAGCAAAAAGTTTACACACCGCTGTACAACTTTACTCTAAATACGTTTGAAAATATTGTCCATCGCTGAGCATTAATTTTTTCCATCGTTCAGGTAGCATTTGAATCCCATGTCGAAAAAAACGCTCATCTTTTGAGGCGCTCTACATATTGATCCAATTTTTGACTTCATCATATAACAAGTGATAGTTCAAGGGAGCAATGTCTGAAGAATACGCTGGGTAGGATAGGAATTCCCATTTCAGCGTTTCCAAGTATGTTTTAACGAGTTGTGCAACATAAGGCCGAGTATTGTCAATTTGCTAAATTAGTTTGTCGCGTCTTTCCTTGTATTGGGGCCGTCTTTTCTTCAATGTTTCGATAGAGACCGTTTTGGCAAGCTCATAATACATTGCACCGAGCCGTTTCCATCTTGTAACTGTGAATATTCGGTTTAGCCGACGATGTGGAAGCATGGTCTGGAAGTCCCCATGATTTTCTGCACTTGGGGTTATCGTAAAGCGATGCAAAAATCCCTTCCGTCTTTGCCTTTCAAGCAGCTGTTCACAAGCAAACAAACGCCGTTCAACATCTCTCGTCTTTAATTCGTACGCCATGGAATTTCGTTGTTTCTGAAACATTCCCATTGCTTTCAGGTGTTTTGAAGCCGCTTGTCGAGTCACCCCTAACGACGTTGCCAATCCTTCTTGCGTTTGGCACGAGTCTTCATGAAACAATGCCTCCAATTCTGTATCTGTGAAATCCTTCTCTTTTCCACCATCTACTGTAAAACGATGGAAGCAAAGTTGTACACCTAATGATCAACCAGAAGTAGTGGATGATCTTAAAAGGAACATTTTGGTAACAGAATGGAAGCCTACCTTGCACCAATAAAAGGCACTTATAAGACATTAGAAATATATAATATTTTTTAATAATAATTGTAATAAAATTTGTTAAAAGATGATATAATTATAATAAAATTTAATTTAATCACATATATATATATATATATATATGATTCATCCTCACTATCTCCACAATATAAAAAATCGAAATCTAATTTTTTATTATAATTTTTCACAGGGTTGGACGTCTTCTAATTCCAGTCACCCAAGTTCCTCCGACAATATATATATTTACCGAGTACATACGAATTCCAAATAGTGACATGCGTGTGTATATTTTGCACCCTCCTATAATTTACCACCAGACCCTAGTTCGACGTACTTAGATAAATAAATATAACGTAATCATGGGCTTCATTAGATGCGACCGACTGTACAATACAAAGCTCAAATCTCTATCCCCTTCATGTGAAATTAGCGAAGAACGGCAATTTCGTACGGTATACAGCGTGTTCCTTCCAGTAAATCCATCTTACGTCATCCACAAGGAATAAAGAATAACCCTAAGTAGGTAACTTGCTTTGCAAAAAAAAAGCTTTGAATATAAAAACTCCCTTTTCGATAAACAAAATAGGTATTTTATGTAAATCATGCGTTTGATAAATATAAAAAATAAAACGATCCAGTGTTGTATTAAGGTTCCGTAATTTTTGAAGTCGAGTTCCCCTGGTTGGAAGCAATGCAGTGTGAAATGGGCAATATTGACGTTTATCGAGTACATTCGAGTCTATAGAATAGTATACGTCAGCTCGATAGAAATTTCTTAGATTTCCACATCAGACTTGACAGATGTTTATTCTCCATTTCTTCTCTTTTATTTCCTATTTTCTGGCATATGAAACAATTTAAATATATTTACATACATTCAAGTTTAAATATTAATTATTTTCATTTTAAATCAATGTTATTTCAAAACATTTTCCGATTAGATTCAAAGTTGCACCTACTTTTTCGTTACTATGTTTCCCCTAATATATCTAGAATCTTCTTAGTTCGAAGCACAAAATTATAAAATTCCTCTAAAGTTCGATTCAAACTCAAAATTTCGATCTTCAAAATCCACACTTTAAGACCCTCTATTTTTCTTCTGTGCAATACACAATTTCCAGTAAGGTATTTCCATGTGTAAACGAACCCGTAGAATCGGTTTTCATAATCTCCTTGTCGATATCTCTTTTACTTTTCCAATTACAGTCCGAAATATATAAAAAAACACGCGAAAAATGTCCAAAACTTTAAAGGGCTTTAGCTGACGAACTAGAAGAGATGAAGAATTTTATTATAATCCTTCTAGATATGGGAAAACGACGACATTTTTTGAGGACATATCATTTGAAGATGACAGAAAGAAACTGTCTATGGAAATTTTTTAGATGAGAGTTGCTTTGACCATGTTATCTTATAAATTTTAACTATTTACATTTTTTGGGAGTATTAAGTACTTATCTGAATAAAAGATAGGTGATATATGCTTATTAACTACTTTTGATTATCCCTACGTAATCGTTGGACATTGAGAATGGTGAATTTTTGAAATAATTTGATTTTTAACCTTGTAACTTTGAGATAACCTAAAAAATATTGTAGGACGTACAGGGAAATAGTAGGAAATATTCAGAAAAATGTTGCTGAAAGTATCTAAAACCTTAAACAGATCTAGCGGATCAAAAATTTAAAAAAATATTCTTTTGGAAGTCGTTCTAACTGGCCTGTCTTATAGATTTAACCGACTTGAGAATACATCTAACAGTTTCTGAGGATCTACCATTTGAGAATGACAGATCCACCTTTTTTTGATAAAGAATTAAGTAGGTAATTTTTAGGTAAAAATGACTTTAAGTCGAATTTGAAGAACAAATTTCAAACTTGTAAATTTGAGATAATCTAATGACTTTTCTGGAACTTACAGAGACTTGCATGAGGGGTTTGTAGATATAAACGGACATGCAGAATTTATTTCTGTAACCACCGTAACGATACCTGCTTTATTTTTCTAATTACACTCGAAAATAGAATAAAGAATAAAAAGAAACGTGCGAAAAATTTCCAAAACTTTCCCGACGATTTTGCTTTCTTAATTGGATGCAACTTGTCCACTTTTATAAAACAACCAACCCTCTGGGTACGGAAAAGAAACCAAGAAAATGCCAAATAAACTTTTTCTTGGTAATCGTCTTGACCATTTTATTTTATAGTTTTTGAGTTGCTGAACGCAGTTTGGGAATATGTACATTCAGCAGTTTTTGAGAACGTGTCTTTGAAGGGTACAGGAAAGTCTTTATGGATATTTTTTTAAGTGAATTTAGGTCGTTCAAAACTACACAATTGCTAACATACGAAATTTGTTAACTCTTTTATCTGCTGAAATATGAGAAAGTTAGGGAAATGCTAAAAAATATTCGTGAGATATCGGCTAATTGGTTTGAGGATCTAAAAGTTCTTCAGATAATAATCCTTTTCTGAAAAGAAACCTATTAACGAATATTTTTTCTTCTCTCAATCAAAACCTATTTATTTTAGTTATTTAAGGGGTAATCTTTCGATTACATACCATCCTCAAATTCGATTTATATGCAAAGGCGAGAAAAACTAAATAGAGCAATTTATTAAATTCTTCAGACGATGCCCTTTCAATTTATCACTTTCGGTCATTTTACGTTTGTAATGCAGATTACGGATGGAATAAAGGAATTCGAATACAAGAAAACGATAGAAACCGTATAAGCGAGGGTGGTCAGCATTATCTATCCCCCCATGAGTGAAAATGTCGAAAGAGGCAGTTATTTAACGAAATTTTCCCGGACGGGGAAATGTAATCAGCATCTATTGATTCAAAGGAACATGAAACTTGCCCCCGAAAGTGGAAAAAAAAAAGAAAATTCCTTCGCTCGGCTTATCTACCATATTTATTAAAACTACGTTGAGGGCTGGAAAAAAAAAATAAAAATAAATGGAAATTCTAAAATAAATCAAGTAGTAATAAATTCGTAATATCCTTTAAGTGCACTCCGGACTTGTATTCACTGGAATTTTACGAGTGAAATACCCGGAGTTGTGTTTTCGACACGTTTTTACGACTTACAGAAAAAAAGTCCGGGAGATAAATTAGAAGATATCCTACGAGGGGATGTAAAGAAGTATCTAAAGTTGACCTCTCTTATTAGAGAAAAGTATCACCCTGTATGAGTTTCAAGACGAAAGATTTAATTAAAACAAAATTGATACTGTTAAGAGGAGAACATAAATCAACACCCTCTTTCTCTCTAGAAAAAAAAAAATATATATAGCTTATGATAAGTTGGCAAAAGAAAGTTAGATGCTATTAAGTTGTTATAAATTCTAAGAATGATTTTTTGGCCAAAAACGGGGCAAATAAGATAATAATCAGCCGTTAAAATAAGGAAGCAATGGAGCAAAAGATATATTATGACAACTGCGGTACATTATGTATTATTCACCAGCGGCTTTTCCTACCCTTAGAGTTACCTGGCCCTCGCATCTACAAGGATATAATAAACAAACCAAAAAATTATCAGATAATTGTACATTTCACTTTTTCAACTTTCGGATCCTGAAAAAAATGTAATAAATATACGCTGGCGAGATAAGGGTGGTTTATCATCTTTTCCTTTCGACTTTTTTAAATTGAAAGACGCATTCGTAAAGAGGTAATTTACATAGATGTAGCAAATGTAAATCATTTAATAAAATCCTCTCATCCGCTCTAGAGCGTTGCAGGAAAACTTACACATGAATTTAGGAACTAACTTGCCTGCGCATAAGATCATTATATTACGCACACACACCCCGACTTCAAGTCGAGCACAATTACTCTTATCTTGCTGGGTGTACATGTTTATGCGAGATGTTTATCTAATTGCCTTGTAGTTCCACATGAGCGTTTTGTTTCGTGTACTTTTACTACTACTGACGTGAATTAAATTAAATTAATGCGTCAATTTCTTTAAACTACATCGTTTATATTAAAACAGGAATTTTTTATTTATACATTTTATTATTCAAATTTTGTCGGTGTCCACATATTTAGGCATTTGTTAGCAGTGAAAAAACCTGTCTTAAAAACCAAATTAAGTATATTTTTTTATGAGATTTGTGTGGCTTCAATTTTACCATGGAAGACAACGGCGTTCATTATTGTTATATTTTGCTTTATTCCTTCCCAAAAGGAAAGAATGCAACACTAGCTGTTAACAAGTTAAGCGGTGTATATGGTGATAATCACTGGTGATGAAAAATGGATAGTTTAGTATAACATCAAACGAAATTGGTTATAGTTTAAATAAAATATACCAGCACAAACAAGATCGAAAGCTGAAATGAAAAATAAATGAAGATTATGCTATTAGTTTTGTGGAAATTACAAACGTACTGTGTATTTTAAGCTGCTTCTTAAACACCAAGCTATTAATTCAAATGTGTATTGTAGCCAATTGGCCAATTATTGTATTCCAGCACGACAATGCTAGACCGCACACATCATTGGTCATCGTATAGCCTTGACTTAGCGCCAGGATTACCATTTGTTCATAGCTTTATAAAATTCCTTGAATAGTAAAACTTCCAATGGTCATAAAGCTGTGAAATTACATCCACTTCAATTTTTCGCTGTAAAGACCAGAAGTTCTATGAGCTAAGTTTCATTGATCAAAATGGAAAATATATTAATTTTAATAATTACGTAATGCTAACCCTATTTATTTATATATCTTATATCTTTCCGGGAAAGGAAGGTACTAACCCAAACCGTATCTTTAACAGGGTATTCTTTTCGATAGTCGGTAACACGGTTGACAATGAGATAAATTTGTATGGAGTGGAAGTTACTGCTACGCACATAGTCCTTGCAATAGTTATGATCATTTTATAGTAATAATCGCTAAGGCATTTTGCCGTGTAGTATTCAATACTAACGGAGAGCATGTTTTTAAGTTTCCAGCAAAATTAGAAGCATTTAAAAAGTTGTTCAGTAAATGAAGAAATTACAAACATAGCATTAAGGAAATATAAGCTTGTTCTTATGACGTGAGACATCCGGTATATGTACGTGTAAAATATTGATATTTTTTTAATCAAGGTAGAAAATATTATTTCTTTAAAGAGATTCCCGTAATATTTTCTTTCGTTAACAGTGTATATGTAGCTTTAATTATGTTACAGAAATATAATTTTTGTTGGTGATGTGGTGGCACCGGTTTTTCCTCGATTTAATTGTACAAACACGAAAATTCGTCGAGATAAAATTAATTTTAATTACGACTAATTAAGCTTTTTTACGATACGAAGACGTAAAGATGGACATTCGGTGGTGTGGCATCGTTGTTAATTTGAATCGCAATTACATGTATTTTGTCGCTTGATCCTTCAACTAGTCGAGACTAGTTTTTTTCGCATATACCATACTTTGAATTTTCCGTCGACGCTGGATTCTTGGGTGCACTGCCTTCGAGAGTTTACAGTTATCAAGGCTTTATCCCCCAATCACTAGTCCGCAATTCATAGTTCTTGTTCTCAACAAGTAAGGAAGAGCCTGAACTTTTTATTTATCCAACGCTGAGTCCACTAAAGCATGGTACATTTTACTTGTTTCTACATATGGATGTGGCATTTTTATCGTCTACCAAAGACTTGCTTTTATAGAATGCCTCGCTTCAGTTTATTTTTTAATTTAAAAGAAAAAAATATAGGTCATTTAAAGGATACAATCTTAGTTCTATTGAACCCGCCAACAGATTGTAGCATCAATACTCCTAAGATTAATATTATAACAAAACGAGATGCGATTACATTAAAGGAGATACAGGTACGCTCAAAAGTTTCCAACGAATAAATCTCTTTCGAAATCGATTCTGGAAATTTGCATTTTCTCAGAGCGCCGGGTAAAATTTATAGCTAAAGTGCAGAGCATTAATATCTCCACTTTTGTTAATTCATTTTTATCGCCGACCAAGGAATTGTTTAGTCAGGCGAATTCTCTGGAGTGATATAAAAAAATCTTACCCGGGGTTCTATGCTTCTTAGAGAAATAAGCGTTCAATTCCAATTTCACTTGTTTTCTTTACGGACCCTCTTAAATGTTTACACGTAATCTAATAAATCGTTTTCTTTTTTGTGAGTTTTCACGTGATTTAATTTTAAACTTAATCGTAAATAGATAAATAAATTTAAGTCGAAGTTGTTTCATACACATACACACCCATACATATATATATATTTATATATATGCGCACACTTTACTCCATTGACTAAAAAACCAGGCGGCTTTTACGATATTTCAAGTGATGTGGCAGTGATTGAGGTGCGACATGTAGGGTTGAGTCAACTCTACGTTTTTTTGGTGGCATTAATAAACCTGTGGAACAGGTAGACCTTGTTAAAAATAGTATATGGCCTTTTTTATTTTTATTGTCCACGTTTTCTAACTTATTTTCTATATAATCATTGTTTTCGCAAATTTAAATCTCTATTTTTTTTTTAAATTTTAACAGGTAAGAAAGTAAAAAGCTCTTCATTTTTTTTAAGAACAAATATCACATTATTCTTTTCTAGGAAGAGATATCATCACTTTTAAATTTAACCCTTTCTGAGATCCGAGAAAAGGGTGCTGAAAAAATAATAATAAAACTGTAAATAAAAAAAAATAGAAACGATTAAGCTTACAAACAGGAGTTAGCACCTGTGTGCTTTAGATGAAGAGATTTGAAATTTAAAACGAGCATCAAGTAGACCCCAAAATCTTGTTCAAACCTATCTCGAGGGATATCTAATACGACTATCTTAGGAGAGGTTGTATACAGCTTTATCTTGTACATATTGCGATTTACATGTCAACCAGGGCGTTCTTCCTCTATATTTAAATTAAATTCTTATATACACTACCAGTCACGAAAGTTCGGGCAGATCATTCTATTTATTTCAAAGTACAATAAAACATTAAAAACATCGTATATAATACTTGTTTGCTGAAAACAATAAAATTTAAATATATGAATATGCTTACTTACATTTATTTAAACATTGCGTTCGTCAAAACATCCACCTTCTGCGACAACGATTGCTTTAACTATCCTCGTCATTCTTGCAATAAGTTTTTCGAGAGTTTCAGGCTGAATATTTTACCATTCGCTACGTAAAGGATTCTACATTTCCTATTTCAAAGTAGGACACTTTGCTCCAACCCTTCGGTCAAGCTACTCTTCCTCTTTCATTATACCATCAATTTTTATCACATCGTCAGTTGCTGCATATGAAGAACACCCACAAACTAACACTGAGCCTCCTTCATGTTTTACCGTAGGTACCAAAGACACGGGAAACATTCTTTCTCTTGCTGATCACCTGACAAATACTCACTATCTATTATCGTAAAATTCAAATATCTATTCGTCGCTTACACATTTCGTATTTCGATGTAGGGTACTTTGTTCGAATCTTTCGGTCAAGTTCATCCCATAGAAGCTCTGTAGGATTAATATCCGGGGACTGAGGTGGCCAAATCATAACACTTAAATTTTAACGATCTTCTGGGAATTTGAGGTATTCATTACACAACTTAGAGGTGTGTTTAGGATCGTTATCCTGCATAAACTGAAACCCACGCCCAATTAAGTACGAAAACTTGAAATTTGGATTCGTATATACTATAACACCTTTTTAATATTTTCCTTTGTCCAATTTTTTATGTGCTTTTGCCCATCGTAAGTGATTTTGCTTACTTCCTTGCCGCGAGAGAGGTTTTCGAATGGTTATTTGCCCATGTAAATTAGCCTCTCTTAAACGTCGCTGAACGGATATCTTTACCAACCTGTTTTTGTTGAACTCCATTGCAATTTCAGGTACTGTTAAATGACGATTTTTTTCTAGTAATTAACGCAATGTGCCTATCTTCAGCTACTGACGTTTGTCTAAAAGGGCCCAGACTTTCTTGATAGGTGCCTGTACGCTGATCGCTCAATCACATCTATGCACTGTTGATTTCGCTATTTTTAATTTTTGTGGAATTACACGCTTTCAATAACCTTCATCGTGTAAAGTTATGACAAACGCAAACTTTTCAGCACTTACTGGCTTTTCCTAAGGCCTTTTTCGAACAAAATAATAGTTTTTATAAAGTCAAAATAACTCTCCCTTAAACAAGGAGTGATCTTTACACTAGCGTATCTACAATTACACTAATACAGTAAACTTGTATAAACAGATCCGAAAATGCCGGATATAATTCAGGTAAATAACAAATTTTTAGTACTTAGGCTAGGGATTTGATTTATGGCCCTGTTTTATGGTGTATTGTCGGTACTGAAATCCTACAAAATATGTATTCTAATTCTTAAATTTTATTATAAGGCGATTATGTGTATGTGTATTTAATTGGAAGACACCTGATACAATGTACATATGTGTTTTATCCCACTACATCATTTCACTAATATTACTTAAGCTGAAAAGTGTTGTTTTATACTTTTTTCTCAATAATACGAGGTACCCGAACTTCCGTAATTGGTTGTGTATTTACGTATACACGTAGGTTGCTATTTATGTCTTGAGAATTGGCAACAACGGTGTTGCTAGGCGCCATCTAACATATACATTGTAAAGTTTGACATTATTTGACTATACGTACTCAGAATGTTTTGCCATACGGATGCTATTTCTTTTGTTTAGTGACTTGAAAATTTCATGTCGGTTTAAAAATGGGATTAACTTTATTTGCGATGAGTTACTACGACTTTCATTCATGGATTATCACAACAACACTACATCGATCAACTCACTTCAGCTTCGAAACATCGATGCTGTGTACGAAGTGATAAAGCAAGATCGTCATGTGATGTACCGTGAGATTGAGGCATCCCTGGGCATTACCATGACAAATATACACAAGAGTTTTACACGAACATATAGCCATCATGGATCCATGCGTATGATCCCAAAAGTAAACAGGAATCGACTGTATGGGTCTTCCAAGATGAGCCAAACTCAACTAAAGTTGTTCGCATCCGAAGCACCTCGAAGCAAATGGCCGCCTGTTTTTTTTTTGGATAAACGGGTATGTGGCTACAGTGCCACTACAGAATCGCAAAACAATCAATTCTGAATGGTGCACAACCGTTTGTTTGCCAGATGTCTTTGAAGAAATAACTAAAAACAACCAGCGACGTAGGATCATTCTTCACCATGACAACGCGAGGTCTTACACATCGACCCAAATAACTCAATATTTAACCGGTCAAAACAACGAATTGATGGGTCATTCGCCCATAAAGTCCTAATTTGGCACCCAATGATTTCTTTTTATTTCCGTCTGTGAAGAATAAACTACGTAGTCAACGATTTTCGATGCTAGAAGAAGTTGATGCGTTCAAAATGCATGATTTGGAGATACTTTGAAAAAGTGTAAAATAATAAAACCATTTTCAATGATAAATATTTATTTTTATTACAACCCTCGTATGTGAAAGAAAGTTAATTTGAAATGTAGAGGATACTTTGTTTTTCTTTTTTCTTTAAGAGGGCATGACGATTCTTATTATCCGTGGTCTAAATATCGGAACAAGGAAACATAAATCATGAAATTCCGTAGGCAAAATCAACAACAGGGTTAGATAAGTTGACAAATCAGAGGGTGACTGCGCTATCTACCCGCCGCATGCTTCAAGTCACACGGAGACGATCCCAAAAACCGAAGCCCGGACCTCAGAAGGACACTGAATTTTTCATTCATATCTCCAAATGACATAGATTTCGATGAATTTCCATATAAATTACATAATATTTCTAAAGTACAGGGGGTTTACAGGACGAGTTCCATTCGAAGGCTGTTACTCATCCTAACAATGATTTATTGAAGCTAACATATTGCCAGGCGAGCGTTTGGAGTTCAACCACCGAGTGGCGACCCCTATATTGCGGAAAGTGGCGAGAGCATCTCGTCGTGGTATGTAATCAAGACTCAGCCGCTGTACTTGCTGCTTCTTACTTGCTGACCAATTACACACGTGGGCCTTGTAATTTAGAGCTATAAACCAAAATAGAATTGACTTATAACCGACTCCAGATCGGATTTATTTGTGACACACTGTGGCCGGCCACCAATCCGCCTAAAACATTTTTTATAATCGAATTTTAAATTATTTTTCCCCCTTTGTCCACACACAATAGATATATACAGTATGATAAATAAGTCTTGTATACATATCAAATATCTTATATCGAATTAAATTTTTATTAAATATTTAATTAGAAAGATTAGCTTTTATAAATTTATAATTTTATAGTATTTAAAAAACAATTCTAAATCCGTTAACTATATTTAACAAAGAAATGTTAAAGGTAAATATCATTTATTTCCTTTATAACTTATTATGTAGGTGTAAAATATTAATATTTTTTCTGGTGTCCGTAATGCCAAATATGAAACACATCCTTCCCTAGCACGTCACGTTTCTTTTTCTACAGCATTTCTTTTTTACCGATTTCAAAATTTTTAAAAATCATTAACTAGATGCAGTAAATTCTTAATCGTTCAAATAATTGAAAGACATTCCAAATACATTTAGACCATTAGCATAATGTATACTTGGTTAACAATTTACTTGGCTTTCAAAGAGAATATATAAAATTTCCGCGTTCTTTGTGCCTCTGAAATAGTCGAGCTAGCAACCAGCACTGGATTCAGAAACATTGGCCTTCCAGACGGGAAAGGGAAGGACCTCAAATTAGAACTTTAATGATAGATTCAAATTTTATCAAGTCTATGAACGCTGAGAAAGAAGTCTAGATTTCATTCACTATGGCTGCGAACAATTTTTTTGGGAACAAAAAGGCTAGTGAAGTTAATGCTTCAAAAATGTCATCGCCTAGGTTGTGTTTTACTAGTTCTTAACTAACAATTCAGCCGCATTTGTGTTTCTTCAAAGAGCATAGTATGACACAGAGTTGAATTTTGACGTGACACTGCTTCATTAACATAATTGATATCCTCGAAAAAGTCTACCCGATTGGAAGAAAAATAAAGAAGTTTACTTTGTAAAAATAATTGTCAAGATAGTGTATGACGGAAACCATTTAGTGACAAATCTGCAACTTAGCTGGAGTATTATACTACGGTCAGGATAATAAAAATCTTCAGGAATTAATGGATCTAAATCATGTATTATATGAGCGTCATTGTTTAAGTTAATCAGTAGTAAATTCAAGAGTTTCCCATTATGATTTGCAACGTTATTATACTGCTGTAGGCAATAAAGATATAAATATTTACAATCACAGCTATTATTTATGACAAAATCTGCGCAGTTGAAGTTACCAATTCTAACTAAATTTTTATTCATTAAATCAAAACTAGAGCATCAAAAAATAACTCAAAATAATTGCATGATATTTACTTAAACGGATTATAAAAATAGTTATTTTTGTGTATATAATCATCAGCTATGACACACCATTGAAAATATACTGGAAAATTTGGGCGGATGTTTTCTTTGAAGAATATCAACCGCAGCACCTTGAAAAGAATTTTGTCAAGGGATCTGCATACAAGATTCATTGACAGCCCAGAAACTTCAGCAACAGGATCCTGGAACAACTGCGAATCAATGAAGCATTCCACAACAAAATCATCTACTTTCAAAGGAACGTTGTTGACTGGGAGTGAGTTTATATCAAAATATAGGAAAAAAAGAAAACGGGACCAATCTCATAGCATCCGAAATAATTTTATTAAACAATGGCATAGGTGTCGTGCACATTTGCACATCATCAGGCCATTCTGAAGTGTCTTGAGCTTTGAGATACTGCGAGATTGGTTTCGGTTTTGTTTGTTTTTTCCTATATTCAGTTATTTTTATTTAAGCGACCACATCAAGAAGCAGAAACTTTTAAGAAGTGTCTGTTTGGTGAGCTACTTGGGCAGGAGGCATCATTGGACCGTACTTTTTGAAAGTGATAAAGATGCCACCGTAACTGTCAATGACGTTCGCTATCGTGGTATGTTAATAAACTTTTTGTGGAGGAAATTTTAATGAAATGGAAGTAAAAAAAATGGAAGAAGCTGCCTTTTTCCTCTAGAAAAAAAACTTCGTCGAAAGAGTATATACCTACAAACAGAGCCGCAGTAGCCATTTGATTGATATTTTATTTTAAGAATAAAACCAATATTTACACTTTACAAAATTTCAAAGATTTACTTTGGGATAATTACCTAACGTTCTTGGGATCTTCCCTTTCATAGGGTAACAATTCCAATTCAAAAAAGAAAGTAGGAAATAAATGATAATAACATTGTAAACGAAGCAAATCTCTTCCGTAGCGACAAAAAGGGTTAAAGGTGTCCTGTTAATTTCACACACAATAACGCCTGGATATCTAAGAAAATAAAAGGGTAGCTTTTATACGCCTCCGAAGTATAATCTTTGGAGGTAATTTCAAATTAGAAACGGTTAAAAAGATGCCGTCTGTATTAAAATATGGATGTGTATTAGACACTGGAGACTGGAACGGATTGCATGCCCTTAAATAGGTTGGCAGTAAAGCGCAGATTGGTATGGAAAAAGGGGAAGGATTCTTCAAGTTTTAGAGAGAGCGAAAATGTAAATACGGCAATAAAACTAAATCAGAAGAAATCACAAACGAATTCCACGTTCAATGGAAGGTATATACCTCGTAAAACAAGGCAAATAGCTTATCATTTATGTGAACATCATCAGAAATACCGATTATATAAAGTACGATATAAGACAATAAGATAAATTACTACATTTTCGTACCCTTCGCACTCCCCCAGTTGTATACACTTTTTAAATTGGAATCCTTGCAGCATATGTTACAAATTTATTGGCAATTTATGCAGAATTTCTATGCAATCGTTAAGCAAAAAAATGGTTATTACAGGACTAAAGTACATTACTCAATTTTCACGATTTAGTCACTTACATAGAGCTGACTAGTAATTTACATTTCATATCCTGCTGTCACTCAATTTTATAACACAATAGTCAACCCCCCTCTTTTAAAGGCAGCGCAAATTTGTACATTGACAGTCAGTCCTACATTAAAGCAAGTGAGACGCACAATATGCAATCTGTTAGCATTCAATTATTTTTAAACTCCCTTCTATTTAAGAATATATGGGGCATGTACGGATGCTTAAAGTACATTTGCATAAATTTTAGGATAGCTCGCGTCTACGATATAAAAAATGATTACCTAAAACGCGAGTACAGGAACGTCATAAATTTCTACGTCATATATATATGCTAAAGTAATAATATATCAAAAGATTCTAATCCTCTCTAGGATGTTAAGAGTGTGTTGAGTGCAAACTCTTGTTAAAGATCTACAGCGCAACATCCTTGGCTTATAATCTCCGCTTTGGGCTTTCCGAAGGCTAAGGGGTGACGTGGAAAGCGCGCAGCTATTTTCTTAACCCTCATCAAGTTTAACTTACTAATCTTACTCGTACAAGCTACTGTTTACATAACAGATCTGATTATGAACTCGCGGTCTTCCTAGCGCATTCAGAGGAGAACTTTTACCGTGGCTAAAACGTCTCTCCTACGTATCTAAGGCGATCTACTACTTAAGGGAGTTAAACCGGGAACCATTCGTATGTATCCACTTTGTATGTGTGTAGAAAATTTGGTCGTAAAAAGGATCTACGAAGACGAAGAGGGTGAAATCGTCATTTGGTAATGACATTCCTCGGCTCGGTCTTAAAAAGTTATTAGCAAGCCACGTAATGGTCCTAGCCAGACTCCCATGAGGGCGTGTTATTTGATTAGGGCTTCCCCAGGTACGGCAGTGGGTTACTGTAACAACCCTTATATGATCCCAAATGATTTCATCTATGTGCAAGTGTAACACATCAAGAACTACCAGGGGTTTTGATTCTAACATGATTTTCGATTTATTCGCGCTATAATCCTTAAATTTATTACAACGCAACGAATATATCCTAATATTATTAAATAAAAACAACCGGAAATATAAATCCTTTAAACAGCGATACGATCAAATGTCTTCCTTTGTGAAGCCCAAAGCGTATACATACAGATTTATTATATCATTCATCGTTTTAGCTTTTAAAAAATTTTCTTTCTCTTACTTGAAAAGTACCATGACTCCGTCAGGTACTCCTCCACTACAATGGCTGACAAACATGCATTTTATTGTTTATAGAATTTACATAATTCAATAGTTAGTATTCTACGCTCAAGACCTATTTAAAATTCAAGTCATAATATTCCTGCTAACGTAAGAACTTTATATAATTTATTAGTAAAATCTTGATTTAAAAATACTTAAAGAAGTTACACTATATCAAACAGTAAATGTATTTGATTTATAAAAATAATTAACTTGTAAATATGGCAAATCTACCTTTGATACAGATCATACCTAGCTGGACAAGGATAGTCAATCTAGAAATTGGAAATAACCCGCGGTCGGGATCAACGTATTATTATGCCGATTCTAATTTTACAACGGCAGAACTATATAATTTGATAAAATTAAATAATTCGGAGATACATTGTAGTCAAGCTTAAAATGATTCAAATTTTTTACATAAAATCAAAATTTTCTTGTAATAGTCTTTTATACTTTCCCTATTATGTATTCATATAATTGTTTTACGAAGGAAAAAAAAATCAAAATACTTACTTATTTAATCCTGAATACATTCTACCCTGTTGTTGAGTTACTTAAGCATTTCTTCTAAAATTCTCTTCATTTTTTTTTTCTACTCTTTGCATCCTCCCATTTTTTTTTGGTCTTCTCTTTTTCTTCCCCGTATTTTATTTGCTCCATATATTTTCCATCCTAAACGCTGTTACCTTTATCGATTCCACTTCGAGATCCTCTCTGTATTTTTCTTTCGTGATTCTGCCCATCCTGGTTTTCCAAATTTGTAATAATCTCGACCAATCACTTACATATACGCGGCTTATCCGAAAACTAAGTACCGTTTCATTCTGCCGCCACCGCAGCGCTATTATCGTAATTCCGCACAAGCACACGTATCTCTCTGGTTCACAGTCTTTCCGCTGACGCCATAGCAGCTGAGTTGTGCAGTGTTTACATTTGTTAGTGATCTTTCAAAATATTTAGGACGACTTTTGAGCCACCCCACTGTAAAGTATGGTTTTTGAACGCAAGGAATATTAAACCAACCGAAATTCATCGTTAACTTATAAAGATTTATGGGTTAGACAATTCAGTGATAGACGAACGAATTCGTGAAAACAGACGGTTCACAATAAAAATGCCTAGTAATCAGTTTTAGTGGCTGTTTTCACTTGCAGCATCTTTCTATGAACAGAGTATAGAAAAATTGGTTTCCTGCTATGGTAAATGTCTTAGCAATGATGGCAACTATATAGAAAAGTAATTAAAAAAAAAAAGGACAAGCTTCGCATTTCGAAGTAGTTGGAAAGTAATTCTATACATCTTGAAGAAGTATTTGTTTTTTTACCTCCTTTCTCTTTGAAGCAATCATTGTACCATTTGACAAATAAGTATTGAGGAAATATTTTACAATTTATGGCTAGCATATGGGCGTATCTCATACGACTTATATATGCAAGTTTAACAGATTTATGTAGACATCCGGAACAAGAAAATGTTTCCATTTTCTGTTGATAAAACTGTACAGATTACTGGTGCATTAGAAGCCTGATAGATTTTTAGAATTCCCTCTTCAAATATTTCATAATTGAAACCTAGGAGGTGGAGCACATTTTGGTCCTTGCATTTCAATTGTTTTCCGAACTTCTTTACGTTCAATTTACCTAAAACTGCAATTTGGTGCAAGTATGGTCCTAGCTATCTGTTTGTCTAATTCTAGTTTCTTATCTTCGACTGTTCTAACAATAAAGGAACTTAAAATATCACCAGCACGAAAATCAAACCTTGATTAATTTTTTTTGTTTTTTTAATGATTTTTATTTTTAGAGGATTTCCACTAATTTTCAAGTTTATCGATCAACCTTTATATGTCTTTATCGTATTTTTTTTCTTACAGATAGCGCGACACCCAAGTTTGCCAACGATAGTTTTCTTAACAAAATATTGCCAAATACCATCTTCTCTTCTGCCTCTACTTGTTATTTTAATACGTCGCGTGTATACACGTACTCATTGAGACCGAAAGATGAACTATGTGAATACATGAAGCGACATTCGAGTTTTATACGCTCCAGCGCGATTTATCGGTTTTTAGATGTTTCAACGTGTTTCAAAAAGATTTCCGTTAAGTATGTATTGAGAATAAAGAAATATATTAAGGAAGTTTATAGATTTAATTTGAATTTGGCAAAGTATTGAGAAACATGTGTTTACATCTTAAAAATATTTCATTAAATAACGCGTTAAAATAAATAAGCCATTAAAACAGATCACTTTATTACCACAAAAGGACGTCTCCTTGCAGGTTGTCAAAACGTGCGGCGGTCAGTTATTAAGTAAAATATATAGACCGGAAGGCTGAAAATGCGGGAGCTGTAAACGAACAACGAAAACTCGTAGACGCAGTAAATCTTTTGTACACATTAAGTTGCGATAATATAAGAGCTTATTGTCTTAATGCCTACAACATATTGGATATGGTAACACGATATATATTACTCTCCCCGTAATACCTTATCATTAGTTATCTCAGCCGCAATATGAGAAAAGGTTTTGCGGGTTCCCTCATCCCTTTTCGTCGTAAAAACATCGGCTTTCAAACTAACTTCTAATATAACGAATGAAATACAAAATATACACGTATATGTACGATAAAAAAAAAGTTTCATTGTTTTCTGAAAAGAAAGGGAGATTTTATTGTAAAACTTGTATAACTTTTTTCCATTCCCTTTTTATTGCAGTCTTAAATTTTAAATTAAAACGCAATACGAGCATATTCTAAATTGCGATTCTCGATTTTTTCGTTTTGGATCTTCCCCGAAGATCGTATCCATTCAGAGAGTTTTCTAAGACATTTAACAAGGGAACTGGGGAAAGCAAATTGGCCGAATTTAAATACAAAACGCTAAAAATTAAAGAGTGGCACAATAAGAGACGTCGCAGCCTCAAACGAAATGAACAAAAATTAATAGACAAGCAACGGAATGGAATACAAAGTAGTCGAAGCGAAATTACAAGATGCTGAGGACTAGTACCGTAAAAAAAAAGAGCGGGGAAAACTGGAAAAAGCATAAGTTATTTTAATTAGTAACTGAATAATTTACTAGCTCGGGAGGATTGTGTTATAAGGGGGTGGAAGTGAATAAAAAGAAATAGTCAAGGTTGTATGAAACGAGAAAGAAAAAAAATTAATTAACAAAATTTACAGTTGATAAAACGCAACGAAATTAAAGAAATGTTAAGGCGTGAAAGAATTATTGCCAACTTCCCCCTTACCCGAATTTAAATCTTTAAATCCCTTCGTCACGTGAGTTTTAAAATAAGATCGTCACTTTATTATAATCCTCACTTACATCAAGGTATATATGATGAGGTAGTGACGTCAGCCTTAATATCAGCGGGTTAAAAAAGGTCATTGGGCATGACCTCTTTGTGGTAAACATTTACAAGGCTCAAGCCCGTGGCACTCGTTAACAAACTCCTTCCTTATTAGTATATTCTTTAAGAATAACATACAGTAGCGTTCAAAAGAAATCAGCGCGAACATCCGAGCAAGGGATCTAAGGCTTTGAACTTTAAATTATGATAATTTAAAAAAGAACTCCGCCTTATCGCTAGCGAAATATCTCGCAATTACAGCGTGGAGCTGAATAGGAACCTCCATACAATAGGGTAGTGTGCGTCGACCATATGTTTAAATCGACTATCTAAAACTAGAAACAATTTTAGGGAATTTTTATCAAGATTTCTCCCGAATGCAATCCTGAAAAAAAGCGACGCAATCATTTTCTTTTTATGAGGGATGAGCTTCCACGATAATATCTTAACTGCCGATTCGTTTATTCCATTCACCTATTTCGAGTTAATTAAACGAAATAAGCAGGCCTTCTTTTAGCGGCATAATATCTCATTGTATTGAAATAATTTTATTATATAGGGTGTGCATAAATTTATCTTTCAAGCCTTCCAAATTGCATATCTTATCCGTTCTAAATAAAAAATGCAATAAAATTTTACACCATCCTTTTTAGATTATAAAATGTATTTAAATACCTTTACTATTAATTTGTGGAATATTCTAAAGTTAATTTTGCTGTTAGATATCCAAACAACAGAATTAAACGAAACAGTTCAATTCCTAACGATTTTCATTCTTAACAAATAAATAGAATTAGGATGTCTTTAGGCGAGCCAGGTTCGTATTGAGTATACAGCATCCCCCACCAGTATAATGTAATAAAATGGAAACAGTGCGAAAGTTTATTGAAAAAAAAATTGTAAAAATCATATAGAATGATATGTACTGTGATTTGTTGAGCGTTACAGAATCGTATGCCAACTGTGCGTAACAACATCGAAGAATCGAATCGATTTTCACAAAGACATTAGCATTATGGAGGAAAAATACCAAGGAAGATACCTATGTGACAGAAAGTTGCACTTAAAAACCCGAGGGACCAAAATGTATGTTGCCAAGTCTCATTAAAGCTGTGGTTATGCCCCAACGAATCGACAGATCGAAAAAAAAACATTCTATTTTGAATAGTTCTAAGATCCTATTAAAGCGACATCTCCCATTGTATTAGCTAGTAAAAGATTAGAAAAGTGCGATGGTGAAGCAATTATGAAGTCCTCGATACGCTAAAAGAGATTCAACTTTCAAATGACCAACTGTTAATGTTTGTCACCGGTGGTGTAGTGACAATGTGTAGTCTAGCTCATTCTCTTAAAGAAGACTGTGAGAGACTTTTACATATGACGTATAAAATTCATGCTTTACCCTCTGCAACACAGAATATTCGACAATGTTATTCAGAGGTGGATGCATTCATTTTAAATTCCTTGGAATACCTGATTCACCATAGCCAATTCTCACACGTTGAGGAACGTAGTTGAAAGCGTGGTTCCACGATTATACGGTTCATTTGACTCAATGGAAAAATGTCAAAATACTGGCTTGTCGTTGGTGGAGTTAATGCAAATTATTAACGATTTATAAGTGACATAAAAAATATGTGTATTGTAAAAAAAATTGTTATTTGAGTGTTTTAAATAAAGATTTAGATTTTACCAGAAGACAAATTTGTGATGATGCATGTGTAGATCTGTTTTGTACTTTTAAAGATTAAACAGCTGTGAAGAAATAACGCATGCAACGCAAGTTTGCCCGTTTATTCGTAAACTTGCATTATTATGATTCTGGCACGCGGAAAAAATATCCCAACTCTATAAATTATTTTTTTTTTAAATTTTAATTTTAGAAATGTTGTATTAATTTAGAGTTATTTTTGACAATGTTTTGTAATACATACACTAATGTAAAGGTTGAATACAAATTATAAGCTTGAATACAAATTTATACCCATTCTGTATACCTGCGCGTACGTAGAAAAAGAAAGGTTGTATGGTCGCAAGAAATCATGAGCGCTGCCTGAGTATAAATTTTCCTAAATAATACTATCTCCCATCTGCATTATTTTGATCTGGAAGCGCAATTAATTGGTGAACAAAGTAAACATTTCCGTAATTGTGACAGTACAATGACATAAAACAGTTTCATACAAGCTCGCATCCTATAGAAAAGAGAGAGAAAGCACTATGCCAGCACAGAGTATTGAAAAGCGTTTTAAAGAACTTAAATATGGATACCATAAATTCAATTAACACAAAGTAAAATGTTGTATTTACGATTTATTATATAAATTAAATGTTGCGAGGTATATACAGGCTGTGTTTTTTTTTCTTTCAGAATACGGATTTAATTGCAGAAACTGTACAACAAAAACTCCCTTTTTCGGCAAAGAAAAAAGGGCAAATCTAACTATACCTACCCTTCGTAATACAATTGAGTGAAACTCTCCCTAGTATGTAACAATTTTATATCCCTCTCTATTAACAGACGTGCTTCCCTGTAACTAAATTCCTAATCATGCGTCGAATTTATTTTCTTTGGCGATTTACATATGAAACTACATTAAATAAGGTACAGAAACTAATTAAAGAACTTCTCAAGATCTCTTATTAAGTGAGTCAGCTTTCCACTATTTATCAAAAGGGAAGTTATCTCTTAATGGCTTTATGTATATAATAACTCGAATGATTTATCACCACGTTTTTACTTAATAGAAAATGTATGAAAGAGACAAGATGTAAAATATGGAGTGCAAATTAGAATTTAGCTTTATGAAACAGCCCGAAAGTGAAACGGAATAAAAAAGAATTGGGAAAAAGGATAGGGAGCACGGGAGGACGCATAAAAATAAATAAATAAAACACCAATATAAGATGTGTGTTTCCATCATTAAGCATTGATATATGTCTTCCTCGTTTGATCTGAAAGGACAATGTAGTGCATACAATAGTAGTATTATTAGTAGATTATTTATGATGTCTTTGGGGTTGGACTGGTATAATATTCTCTAGTACAAGTGTATTTTACTGATAAAAAGAAAAAAACGAAAAGCAGTGGTAGATGTTTTCAAATTAAAAATTTATTACAAGTTTTCATAGGAAAAAAGTTACGACAAATAAATCCTCCTTGTCTTTCAAGGCAAATCTTCTAAATTCTGGGTTTATTCCATCACATGCACTACGTATAAAATCTTTCAGTTCGTCCAAGTTACGTATTTGGACGTTATAAATTATACTTTTCATATAACCTCAAAGAAATAAATTATTTGGAGATAAATCGGCTGATCTTGAGGGCCATGATATGGCGCCAAACCTGACAATCTACCGTCTTTGAAATGCGTTAGTCAAACAAGTCCTAGCGTGGCTTAGCCCCATCCATTTGGGACCAAGGTTCATCAATATTCAGTATCTCAATTGATGTAATGATGTAGTCTCGTAAGAGATTCAGATATTTTGACGCAATAAAAAATGGGCCAATAAGTCTATCGCTAATTATTCCAATCCAGACATTGGCTTTTTGAGGGTACTGTGTTCGGGTCAGGTTTTGGGTCAATATCTATCGGATTAATGGAAAAGAAATTTCGTATTTTTCAAAGGATAAATCTAGGGTACTAACCGGAAGTTCTGAGAGTTGACTTCATTACTTACGGCTTCATTAGTAACAATTATTTTATTTAAAATTTCTTCAGTATTATTTTACATATTAAACATTCTTCTTCGAAAAACTCTTGATAGCTTGACATGTTGTATGGCTTATATTCAAATTCTTTCAGGGTTTTGTATACCAAACTGTACACGATACTCTAAAATGCCTGGCTACGTCTAAAAGTGATCCTACAGACCATTCCTCTATATGACATAGGATATTCAACTTCATGCCTTCTGTTAAAACGTGACTGGTTTTATTCCTTTCTTTGTAAAAATTTAGAAGACAACCATCTTCTTTGAATTTGTTAAAAATGTTTAGAATTGTTCTCGCCCAAGGTCTGTCAGGATAACTAATTGAAATTATTTACTTACCTCTCAATAAAATGTATTTAATTTAAGATTTATGTATGAATAAAAAATCAGAAATAACACATGGTGCTGAAAAGACCCGGGCCTAACACACAGATGACGCTAGTTTTATTACCTTTCTCTCAGTTAGTACTAACCTTCAAAAGACAGCTGTTAAAATTTCATGATATTCTATTCATTAGTTTGTGAGTTATTGTGCTAAGAGTCACGCTACTTTTGTTATTTTCAAAACAATAGATCAAAAACAATTCCGTGTTTTAATTTTACATTGCTTCTTGATGGGAAAAAATACCGTTCAACCGAAGCAATGGCTTGAAAAGTGTTATGGGGACTCCGCTCCATCAGAAACAACAATAAAACGGTGGTTTGCTGACTTCAAACGTGGTCGTAGCGACACCGATGATGTAGAACGCAGTGGACGTCCAAATGAGGCGGTAACACCAGAAAACATCAAAAAAATCCACAAAATCCTTTTGAATGATCGAAAAGTGAAGTTGGGTGAGTTAGCTGACATCGTGAAGATATCAAAAGAACGTACTGGCTTTATATTGCATGAGCATTTGACTATGAGAAAGCTCTGTTCAAAGTGGGTGCCGCATTTGCTCACTGTTGACCAAAAACAAGAACGTGTTGATGATTCTGAGCAGTGTTTGGCCATGTTTAAACGTAACAAACCGGAATTTTTGCGTCGATATGTGACAATGGATGAAACATGGATCCATCACTTCACTCCGGAATCAAAACGATCGTCATCTGAGTGGACAGCAACTGGTGAACTTCGTCCAAAGCGCCCGAAAGCACAACAATCGTCTGGAAGGGTTATGGCCTCGGTATTTTGGAATGTGCGTGGTATAATATTCATCGACTATCTTGAGAAAGGAAATACCATCAACAGTGAATATTATATAGCGTTATTGGAGCGTTTGAAGGCCGAAATTGCAAAGAAACGACCGCATATGGCAAAGAAAAAAAATTTTATTCATCAAGACAACGCACCGTGTCACAAGTCATGAACTGAACTTCGAATTGCTCCCACATCCACCGTATTCGCCAGATTTGGCTCCCAGCGACTACTGGCTGTTCGCAGACCTCAAAAAAATGCTCGCCGGTAAGAATGAAGAGGTTATCGCTGAAACTGAGGCCTATTTTGAGGCAAAAGATAAATCGTTCTACAAAAGTGGTATTGAATTGTTAGAGCGGCGCTGGAATGATTGCGTTGCTCTTGATGGAGATTTCGTTGATGAATAAAGCTAATTTTGAACCAAGGAAACCGTGTTTTCTTTGTTAGGCCCGGGACTTTTCAGCCCATGTGTTAATTGTCAGAATAATGTTTTTTTTTTCTCCAGGGCAGCCTAATTTAATCATTACGGTGTATAACTGGTTGCCTCTCTAATGCATTGACAACTTTCTTTTTAAAGTTACACATAGGAAAAATGTGTGTGTAGTGATAAAAAAGAACCCAGATGTCACCTCCTTTACCGTCTCCTTTTATTTGATCTATTACTTGTGGGGTATCCTGTACGTATTCCATCAAAGATAACAATTAAAAGACTCATTTTGGCAAACTCTAATGGGGTCTCTTTTTAAATTAAAACAAAAATAAAAATTAAATTAAAAAAAATATATTTTTGATATGTCGCATTCTTTTGTATTGTTATTTTATTAGTCTTTACCTTTAAGTTTTATTATTTCGTTAAATCAAAGTTCAATTATATTTTATTGCTTAGCTCAAGGAAGATATACTTGCTTCAGTTAAGTACTTCTGCGTGTAAATTGTTGTAAAACAAGCTAATAGCAGATCGGATTACTTAAGCAACGTTTTAGTTTTATTTGTAAAACACCTACGTCAAGCCATTCTTAATCTATCAAAGGACGACATGTTTATAGACGCATATTGAGCAATTTGAAATTCTAATTGGTCTCGGAGCCGCTTCAATACCGCTATCAAATTTATAGAGAGGAAAAAAATTTTAATTTACTGTTATAAAATGTACAAATCGCATGTACCGCAACGATATACAAGCTCTACAGTTATCTACCCTTCCACAGCCATTTAGAGACCAATTTAGTAGGCGCGTGTTGGTAGTGTAACAACATGCAACAAGTAATTAAAAAAAAAAAAATCGAACGGATGGTTTCTGCATAATGGAATGCGTCGACGGATTTAAGTGTTATTGAAATCGTAACACGCCGCACATTATTCTCGATATATTGATGTAATTTCAAATTTCCCCCTTAAAATAAGGTTTTGCATTAAAAGCTAAGTCCTTTTGATTGGATACGGTGGCTGTACATTAAAAACTAAATCTCACATTAAGGTCTGTGACCAATACTTGGATTAATGTAGAATAATGTTATATATATTTCCCGTATATATCGCCTCTATATCGAATTTCGTAGCACCCTGTTGTCAAATCCAGTTTAATTTAAGTGGGATTGTAAGGGGTCAGACTACCCAGAGGCTAGTTATGGGGAGATCGAATCGACTTCTAGACGGTTATTATTCTAACCGATATTGCAAAATATGTTTATCTTATACGGAGTAATGATGTTTTTTAAAAAATAAAGGAACCTACCGAGTGCCGATGCGAATGCACTTCCTTTTCGATTTACATGATAAAGACCCGGGTGAATGTTGTAAAAAGGGAAGAAATGCATTCATAAAAATAAAATTTTGTTGATGTTATTAAGATGGATTTTTTTTCCTCTACCTTTAGTCGCCTATTCCTTCTTTCTTCGTCCTTCTTGAGGGGTAAAATAAAACGTCCGGTCCAGTCATATTGATTAGTAATAGTAACACTGAAGGTGGTCATAAAAGTTTGCCCACCCGTCTACCTTTGAATCATTTATCAGCTATTACCTTACTTCACAAGTTCATGTGGTCATTCGAAAGCCGGGGTCCTATCGCTATCATCTGTCGGTACGAGCCCACCAGTGGCCATCAACACCTAAATGTTCCATTATACGAGCTCTAAGGATAAACTTACAAAGTCATTTCCATTCCCAATTATAATGTTTTCACAATAAAGAAATTTATAACGAAATTATTTAATCGTAATTCAAAAGATTCTATATATTAACCTCTCATATATGTATACTTTCAAGTTAGTAAGCTACATCAACTATTATATATTAACACTAAGAGCAAACAAAAACAAAATCTTTATGGGAACATGTTGAAACTTATATAATTCCAAATATTATTCTAATACAGGATCATTACTATTAGTCATTAAATTGTAAGCCAAATCATATCCGTTCCATGAAATTTAATGCAATTTCAGAATGATTTAAAGTATTAAAAATGTTATTAGAATGTAATGTATAATTTCTATGAAAAATCAACGATAAATCTTTAATACATTCAGAGATTATAGAGAAATTATAGTCGTATAGAGTTGCCATACAAACTACACATTTGATAAGCATCCATTTTTGTTCATGATTAGCTGCTAGCTGAAATTTACATTTAATATATACTTATCCAACATTTTTTCCTTTGCGTGTATATATATTTAATTATATCTTTAATACATTCTTGTTGTAGGCTTCCGCGGTATTTGTTTTCTTTTAAAGAATTTAGGTTTCCGGGTTGAAACCACGTCGTAGTTGCATGAGTTTGCCGACGTTTCACTCTAGGCTGCTCCATATCGTAACGCTGCTGTGAGAAGTTTTCAGCATTACGATATGCAGCATTCAGAGAAGAAGCTGCATGCAACTAATTGTGAAACGTCGGCAGATTCAAGTACGTCGCGGTTTTAATCTGGAAATTTGAATTCTTTAAACGAATATGCCATATGATCGATTAAATTTGTCTTCTATACTCTTAAATTGGTAGGTAGGTTTTCAGGTTAGATTTTGACGTTTTGACATACAATTACACACAAATGCTTCAGTTGGAAAAATAAAAAGTTTAATAATAATAAAAAATAGTTACATTAAATGAAGACATTCCTTAAATTATGTGGCGTAATTACTTCGCAGACATTTTGGATAGCTTCAGTAAATTCGTCAATTGTACGAAGACGATTTATAATTCTATTTCTTTAGGTGTGGATATATGAAATAATAATTGTCAGATCAGAAGATCACGGTGCAAAGTCTACTATCCGATTATCAAAGAATTCATGCAATAATTCCATCGTTTCCCTTGTACTATCGAGTGTTGCATTATCTCGCTGGAAACATTCCTTAGTGTAATAAGTTGTTACGATATCATTTCGCATTATTATCATTAAAGAATATTGGACTAATAATCCGTCTAGCGAGAAACAGTAATCCGAACCCATATTTTTTGAGAATGCAAGGGTCTCTCAAGAATTTGTGTATTTTCACTAGACCAGATGCGCATTGTTAATTTGTTTATATATCCTGATAAGTAACACCATGCTTCATCCGAGAAGAAGGATTTGTCAAAAATATCATCATTCACCGTACCTAAAATCCATTGACAATAATTAAGCTGGGTTACGTGATCAATAAAAGCTTCTAGAACCAATGAAACTTGTATGGAAGTTTTTGTAGATCTTTCTCATATGAAAGTTGGATTTGCTCTGAAAGCTAGGTGAATTGAAATATTTTCAGCTGTCCGTTTCGAGCCACAGACCCTGTTTCACGAAATTTTGCCACTGATTCTTGAATAACTTACAGCAAACTGTTATAACACATGGGCTGAAAAGTCCCGGGCCTAACACATAGATGACGCTAGTTTTATTGCAGTCACCTTTCTCTCAGTTAGTACCTACCTTCAAAAGGCAGCTGTTAAAATTTCATGATATTCTATTCATAAGTTTGTGAGTTATTGTGCTAAGAGTCACGCTACTTTTGTTATTTTCAAAACAATGGGTCAAAAACAATTTCGTGTTTTAATTTTGCATTGCTTCTTGATGGGAGAAAGTACCGTTCAAGCTAAGCAATGGCTTGGAAAGTATTATGGGGACTCCGCTCCATCAGAAACAACAATAAAACGTTGGTTTACTGACTTGAAACGTGGTCGTAGAGACACCGCTGATGCAGAACGCAGTGGACGTCCAAATGAGGCGGCAACACCAGAAAACATTAAAAAAAATCACAAAATCGTTTTGAATGATCGAAAAGTGAAGTTGGGTGAGTTAGCTGACATCGTAAAGATATCAAAAGAACGTATTGGCTTTATATTGCATAAGCATTTGACTATGAGAAAGCTCTGTTCAAAGTGGGTGCAGCGTTTGCTCACTGTTGACCAAAAACAAGAACGTGTTGATGATTCTGAGCAGTGTTTGGCCATGTTTAAACGTAACAAACCTGAATTTTTGCGTCAATATGTGACAATGGATGAAACATGGATCCATCACTTCACTCCGGAATCAAAAGGATCGTCATCTGAGTGGACAGCAACTGGTGAAAGCGCCCGAAAGCACAATAATCGGCTGGAAAGGTTATGGCCTCGGTATTTTGGGATGTGCGTAGTGTAATATTCATCGACTATCTTGAGAAAGGAAATACCATCAACAGTGAATATTATATAGCGTTATTGGAGCGTTTGAAGGCCGAAATTGCAAAGAAACGACCGCATATGGCAAAGAAAAAAATTTTGTTTCATCAAGACAACGCACCGTGTCACAAGTCAATCAAAACAACGGCAAAACTACATGAATTGAACTTCGAATTGCTCCCACATCCACCGTATTCGCCAGATTTGTCTCCCAGCGACTACTGGCTGTTCGCAGACCACAAAAAAATGCTCGCCGGTAAGAAATTTCGCACGAATGAAGAGGTTATCGCTGAAACTGAGGCAAAAGATAAATCGTTCTACAAAAGTGGTATTAAAATGTTACAGCGGCGCTGGAATGATTGCGTTGCTCTTGATGGAGATTACGTTGATGAATAAAGCTAATTTTGAACCAAAAAAACCGTGTTTTCTTTGTTAGGCCCGGGACTTTTCAGGCCATGTGTTATGTTACTGGAAAATTTGGAAATTCTGCTCGAAATTCATCTGTACATGGTAGCAAAGAGTACGATCATGCTCCATTTTATAATTTTATACCATTTCTAAAGTATGATTCGATACTGATTTATTGTAAATATTTTTCTATCAAATAAACCAATACAATATACAAGACAAATGTATTTTATTTGTTAGTATCAATTCACTACTGGATTGCTATGATTATATTTCATATTCAAGTAGATACTCTGACGTAGTGAAAACTCTAGCAATTAACCATTTTACAATTAAATCTGCAGAAACAAGTGCTTTATATATAAATAATTAATTTAATTACTTACTATTTCAGTTTGATTGTGCCATTCATTCAAGCTTTGTTGGTGTAGAGTCTATATCAACAACACAATTAAATTAACATAGTAAGTAATTACATTAATTATTTTTAATATTTAGAGTAACTCAGCTGCACGCATTTTTAACAGCATACAGTTATGCAGTTTTATTTGCCACCCTCATTAGCTTTAAGATTTAAAGTATTTCTCAATAAGGTGTATTCCCATTATTAAACCCTAATATAAACAAAGCTGTTTATATTAGGGTTTATACTTTTATTAACTTAGAAAGCACTTGCATCAGGTATATTATTACCTTTTAATCATTACTACTTCATAGTATTAAACATTACAGATATATCCTTTTGTAATTTTCTAGGAACTTAATTAGGGTCAGACATATCCAATCAATTAGCTATCTAATACAATAATTCAAATATATATATATATAGGGGCAAGTGTCAGACAGAAAAGGTAGTAGTTATCGAAATAATTTCAAGACTGAAGCAAATAAGTCAATCATGTTTCGCCAGTGAAATGTAAAATATAGTTTCAGAGTTTAAGTAGTTAGTATTTCACCTCAGTAACCAATTTAAGTAAAATTAATCAGGCCCCATCAAATTAGAAAGAGCACACAAAAAATATCAAGGTAAGTTCTTTGACTCTGTATCATTAAAATTACGCGAATAAAAATTTTTGATTTAAAATTAAAGTATATTGAACCGATTTTTAACTGGGTAAGATAAATATATGATAAAGATTCTTAGATGAGAATTGAGAATAAAATAAAATTTTGTACTCAATTAATTATATCACTTATTCTCTTCACCTACATTGTAAGAGAATCTCTGAGCGATATCCCCAAGAGTGTCTATCTTAATTATTAGATCTACGTACGACAAGCAACTCATTAAAATAGAATTCCTTAGGGCCAAGAAGCAGTGCATCTCATCAAGATACCTAATCTTGTCCTCCTGTGTAGCAGTAACTTCGCACCAAGGAACTAGCTCACTCGCACTGGCAATGCCAATAAAAGTGAAACTCAACGACGAACACATTTGTCCAAACACTCTACTGCAGTTTCCAATAAACTCGCGTTAAGATTGATTTTTTTTTCGTCGAGACCCTTATATTATGTCTATTCAAGGAAATTACATTTGCGCTTATTTGTTTTTTCGAGTGTAGCAGTGCATTTTTCATTTGGGATCTAATTTATTTATTTATTTAGTTTCCTTCCGAATGTCGGACATTTCTTGTACGTTGAAGAATTGGAGAGGAACAGGTGAGAGATCTATTGTTCTCCCTCTTTAATTACGGTAGAATATAACAGGGGTGTTGATTTATAGCTCTGTTAAAAATCTCATAAACAGTACATGAGTGGGTACGGAATGTTCAGTGTCATAGTTGATGGGTCATCTCACATTCTTGCTTGACACAAATAGACCTACATTTATTAAAATACGCTCCAATTCAACAACAAAAAAAAAAAAGAGAAAGATATAGAGATAAATAAAACGAATTTATTAATTGAATTTATTTTAATTTATAGAAAACAATCCTACCTAATATATTTATCCTTTATAACTTTAACCGGATAAAACACTATCGGATATAAAACACAATACACACTGACAATTTTTGAACAAAAACACTGTAGCACACAAGAAAGAAATCATTGCCTGACTTGCTCGCTACATCCACAACAGGTAACTCTTTGGAATGTGGTCGTCTAGACGAGTACATTATCGTTCAAAATCATAATTCAGAAAAATGTTGCATTTTTTTAAATTTATTCGACAATTAAATCTCTTCCGAAGAACTAATTGCAACGTAATACTACCGAGAAGCCCGACAAGGTGTTAAAACCGGTATAAATTTTGATTTAATAACTATTTATTTACACTTATTGATTCGAATAGGCTTTTTCTAGAAAAAAAAAAGGAATTATTTTCACACTTTAATCAACAGTAAGTGCGAAAAAATCATTTCAAAGATGCTAAACGGTTTCACGGCTCTGAAACTCGTTTCTTTAACAGGTAGATATAATTGTTGTTTAAATTACAACATTGCCCCCAGAAACAGGAGATTTCAATTAAAGGGACACGCTTCGTAACGAGTATATAGATTTATAAGACACTCATGCAGACGTTTTCTTTAATTAGTATATTAGTAATTAAATGAGACGTTTATTTATTTACCTCGGTTAACGTTTTCTCGTTTAACGCGTGTATTAAATGATTATTTAAATAGACCTCTAAGATATACGTACGGCGAAAAGTTTCCTTCTTTAAAATCTTTTTAAAATCTTCGTGGTACTTAGATCAGCCGCAAAAAGGGGGTGTTAGGGCATATTGTAGGAGAAGTATAAGCTATGCATTTTGATTAGAACAGATCCCCATCTTGTTGTTATCATATACGCATTAACTATTATATTTTCCGAGGGTAAAAATCAAAGTGTTTTGGCTGGTTCTTGCGGTTCAATTTTAACTCATGAATATTTTACAGTTTCCTTATTAGATTCGTCGATCTCACTTCCTTTCCGAAGAAAAATAAGGGGCGCTTATAAATATTTAAATAACGCCTAATCAGAAGGATTATATTTCGTTGGAAATCCGGGGGTTTTTCTAAATAAAAAGAAAGAACGGTAACGTATAAAACGCATGTGTTGTGACGCTGCTTCCATATTAAATTGTAGTTTGATTGCTACCCTTAACTTTCCTTTAATCTAGGATGACCGCATGTCCCCCAGCGTAATATTAAATTATGATCAATATAATATGTTTTTTATGTAAAAATCTTAAAAAAAAAATAATACCGTATTGATTTTAATATACCGTGATATATGAGATAACACATGTTGTTGTCCAGGGGTTGGTCATAAAACGACAATTTCTTTTCTAAAACTTGGCGTTAATAAATTGTTTTTAGGTGATATATTAAAAAAGTTATGTACACTAGTTTACAAAGATTTTCCAAGAATAAAATAGGGATTCTTAGGTGAAGAGATATCTACGTCTAAAGAAAGTATTTGCCCCGATGAAAGTGAAAATAGGGGAAAAAATGGGTGTTAGTTGAATGTGAGCAACGGAGCAGTGACAACAGCCAAAAGGTCTAATGCATATCAATAGAACTTGTTTCTGGAATCAAGTCAAGCAATGATGAAGATATCGGACAATCGAAGAGTACTTTATTAAATCCGTTTCGGGGGCTATTGTACGACGTCTAATCGCAGATCTCCTTTGAGATTGGCAGCAATATCCGGATACACGAGTAGAAGCGAGAAAATTCTGAAAAGTGCAAACTCCCGTCACATGTTCGGGCCCTATTCTTCGATTTATCAAAGTCGTTCTCGCGCGCGGGATCTACTACAAATTAATACGAAATATTTTATACGAGATAACTTCGATATTGATTTATATTACTTACACATATACGATTTTCCTCGTATAATAACAACGTAAAGTATAAACTCAACCGATCCCCACGTTATGTCGTTATGAAGCTACGGTCTTCATCTGTCATACAAAACGAGTTTGGTTAATAGAGTTACATTTAGCACTTTATGTTTGTTAATGTCAAATATTAACATGTAGAGAAGCACCTGTTTTTACAAAACCCGACTCATTTGTTTAGGATTGGACGACACACATGCATTTATGATGGCTATATTTATTTTCCACAATTTGTTTGGACACTTCATAATCACTTAAAAAAAAAAGTTTCCTGTAATTTATTTGATATCGCCCTACGGGGTCGGTGTCTTTTCATATTACAAATTAATTATGTATATTACTTACTTCCCACTAAGGGACAAATGTATAATTATATAGTTCAAGTTATAGATAAACCTTTTCTTTTTAATTTCGAAATCGTCTACAATAACACCTATACCACATGCCAACACCACTCGAAAAAATTATTGTATATATCGAGTTAGAATGATAGATTTAGGTACCCAAATTTAGTGGTGACAAAAACGCTCTAATTGAATTCTTGAATGAATGCAGATTTAGTTAATAATTAAATTCAGAAATAAGAACTTCTTTTTGTTACTATTTATTTTGCGTATGATTGACTATATATAAATCCTCATTGATTTAGAGAAACTTTATGGACAAGCAAAACATGCGTTATTTACTTTTCCTCGATAACAATACGTTTAAACAAGAAAGTTTATAAAGTTCAGGTTTAAGAATGGAGAAATTATCTATGGAAAAGGTTTTGATACACCAATATTCTATATGAATGCTTTGGAATGACAAAACCTGGTGAAACAAAGAAATTGCAAGCGTTTCTAATGATTTACAGGTAATTTGATTTCAAGAAGAAGGCTATGCATGAAAAATTTATAATCTCCTCAACTGGGCATTTGGAAAACGTGTACAATAACACCTATACCATATGCCAACACCAGTGGAAAAAATTATTGAGTATATCGCGTTCGAATAATAGATTTAAGTACCCAAATTTAATGAAGACAAAAAGAATTCTACAATTAAGTTATTTAATAATAATAGTAATAAACTTTATTGCCCGACAGATTAAGAAAATCCAATGACCGGACAAAATATAAAACAAACAAATACTGAAATATATACAAACTAACGTAATATAAAAGTAAAGAAAAATAAAAATTATATTGCTAATACTTCTAATGACAGCAAATAAAAAGAATAAAAAAGAAAAAGTATAATCGTGAATGGAAAGAAAGAAATGAAAAAAAAATCCACACGAAAGAAAAAAAGGGTAACCGTATAAGACGTTGACGTTTTTAAACATATGTATTAGTGGTGCTTTTAATAGTATATTGGTTCATGCCGTGGGGATAAAAAGTGTCATCACAGATCTATGACTATAATGGGGTATGCTAAAGTCCACTTGGGATAGTAAAGACGGGGAATCAATATACTGGTGTATCAATTTAATATAAATTTCGCGCTAGCTGCGTCTTTGCGATTCGAAATCATGCCAACAGAATAAATTGATATAATCAGTACCACGAGGAGGATAAATGGCATCAGATTTATACGAAAGATATTTAAGAAATCTCTTCTGGAGTCGTTCAATTTATAATTGGTGGTAGTGATAACATGGGTACTAAACAATAGAAGCATATTCCAGTTTCGAGGGGACAAGCGAGTAGTAGACGGACTTCAAGGCGCAGGTGTTATAAAAATTCTTGCAGGATCTGAACAAAAATCCGAGCGATCTAGATGCAGGAGAAGTCATTGCGTCTATATGTGGGGAGAATGAGAGTTTGGAATCAAATAAGACTCCAAGATCCCTAAAAACGTCAACTCTTGGCATGAAAGCGCTAGAGATGTTATAGTAAAATTTTGTTTATACAACACGAATCATTAGTGACACCTTTCTCTGTAACCTTCTCTGTTTACTTTGTAATTAAATTCAGAAATAAGAAAGTCTGTTGGGTGCTGCTCAGGCTTTAATACTCAGTCCGCTTCTGTTTATTTTGCGCATTATTGACTATATATAAATTCCAATTGTTATGATTTAAGAAAAGTTGTATGACCAAGTAAAACACGCATTATCCAAAGTACCCAAATTTAATGGTCACAAAAAGTAACTCTGCAACTAAGTTCTTGAATGATAAAGGTTTACTTAAATTAAATTCAGAATTAAGTGTTTCTCAGGATTCAATACTAGGTCCATTTCCGTTTATTTTCTGCATTATTGAGTACATATAAATTCCATTTTTTTCTTGATTTAGGAAAAACTTTATGAAGATACAAAACATACGTTACTTACTTTTCCTCGATAACGACATAACAAGATAAAATATACAAGTTGATAATAAAAAAATTCACCGCTTCTCCCTAATGTTCCATTATATTTTTTCTAGGCCTTACAAAAACTACAGATTTGACCCACCTAATTATTTTTTTCTTTCCGAATCTCAAAAAGAAAAGAAATTTTGTGAGAGAAAAATAAACTAACTTACCATGATCATTGGGAATTGGCTCCACGATTGGCGAGATGATCTGCAATAAAAAAGAAATTAAAAATTTATCCAGGAACAAATAAGAATTCCTCTCTTTTTCTTGTTTGTGAAATTCACCCCTTAACAGTTAATTAAATTGTATTATAGCAGTTGCAATTTAAAATTCAAGGAATGCAAACAACTATTTATTGTACAAATGTTTCTTATGGCCTTACCTTCCCAAAAAAAGGGGGTGTAAATGTAAGAGGCTAATGTCTTTACGATCTGTGAAGGGTGGAATTGGAAATTTGCAAGTCTGATTTTTTTTTTTATACTCTAGGAGTACCACCGTAGTAAAAGAAGAATATTTCACCATTATTCTTTAAAACACTAAAACCCCTCGATGCGGGTCTTAATGTCACCCTCCTCGCAAAAGTCACGGTGTCAGAATTCCTTCTGTAACTTCCCTCTCTTTCCCGGTTTGTAATAAGTAGAAGAAACATTTTTTTCGCTGAACTTTAGTGTTAATTCATTACACCTATATATCTATCGCCTTCTTTTACGGATCGGGCAATTTAGGAAAACATCTCTGGCTGGATAAAATCAAAGTTTTAACAAATCGACTAAGATTTTAAGATTAGGAGGTAATCTACTATAACAAGGAACGTTTTAGAGACGCATGCACTCTCAGCGCGAAATGATCAAGTTCTTATCAGCAAGGGGTCGGCACCCTGTCGTCAATAAGCACCGGGCACCTTGCTGCCATGTGATTTCAATTATATACTTTACAGGCAACAGTTAGTCTTCTCTAGGCTTTTTTTTTCCTATACGCGATAATATATTATTTAACGCGATTTAAATTAATGAAATACATCGTCGAGATACACGAGACATTGACACGCTCATCATATAATCATTACAGATGTCAGGAAGCTTTCATTTTGAATGCGCGGCAAGTCAAAGTCGTTACCACCATATGCCCACTGACAACTTTACGAAAAGCACCACTTCAAACCACATGTTACAGTTTAGGTTTGTTTATATCCATTACATGATATCCCCTTCGGGCTATACGATGTCGATTTTGCATACGGCTCCCGCTGAGTCCCACGAACAATGGTATTGCACCTTTTTACTGTTTGCTCCGTTATTCCACGTCTCATTTCGCGTTTTCTACACATTTATTAAAAAAAAAAAATCGCAACTGTTACCTATGTTAATATCTAGCTTTACACCTCATTTTATCTCTTTGTTATATAATTTCCTCTCTTAAAACTTAAAGCCCATCTAAAGAAGTTTGTGACAAATCTATTTGCATAAACAACTCACTCGTGAAATGCAGAGTTCGTGTCTTGCACGCTTTTAAAACTCAGGAACAACTGCAATTGACAGAATTAAAAAAAAACTTTAGGGAACGCAGACCGGGGAAAAAAATCTAGATACATATATATCTAAAGAGGAAAGTCAATGATTGGAACGACATTGCATTATAAGAAACGTTTTAGCTGGAAATACCGCATGATGTATTTTTGAAGGGGGAGTTCTCATTCAAAAATACAACGCGATACGCCGCTAAAAATGAACATTTAAAGCGTACTAAGCTACTGTTATATTTTAAATTAAATCTGTAGAATAATACGGTCAAAATTTGAAATCTTAAGTTCATTTGTAAGAATTCCCATCTACATTTTGAAAGTTAGAGCCTACTGCGATCGATTCTGTGAATTAGTTTCTATCTCGAAACATTCTGTGATAAATCTCGAAAAAAGAAACTCAGAATTAACCAAAGATAAAGATTTTTTTCAAATCACGGGTGAAATATATAGGAGACAAAAGGTAACAAACAACTACTGACCTCTTAAACAACACTAAAGAATACTCAAACTACAGAGGAATAACTGGGATGCTAGTTAATGTTAAGAAAGTACTGACAAGAATACTAGAAAACGGACTCCGAGAGAAACTGGAAACAACATTAGAAATTACTCAACATGGTCTCAGAAAAGGAAGAAGTACCCAGTACTTAATATTTGTAATCAGACAATTAGGAGAAAGACTAACAGAAAAAGGAAGGAAATGCTTTATAGATTTTAAAAAAGCTTTTGATAGGGTAAGAAGAGAAGATATATTGCAGAACCTGGAAAGGAGAGGGGCCTAGAGAGGAATGATAGAGATGATTAAAGCATTGTATAAAAACAACAGGAATAAAGTCAGAACTTCCAACGCGGAATCAGCTGAATTCGAAACACAAATTGGATTAAAGCAGGGATGCATATTAAACCCATTGTTACTCTCTATATTAATAGATGATGCTATTAAAAAAGCCAAACAAAAAGGAAAAAATATGAAAGTAGGAAACTTGAAAATGACTGCAATTAATGTACAGGAACTAAAGTTTGCAGATGATATGGCATTAATAGCAGACTCAGAAAAGACATTACAGCAAAATTTGAAGATATACCAAGAAGAACTAACAAACAGCCTTGGAACAAGTTAAAAGTTACAATTACTTAGGAAGAACCATTGAAGACAACGGGAGAATAGAGAAAGAAATAAATGAGAGAATAGGGAAATTCGTAAAAATATATAATACATTTTTATATGAAAAAGAAATACCAAAACAAATAAAGACAGAGTGGACCAACACTAACATATGGCAGCGGCCATGAAAATGAGATTCCTAAGAAGAATAGAAGGAGTAACAAGGAGAGGCAAAATCAGAAACACGACAATCACTACTGGTCTAAATATCAAGCCAATAGAAATAATCATAGAGCAGAGACAATTGGGATGGATACAATTGGGTATATACACAGAATGTAAGAGGATGAAGCCAAAACAGAGGCCAAAAACAGAATAGGTAGACCCCGAAACACCTGGAAAGAACAAGTATATAGAACATTAGAAAAAAGAAGTATGGGATAGATTAAAGCCAAACAACTGGCGTAAAACCGGAAACTGTGGAAGACAAAAATAAGAGAATGGTAGTCCAACACCGCAAGGTACAAAGGACGTAGGATTAAAAAAAGGAAATCTATTTTCAAAGAAAACGAAATACCGAGCGTTGTAAGATTTTGAATATATTTATCTTTTTATTTTCTAGTTTCTAACAATTTTCTTGTCGGCTGGAAGATTTTGAGTAGAGCATAGCTCAAAATATAAAAGAACTTTTCGACAATCGATTCTATGAGTCCGTTTGTATTTAGAAACATATTACTAAACATTCCAAATAAGATGAAAATCGCGGTTTAATTTCGGGTGAAACTTTATCAAAATTCTGGAGTACCTACAAGTATTTTAATGTTAACAATATAATCAAATTAAGCTTAAATACATTCAGTAAGTCTGTTGGATTAAATCCGTAACTTTAAAATAAACAATCATGCGCAGTAGGGTTAAATTTGCGTAAAAAAGCTTTTGAATATATGCGCAATGGTTGTAAAATATTACTCTATAATATAGAGGATTAAATATGTGGTTTTTAAAGTAATTACAGTTGTAACTCACCTGCCCGGTAAAAGTCGACTTGCACAGCGCTCTCTAGTGAATGCTAGCGGTAAGATTCGAGGTATACGTGACCTTTTCCACGAAATATTGCAGGGTCCTCTAAACTGAATGTCACCCTTCAATTATAATTTATTAAATGAACACACACGGATTGTATACAGACGCAGTGCTCTTATTTTGTTTGGTAAGAATTTAAGTTATGAATATCACTGCTTTTTACATGATCTCACATCTATTATTGTGCCGTGCTATGCTAGTATCGTTTTACAAATGCCTTTCCCTCTTAATTCCTGTTCCCAAAATACAACAACAAACATAATCCTACTGTGTACAATGTTACATGCCTGCTAGATCATCAACGCTTTTAATCGCCGTATGAGATAAGCAACTAAAATTAATTAAACAGATAAAAGAAAGGTCTGACTTTTTAGGCGTATTTATAACGCAAAATTACAGGATAAGTGCGTGATAAATGATGGATAACGTCGATAATAAGTGGAATAGATGATGTCAAAGTCTATAAACAAAAGTGGAGGAAAAAATGCCTTGTTTTTACTACACACAAGGAGATATTTAATGGTACTTTCTAACAGTATTCAAGCTTAATACAGTAGGTGAGTGAAACCAACACAATTTTTTCATATTACATATATTGTTGTAAATAATCCCATAGCTGCCTATAAATAATAGAATAGAGAAAAATGGAAAATCCAAAAGAAAATGATAATCAGGAAGGTTGTGATGAGACTTCAGAAGAGGAATGGACGTACACAAAGTCAGATAATGTTCACTGGCTGGTCCAAAATGCCGAGGAGTTAGTGAGGGATTCACCAATCAAGCGTCCAACAAGTATTCAAGCACCCCTTAACAAGATATCCCGTGTCAAGGAATGGCTAAATATGAAACGTCCTGATGATAGTTGTGATGCAAGTGGTGAGGATGATGAACAGGAATCACAAACCTCAGAGGAATTCAACGAGAGCATAGTGACCTGTCGACAAGCACAAAGTTGTGAATCCCAAAACACGTCCATAATAGATTTGCTAGTTGAACAAACCCCAAAAGTTATAAAGAGAGGGAAGTTAACTAGCGAAACGCGGCCATGGAGTGTTTCTTGCATTTCACAATTAGCAGCAAGCCCAAATAGTTTTAGTAACCCACCAAAAACATTTTCCACATCAGAATCAGCTTTGTATAATTTATCTAAGGAGTTTGCTAATAGCTGTGGTGGTTTAGGAAATAATTCTACCTCTTCAACTGTTGAGGAGAGCTCTGCTATAGTATTGGAAGAGAAATGTTCGCCAATGAGGAGGAAGAGATTCAAATTAAAGAAGAAATATGATGTGAGTATAAAGTATTATTTATTTGCTTCTTCTTTGTTAATTTTCTTTTCTCTTAGTACAAGATTACCCATGGAGCTTTATACCATTCAACAACTCTAGTAAAATCGGGATCATTTTCTGGGCATCCCTGTGTTACTTCTAACAATGACAGACACAGCGTTAGCGACCCATCTGCGCTGTACCTATGCCATTTTGTTCACGATTCTACCACTAGCGGTACTGAAAGCGAGGATGAACGCAAAATGCGAAGGTAAACGATCTTTAAAATCACATGATATCTTGGATATTTATAATTTCTTTAATTTCAGAATGCCAAATCTTAAAAGTCGAACTAGATCCAGCTATTTACTGTCCGACATTAGAAGCGGTAGTCCCGTCAAAAGCAGCATATTGGCTGCGGAAGAGCAGTCAAGTTCTATGTCTGAACAAGCATGGGACGGTTTCCAAGAGGTAAGAAGAAGATTTTCGATAAACTAAGCCGTTCAATACTAATCTTTACCATCGACTTTTAAGGATAAATACTTATCAGAACCGTGCGAAAGTGAAAGTAATAAATACGATTCAGATGCGGTTAGAAAATTATTAGAATTTGGTGAGGATTATGGAAATTATCTGGGAAACCAGTCGGATTGGTCAAACCAATCGACAACATTTGGATTTTCACCTTCTCTACCAAGAAAATGTATCAAATCCATTGACGTTGCCGATTCCGACAGTGAAAGTCAAGATATCAAATATCTTCTAAAAGAATACAATGACCAATTAGCCTATACCGGTAGAATTTACAAAAATCAATTGGAGATGGGTTTAAATGATTATTTAGTTTCAAAGGATGTAAGTCCAAAACTTTCTTAACAATTTAATTTATAAATTCTTCATCGTCTTCTCTTAATCTTTTACAGAAAGATGTTTTGGATACATGCAACCAATATATTAACTCTTTACATAAAACGTCTCTCTTAGATAACCCTAGTAAACGTTCAGAAGTATCAGGTAGGAAAATAATCCCTAGTTTTATGTTTGAAGCTTGGAAAATAATAACTAATTACATCTTCAATAAGCTGCTGGAACTTGTTAGATATATCTTATGTAAATTTATTTATTAAACAAAATATACGCTTGATGCCCTATTATGATATTTGCGTTTCTTAATTTTAACATAATTTCTTGTGCATACTTTTAATCTCCCCATAATGCATGAGGACGTCGAGAGAATGCATTTATTTTTATATATAAATAAAACAAATGTACATATATGAAAAGCTGCAAAGCATGGCTTTTAGAGAAACGCAGGAATGCTATGAAAGAGTAGGTATAGTTACGTACGAGCATGCGCTGAAGTGTATTGTGAATTTTCGTAATATCGCTTTGATGCAAGCGCTTAATTTTCCCGTTTCCCATGCATTATTTTTGTTTTAATTCCTCGTTTAATGCTGCCAACGTATATACAAAAAAAAAAATCACCAAGCCTAATTGAGTTTAATATATGCACAATTAAATTATTAAAACGGTTGTACTGTGAACCCGTACAAATAAAAATATGCATACCTCTCTGTGATGTCATTCGCCAATCAATTGGTTCGAAAATAGCAAGGCGACGCAACACTTGTCATACAAAGTACATTTAGAATATGTAGAGTCAATTATCAACATTATACGCGCGCAAAGTCGTTCGGAAAACGAAAAAAAAAAAACGGTAATTTTTCTCTATTTACAGATCTAATAACGAACTGGCATTTACTTAAAGAGCGCGCGACCAAAATGCAAGAATACTTCGATATACAGAAGGATGTGCTTCTATTAAAAGATACGTTATGCGATATTAAAAGTAAAATATCTGCAAATACATTAGTATTCAACTCAGTTGATGACCTTACAACAGACATTGATTTTTATACTGTAAGTATAAATATTTATGATATATTAAACAAAATATTCGATTTGATTAGATAAATTTGAATCATCATCAATATATTTGATTTTAATTGTTTGTTTAGTTTTGTAATTTATTCGAAAATCCAGTTCAACTATTTAGAACTCGCCCATATAAATCTTGAACCCACACGTGTTTTTATCAAGAATCAATACATTGTACAGTCTGATTCGCTTAAAATGGCCGGCCCCCAATAATCGATTTCTATTTCAGAGGGAATTAACAAATCTTCAAGAACAAAAAAGGAAGCTCCTAGCGTTCAATGTTACAGTACACAGATTTATAACTACAAACAAAGAATATAACTCGTCATTTTTAAAGCTTGACGTACCTGACCTCTACCGACTATGGTACGACGTACATTGCAGGTATATCTTTCATTTTAAATTCTTACGGGGATCTTCTACAACGCGCAGTTATAATATTTCTAGCGCAAATGATAAAATCGATCAGCTAAATAACTTGAAACAAGCCTGGCAGATGTTGGAATCTCGATTAAAGCAGCTGAGAACTGACCTGCGTGATGACAAGTTAACCCTTGACGTCCTAGAAGATGCCTTGACTAGTGGTACTTTAACGAGCCACATTTTATCGTCGCTTAAGGATATAGAAAAATTATTGTCGGAGACACAGATTCAGGTTGATTTGGTCGTAACATCTTGAAATTTATATTTGACCTAATTGCTTGAAATTTCAGGGGTATAACATCCCGGAATTGTTCCTTGAAGGTTCGTGTTCTGATAGTGGAATTTCTGATGAAGGCTCTGAACATGAACTGGGTGAAAGGGAACATCGATTGACAGCCATTCGTAGATTAGTTAAACAGCTAGAAACCTTAATGAATCCGGAATGCGTTGCCAGAATTGAGATGAACGATGGTATAAATGCTGCCGAAGAAGAATTACGCAATCTACAGAAAAGATGTCGGAATATTATGACGCGTTCATCTAGCCTAGATGCTTTCATCCAAAAGTAAAAGACGTTTACACCAGTTAGTATTTTCTAATAATTCTTTTCTTATTTACAGCAGGCATCTTCTGTCTCCAGACCATGCTGAATCCAGTATTCTTACTTCCAAATCTAGTTCCTGGTTTAATAGAGTAACACGTTTATCGTTGCCTCTACAGATTGCCTTAATGACGTTACTTTGTGTTGCCTACCTTTTTGAACCTCAGTGCTGTAATAATATGAACACTTTCTCTATATCTTTAACGCCTCATTTAAATTACATTCGTGGACCACCGCCCATTTAAAATATGTCATAAATCATTCTTTAGATCAATGCATTTATCAATTTTTTATCAAGCATTTGATAATGATTCTTTTAAAATAAATGTTAATAAATTGTATGATATATACAAAAAAAAAAAATATTTTTATATGCATTTTAGAATATACATTCAAAATTGACAGACAATCGGTGCTACGTATTGAAAAAATAATTGGTGTAATTTGTGTTTTAACAATTTTGTTTTTTCGTTTTTAAATAATAATTTTTATCGTATTCTTTTTAAACAGAGCCGGGATTTTACTGGCTGAAAATGTTGATGTTGTGCAAACGTGATTTTACAATTTTAAAGCGCACCTTTATTTTACCTGTTTTTTTTTTTTCAATTAACTTCTATGTTTACATATGAATTTTTGTGTAATTGTATCTCTTTTTGTCTTGTTGAGGCTGTAAAAAATAAAGTTTTTAATTATTATATCTGTTTTTTATTCGTCTAATTTACATAGATAGCAAAAAAAAAATTGAACAGTAACTGTACATGTTAAACATTTCCAAATCTGTAACATGGGTTTTATGATTAATTCAGTAAATTTGGCACACACCCCCTAGTTTTCTAAAATTAGAAAATGCGTAGAAGTCCCGGAGATGACGTGTTATTTTTATAATTGTTTTGAACGCAAGAAAACGCACTACGAAACCAATTTGCTTATTATAGCACTTGCAACATACTTCTAGAAGAATACTTGAAGCTATAAATTATGCTATTTTATCATAAATAATAACCAAACACTTCGACATAGAAATTGAAGCCTTTTCCATAATTGGTCATCACTTCAAACTCGATAAAATTATATCCAACACCACCAGATAGGTATTTAGGGTACCCACCTTTTCCATCAGGAATTTGATCGAGGATATTGACGCAGGTGATATACACGTTACTTTCAACATTTATCTAGAAGTAGAGGATCATTCCAAATTTAATAGGATGAAATTAAAATTGATACTTACACTTATAATTGCTGTTACGTGATTATCTCCGTCGTTATTTAAAATTATATTTTCCCCATGGAATTTGACGTCACTAGGTCTACACCTTCCAATGTATAAGTGATGTTGCTTATTTATAATACCAAATTCAACTAAAATATTTAATTTATTTCGAACATGTTTATTTTTTTGATAATATTTATTAAACTTACTGTAAGATTTTCTAGTTGAATTCGAGGCTGTAATAGACGTATGAGATTTTGGTATTTTCTTCTGTTTGATTAGAAAAGTTGTAGTAAAACTCGAAAATGCTATAATAAGTAGCAAAAAGAGCGTCAAATTCGCTTTAAACATTTTATAATAAATTTAAACTTGATTGAGACCTTGCATTGGACTAAATTTAACTGGTAGCAGTCCTCTTGTATTTAATCGGTAACATTTAACCCTAAATAGATTGATAAGTTGGTGACGGAATTAATAAATAAGATATTCTTTGTTTGAATGACCTATTTTAATTTTGAACTGAGGTAACAAGCGTATAAAATTTGCTAATGATCTAAGATATATTTTTTTTTAATCCATAGAAAAGATCTTATAAATCAAAAATCGAAATTATTCAAGGTCGATTATGTGTACAAACAAACTGACTTTTACTCTAGATAGTACAGAAAAACATAATTTCGTTGATATTTTCAATGATATATATATATATGTATGTAAAACTATAACTTGGATTCATTTCAAGTGTTATTGTTGTTAGTCGAGGAAATTTACTTATCTATTCTCGAAATTCGATAAAATGCGCATCAAATTTAAAACGTTATTTATACTTTATAGGAGATTGTCTATGAATTGTACTTTGTCTAGTTGATAAATTATGTATGTACATATATATACAAGTCGTTGCGGTTTGTAGACTTTTAAAGGAAGTTGTTAATGAAGACGATTAATGAAAGAAGAATGGTCAATTTTAATCTCTTTGACATATTTTACGAACACTTAGCGAACCTAAAGCTAATATCTAGCATACCACGCAACAAGGACTTAATGCGAACTCAAATTAATAACAACAATGAGCAGGGGCATGGAAAAGAAAGTGAAACCTACTTTTGGATTATGTAAGTGATCACGTAATATCACTATACAACTTATACACCGTTAGTAAGTCGGGCAAAATAGTTTAGTTATTCACCATATAAAATGCAATTATTAAATAGTTTAGTCGGAAAGAGTAACGTGTTTCGAAAAATATTTAATATCTAACATGAAGATGTGAAACTGTATATTCTAATTCGTTAAAGATGCGCAGTATATGTAGTTATTACATTTTTAAGAAAAGGAAATACAATTTCTGTAAGTAACATTTACTTTTACCATATTATCTGTTAATTTTATTAACCTTGACTGGTTTTATGTATACGAGTATATATACCGACATTAACTTTTGCTATCGAAAAAAATATACGCGAACTTGATCCATGCAGTTCATATTTCTAGTTGAAAGTAATCCGCTACATTTTTTTTTTTTTAAGTTTAACTTAATTTACACACAAATAACGGCGATAAATTTGTACAAAACTAATAAGATTACTATTTATAACTTTTAGGTGGAGATGGTAAAATATGGAGAAGGTCCTATGCAATTATTATGGTGGTTTAAGTTACCCAATGTGGCCATTACTTCTATATGCTATACTACTTCTAATATGCAGTCCTTTCATATTAGTAGTTTTAGTGAGTCTACCCCATTTACCCTTAATTGTATTACGTAGGGTTATCCATATACCTTTCGAATCGATTTAAGTGAATAATACGACTGACTTTTATTATTATATTTAAGCTATTATTATATTTTGTTATTGTAGTTTCAAAAATAAAATAATTGTAATAAATTTCGTGTTTTACATTAAAAATAGTAATTTTACGTCAATAGTTTATTTTTGGAGAAAGTTATTCTTATACAGTTTAGGACAAAAACATTCATATATTAAAATGGCCAACAAATATTTTTTTTCTGCTGTATTAGTTCTGACAAACATAAACACCAAAAGGACAAAATTAATGGTCATTAGCAAAGAGAAAAAGTTGACAACTGCCATCTCACAATAAATCAAAAACGGATAGAACGAGTGACCAGCTTTATCTCTGGATGCTTACTGAAGCCACAACACTGGACCATTAGAAATACCATGAACAGAACACATAACAAACATGGAAGTTATGAGAAGAAGGAACTACAATATTTAACACATACAATAAGAAATGAGAACAAATTTCATTTACTGCAGAATGTTCTACAGGGGAAAAGTAATGGAAAAGAAGAGTATTGGTAGAAGACAAATTTCTTGATTGAAACATTTCAGAACCTGGTTAAAATAGCATCATGCATGGTAGCCAACATCCGAAACGGACAGAAACTATTAGAAGAAGAAGTGGTAGTGGAGGTGGTAGCATGAGCATAAAGATTTCTTTCTTTCATAGTCATCTTGTTAGGTTTCCCAAAAATTTAAGTGCTGTAAGCAATGAACAAGGCGAGATGGGATTCTCATATGATGGCCGACTACCAACTCAACCACATTGGTGATTCTTCAAAGAGTATAGTATGGCATAGAGTTAAATTTTGAGGTGATATGCAAAAACTAATATAATTTTCGGATTCAGCACACCAAATGAGTAAAAAACAATTCTGAAGCAAGAATTTTGTTGGGCTGTGTTATCAATTGATCCATTATCTTTTTAAAGAAAGGAATATATTCCGATAATTTCCTGATTCACCTTATTATTAAGTACATATCAGAATAAACATAGGAGTCCTTATCAGAAAATATAGTCTGTGATATCTCTCCGACTAAGAGGGTTTTCAAAATATTGTAAATATGAGGATAAAAGAAGATTAAAACAGCGTAATCTTTGATAACAGAGGTGTGTCTTGGTATCACAACAGTAAATTGGGTATTAGTCAAATAATTTTGGATCTAGTTGTATGTTTACTATCTCTTTCTTATCGCTCATTCATAGATTATAGTTTGCATACTACGGATTTGCGAGTATAGCTTGTTCAAGTCGAAAAAGCTCTGCGTATGACGTAGATCTTGGTGTATTAGTAAAAAAAAAAAAAGATACACATGGTACATTGTTATTTATAAACCCGACTTTATGCTATATGCACATTTCGCTGGTATACACATATACCACTCCTCGTGTAGTCTCCCCAGTTATAAATATAAAGACCAGAATAATCGCTTTACTTCGTGCATAGTCGCGGCAATCATTTAGTTAGTTCTGGCCTGAATGTGCGGACTACATATTTCGATAAAATATTCTCACGTGCAAGATGAGTGGTAAGTACGATACGAAGAATTTAAATAATTCAATTGATTAATAACTATTGTTTAGTATCTTTTACGCAATTGAGTCTACTTACTTTGCCGCAGATATTGGGTTAAATAGCCGCTTAACCTCAATTTCATTCTTATTAGCTGTAGGGTTTTTATTTATTTTTTTTTTTGTATTTTATTTAGCCGGTTTATACTAACGAATAAAAATAATTTTAATTATTTTTATTTACAGGATTTGCATGGGTCACCCTAGCAACTAATGACTCCTATTCATTAGGTGCTTTAGTATTGGCACATTCTTTAAAACAAGCTGGAACATCACATCAATTAGCCGTGTTGGTAACCCCAGGCGTCACAAATGCTATGAGGTACATCCCTTTAAACATTAAAAAAAAACATTCGTCTAAAAATAATTTGTTGACAAAATTCACTTTTCAATTTTAAACGCAGAAAATATAGAAATCAATCCTGAATTTATTTATAGTCACAAACGAAGGTTAAGCAAACATAGATTAGTGTTTTGTTTGTATTAGAAAGAAAAACAATCTTAATTACATATTAACTATCGACATAAATTTCCTTCCTACTCATTTTACATTTTTCTAACGGCCCAAATTGTTGCCATGTCACCATTCTTCTAATTTTTCAGAAAAAATCTAGCTGACGTCTTTAACGTCGTTGAAGAGGTGAATCTGTTTGATTCCAAAGATGAGGCCAATCTAAGGCTTTTAAAGAGACCAGAGCTTGGAGTCACGTTCACTAAATTACATTGTTGGCGTCTAACGCAGTTCGAAAAATGCGTCTTTTTAGACGCTGACGTTTTGGTATGTTTCCCTTTTTTTTTCTATTTCATTTGACTCAAATTAACTTCAGGTAATTTCATTCCTTTACTAGGAAAATAACCGAACGAACCGTTTATGTTTATTATATATATCATTCGATTAAATTTTGCAAATCCATTATCAATATTTAAAAATAATCTATTATCGCGTACATTTTTAAGGTCAACAAAATGAGAGCGAAGAAGAATTCGCTTAAAAAAATATACTAAAATATTAGACTGTTGGACATCGATATTTTATATTTATTCTATTTTTACGACCACTAAAATTTCTAGTCAAACTTTCTAGTCATACTTTATCGATACGTAAAGATGCAAAAGTCAATAATTATATAATACCCTAATCACATATGTTTTTGTCTTAGTCCTGCGATTATTTTCAATATTTATTTTAGTATAATGATACGTGCATGTAACGCAATAGGTTTTGAAGAATTCGACATTGGAGTCAATTATCGGTAACAGAAGGTGTCTATAATTTCAGCCACTTACTTTTCAGACTGTAGATTACATAAATAGATTGAGTTTCCTGACATTGTACACAAGTATGAAATAACATAATGAAAGGTGCTTTGACATTAAATTCTATTAGAAATCTATTTATAAACTAGAGAATATGCGTGTTTCATTTTCAGTTCCTTTTTGGATAGAAACCAAAACCTAATAAAATGTTATATTTCTGAAAATATGCATTCGGACATTGACTATTAAATATTGGCACATATAAATGTTATGGGATATAAAAAATTTCATAAATAGCGAAAAGCAATTCTGTACACAGATGTCTCGCATTTCGTCGGTCAAAGAAGCAAAATAAATTAAATTATTATAAAATAGACACACTTGAAACGATGCCAGAATCCTAAAACTACTAGATAGATTCGGATGCAAATAATTTAGATCGCAGTTTATACACTAACTCGAAAATATTTTTGACCATACATTAAAATAATTTTTAACTATATTTGTACATATCACGGACTACTTCGAGTTTTTGAGATTAAGACTTGATCTCGCTAAATCCAGCGTAGACGTAAATATTGTTTTATTTACTCAGGTACTGGCCAATTCAGATGAATTATTCGAAAGGGAAGAATTTTCTGCAGCCCCAGATGTTGGTTGGCCAGATTGTTTTAATTCGGGCGTTTTTGTATACAGACCCTCTTTGGAAACGTACAATAAGTTAGTTGAGTTTGCTCTGCAAAAAGGCAGCTTTGATGGTAAGTCAACAACGAAAAGAGCTCTAAGACTTTTAAAGACCGTAAAAATTATATGGCACGGTCTTTAAGTCCTACTACGTTTTAATTCTGGAAGGAAAGAGCTACATTAAAGAAACATTTTAGGTGGCGACCAAGGATTGTTAAATGCCTACTTTTCCGATTGGGCACATAAGGATATTAGTAAACACTTGCCTTTCATTTACAACATGTGCTCAACAGCTTGTTACTCGTACTTGCCAGCTTTTAAATAGTAAGTGTTTCTCTTCCTAAAAGATTTTACCATGATCGTAACTATTTTCTGATGTAGTTATGGAGGAAACGTTAAAATTGTACATTTTATCGGCCCGGCTAAGCCTTGGTTACAATATTTTGATACTGAATCTCGCAGAGTACATCCATCTCCAGATCTTCAGCACCTACAAGAGGTCCTGCAAAGATGGTGGGACATTTTCTGCTCGCTAATTCATCCAAAACTCTCATCAGATATGGTGAGTCTATAGTTTTCGTTTTCTGATTTTGCTCAAAAATATCTTTCACTTGCTATGACAATGAATATTTTACATGCTAACAAAATAGATTGAAAATATCTTTGAAGAGGTGAGTTTAAGTATACTAACTATCTATTGCTTAGTTTTCTAAAGTTATTATTATTTTTTTGAAACACAGCTCAGTATAGTTACTTTCTCACTTTGTTTGAAACTTATCTATTGCACTCCTAAAATTAAATCACGTAATTAATTTTACTTCCAAAAATCGAGCATTTTAGATTTTGTACAGTTGCATATGACACGCACCAGCTGATTTTATTTTTTTGCATGCATTATTTTTATTTAGGCTCCAAAGCAGGCTGCTGAAAACCTATCGCATTCCCAATCACATTCCCAAACACATTCCCATCCAAACCACAATTATTCTCCTTCTATGCACCATGAGCATTTTGAAGAATTTCCAAATTCTGAGGTTGTACACCAGAGCCAAGAGAGTAACGTTTATAATGTTTGGGATCCTTGGGAGGAATATGAAGAAAAAGTAAGCCAGTATAGTAACTATGGTACCAAAAGAAATGAGCAACGTATTGTTCCTGAAATTTCGACGAATGATTATGGTAATTCAGAGACCAACTGTGATAATCATGGTAACTTTAATCAAATTAATGTACAAGAAAAAGTGCCACAGGAAAATTACGACAATTATACATATCAAACTAATCACGATAACGTTGAACATAGGCCAGTAGTAGTACAACAGATTTTTAACGAACCCATAGAGCATAGGGAATACGTAGAATATCCTGTCCATAATAAAAAACAAGAGACTGAAATAAATAGTGAAACCTATAAACCTCACACTGCCAGTATTGTCGATAATAGATTAGATAACCTTAACAAACCATTAACAGATACAATTCTCGAATCCAGTTCAACTTTAGAAACTCATCCTCAGCACAATTTTAATCCAGATCCTTCCACTTCACCACAAATCCATTGCCTAACAGAATCACTGCCACATATGTGTGATACATCTGCAAAAATTTCTCAAGATGCTTCTTTGCACACCAAAGATATTCATGATGATGATGCAGATAGCACATCTCAAGTAAGTATCCTCACTTACATGTTTTTATAATTACTAGTCGCATTATTTGCTTGTTTTAAGTATGCTTTAAGATATTTTATGCTTACTAGATCCTAAATTTAGTTTTGAGAGCCATTTTAGAAATGTTAGCTCTTAGGTGAAGGTTAGAGAAATTGTCCGAAAAATAGTTTCCGTTGAATTCATGTAATTAACTTTGGTTACTTCTAATTGACTGCTGGATGTATTGAATAAATCTGAGTAAAATTATCCGTAGCTTCTGTTTAATATTATAGTAAAAAAAAAGGCCTAATCAATGATCCTCATGACTAAATTCATATAAACTAACATTACTCATTAAAGGAAATCTTTGGGAATACAATGCTAAATTTTCAGATATTTTTTTTTAAAATTACTGCAGGTGTTGCAATCACATATAATTTTATTCAACATGTATTTGAAAATATCCCTTTTATCCTTGCTTATATCCATTTTTTGCACATTATTACCTCAATATCCATCGAATTGCATGTGTGTGTTTTACTTTGTTGGTTTTATTTGCTAAATATCAAACGATACCTGAACTATCAGATATGCAAGTGGGTGCAAATTGGATTTTAAAAGTGTAACAACTTCCTTTGCACCAACTTGTACGAATAATTTATGATTTATTTTTCAGTCTTTAGTCTCCCCTAACTGGGTTAAACTGAAAGTGTGCTTTTTCAGAGCGGATTGGCTGGTGCATTTGCTCAATTTACGTTGGGTGAAAGGAGAAGCCCATCTCAAGATGCTCTAGAAAATCACCTGAGAAGGCAGGCCTGGGAAGTAGGAAATATCGACTATATGGGTCGTGACTCATTCGATAATATTTGGACTAAAATATGCCAGACTCTATCAACCACTCAGTTGGAATCTATTAAAGATGGAGGTACAGTTGTATAGCAAAGTTTCGGAAAGAAAACAGTACATTTTCATGTAAAAATAAATAAATGAAAGAAGAATGCTATTTTATTGTGAGGAAAATGTTGTTGTTGTCTAATCTGTTCTAATGTACTGTATTATTTATATTTGTTGATTTAAAAAAAAAATGGAAAATTATATTATTGTACAATTGTATTTAAAAATATTATAATCGATTTTTTTATGAATGCAGCTGTTTCTTCTGAAAATCGACAACTTCCAGGTTAGTTTCAGCTCGGCTAAAATATTTTTAAACCAATAAAAAAAAGCTTGTACTAATTTCACTAGCTAGTTATGAATAAAATTCATACTTTGAGCGCATGTAGTGAATATTATTATTATTATTACGTCATGATATTTACTAATACCTTGGGATATTTAATGTACGCAGCTTTTGGCAGCAAATATTACTGACCTAAACCACGAGAGTATGCCTTTCTAGCTTATCGCTCGAGAAGGTAAGTTTTAAGTTCACGTGCGTTATATCGTATATTACTGCACAGAGTTACTTATTTAATAGGTACCGATAGAAATAGAAACACCATAAATAACTAACTCTGATCTATAAAAAATGGATCAAAATGGATTAATAACGCTATGATTCACTTAAAACCATTCTTTCAAGCAAAATATAATGTAAAAGCCAATGCTTTTATCTATAAGCGCATGTTGCGAGCCTATTTTGGAGCAATAACCAAATAACAACACCGCCAGTAAATACGCTATACCAGATCTATACGTTTTCTCGGAAGATGTTGCCAAAGAAGGCCCGGAAGCTGCTGTAATTGAAAGTCCAAAGGCTCCAGAGCAATCTCAAGAGGCTGTTATTCAACAAGAAGAAACTCAACCAGAAATTATCGCACAGGCAGTTGTAGAACCAGAAAAAGAAATCGTTTCGGCACCAATTAGTGCCGAACTGGTAGAAGTTCCTAAGCCTCAACAAGAGGCAAGTCAACCAACAATTAGTACTGAAATACCGACTGATACGATTCAAGAAGAAACCCCGACTGATGTTGAACCAGCTCAAATTCCATCTCAAGAAGAAGTTCCTCCTCCCGTAGAAAGCACTGAAATACCTCCCCTCGTAGAAAGCACTGAAATACCTCAGCCACAATCAGAAGCACCGCCTATTGAACCACCTGCTCCAGAAGTGCCTCCAATAACCGAAGAGCTGATTAAACCTGATGTTATACCTCAACCAGAACCTCCTAAAGAAACTGCAATACCGGAAAACATCGAAACAGATATCCCAGTAGCACAAGCAGAGCTTCCCGAGCCTGTAAAAGAACCAGTTCAAGAAGTTCCACAGACAGAAATTTCTAAACCTGTTGAGCCGATACCTGTAGCTGAAAACGTAGAACCACAAGAGATTCCCTCACTAAAAGAGGAACCCAAAGTAGAAGTCCAAGAAAGTATTGCTCCCGTTGAACCTCAAGTAGAAAAATTTGAATTGTTTTTGAAAGAAGAAGAAGTAATACCGGCTACAGCGGCAAAAGAAGTCACTAAACCAGAGAAAGTTGAAGAGCTTGCTGTTCTAGAGCCAGTAAGTCCTGAATCTCCAAAAGAGGAAAAGGTTTCGTCGCCAGTACCAGCTAGTCCAGAACCAATTAAGGAAGCCGCTCCACCACCAGCTAAGCTAGAATCAGCAGAATCTAAACCAGCAGAAACTGCAGAATCGAAACCAGCAGAAACTGCAGAATCTAAACCAGCAGAAACTGCAGAAAAACCAAAAGAGCCTAAAACTCCCGAAACCATTAAAGTCGAGTCTCTACCGGAAGATGTTCAAGCGGAAAAAGTTTCGCCTCCAGAAATACTTAAAGAAGTAGCTCCACCACCAGTTAAGCCAAAATTAGCAAAATCTAAACCAGCAGAAACTGCAGGAAAACTGGAAGAGTCTAAAACACCCGAAAGCCCTAAAGTCGAGTCTCTACCGGAGGTTGTTCAAGCGGAAAAGGTTTCGCCTCCAGAAACAGTTAAAGAAGCCGCTCCATCACCAGTTAAATCAAAATTAGCAAAACCTAAACCAGCAGAAATTGCAGAAAAGCCAGAGGAATCTAAGAAACCCGAAAGCCCTAAAGTCGAGTCTCTACCGGAGGGTGTTCAAGTAGAAAAGGTTTCGCCTCCAGAAACAGTTAAAGAAGCAGCTCCACCACCAGTTAAGCCAAAATTAGCAAAACTTAAACCAGCAGAAACTGCAGAGAAACTGGAAGGGGCTAAAACACCCGAAAGCTCTAAAGTCGAGTCTCCACCGGAGGGTGCTCAAGCGGAAGCATCAGCAGAAGTGCCAAAATCGGATACGAAGCCAAAAGAGGTACGCAAAATTAAGAAGAAGGTCAAAAAAGTTCCTAAAGCAGAAGGGGAAGCTGGAGAAGGAAGCCCGAAGAAGTAAACACGGTTCGAGAAGTAACATACTAATTTATTTCTATTTTTTTTTTTCGTTTTTATGCCTTTTTTGATTTCATTTTCTCTATATTATTAAAAAGAAAGAAACTTTGTCATCACGATACGACACATGCAATTATTACTATTATATTTTAACAATAAATTTCATACTATGAAGATGCAGTTGTTTTTATTCAGAGATAAGGTGGTGTTGAAAAGGTTGCCTACTATGCTGGGAGATTTTGAGTATCGAAAAAGGAACAATTAAAAGAAAGTTATGTAATATATAAGAACCTCTAGAACATCTGTCAAGGTAAGTATTATTTTAATTTTTTTCATTATTAATGTTTAAATTCAACCGAAAGAAATTAAATTACAAAACCACATAGTTTATGCTTTGAATTGTTAGAATTATACAGTGTAATCCAAAAGAATTAAGCAGATAATCTTAAAATTATTTAAAGAAATTCCAATTTAATATATTATTATATAGTCTATTGAAATTAATTCAAAAGATTTTCTGTATTAAGAATATTAAAGAAGGAGGGTGATTGAGTTAATAAAATATTTAATATAGGCAAAAGATGCGATTCAAAGACTAAAACTTAGCCATCCGAAAATTTAATTTCAGATTCGTTTCATCCTCCCTTTTTTCGAATAATACGGCATTGTTTGTGAGCTACGGAGTCTGCTGAGGGGTAAATCAATAAATATGATGCGCAAGGCAGGCTTCTTCAGTATTCAAGCGCATAAGCTTGACTGTTAAACATAATAGTACTCCAACATAACCTACGGCTACGGTTTTTCCCTACTGAAAAAAGCGCGAAAGTGTAAAAGCTTGGGTCAAAAGAAAGTAGTGCTGTTTTCAGGTGTTTTTGGGAGATTTTTGGTATAATTCGCGGTGCGGGTAATATGTCGCTGGAAACGGGATGAGGTTGAAAATTTTTTTTCCCTTAAATTTCAATCTAGTGCTTAAATATATCCGTGTAAAAAAATAAATACGCATACAAAGAACGTTAAACATGTACATGCACATATATATGTAAGTGTACATCTACAGATATATAGCCGGTATATAGTGACCTACATTACACTACTTAGCTGGACGACATGGCAAAAAGGGGGGAAACGATGCGCGAGTTTTGCTAGCCCAAAATGGATTTAGACAACTTGGGGTGTGTACTACTACATCGTTAATAGTGAAATACGCGGAAAAGAATATACTATTGAATGAATTCGTGCGTACTAATGTTGATTTTAATACCGGCGAAATGATTTCAATCGAATTAACGATCGTATAAAAGAAAAGCCGACGAATTTTGTATCTGAAACCCGGGGCGTTAATATATATTTTTTGGTGACAAACGGTAGGGAAGGTACGCGTTAAAATGAGTGTTCTTTAAACGATTTCTCAATTAAATCAAAACGAATAGAAATGACGAGCGTGTTCGGAATGTTTTGCGCGCGTAGAGGGCAATTTCCCGGCGGATTTGTTTTTCTCCTATGGACATCAACCCTCTTTCCGGCTGTCATCTTAGAACAAGATGAAGATATACCACATAATGAGTAAGAAATATACCTTTTTTTTACTACTTTGAATCCAAAAAGACGATAAACAGAAGTAATTCTTTTTGTTTGAATTGAGACAATTAAAAATTTCTTCAAAAAAATTATTGTTACCCAGCACGTTACAAAATTTAAGATTCCAATTGCTACATAATTAAAAAAAAAAAGTCACCCCCAAAATTAAACATTCAACTCTACACCACTCCCTCAGAAGATAGGCGATATCATCATGCAATTTATCGCTTTCTCTTTTTTTTATACATGTCTTCTTATTTATTTATCTAAGATGAATTCCTATTCCCATCAAAAATCCCCTCTTAAAATTATAAACTCCCACCGCAGCTAAAGCTAAATACTACATTAATACGATTTATCTCAACAAAATCATCAATTCAGAGTCGCATATTAAGGAAAATTTAAGGTGAGTTATAAGGTAACCAATATGTTATAAGAGAGGTAAGGTACATACTAACCGTATTGATCCATTGCTACTACATCAAATAGCCCTACTAAAGTTAAATCGTTTACGTTTTAAAAATTTATTTCAATATTTTTAAATTCATTTAAAGAATTACTTTTGTCCAAATGATTTAATTGATTTTAATACGACGATTTATTAAATTAGAGTTAAAAATTGGGCCCTAAAGTTCGGAGTTGATTTATGGGAATATGGAAGGCAGTTGACGCGGATGAATGAGTTACAAAGAGTAAGTAAAACTTAAATCAACAAGTATAACCTACTAGTACACGCTCATAAATATTTGGGAACTTGAAGTGTTTGAGTTTTAAACTTGAAAGTTACCAGAGATTTCCGACTTACACCATTTCGGCGCAGTCGATAGGATTAAAATCGCTTTAAACATTTTCAGAAATATCACGAGGTTGATATAGATGTCGTTAGGAAAGACGGCTTAATTTTAATAAGGGAAATGGCAGCGGAAATCAAAAATATGATGGATTTTAAAATGAGTGCAGTGATGGTAATAATAATGATCAAATATATGTCCTATAGTAATCTTTATATGTACTTATGTACTTAGCGCATAATGGATTCCGCAGAACAGGCTGCACTGACTCCTCACACTGAAGGTGCTCAAAATTTTAAGTATTACGACGCTAGAAAACTTAATATCTTTGATACCAACGAGAAATTAGTTAGGGGATCGAGGGAGATGCTGTTAACAACTAACCCGCATTTCGATTATCTCCCAGTAAACACGACGTTCAGCTCGGTATTAACACCAAATTCCCTGGATGAAAACGGTAAATCTATTAAACGGGATTGGTCGATTGTAATTCGGGGATTAACAATTAACATTATTTTAGATCCCGATGTATTAAATGCAATACAATGGTCTGAACATTTGGATCCGATATTTATCAACAATTACGAAAGTGATCCGACATTATCGTGGCAATATTTTGGAAGCTCAACAGGTTTTCTACGAAGGTATCCAGGTAAAATGCATATAAACAAAATTTATGACACGACTAAAAGGATTTTTACCTTTATTTCTAAAAAATAGCAACTGCTTGGCCACCTGAAGAAATGTCTTTTGTTTCGTGGGGTTCCTCTGAACCTAGAAATGTATACGACTTTAGGAGAGCGACTTGGTATATCTCTGCTGCGACTTCTCCTAAAGATATGATTATTTTGGTCGACAATACAAATACTATGAACCCTGAAAACTTGTATATCACCATTCAAACTATCGATGCAATTGTGAATACTTTATCTAACAATGATTTCCTGAACATACTTAGAGTTGGCCCTACAACTACGGAAACAATACATTGCTTTAAAGACGTACTTGCTCAGGTAGCTCGAGAATCAAATAGATTTTGTTTTCAAGGAGTAATTTTTAAATTTTATACAGGCTAATGATGATAATAGGAGATGGTTGAAAGATTCTGTTAGAACTATAAAACCTGACTTAGTTGCGAACTTTACCTCGGCTTTTATCAAGGCATTTGAAATCTTGCAAAAAGTAAGAACTTCGAGTTTTAACCACATTAAAACGGAACACCATATTCTCAATTGTTTTCAGTATAACCGCACTGGTCAAGGTTGCCAATGTAACCAAATGATAATGGTCGTAACTAGCGGTCCATTCTCATTAAATCATAAAATAATACAAAAATATAACTGGCCACACAAACCAGTTAGGATTTTCACGTATCTAATTGGGACTGATTCTAACGGTGCTACTGAATTGCACAAAATAGCATGCGAAAATAAAGGTAGTTTCAAAAATATTGCTAAATTCAATGCCAACTAATAATAACAATCTATAGGATATTACGCAAGAGTAGCCAAAATTAATGAAATCGACGAAAAAGTTTTACATTATACCAAAGTTTTATCAAGACCAATGGTCATGTATCAAAACGACCACCCAATACATTGGACTCCGGTATTCCTAGGGCGCAAAGTAAATGTGAATATGACCAAAACATTTAGAAAATTTAATATTCCACATATTTTACAGGCCGACAGCTTTTCAGAGGATGATATCGGTCAATTAATGACATCAGTTACAACTCCAGTTTTTGATCGACGAAACCATTCAGTAAGTTTATGGGGAAATTTAAATGATTGTAACCAAATAAAACAAATTGATTTCCTTATAGATAAGAGCTGCTAATATCTTAGGAGTGGTTGGTACTGATGTATCCATAGAAGAAATCAAGAAACTCATACCACCGTACAAGGTAAAAGAATGTCAATATTGATTTAAGTATTATTCTATAAATTCTATGACATTTTATTTTAGTTGGGGGTTAATGGCTACTCTTACATAGTAAATAACAATGGCCACGTTTTATATCATCCAAATTTAAGGCCAATAGTAAGTATTTTATGTCGTAACCAAGGTCGTAACGTAATTTTTTTGTCTATTGCAGTATAATAACAGGGAATACGAGGAAACCCTAAAAGCAACTTACATCTCAACCGATTTATCTGAATTAGAATTAATTGAGAATGAAAGTGGACCTAGGGAAAATCATTCTGCCCTACTCGATGTGAGAATAATCAAATTCCTTTTCACCTAGGATTTATTATTGTCATCTTTTTCCAGTTAAGACACGATATGATTGATCAAAAAGAAGGCGAAACTGAATTGAATGTCAAAATCCAGTATGATAACATGGTAAACCATTTAAAATTTTTCGGATTCTTGTTTTCCTTACCGTTTCTCACTTTTAGAAACGTGTCACAACACGCAGACATAAATACTTCTATAATCCCATTGAAGGAACACCATTTTCTTTGGGATTAGCTTTGCCAGAAGGCTATGGGATGTACGAGTTAGTGGCAGAACAAGAGATCAAGCACAGCCAGAAGAACGGTAATTTTTCTTTTTGAAAAAGTGCATTTTGTAAATATGTGACTGTGGCATGCAGAAATTGTACATTTTTCACAATTAAAAAACATTTACAGCACCTTTTTAACTCTATAGAATGCTTTTGAACACATCCCTTCTAATAAAAAGAATTTAAGAAATTGTTGCTCAAGGAAAGTAAAAAAAAATTGTTCCATTACTTTCTCTGGGCAATTTGTACATATTTTAATTAAACAGTTTTTCTGCAAGGTGTTATAAAAATTAATCAAATGGAATTGTATTCGCTCGTTTAGGAAAAGGACCTTCCCCATAAAGCCCGAACAAAATTTATGGTCATCATGTTTTTTACTTGTGAAAAGTAGTGAGTTATTCTATTTGAAAATCCGTCATTCCAACTACTAATTCCGTTTTCTTTCTTATTCTTTCAAGTTGAAGACTATTTCAAAGGCAACAACTGGAGAGTTCATCCAGATTGGTACGTTTAAAATAAGTTTAGGGCATTATCTTTACTATTTACGCCTTAAAATTCTTATCATAGGGTTTATTGTGAATATACGAGTAGATCTTTGGAGGAACAGTCATTTAGGTCAGCCGAAGAACGTGTGCTTCATTTCTTATCGAGAAGTAGGAGACCAGGATGGAAATGGATGTCTTTAAGACCAAGATCACCTTTGCAACACCATCCAATTAACAAACAAGACAAAGATGCTTATTATTGTTAGTTTAATCTTCAAGTAACCTTGCAAGTTGTTTAAGGAAATGATCTTGTTTTAGGTGATAAGACCTTGCTTCAATCTTTAGTTTTGGACGCTATGGTAACTGAGGAATTGGATAGGCATGCCGCTAGACCAAGCCATGCCGAGGATAACCAGTAAGTGTAATACGAATTCGGCACAACACATGCATGGATAATGATAGTATAGTAGCACACAATATAACTATAATTGCATTTTGAATAATTTATTAATTTATGTATCTCTGCACATTAGCCCAATTGCTACACTTTTGGTTTTATTGCAAAGGTAATGTAATGAGTGCCTAAGATATTGATATTAAAATTAATTAAATGTCTACTCGCGAAAGAAAAAGGGAAATCATAGTGACATTATTACTGAATGTTACTGCACTCTCAACGTATTTTTACGATGCTTGATGTTAACGAAAACAAAAGAGAAAAAAAGCAATTTTTTTTTCCTGAAAAAATGTTACTAAATTCAAGAGCTAACTTTCACAATTCATTTTGCGTGGCTGAGATAATTCCTAAGTTCGTCATTTTCACGATAATGTGATTCTACAGCACATGATATTGAGATTTTTTTATATACGTACATATTAAAAGGATCTATCTCTTATCAATTTTACTTCATGTTAACCTGAACCTAACCTTTTCCTTCACAACTAGTTAAAAAAATCGGGATATTGCGTTGAGTTTTTTCACTTATAACATGTGCTGTTTGAACTTTAGAACTTAGAATATAAATTAAAGGACGAATTTTAAAAACGAACGGGAAAAATTGGAAGGTTTACTGAAAATACGAATTTTATACGCTATGGTTTACGTTCCAATAAATAATAAGGTTTTAAATATAGAAAAGATTGTATTGATGTTCTAAGAAATTTTAGCAAAATATAACATAAACAAAACCTTGTTCCGCGGGGTATATATCGATTTCCATTACATCATTGGGTACAAAGTGTTATAAATTGCTTGAGTTTCTTATTTTTATCAGCAAAGTCATTTTTACGTTATAATTTTACAGGATTACTACTACTGTGGATTCCAAAATTTTCGACTAGATCATCATTTATTCGAAGAAATATCCTTTATTTTGAAACTATATCTTACTCACATCCAAAATCGTTCCTTTTTCGCGATTTAAATACCCACAACCTGCAAAACTTCCTGGGTTACTTGATATATTTATTTTATATGTTTTCAACACATTTGCAAGCATACTGAAGGAGTTTTTGGTTTAGTTTCGGTAATCTTAGAATTGTAAAGCGTTCTGAAGACGAAGTAAGTATGTACACCCCGTCTTTTTAATAGTCAATGCTTCTTCCTATCCCTATGAATGTAATTTTGATTTCATTTCCAGCTCCAAAATGCTTAAAGGATTTGGAATTATTTCTAAATGTATTAAATTGCTACTCAATACCTTTCTAATTCTAAGCTATTTTCAGCCAAGGCTTTCAAATGTTCGGATTAACATTGTCCTTTGTGGCTACTAGGAGTGGACTTCTAAGATGGACTGATCATATGCCACCTGAAACTAATCAGCCGTAAGCAAGCACTTTATTTTTGAGGTTCTTAATATTTTGAGATTTTTTGGATAGTCACTTTAGTCAAACAAACGTGAAGGGCATAGATGAGGTCTGGTATAAAAGAGCTGTTGATCAGCACGCTATAGAGCCGGAAAGTTTCGTATTTTCCGTGCCATTCGATATTGGATCAAACGGAAAACCTGTAATAACCGCAACGCATGCCGTGTTTGTTGAGCACAAAGGGCATAGAGCCCCTGCAGCTGTCGTTGGGTTATTGTACCAACATTCTATCCTATCATCGCATTTTATCAATATTACCTCAGCTGTATGTTAAGGAATAAAAAAAATATAATCGGTCTAAATCGTTAATTTTAGTGCACAGGATCTTCGGCTTGCAAAAAAACGTGTTTTAGTGACGAATTAGATTGTTATATCTTAGATAACAATGGATTCATTATCATGTCGGAAAATACTGAAAATACCGGTAAATTTTTTGGGCATGTTGATGGAACTATTATGGATTCATTGGTTCAGGATAAAATATTTAATAAAGTGGTTTTGTATGATTACCAAGGAACTTGTATTAACAGAAGAAACTACTACAGCGGTGCAGCTACTAGGTTTTTGGTAAAATGTTATTTTTAAATAAAAATGATCAAAAGAAAATATAATCTGGTTCTAGAATTCTTCCAAGTATATTTTCAATTTCCTGTCGCACCTTCTACTTGTATGGGTAACTTTATTTGACCACGTCTTTGGCATGAGTAGGTCCTATGTTCAAGAAAGCGGTAAGATTCTTTTGACTAGTTTTTTTTTTCGAAGATGAACTAATTTATTCATGTTTCCAAAGACGTAGCTTACGATTACGGAGCACCATACAAAAATTACAACATAGATACTGAAGTTATCGATGACCAAGATATCGTAATGCCTCATTACACCTATACCAACAATCCCCTCTTTATGTCAGATATGGGGGACGACATGATTGACGCATTAGAAACTAGCGAAATGGGATTAAGACCTTGCGACCATAAAATCGACCTGTACGTTTTACAACCCGATAAATTAAACGCCAGCGGTCAAAATAATCCGCTCAAAGGGAAATTAACTAATTGTCATGTAACGGGATGTGAAAGGTTTAAATATTAGAATACATCTCATTCATAGTGTTAACTTAAATATATTCTTTTTACATTTTAGGCCATTTAGTGTCCAGAAAGTACCACACAGTAACCTAATATTATTAGTTGTTGATACGCTGTGCCCCTGTGGAAGCAAACAATTGAATAATAATCCACGTGAGATCATCTATAATACCGCAAGCGGAGGTTGTCTACATAAGCCCAAGGATAGCTTATACCGTAGAAGACCACCTAAATGTATCAGTTATCACCCAGAGGTAATAACAATAAACTTACTTTAAACGATATTAAAGTAATATTTATTGTTTTTATTGTAGGAAATTGAAATTCCTGTTTGTGGGTCCTCAGCTCGTATCCAAGCTAACATCGTCTTGATATTGTTAGTGTTACATCAACTATCGTGATTAAATTTACATATAAAGTAATTACATAGAGGATTCCAAGATTGTGCAATACTATTGAAGAGGAAACAAAACAAAAAGAAAAAAAAGATTACAAGTAATAAATATCATATCTAAAATTAATGAAAATATTCATAAAGAGCATTTGTAAATGTCTTTTATTGCTTAGTTAATTTTTAATGTTGATTTACAATTTAATGAATGTAATAATATTTTGATGTAATTGTACATATCAAATATGTAATGTTACATAATACTGTGACTATATGACTCAATATACCTATTAATTATTATATATAAATATTATATACGAAAAGGAATCTCTAGTTCTTGCAGTAATAACTTTGAAGAAAAAAAAAATTGGTAAATGACAATAATCTTAGTTTCACAAAGACTATTTTTTAAGATATCTTAAGAAAAGTTAAGAATCTTATAATATTACAATTAAGATATTTATAAACGTGTATTATTGATGTAATTTGTATATCTTTAATTTTTTTTTTAGTATACTAACAGACAATACTAAGTTTTTATATAATAATAGATTAATTAAATTTAATTAATATAATCGATCGTTGTTAAGAAATGCCGCAAGGTATTTAAACTAAGAAAATGTAACGAAATTTTGAGCTTTTCAAAGTTAAAAAAAAAAAACAGAGAAAATCTATTTATATTAAATTTACGTAGATATCATTGTGGAATCTTTCCGGATTTTAAATCTAAATAAATTGAAATTAAAAAAAATATTTTCTGTGAATGCTGCACTTTAGTAAAAAAAAAGAACCCTAGTGTTTGATACAGCCAACATGTAGAATTCTAGTTAAACAGGAAATGGGAAAAAACATCACTATTATCATACTTCAAAAAACTACTGAGTCTTCCAATCAAACAAATAATAAACTAAGTTATAATAATAGCAACAAAAATTCTATCATGAACAGTGTTATAAAATGAAGTCGCAAAGAAGAGAAAACACAAATTTATGTCTAGACAGCATTCATTTTAGTTATTAATTATATAATATTAAATATATTGACTGTAATATATCATTAAATCTAGATTCTATCTTAAATTTAAATGATACATAGGTTTAATTAATAAATATTATATTTACCAAACTAGTTTTGTTTATTTCAAAAGTATTTCAACACGTGGCGGATACGTTTCCTAGAAAAGATAACAATATGCCGAGAATTTATGGAAACTGATGAAACAGTTCCTGGAAATAAAATACACTACTTTACAACGTGAAGACGAAGGTCGAACGCATTTCTACGAAATCATTTGGATTTCGAAGAAACCGGGTCCATTGATACATCGAAAAAAATTTTTAATATTAGGTTTAATGATTAACACATAATAAATACGGTTATTTATACGTATTATGATGCAATTTTTTTCGTATTTACCGAGATAAAACTAAAAAATTCAAATTGATTCCATGGATACGTTTTTATCTAGAGAGGTATTCGAAAACCCATGAAAATGATATGAAATTAAGAGAAGAAATCGTTAATATTTAGTATTCTTTAGTTAAACTTATGTATTCTAATACCACTTACACATTTTTAATTGAAAAATTATTTGAAATTATAAAGTACTGAAAATTAATAAAAAACGAGATTATAAACAAACTGTTTCTGGAATTGGATCGTGTCATGATAAGGTACACAAAGAAATAAAAAGAAAAACAAGGGGAATAGAAAAAAAGGGAATAAAAAAGAAGACAGGATCTCGACGTTTCGTCTCCGTCGTAGGAGTCTTCTTCAGGCGGAAAGCTAGGGGAACCGAAATGGCACGGTAATTTTCCTTTTTATTCCTCTTACTTTTATTTAATTTTCTCCTGTTATACTTTATTATGACACGGTCCAATTCCCAAAACGGTTCGTTTATTATTGACTTTCATTCATTTCAAAAGCCAAAATGTGGAAAAGGACGTTAAATTTGGAATTCTAAGATAAGTACAAAAGGAAGATTGTAAAAGGACGAAAATGCTTAGGAAAAAGGTAGGAACAGTTGATTGTTTACTTATCGAAAGGCAGTACCTACTTTCTTTTATCTATTTTTCAAAGTATTAAAATAACAGCGTTTAAGGGTTTGGAAAAATTTAGTGATTTCTGGAGCGTAACCGAAAAACGAAAGCAGAAACGTACAAATAAAAAATATCTTTCTAATAAATGCGGAATAAGTATTTTTTTTACCAAAACGAAAGCCTTTTCGTGAATTGCAAAAGAAAATTAAATTCCTAACATAAAAAATTTCAAATCATACGATTTAAGTTGAGTAACATTTTTTTTTAGAAAACGGTGTTAATAAGAAAAAATAAGAGCATTGACATTTTAAGTTATAATAAAATAATATTACAAATGAAATAAAATATGTACAGTAATATCGTTATGAAGAGACTTTACTCCTTCAACGTTATCAACACTACAAGATAACAAAGTGTGGGTGAAAGGGTAACGTGATTCTTTTTCACGAATTTTTGCTATCAAACCTACATTTTATATTCGATACAATATCCAAGTTAGAAATCGAAGACTTCCTAACATGGCAGATATAAATTCGTCGCTTTTACAGACTTAAATATTTTAAAAACGCGGTCTACGTACATCCGCTTGGGGTCATACAAAGGGAACCTCTTCCCGTCCCCCTCATTCAATTGTATGATGCCAGAAAGAAGGTTATTTCATTCTCCTTAACCACGGAGAGATCTTTACGACGTGTCAAAAGATAAACGGTGTTAAGGATGTTATTTTATCGAAAGCACCATTAATCTGTTAATTTCGAAAAATTATTACAATATTATCAATTTTATATGTGTGCAATTTTTTTATTCGACTTACATATTATTCAATATCAACATTTACGACTCCAAATATGATAATAATTTACACAAAAAAAAATCGTAGCAAAAAATTAGATTCGAAATTGAATACACTCAGCGAAATTTCTATAACTCCATATGAACTTTTGAACAGAATAAATTAATGCATCGAAGTTAATGCTGAACTAGAAAGAAATAGAAACGCAAGGGGAAATAATATTAAAAGAGACAGAAACTATTTGCAATAGTAGTAACTATACTCCATTCACGTTAAGAATGCAGACTTGGAATAGATAGGCCTTAAAATACGGGTTTGCCATTGGCTAATGGGCATAATCACACAGGAGAAATTTATGTAATTTCTTTATATGATTTTTCTGTAAGTTGTCAAATTTGCTTTTTTCATGTCATTGTTTCCTGCAGTTTTTCATTGTACTTTTTATGTATAAACAAGTTGTGGCAAAAATAATTCTTTTCAAAGTTCTTTTATCTCATCATTTCATAATTCAAGGTACTATACAATCGATTATATAAACAAAATAATTTCTACTTTACTATTACGATTACAGCTTTGATTTGGTATGGCTGAAGAAGCAGTAGTAGATGCAGTTGCAGGACCATCGAAGAACCCTCAAGCAAGCATATTGGCAGTAGACAGCGGCTAAATTGAAGATATGGTTGAAGAATTTATTATAACTACAGATGCAGATTCATCGACAGATACATCAGATTCTGATTTTGCCTAATAAGTTAATAAAGTGTGTATTCACCTAGAATACTCTGATTGCTGATTTATATCTTCATGCATTCCATACATTTAGTTAAGGTATTTTATACAATATAGTAATTTTAAAAGAACATGAATACAAATTTATTGTATCAAACATATTATGGAAGAAGAGAGTATGATGTATTAACTGGATAATATTGTTGAAAATATATTCGAAGAATTTATGATAACAGCAAATACATGTTCTTCGTCAGATCGCCATTATCAGAATCTGATTCAAATATCTGTTAATATCATTTGCATAATAAATTGAAATTATTTATTCACCTTTTTCACTCTATCCTTTGATTTATAAATCAAATTCATATGTTTATTGCATTTGTTATTGTATAAATAAAATGCTAGCAGTAAAGAAATGATATGAAGTGAAGAAAACTATATAAATTTGTAATGTGCAGTTACGAGATTGCTATAATTCATTAGTATATTTGCTTTTTATTGTACTCATTAATATGCATGCAGTTACTTATTGACTGCACTATCATTGAAAATGTACATTGGTTTTACTGCAGCCAGGATACAGTAGATAAGTATACTTGGAGTGCTGTTTTCTTTTTCACCGAGTAGCTCATCTATTTTTCATCATTGACAATAAGCAAATTCTATGCAAGATTTAAGGATATTGTGTGTTGCCATGTACTCTGAAGCCACTCGATGGACTTAGATGCAGTCCCATTGAGCCCATTATGTATTGTTCATAATCAGCAACATCCTTCCTTGTTTGGCTTTTGCTTGTATATATTGAATTGCTTACTTTCAACCATACCATTGAAATTGATGGAGATTACCAACGGAGAGATTTACTTCATGACAAATGACTTGGTATAACACTGTGTATATAACGATTCAAGGTTATCCATGGCAATATTGTTATTTTAAAACTTATATGGCATTTATGTTCTCTTTAATTAACCCCAAATGCAATCACATTTACTTTCTAACATAATTAAATAAGCTCCAACTATTTTGGTAAATGAAACCACGAAAGGATCTATTTATATTGCAATTGATGTTACTTTTACTTTATTATTGCGGTATTATTTTACCAGGTTATATAACCATGATATATTGCACACAAAATATGAAAAACTTTGCTTTTTATTATACAAGATTTTGATAACCAAACTTTGGTGTTTACGATGTTGTCACTTGACAGTTTCATCGGTTAAATTTCACCAGTGTAATACAGCCGCCGATCGTAGCGCTACCTACTGCATTCTTAACGTGAATGCAGTATAGATACAGCGAAATTTCTATAGGTTCATTAGCACAAAATATAATTCTTTACAAACTTAGTAATGAGACGATCAGTTTGGTCAATGTTGAAATTAGAAATATCATTAAAACACCTCTTTATCGCAGATTTTAGTTAGATTTTAGACCAGCCACAGAAAACGTTTACTGCTAGATAAAATTTGTTGTATACGTATGTTTGTTACTGATAAATTTAAATCACATTGTATGTGTTACGTGGTTACATTACTAGAAGGAGCTAACCGAAACATCGATGAACCCTTCCTTCGAGTTAGTTTTTGATTACTCTCCTTAGCTTACATAAACTCTCTGTTAATACAAAGAGAGGATAACATCTCATACGGTCTAATATTGAATTTTGAAACGCGAACAGTTTATAGAGGAAGAATTTACCTGTTGAACGCTACAATTTTTTAACACGCAATCAAAGATATGCTTAGTCTATAGAGGAATTTGTCTAGGTTTAGGTTAATAGAAAATGATGTGAGTCTTCACTAATTTTCGAATGTCATAAGATATTGGTAGAGCTTGCAAACACATTGTATTACATATAGTCAAGTGAATTATTATTGTATCTTTTGCCGTAAGAATTGCCCAAGTTTATAAAATTGTTGATGAGATGGGATCGTCTTATTTTCTTAGCTATGGCTCGGTTTGAAAACCAATTTACCTTCCTGCATTTTTGCTAACTGATAATAATAAATTAATTTTTGAAGATGTTTAGAGCCACTTTTACACTAAAAGGTAATGCCTGATTTCGTAGGATGTCTGTCTAACTCTGTGGAACTATAGAAATTTCGCAGTTTTTAGGTACCATTATTGTAAATATTTTCTGTATAAAATGCAATAAATTTTTTTAATATTATTTTCTCTTACATTTGTATTTCTTTGTAATGCAGCGTTAATTTCCATGCATAATTTGCCGAAAATATTAAGCAAGCCAAATATTCTGTTAAAAAATTCATATGTAATGTATAATGAAAGAGAATTCATTACAATGTAATGAAGAAAAACTATAATCAAATATCAAAAATTCCCAAAGACGTTAAAGGTTGTTCGTTTTTATAAGGTCATATAAAAAAATTATGTTATCTAAGGGACTTGAACGTGGATATGCGTCTTTGACTTTCTCTCAAGTTAACTGGTTAATTGTTAACACAACATAAGCATGACGACATTGTTATATTTTATTGCATGCGTTGTAATTCTCTCCTACATCCAAAAACATTTTGCAGTTTATTGCGCATCTAAACGATAATGTAAATAATTTAGAGAATTTTATCGCTAATTACATTAAAATCGATCCAAGATCCATTCATTCCTAAATTAATTTTGATAAATTTAAGGTTAAATCGCATATAACAAAATTTGTGCATTTCTGTTTATCCTTATCTATTTCACGATGCGGAGAAAACGGATCTTCATCCATATCAAAACGCAAAATGATTTATATCGTTTTGATTATATATCATTTTGATTATATATTCCTATTTTCGATTTTAAAACTCCAAAAGCCGAAAACTGTATATATGTACATCTGCGTGATACAAGCCAACGGATCTAATTTTTCGTAAGACGATGATTAATTTGAGATCCTTTTTTTCTTTCTATCCTTCTCATGCAGCTGACATTCAAATCAAGTGATTTTTGATCTTTCGTAGCTTTGAGGAATCCCGTTATCAATTATCAGAGAGAGAATTTACTACACGGAAATATACATCGTTTTAAAAGTGGCAAAGTTTATATCAACATCTTACGAAATTTCGTTACAAAACTTTGTAGTTGTCACGTAGATGGAACCCCGATCAGATAAAAACGATGCAATAGGCTCGATTTTTTTTGTATATGTGTATTATTTCTTGTTTTTATTTTGATTTATGTTACGATAAAGCAGCGCCACTATGTTATTAAACATATTTTAATGTCGGTACAAAATACAAGGTATCCCAAGAAAGGAATTGCTACAATTACATCACTTTCTGAATTTATTTTTTTTTTTTTCTTAATTTCAATAAATTTCGCGTTAAATATTTAAGTGTCTATTTTCTTGGCGCGCACTGTACATAGGTTATATAAAAATTCAAAGAAATTTTTTCGAGTATATTATTGATTTCCCAATTTAATTTATTTTTACATGAAAATAACACATGTAATCGTTAAAAAATATTATATATAATTTACATTCAGCATTATATAAATAAATTATACACAAAAAGTATATACAAGTAATTACAATAAATAGCATTTAACTATATATACGCTTATAAACTTTTACATGTACAAAGTTCTCTCGCGCGATTTTAGTACATATACGTAAAAAATATAAACGTATTCGAAAATAAAAGGGTGCGAATTATAAAATTCGCTAATACTATTGATTTTTTAAAAGAATTCCGTTGATTTCTTGCGTCTGTCATGAAATACTGGCTCTCAAACTCCCACCAAAGCATATACTCTCAATTTTCTCCGCATTGACAGTGATTTCGCTGTAATACCCTCTCAAATAACTTTTTTTTTAAATAAATTTTGGTTTACATGCAACCGCAGGATTGTACGACCATATTCGTTAATATTTTCGTCGTTAATGTCTTGTTGTTGTTCATATACAATAGTTGGAGGCTCTTGTAAAGCGTTGGTGCGCAGCAAGGTTTAAGTTCTAATTTAGCGGCCTTCTTCTTCTTGTCACCAAACATAATCTTCTGTTAAAAAGAAAAAAAAAAAGAAAGAAAATGCTTCGTCATTAATAATTATTTTTTTTAAACATACCTGTATTACGAAATTATGCTGCGAACCAGTTAAAGTTAAAGAGGCAGCTGTAGCGCAGGATCCTTTGCAGAAATAAGCGTTATAACCGGGAGGGTGAATAATCCAATCGCCCCAACCGATATCGGCGAATGAAATATACAAACTTTCTCTACAGCATTCGTTATTCCCAGGTTCACAGTTAACATTCCTCTTCTTCCTATGCCTCCTTTCAATTCTATTTTGCGTATGTGTATAGATGATTAGAAATGGCTTAGTTGCCTTATCAAAAGAAATTGGGGAATTGTAAGCATCCATGTAGCAAGTTTTGCATACGACATTCAAAGCATGGATTGGCGAATCTTGGTATTGTAACCAATTCTTAATCACGTAACCGACGTTAATTTTAACCCACCCTTCTGGAAATAGGAAAAAGATCACTAAAAAGATTCCTTTTCGGGAGATTTTTTCGCGACATACCAATAAGACTAGTTTCCTTTATGGCGATCGGTTTGGTTTTTTGAAAACTGATATCAGAGTCCCAATGGGCCACCTCTGATACGACAATTGTCTGATTTCTCGAATCGTAAGCATCCGGTAACTTGTAAAACCACAATTCAGCAGAACTTACATCGCTCGCATGTATATCAGTTGGCAATTGGAAAGGTAAGCATGCCGAAGCATATCTCAGCCTCTTAAGACAACGGGCCTCATCTGAAACAGCAATTATAAATCGTGATAAAAGAATCCGGTATAGATAGGGTCGATCAAAGTTTACTTGTAAAGGAGGACAAGATTATACTTTCCCCATTCTAGTTTATTTATGGAAAACAATGAGGTTATTCTTACTTACCTTCGTAAGGAAATATAACCGCTCGAGTTGTTCTTGCATAAAAATCATCCGAATAACCATCGTCCGCGTAATCGTCACGAATTTTCGACATAATATAATCGTTTTCTTTGACGATCTGAGGTAGATCGTCAATCGAAACCGCGGGCTTTTCTTTCAGTCGCAACTTTTTCAAAATCTGATTTTTGATATATTCGATTCTCAAAGTAGTAAGCACACTATCTGAGAATGAATGTTGATCAATTTCTTGGATTGTATTTGACTGTTCATCTTCGACTAAGGTAATCTTTTGTGAGCAACCGGTGCACGCAGTTTGTGGCGAAGAGAACTCACTGTTAAATTGAGACTCACTTAAACAAACAAACAGTAGCAAAACGCTGATACCCGTGTACCGATACATGTTTTATTTACACGGTTTAAACGTCGGCCAAATACAATAATTGCTTAAACGCAAATGTTGGTTCTTAAAATGAGATCTAGTTTTAATAACCCCACTCCTAAGGTTTCTCTTCTTAGCATTTTACTCTAGAGTGATTGAGTCGAACCTTGAACCTCACAAGTTGAATATTAACATATACATACATGCATGTACGTATATGTACATAATTCTCATATACATATATACAGAATGATCCACTTTTATCGATAAATTAGAAGCTAAAAATTTGCATATTCAATACAAATAGAAATAACTTCCGGTCACATCAAGTAATGCCGATTCAGGTTTATATATAACACCGTCTAGATCACACACCTTTCAACCCAGATTTTTTTTTGAATTTTACGAAGATGTGTTGAAATTTTAAAATTCCAAAATTTACTTCTTTCAAGTCCTAACTACTTGTGAAAATATTTATTTTATACTCCTTTCTTTTCTCAGGATATAGTTACACATCGACATTTTCGATTTTTATTTAAATCCAAGAAAAAAATTGTTATTACAATTAAATTTAAACAATCTTTCAACAAACACTATACCTCAATTCTGACACAATATAATACACTAGAAACCATTCGATAAATTAGATTAATATTTGGTAAATTAGTTTAACAAAATAAAGAAACCATAAAAGATAAAACATATCGGCATACTTGGCACCATATTTTCGAAAATTCTCTGTGAATGCTTTCGATCAACCGATAATATTCCTCATAGCACGGATACCTAATTTTATTTCCATATTCAAATTTGTTTCTCACGAAGACATCACACAAATTTTAGCGTCCGTAGATCTGTCTTTAGAAACATGCATCATGAAATCCGACGCCTTCGAAGCAGATGAGCATATATCACGGATATATCGGTCAAACGCCAGTTGATCAAATATGACACCCAAACGTCAAGTTACTTAGACACATCCTCAATAGTATTAGCAGCAAAAACTATGTTTTGCTTCTTACTAAGGGAATATAATATTATATTTTGCTATATTTAAAGTAAGTCGATTATTTTTGCATCAATTTACTGTTATAAACAGACCACGCTGTAATTGCTGACTGTCTGAGGCATTCCTCACCATATTTCAAAGAGTGATAAGCAAAAAGAACATATTAAAAACGACTAGTCCAAGATTCGAGCGTTGTGAACGGAAGTTCCAAAAAGAAATTTCCCAAAAATTCAAAGTAATTCAGGTTTCAAAGCATAATTTCGTATCCATCTGGTGCCGATGATGAAATTCTTGCGCTATATCTTAGGTAATACGAGTGAAGCTGATTATATATGGAGCAAAGCTATGTTTACATATATGGTTTTATCTTCGATAAGATGTTCTGGTCAAGTATTTGCTCAAAAACCTTGGATAAATTGGATAAGATCAAAACCGCTCGGCAAGTCTTAACATCTGCCAGAGTAATTTGGAGTATTTTAGACACGCGTTGAATATAAAAGTTAATGATTCCGCAATTACACATCCACAATCCCTAACTAAAACCGAAGGAGTGAAGTCATTACCAATACTCAATTTATTCTTGAGTATCCTGGTAGATGTAACATCATCGAAAGTCACACATTGGATTGATAACGCAATATAATACACCGACATGAAGTTATCTGAAAATGCTAGTACATACTCTTCCTGAAACCTTAGAAATATTGTTTTTAATTAAAGTCCCAAAATGGGTTAGGATAGTTTGGTATATACCTTATTTATTTAATGCTTTAAGCTTTTTCTTAACCGCTAAAATACAAATAATCCAGCACCTTCAATAACAATCAAATAATAAATAATTTCAATAAGTCACGGTGAGCAATGCGGTTTTAAAAGACATTTATGGCATCCAAAGCAGTGTATATTATTCTACAGAACTGATTGGGGATCACATCCTGAAAATTATTCAAGAACAATCACCTCAATGCCAGAATATCTGCATACATATTTTTTGTCGTGGTGTCTCTCAAATACGAACTGATATGCTGGTTCCAAAAATAACTATCCTTTCTTCCTAGCAGCTCTAGTTTTTGAGATACGGTGAAATTTACCAGTAGAAGCACCAAAATGTGTGTTGGATGTGTGTAATTGATTGAAGTTAGCCTTTTTAACATTATATTTGTAATTGCTATTATCGTTTGAGACTAGAGATAGTCAGTACTTGATGTTAAAAAATTCAAGATACTTATAATTATGTTGAACCTTTATGTTACATGCTGCACTGGATGGTATCAGATCTAGAAGGCTATTATTGTTATTAAGTATCTCATAGAACTAACAAAATGACACAGTAAAAAATTTAAATTAATTCATTGACCATATACACCTGATTGATTATCTTGGCATCTCTTTTTATTCCTAAATCTAAAATCACCGTTGAAACGTCCCGAAGAAATAAATTCCCAGCATTAATATCTGGAAAATTAAAGTTTATTAAAGTTTAAACGACACCAGCTTTGAACTTTGCTGTAGATATGATAATAACAAAAGCAACTGCAATTGCTATATTGGGGGGTTGGATAGTGTTTTGAGATCTTGTTTTTTTTTTTAAGTGCACCAACCGCACGTATCAACAATGCAAAATACATTGACCGCGCTACAATATGAAATGCCTAGATAACATTAACATTGTTATTAAGAGCAATATCGAATATCAACAGTTTTTAATGGTTTTTTACCCGTTTTACTGGTATTATTTTTCCAATTCCGTTTCGTCAACTCGTTTTTTTACGATGTTTATTATTTATTTATTATATTGTTAGCTTGGTATTATCTGTATTTATTAAACTTTAAACGACCTTCCATTGAATAGGCCATTGTTTCATAGTAGTATCATATATATATATATATATATATATATATATATATATATATACATATATATTTTAATGTGATATACAATTATGGGTTTCATTTTCCTAGGAACACTTCTACTTCTCCCAATTTGCCCTATGTGACAAATATTACGTATCATGTGTTAAAAATGACAATAATAAGTTGTTAATTTGTTGCTTTTTCCGTGAAATACGTGAAATGTTACTTTAGAAAATGAGAATGGATTGCGTGATTGCCTGCGTTTCACAAAGTTATGTTAATTTTCGCATGAGATAATTTTAAAATTCATCTTTCGGATGTAACTGAGGTAATAACGAAATTAGCGTATGTCATGAATCATTATTTAGAAAGAATAGGAACCCTCGAGAATTTTGGTAAGTAAACTCGTGTCATTTAAGTATTTCACAATGGATCACAGTCATCCTGCATGGTATCGAAGATCCGATACTTTTAACACTTATATTCTAAATTCAATATCACGTTTTAACAAGCTGCAATTAACAATGTTGGAATATCTTTTTTATGTAATGGTTTTCATTCGAAATTTTTGAGAAGACCGCAGAATAAAAATAAAATTACTTTATTAAACTGGCATGACGCAATATTTAAGAATTTTAGAAGTAATTCTATTGCATCTATATATATTAGCATTGATTATTTACTAATGTCAAAGAATCGCGTTGCAAAATGTCCCATATTACATTTTATAGAAATGCCGATAATAAATAATAATAACAATGATAACAATAATAAATTTATTGGTCTAATAAGCGACGAGAAAGGATTACTATAGTCCACGTGGCTGTGGAGTGACTTTTTTAACTAAAAAATTTCGCTATAAATAATCGTACTGACCCAAATTTCCATTTTGTTACATACAAAGTCTGACGAAACATGCACGTAATTGTTTTGAATTTTTACAGAATAATCTCTCCGAAGAATAGAGCCTTCCATACAGCTCACAGTGGAATCTTATCTGAAGCAATCCATTTCCGCCTTCACTATCGAATTTAATACAAAATAAATAGACCTGATTAATGCGTCTTCCTAGTTGGACCATAGGCGGGTTTCTCAAAGATCCAGACGAATTAACAAGTTACTTAACACCTATTTACCTTCGACAAAAGCATTTAGTATTCGCTTAAGGTGCATTATATTTTCTCTGACGATAAATATTTATCCAAACGTTTAATACTCTTAATATCGAATAGTTCTGTCAGCTGATTGATGCGTAAATTTGTCCGGAATTTAATTTACCCGCGGAGAATAGTATATAAATTATCTACAACAACGTACGCATTTCACGAGCAATTTCGTAGAAAAATCATAATTTTATTATTTACAATTATACCAAGCGCCACTTGGTCGTGTTATACATGATACAACTCTAAGAATATTTCAAACGTTATCGCTTATAAAACGATAACATTCAATGCATTCGGTATTACTTCGAACATTATTTACTATGTTACTTGTGTTTACGTTATTTGAGGAAAGAATCTCCAAAACAATTGTATTTTAATTAACATATCTTCCTTGAAAGATATGATTTTGGTTAATTAACATACAGAGGCGTCGGGTTCAAGTAAAAGCCGTAGGAAATTGGAATGTTTCAGAGATAAAGAAATTAAGCCAAATAATTTTCAATTCGACAAAAACAATAACAGAAAATATAGCGACTATGATAAGAGTATTTTGTTGATTAAGAAAATTAAGTAAGTTTAATATTTCATAAATGTTACGTCAAAAAATTAAACACGCACAAAAAATATTTAAAAATGAACTACCAATAAGGCAGAAACCTACAGCGCAATATTAAATCATAGTAGTTCAAGACCTTTAGAAATAGGTGACGCTGCTGGTAACTATAAATGTTGCCAAATTTAGTTAGAGAGAAATAAGCAAGCAATGATTGTAAATTGTGATATGTATTTGTGGTTTAGGTTTACTGCATGTCAACATTATTATCATTTTTAACAAAGCCAAAAAAACGACTGTCTCAAAAGCAATAATTCGGGTAGAATAATAAGTAACTAATATTAAGAATAAAACGTGATACACATGAATACCACAGTAGGTTATTATGAACAATGTTTTAGAACAAAAAAATATGTTTTTACAATAAACGTCTGACCACAAGTGACAGAATGGGTAATTGTTTTAAAAGAGCAACAACTGATGATTTGTCTTTATTAAGAGGTAGCGATAGTATACGCGAAACCTTTTCAAATCAATTGGGATCATCACCTTACCAGGTAAACAAAGATCAACAAAAGAAATTCCATTATTACAACTAAACATTTTTCTATCTATAACAGGAGACTCTGACCGTGCAATCTATATCTCCAGTATACAACCCGTCCCCAAGTGTAACAAACTTAGTTACACAACTCACCGAAGAAGAACAGGTGAAGATAGCAAAGCGGATTGGTCTAATCCAACATCTACCAACGGGCACTTATGATGGATCGAAGAAAGCAAGAGAATGCGTTATCTGCATGGCAGAATTTATAGTGGGGGATGCTGTCCGCTACTTGCCCTGCATGCACACTTATCACATGAGATGCATCGATGATTGGCTAATGCGTAGCTTGACCTGTCCCAGTTGTATGGAACCCGTAGATGCCGCATTGCTTACAAGCTACGAGACCAACTGACAGCTAGTGCCTTGCAACCGATAGTGAAATACTGTGATCTGAACTTGTTTAATGTTTTTTTTTTAATAATTTTAGATGGTTTTTAATTTTGAATTATGGGATGTATGATGAAGTAAGACCGTGTGGCTGTGAACCTACTTTATATAGGAAATTGTCTTTGTTTGAAAAAAAAAGAAGGTGTTAGGAGCAAAAAGGATTAATGTGGAGAAATGTAAGGATAGAGATAGTTTTTAAAGACCTATATAGAGTATGGTAGATTATAGAAATTATTAAAAAAGAAATAATGTTTGTGTTATCATGAATTTAGAAAGTAAAAAAAATTACTTAAGTTATGATAATTTATTTTCCAAACATTCAAAATCATTTTTTGAACAATAGCCATATTCAAGCATAAATTGGAAATAGATAAGACTACGGTCGTGAAAGCCTACACATCCAGTTGATATTTCTTATAAAATCCCTGAAGGTCTATAAAGTTAAATGTTGCATATTCTGGTAACGTGCCATATATCATACTTCCAAAAAAAATCTACCTTTGTATACCCACACCGCGAAAGATGTTATTAACGATAATGATGCAAACGCCCAAAATAGTAATTTAAATCAAATTGCTTTTTAGTACGCTGCAACTTAGTAATGAAACTTTAGTAAAGTTGTGTGGATAAACCGAGTTTAAATGTTATCATAACTTAAGCACTTTTCTTTATTTTCCACCTATATTTTGCTTACGAACTATGTGCATTATATTGTATATTATCTGTCGTAACTTTTTAAATGTATATGTAAAGTTAATTAGTTTCCCTTATATTTTTAACTGGCTGCGTTTTATAGTACTCTGATAATATTCAAGGAGGGGCCCTCAAGTGTAACAGTGGACCTTTTAAGAATATCATCGCTGTACATAGGATATACGTTATCCTTGTTGAATATTAAACGCTGTCTTTTAAATATTACGTTAATATTTAACAAAGGTAATTTTAACGTAAAAATATTACATGAAACGAAATGTCAGCCAGTGTTGATAAATTTACTTTTTATTTTATTGTTGCCTGTAACACGTGTTTTATATAAGCATTATTTGAGCATTATTACACTATCAAAAGTTTCCCAAAAACACTATGATTTTGTCTTTATTTCGGATATGAACTTTCATTTGTTCGTGTGATAGAAAAAAACGCTCAAAATCTTGTTTAATTTAAGGGATCGCTGATAGTGTAATATTGACTAACAATTCAAAAGCAAAAAAATATAAATAAAAATGAAAAAAAAAATCGTCACTGAATATTTAGAAGGCGTAACAACGTAATACCATTGCATTTTTTTGTGTTACCCAGGACTGGCACTACAGCACTTCCACAAAAACTCTATTCATAGCACTTTTGATTAAATAATGTAAAATTTGCACTCTTTTACTGGCAAGAAAAATAGATGCTTAGCAGTGTATCTTAAAAATTTTGCTGCATGAATGTAGTACTTCAATAGAATGAAAGATTTCGCTAAAGCAAAAGGATCTTTAGTGCTAATCCTGGTATTAGTTAAGAACTATATACAATATATACATTAGTTTTGGTATAATAAAAATATTATTTAAGGAACGCAATGTTAGTGAAATGAAATAAAATATCTTATATACAACTATTTGCTTTAATTCAAAGATATTGATTTTATTTTAAGATAAAGTTACAGGTTTCTACGTTACCAGCAATTCTATTAGAAAAGAATTTGATGTGGTAGGCAGAATGATCTTTTATGCAATTAAATTAGAATAATATCATAAAGCAATTTTTGCTTTATCATCTTATAGGGAAGCCTTAAAACGGTAGATACCTACCTACATCAACCTTCAAAATTACATTTTTCAAATGGTTTAGGACTGCGCTAACAATCTATTAAAGCTATTACGTAATAGAGATTGTAACCAGCTATTTGAAACAATTTTATTACATTAGCGAGCGAAATTTGAAATTTTCGATAATCTTTTGCAAGAGGTATCATTAATTGGCACCACACAATACCACAGTTGCAATTAATTTTTTTTTATGGCATAAATAAAAAAACCAAATTCTTAAATGCAAACTTCACATTACTAATATATAAATGCAGCCATAAAAAAAAGGATATTATTATTACGAAAAAACATGGTGTCGAGACTTTAAACGCTAAAGGAGGCAGAAAATTATTTACATCTCGGAGATTATGCAAAATGAAACGATCCCTTAAGTGGAGGATTATGCGGGAAGATTTAGTATTTCACCTAGGCACGAAAGTAAAGAAATTGTTGGACATAATTACGCCATCAGCAAAATTGCTCCTTGTTAAATTGGATGTGTGCATTACGATATACAAGGTTCTGTTCAAAAAACAACCGATAAATTTTCAGCGAAACTGAAATATTGAAAATAAGATAAAACTGTTTTTAGGGCAAAGTGGTGTTCACATTTTGTTTAAACAAAATTGTATTCATGTCAGGAGCATACCTCTCTTGCCAATACTCTCTAAAGATTTTCGATCGGCTTCAGACCGAACGAGCGAGCAGGCCGTTCTAAAAAATTGATTTTGTTTTGATGAAACCATTCCTTTGTCTGGAATTATGGATAACTGCATTGTATTGCTGAAATATCCAGCCTTGCGGCGATAATTGTTCACCAAAGTTTAGCAGAACCATCGTACGAAAGTATATGTATACATCTTTCGTACTAAGGTATATGCATACATTTTTCATACGAAAGTATATGTATACATCTTTCGTACGAAGGTACACTATCGCTCAAAAATGTTTAGGCACCCTTGTTTTCATGGATTATTCATATAGTATTATGTTTACCAAAAAAGACATTATAATAAAATGAAATACGTATTTAAAATGTAGTTCAGTAAGATAAACACCCATTACATCGCACAAGGTTTACTATCATTTACCTGCACTTGGTCGGATCACCATAAACTGTTTATTGCGGTGCAATTACAATAACAATCCCTCTGAATTTACTGGGTAAATTTAGTCATCTGTTAGATTGTAGGTAATAATGTTTAAATTACCTTCTTAGAAGATTATAGTGAAATCTGTAACCTATGGTTAGTTGCAGTGTGGTATTTAGTCTATTCACGTCGTAAGCGAAATATCGTGTGACAATTTTTTAAAATGCCTCCGCGAAGAGAAATTAGTACGGAAACACGTGCGCTTATAATAGCTTACCATAAAAGTGGCATAAGTAATCGACAAATCGCCAAAAAATTGAAAATACACCACGCTACGGTTGACTATAACGTAAAAAAATATCGGGAAACTGGCAGTTTTCTTAATAAAAGACGGAGTGGAAGGCCAAAAGCGACAACATCTGCAGATGATCGCAGAATAGTGGTTACCAGCAAGTTAAATAGACGCAAAACAGCCCCGGAAATCACCGCAGAATTAAATGTTGGTCGCCAAAAACTAGTCAGTGTTTCTACAGTCAAACGTCGCCTACAGAAAACCGGGCTCGACGGACGTATTGCGATGAAAAAGCCATTATTACGCAAAGAAAACAAGCAAAAGCGACTTAAATGGGCTCGTGAACACCAACATTGGACCATAGAAGAGTGGAACAACGTCCTATGGACGGATGAATCCAAATTTGAGCTGTTCGGAACCAGAAGACGCATATTCGTAAGAAGATCTGTGGGTGAACGTGCCAGAGAAGAGTGTATTGCTGCTACCGTGAAGCATGGTGGAGGTTCTATCATCATTTGGGGCTGTTGTTTTGCTGGCACTAGTGTAGGGGACATTGTGAAAATTGACGGTATATCAAAAAAAAGAAGGCTACCGCGAAATTTTGGAGAACCACGCCACGCAATACCTTCCGGAATTCGACTTTTGGATCAAAATTTTATCTTCCAGCAAGATAATAACCCAAAACATTCCTCTACATTATGTAAAGACTATTTACGCCATTTAGAAGAGGGAGGAACTCTCAAAATTATGGAATGGCCTCCCCAGAGCCCCGACTTGAATCCAATCGAGTTACTATGGGAAGAATTAGATCGGGAAGTACGGAAACCGGCTCCGACATCAGCTACTGACGTGTGGAACAAATTGCAATCGAGTTGGACCTCAATAACACAAGAAACTCTGGCAAAACTTATTGCGAGAATGCCTCGATTGTGTGCTGCAATTATTAAATCAAGAGGAGGTCACATAGATGAAAGCAAAATTTAAATTAAACGTTTTAATTTTCACATTTATTTAATATATTTTTATTCACGTACGTGTATCTGTACATAACAAATAAATATTATTAACATTTTTTGCTGAGTTTTTATACATTTTTGCTGTCAGTGAGAGTGCCTAAACACTTTTGAGTGGTAGTATATGTATACATCTTTCGTACGAAAGCATATGTATACATCTTTCGTACGAAGGTATATGTATACATCTTCCGTACGAAGGTATATGTATACATCTTCCGTACGAAGGTATATGTATACATCTTCCGTACGAAGGTATATGTATACATCTTCCGTACGAAGGTATATGTATACATCTTCCGTACGAAGGTATATGTATACATCTTCCGTACGAAGGTATATGTATACATCTTCCGTACGAAGGTGTATGTATACATCTTCCGTACGAAGGTATATGTATACATCTTCCGTACGAAGGTATATGTATACATCTTCCGTACGAAGGTATATGTATACATCTTCCGTACGAAGGTATATGTATGCATCTTCCGTACGAAGGTATATGTATACATCTTCCGTACGAAGGTATATGTATACATCCTTCATACGAAGGTATATCTTTCGATAAAATGTAATAAAAATTACTAAATTGTATTATCGAAAATTTCTACTCTCGCCTGCATTATCAAAAAAATCCTAAAAATATTTCTGAATCCTTAAAGCAAGTAACACTACGTGAAGTAATTTTAAATTTAGATATGGCGTGGAATGCCCTTAGGCAGCAAACAATCAGAAAGTGTTGGAAAAAAATGGCTTTACTCCGGTGATGATTATGACGATGAAGACAATGTACCGCTAACCATCATTATAAAACGGACGTTTTCAAATTATTAAAAGCAATAAATCCCGATATTGTTTGCACAATTGCCGATGTTAGTTTATGGAATGACGATAAAGAGACGGATGATGCACATGAAGAGGAAGATTGGATTAGTAAAGATGACGACCCTCCGATTGAAATAAAAAAATACAGCGAATGACGCGCACGCTGTAGGAATTTTTAATCAAGCTTTAGACTGGGCTGGAGAAAAAGGCATATATTTTGATATTTTAGTGCTCCGTAAACTACGGGCAATGGCATTAGAAAATACCAAGCGTAAATTTAAGCAAACAAAAATAATGAAAAGTTCTTTATGTAATTTCTTTATAAATAAAAAAAGGCTCGTTAATGTAAAGTTTCAATAATGTGAGTAGTGCTTGACTGATATCGTTCACATAATCGAGCGTCTGCTGTACTCCATTTATTTAATAACCAAAACCTGACACCATTTTATGTTAATAAGGTACCACGTCTTGACTATTAATAGTCTCTACAAGTACAAAACAATTTCTAACCACATGCGATACAATAATGTCTGCATTAATTATTAAAGTCTACCAACATTTTATAACACTCGTTATTACCTGATAAGAAATATAGCAATTTAAAAAATTACGGATTGGAATTGTATAATGCCGCAATCCAATTCCTCACGTACTTGAGATAACATAATACAGGTTCAGAAATCTTAAATTTAAAGCGAAACAAAGGAATGAGGAAATAATATCAACATCATAAAAAAAAAATAGTAAATGTTGCGAAACTGTGGAATGTCTTGGGAAGACGTGGAAAACGTGAAACAAAGTATTCGCGAGATAAATTTCATTTTCTTGGCGTTTTAAGTTCGTAAATATCATCCGGCGTACGGCTATTTACGCTTTAAACGTCAAGGAACAGGAGAATGAGAAGAGCCTTGGCTGAGTGATATTGTCTTACAGGCATTTAAATTATTAATACCGCCTTAAAAACGAAATACTTACGCTTAATTACATTCGGTGAGAAATGCTAAAAATGTCAAATATGATCTAACCTTAATCCAACGTCAAATTTTTGTTGAAGTTAAACGCCGCAGGCACGTTGAATTTGTTTACCGTAATTTACAACTTTGAATAGATAAAGTGGAAATTGCATGACCTAAATCATCGGCAAAGTAAATAGGGGCCCGTGGCTATAATTACTTGAAAGGAATTACGCTGAGTAAATCTAATAGTGTCCTAAATTTGCGAAACGAGCCGGTTTCATACCTATCCTAAAAGATTTCGTGGAAAATCGATTGAATTCAATTTCAATGTTATATATGTTTACTTAGGATTCCAGAAGCTTAAGATCTTATGAAATATATTTTCTTATACGCCCTGGCGTATGCTATCGAGAATATTAACGCGGATCAACTTTATACCAAAACGATAAATTCGTCAACATCCCTTCACAAAGTTGCTTGGGAAATCCATATCCTTTGTACTGCGCGATTATCATTTTAAAACTATCATCTACGTGATATTCTGAATTGGAAATTTGTGTTTAGATGAAGATACAAGTATAGGATTCACCGTATGCAAAAGAGGAAAGCTATATTTCCTCGCTTCCGTGTAGCAATATTACGTCGTACGAGTACACCTTGTTTCATCTGCGGAATTTACGTAATAAAGTCACTCAGGTGTTTCAAATTTGTTCCATACTCTCTTTCACCCTTAACTTTAATTACCGACAAAAAGAGGATAAAGTCATTTTATTAATTTCAATCATCCAAAGCGCGGTCGATCCCAAAATACTTATCCTAAATTAACTTTGTTTAATTAACGTCTGTTTCGTTTACTAACGAGCAAAAAACATATTTTGGCTTGTTGTATTTTACGAAATCTTTCGGGGAAAATTAGCACAATTTATTACTTCAAATTACATCTCTCTCTTCCATTTCGTAATTAAAATTAGGCCAAAATCATAACAAAAGATTCCACGATTTTTGAAATACAAGCTTTACTAATAAGAGACCACCCCGAATCCGGAAATTTAAAAAATTATTCAACTTTAGAAACATATACGTACATACGAGGTAGGCCCCATAAATTCTTGGCCTGACAGCCTTATATAGGTTCAAGCCTGTTTAAACTCCGTCAAGTCATGCATGCATATACGCGAGGTCTGCGCTATAAATATAATGGTTCGAAGACTAATAGATTTTAGTAGCCAACCAACCAACGTGACTAGCGTATGAAAATGTCTGAAGTAATGAAAATTGAGTATCGCCCAATCATCAAACTTTTAACAAAAGAACGTTTAGAAGGCGTTTATAGTGATTCATCTCTTTCATACTCCGCTGTAAAAAAGTGGACAAAATGTTTTCGTGGGGCAAGATTTCCTGGACGAACGGAGCTGAACGATCGAGTCGACCAATAGAAGAGATAATGCCTCAACAAATTTCAATTATTGAAAAGTTAGTGCTAGAAGATAGCCGTTGAAAAGTAAAAGATTTAGCAGTGATAAACATATCTGAAAAACAAGTATTCGCCGAATTCTCCATGACTATTTGAGTCTGCTCTCCAACGTGAACGTCGAGTCGAATGTGCGTGGTTGTTTTTAAACGTGTATAGAGACGAACCAAAACCGATTTTGGAGTCCATTCTGCTTTACGATACTTTATCGAAAAGAAAGTCCATGGAATGGCGGCGACCTGATGAATCTCGTCCGAAAAAGGCGAAAGTCGTTCAATCAACGAAAGAGGTGATGGCCACAATATTCTGGGATTGTGAGGGCATGTTGCGAATTGATTTTAAAGAACGCAATACACCTGTGAACGGTACATATATATGCGTCTTTATTGCATAAATTCGTCGTAAAAAATTAGTAAAAGGTGTGAAATTATTGCACGACAATGTTCTCGTCCATACTGCCGCTGTTTCACAAGCTGCCATCCGGGTATGTGACTTTCAAGAATTGGAACATACACCGTATAGTCCGGATATGCCCCCTAGACCTTAGGGGACGACAGTGAGTTGCAAGCAGCTGTTATAGACTATATTTACAAGAGTATCAAATTATTAATTAATCGTTGTAATAAATATATAGAAGAAGGGAGATTTCATTGAGAAATAAAATTCCTTATATTGTTCGAAGTTTCTTTTTTCTATATCAGGCCGAGAATTTATGGTGCCTACCTCGTATATACTACACATTTTTTTGCGGAGAAACAATGAAATACATGTTTGAATTTTTCATTCTGCCTATGCGTAACAGTAAAAGGTATAGAAAAATCTTTTAGACAAAAATTGTTTTTTTGAATAAGTTTTATTAGGCAGACAATAAGAAAACTAATTATATGTATAAACATGTTATAATTACAATTTCCTTGCAATTACCCAACATAATTAAATTCCTGAAAAATATCAATCTTGGAGGTACTCGAACCCACGTCCTTTACGTTTCCGGCGTATTTGTGTTACCATTATACCACGAGACCACTGAGTTCAAGTCGCCTTCAATCCCCCTAGATGTCACGATGTCAATAGATATAGCACAATATCTCACAGACGCTATATTATTAATATGGCAAATGCGCAACAGTTAAACTAATATCAATATTAATACCAATATTAATTTCAATATTAATACTAAATCACCATTGGCATCGCTAATGATTATTACGTTAACTAATTGCAAGGAGAATGTAATTTTATCATATATGATGCCAACGGTGGTTTAATATTAATATTGAAATTAATATTAGTATTAATATTGATATTAGTTTAAATATATAAACATTTTCATATATACATATGTATATATAACCTGTAGTTCATAATACCACTATTATATTAGATCTATCAGTTATTATAGCTTATGTAATGTATGTAAATTGTTGGCAAATTATCCATCAGGGCGAAATATTTAATATTCTAAAATTAGAGAAGGATTTAGTAATAGTTATTACACTTTCCACATGTTTTCATATCTTTAGAAACGAATACCGTCTAGGATAATTCTCTTGTGCCAATTTTGGTTTTAGAATCGTATTCTGTATGATTGGAAATAGCATTCGGCGAGTCTTGAACCAAATCCAAGATAGGCGAAGTTTTGACGAAATTTCAAACCCCCCTTACGTTTTTTGCGAAAAATCGAAGTCATAAAATATGACTGACCAGATGACCAGAAATCGATGCCGAAATGAATCGATTTTTTAATTTATTTGCGCCTCAGAACTACTAAATGGACAATAGCGTACATATACTTACAATAAACCTCTACTCCACTTCCCCAATTTCATTTAAAGTCTGTTAAATAAATAAATAAAAAATATAATAAATAAAGGGATACATACTTCTAAAATCTGTTGGTACGTAACATAACATATACATTTTAACATAACACCTTTTTAACAGCACATGTTAAGGATACATATTTGGCCTGAATATCATTTTAAATATTAAATATATACAGTGAAATTCCCCTTCGCGGACACCCCTCTTACACGGACACCTCCCTTAAACGGATAGTTTCTCATGGTCCCGACCGGCTCTCATGTAATTTCCATTCTATTAACTCTTTCTTGGACGGACATTCTCTTGAACGGACGCGGACACGAGAAAATGTTCTCTTAACCGGACAAAAAAATGCTCTTCTTTGATTAAGGGATATTCACCGAGAGACATCTATAATGCCGATGAGACAAACCTCTATTTTAGGGCTCTAGCCGACAAAATACTCATATTAAAGAAGGAAAAGTGTGTTGGGGGTAAGTATCCCAAAGAGAGGTTTACAATTTTGCATTGTGTAAATATGGCGGGTGAAAAAGAAAAACTCCTAGTCATTGGTAGGGCAGCTAAACCTAGAGCTTTTAAAAATATTAATATAAATAACCTGCCTGTAACTTGGAAATACAATAAGAAAGTTTGGATGACACGACAAACTATGACAGAGTGGTTGCAAGACCTAGATTGGAAAATGGCTAAAGAAAAAAAAAACATTTTGTTATTTTTAGACAATGCGGGATCTCATCCGAAAGACGTTCGTTTAAATAATATAAAAATATTATTTTTACCCCCTAATCAGCTTGTCAACCACTTGACCAGGGGATTATAAAGAATTTTAAAACTTATTACCGAAGTCTAATACTCAACATCTGCTGGTTAACATTGAAACTGCTGGTACAGCTTTTGAGTTAATAAAGAAAATTACACCACTGAATGCAGTTTACTTTAATTTCGAACATCCACGCCATTCTAATAAGCGACTGTCAAATAAAAATGTGCGATATAGCTAATATCATGAACATTATTTTACATTAACATTTTAAAAAGTTAACCCCAAGATGGATGCCGCATTTGTTTACTGCTAATCAATTAACATAATGGATTTTTTATGAACGTGTTCCAAAGAAGGCAAAAATCGCTTTCTCGATTAACAATATCAAGGTCATGATTTTTTTTAGGATTCCAAATGCGTAATCTTTATTAAGTATTGACAGTAAGAAAAAATAGGATGCTTTGTTCCATTTAACAATAAGAATTAGGATACGAATTGCTGTCTTGTCTCCAAACTTGAAAAGAAAATTGTTTGAGATTCAGGACAAATGAGAAGGAAGATTACTTTTTCTACAGCCTAAACAATTGGAACGTTGCTGAGTTAAATGTATAGAATTGGATGGGAAAAATAAAATAGTTTTTTCTCCCCTAAAATAAGTATTTAGTTGAAAAGTCACTCTGCCGTCAAATCGTCCTCGTACGACTAAAAATATTCTAAATCAAAATTTAAATGGAAGTAGATAAGAAAAGAAAAAATCTGAAGTATATCTGGTTGAATGTAAAGATGGTGAATTAGACTAAGTAGGTCGAACACAAAGGTCTTTAGAAATTGCGGACAAAGAACATAAAGTATATATTGAAAATAAGGACGCCTTCGGTTGTTGTTCATGTCGTTGATTTTGGGCCATAACATAAATACAAAGAAAAGAAAGGAACTTTTGAAAGAATGTAGAAATAAAAATCTTAAATTTATCTAGTTATTGTATACATATAACGTGATACACTCATTTCTTTTATTATTGCATTTTATATCGACATATGTACGTTTAAAGGCAAAAATGTCGATCACACAAATTATCACATACACTACTGTTCATCAGTTTGATCACAGTATACGAGGGGAGCTCCAGAAGTTCGTGGAATGGAGGGGATGGAGTGGGGATAGAGGCGCTCGCTAGGTGTCATTCTGATTGGCGACTCATCATAGTATATAAGTTAAGTTGCAGCCCTATAGCATCAGTCGTTTACGAATACTTGCCTGCTAAACAAGTCAATCCGGAAGAAAACTGAAACTATGGAGGAAATTGAACACCGTGCTGTGATAAAGTTCCTTACAAAGCAAGGAAAGAACGCTCAAACCATATTGAATGAAATGGAAACCGTTTATGAGGAACAGTGCCCTAGCAAATCAATGATTTATAAGTGGCATGGTCCTTTTAAACATGGGAGTCGATTGAAGGCGACCCCCGCTCAGGACAGCCAGTTGGGGCCACCACATCAGACATCGTCGAAAAAGTGCAAAAATTTCTACTGCAAGATGCCCGTTTGAAGAAAAAACAATTATCTGCATTAGTTGGAGTATCAGATACCACCATTTTTCGTATCTTACATGACCACCTGGGTATGACAAAAGTCAGTGCAAGATGGGTACCGAGAATGCTCACGCCGCTGCAGAAACAGCAGCGCGTCTGTGCGTCCAAATAAGTTTTGGAGCTGTGTGGAGACAAACCTGCACAGATTTTGGAGCAGATTGTTATCGGAGATGAAACATAGGTTCATCACTTTGAGCCTGAGTCAAAACAGGAGTCCATGCAATGGCAACACCATCGCCAAAGAAATTCAAAGTGTCAGAATCGGCTGGAAAGTTGATGACTACTGTTTTTTTGGGATTGTGAGGGGATCTTATTGATTGATTATAAAGAAAAAGGTAGGAGCATAACCGGAGAATATTACGCAGCGATATTAGAAAAATTAAAGGAGGCCATCAAGGAAAAACGAGGAAAATTGACCAAGGTCCACAAGAGCAAAGTTGCAATGGCTGCTCTGCACAAGCATGGCTTTCAATCAATAGTCCATCCACGCTACAGTCCAGACCTGGCACCTAGTGATTTTTATTTGTTCCCCAATCAAAAAAAAAGACTTACGTGGAAAAAAGTTTTCCGACGACAATGAGATAAAGGAGGCAATTTTGACCCATTTTGAAGCGAAAGATAAAAAATATTTTTATGATGGTTTAGAAAGATTAATTCTTAGATCTAATAAATGTATTGTGCTTAAGAGTGATTATATTGAAAATGAAAAATAGATTTATTGTTTTATTTTATTTAAAACCCTTTCATTCCACGAACTTGTGGACCTCCCCTCGTAGTTCCAAGTGTAACACAATATATTAGATGCGATCAAACTTATGAACGGTATTGTATGCATATGTTTCATAGCAATTGTTTGGCAATTTCGTAATTTACTTATTTTTAGCAATAAAGCCGTTTAACTTTATATGAGCTTTACATCGTTTCTAAAAATATCCCCAGCAACGCTCCTATTAATCCCTAAGAAGAGATCAATACAGTTTGCATATAAAATGATGTCAACGCATTTTTTCACCCTACCACTTGAACACCTCTTGAACAAACAAGTTCCTCCTGACGTGCTTTTAGCGGTTGATATATAGCGTATATGTACGTAAAGTAAGAAATGTCAAAAAGAGTCTGGGAAGAACTATTTTCAAAAAAAAAAAAACCATTCGTTGAATAATGCAGGTACTCACTCATCCTAACCGAGGATCCTCATGAACATTAAATCATTCGAACGTTTTCAAATATCAATAAAAGGAAATAGCGCGTTATATATTTCCAGATTTTCTCGGTTCAATCTCGGCTATAATTAGATCAAAGGTATGTGAGTACAAAGGAAGGATATTTTCGGGTAGAGTGACAGAGATAGATAGAAAGGTAACGGCCATTCACAAGTAGGGCATTGTTTCATAGTTAACACAAGTGTACAACCTAAAGCACACTTTGCTTTAATTCGTATTTGATTAAGTCGAGATATTTAGTTGTTTTAACCCGACACTACGTGTTGTATCGGTTTTAAGATATCTAATTTAAGAAGAAATATTTATACACCTACAATAATTTCTATAAATACAAAAAATAGAGATATATTCTATACTTCTATACATTTTCAACAGTTTTAATTGTAATATGAAAATATCAATAGTATCAGATATATTTTAGTCGCGACAGAAATAATCTTTCAGGTAGTAACGAAATCATTAAAAAATGTTGAAAAGAGAATGATAAAAATGAAGAGTTATAATTTATGAATTTAAAAGGGCTACCAAGGAAACTGGACAGAAGCTCAATTTCAAAAACCCTGTTCACGTATAATAATTAATTAAACCATGAACTCAAACAATGTGTCACTGGAATTTAGAAGTATTAAATTTAAATATTTTGTATATTTCCATGCCTTCATCAGTTACGAAAATTGCTTAAACAAATAATATGCTTTACGTTCTAATTAACTTTATATTATCAACTTCTTTTGTAGGATATCCACATCTTTTTATAAATTCCTGGTTTATTCATGTTATCTATTTGGTCTTTAGAGTTTTCTAAAATGCTGTTGAAGTTATTAATAATAATAATAAAACTTTATTGCTCAACAGATAAAGTAATTAACCAATTAAAAGGCAAATATATATAGCTAGTTACCTAGGAGTAAATACCCAAGTAACCAATGCCTGGTGGCAATGTTAGTTCTAGGAGTCTGACAATAAAATACATTTGTTTGCCTGGATCCCAGACAAGAAGCCATTAAACTAATTTGACTCAACAATTCAGAGACATCAAAGCCATTGTTAAGTAAATTAAATAGGAATTTGTACTCAGCTTATTTTCTACGTAGTTCTAAGGAATCAATATTAAGCATCTCCAGTAGAGTATTGCGAGTAAATCCTTGTGTCGGATAACTATTAATTTTTTTAAGGTGCAAGAACTTTAAAAAGCTTCTTTGAATTTGTTCCAAAAGATGTATCTGATAGATGCATGTAAGTAACCAAATCAAGGATGTCTACTCCAATTTAGACCGAACAAAAGCAAAATAAAGATGGAGAATGGCTATTATAAAAGGAAACGGTCGTGTAACACGTATGATGAAATACAACATAACCAGTGCGGATGCACAAATAGATATATACTCCGTAAATGTGAGTTTAGAGTCGAGGATGACAAATCCCTGATAGAGTTGTCTCTAGGTAAACGAGATCTAGCCAAATGATAAGTGTAGACAGTTGGAATTGTCTTACGGGAATAGGTGACAATTTTGCATTTGTTTACATTAACTTTAAGTCATCCGCGTATAATAACTTTGGATAGCTAAATTGACATCACAAATCATTGATAAATATCAGGAACAAAAGTGGACCAAAGCTAGTCCCTTGAGAAACACCAGAGGTAGGCGTGAAGTAATCAGATTCAAAGTCCATACATGCCATAAACTGTTTTCTATCAGAAAGATACGATTGGAATAAAGCTAAATTAACAAGCAGAATGTGATCGATTCAATCAAATGCTGCAAAGAAATATGAGAAAAGCATTGATGTTTTTAAAGACCTTCGTGCTCAATAACTAATTTAAGTTATACAAACTAGTTAACCTCTCTTACTAGTTCATGGTAACGCATTCGGATTACTGTAACAACCATTGCATATTTATTTAAATAATGCAATTTAAATAGCGCCTCTTGTTAGCTCAGTATATACAACATCCACCTAAATTACTATTGTTATTTGACGAGAAGAAAATTTTACGATTAACTTTAGAATAGTTTTTTTGACGATCCTTCGGATAACTGAGATGTAGATGATAATATGTATTGATACTGTCAACACTTTTTAGTGTCTTATCTAAGCATCTCTTAGGAGAATTCGTTAAAGTTTTCAGGCCGAAATCCAACGAGGCTCTATGCTAACAAAAACACAACCTCGTAGCTCAAACCAGTGCTTGAAAGTTTTCCCTTTTTGTTATTTTGAGATACCGTAGTGGTCAGAGTAAAAGATATAGCATATTCGGATCTGCCGCTATCCATTTTGACAGCCGAAGATCCGTAGGTAACGAGCAAAGTTTTAAGCCCTTCAATATTTTTGGAAGCTCAGAATTTTTTATTGGCGATATCCAGAAAAGGGCTAGAGATAACCACGTTTGCTAAAAAAAATCTTGTGCCGCACTAATAAAGTGTGATAAGGGTGATAGAGAGTTTCAAGAATTAATTACTTCAACATAATGATCTAATTGTTGAATGAACATAAAAAGAAGCAAAAGAACTTTATTGGCAATCTCTGTATTTTTTAGGATAACGTTTTCATGCGGATCAAATTAAAAATGATGGAAATATATTTCGACAAAAATGTCATGTCATATCAACCACGTTTTTACCGAGCTCGAGCCGGACGCTGTAATTTGGAGAATTTTACTTTGAATAAAAGGTCAACCCTAGTAATACAGTTTGTGCAGAAGAATATTAAATATTTATACGGAGCGTTATTTTGGATTAATATGATTATAACTATGGTAAAAAAATTATGTACGAGTACTAACCAATTAAAATGACATCACAATTGACCTCTATCGATCGTAATCGAACCGTTATTTTTTTCATCTTATTGATAGCAAATAAAGTGATACCTTAACCTTTAGGGGATTTGGTTATTATATATAATAAGCATTATATTCATCTCTGATTTCGTCCTTTATGACGAATCTCATTCGTTTGTATGCATTACGATACTATATTGCTCTTGTTCTTTTCTATTTCGTGAAGTAAAATTCTTTTAATTTAATATATTATTTTATTTTAGTGGAGGAAATGTAGAACCAGGTCGTTTAGTGGAGGAAATGTAGAACCAGGTCGTTTAGTATTCACAATAGAATGATCTATAAGGGAATCTATCCAAGTATCGCCAGTCCACTGCAAGCATACCACTACGTAAAGAGAAGAAATTCACTTTGCTAAAGTTGCAGCTAACATTATTTTTAAGTAGAAAATTTATTCATTCCACACATATGTCAAAAGTGATCTCAATTTCGAATGGTGGGTGAAAAGCATCACCGATAACCAAAGGTTTAGAACCGAGACCATCATGTAGCTTACATGGCATATTACAAAAAACAAGATCCAGAATATTGCCGTAATTTTGAATATTATTCCATTCTTTCTTTACAATTATTGTTTGCTAGTGTGTCAGTTTTTTTATGGTCCAGACAGTTGAAATCGCGAGAAACATTTTTATTATATATATACAATTCAATAACCCATGTACCATATAAATAGTGTCGGGAGTAGTTTCTTTTAGAGCCTTTCAAACTTCCTCCACTGCTTCCTATCCTTTAGCAACTTCGCTGGCTCAGTCTATGTTTTACCGTTCTTTTCCAAAACTTTCGCTATGACATTGTCCCAAGTCTAACCTGGCCTTCTCTTCCTTTATTTTTGCAATATTTCCTTCCTATATTTCCTAGGTTATCTCTCATTACCCATTCTTTGCAGATCCCCTCACCATTCCAGTTGTTTCTGCTCAATAAATTACAGTACTGAATTAATTAATCACTATCACTTTGATTAAAATCATCTGTAAGGTATTCAATATTTGGACTGTAAAAAGATATTGTATAAGAATATATTCGATAACAATTCAAACGAGCTGTATAATTTTTTTCAAAGGGAAAGTTAGAGTTGAAGCTTTAATAGATTAAATAAAGAAAAACAGTCAACAAACGACACTTTTATTAGAATTAAACTGTCTTTGAAAGTAGAGAGGGCGTTAATTCTAAAAATAAAAGAACAAATAAAGGAAATGAAATTCCAGCGAATCATAAATATTATACAGTCTGCTACTGTTCCTACTACAGCTCGATTACGATATAGTACTACTATTACTACGTGAGTAAAAGTTAGACATAAACGCCTACGTCCGAAGACGCACGCGGCCTGTGTGGGTGTAGAGACCCGTCAAAACATCCCTGTTGGTTTCGAATCCTCAGTTATCAAACTTTGCGCTAAATGAGTGCACGTCTAGACACAGGAATCAGCCGTGCTTTTCCAAGTTTACGTGAAGACTGTTATCTTAGATATAACGGAATTAGTTCCGGATTTTCTCGCTACATTTTTGCACGTTTTAGGTACATACACTCTAAATTTAAATTAAACGAAATTGAAACTGTAGCGAAACCGCACGGACTGATTTGTTTTAATTTATTTTATTCGCATTTAATACCTCCTTTTAGGTAATAATTTACAATTCCAAAACTGCCATTGGAGCAACGTTCATTTTATATTACCTGATCCTAATGCTGGAAAACAGCGGTGCCCCTGCGTTGAATCGATCTCCCTATTCTACAGGCTAAGCCTCCAAATTCATTAATCACAGATTTATGTTTAAAGATAGCCTTACATCAGTTTAGTATACATCGCCCGCCTTACCTTACCAAAATTACTAACTCTGAATAGATATTAATCATTTTTGTTTAATGAATACAATTTTGAACTTTGTACACACCCCATCATTCTATTTTCTACTTGTATAATTATACAGTATGTTTATAAACTTGTGTTAAGTAATACACAGTAGATAACATATGCAGGAAATAAATTATTATTACTAAAAAATGTCCTCGCTATTTCTACATCATCTTAGTTACGTCTACAGTAAAGTCCTAAAGTATTTTTCCTACGTCACTTCTTTTCCTCTCCTTCTATCTTTTCAAGGATAATTACAAAAGCATTCACCGAAAAATATACTAAATACTGTTTTTACATAATTCGCATTTCCTTGTTTGTTTTCCTTTTGCCGCACTTAATCTTGTAATGAAGGAATTTCATTTTTTGTGATTTCAATTTTATTTTGCGCGGGAGAAAGTTTTGTCTTACCTAGTTCCAAACTTGTTATTAAGCCTGCAGAAACGAGTGCGCCCTCATTGGCAGCGATAATAAATTTCGAAAGCCGTGGGATATACCCGAAGTCGAGATTCATACGTGTATGTTTAGTATGTACCTAAATCCCGAATTAGATTCATGATGGCGAATCGATGGCGTTAATAGATCTCTTAACCGATTTCCGACACTAGAATACAGTGGCACTATCATTAATTTATCATTAATTGCTTGTAATAGCAACATTTAGCATTCACGAATGCAATGGTGAGTTTAAACAGGTATTGACAAAATGGCCAACGTGGCTTAAAGCTGTTTTATATTATGAGAAATTTTTACACATTATTACACCTTGTATCTTAAATTTAAATCCACAAGAAGCCAAGCAATGTCAATAAGCCAACGACTGGTTTCAAATACCGAAATCCATACTCAAATAGACCAAATTTTCGAAAATTATTCAATTCTTTTATATACAATTTCCAAATTAGAGAATATCAAGGTCTCATTACATGAAGCGTTAAATATAGTAGATTACCTCAAAGCCCAAATCTATTAGATAGTATAGGATGATTAACAACCGAAAAATTATATGCGGTTATAAATAAGAATCCCGATTTTCAAACTATAATGCGTATATAAGAACGACCTTTTTAAATTCGCGAACACCACATCATTAGACGCAGAACGCTACTGTGCCAAATACACCAACACATTTTCACCTCGCCATAGACTAAGTCAGCACTGCAAGGCATGCTAATGACACAATATCGAATTTTTGCGTCGCACTACATTAACATAATCAAACTAAAATACTAAGTAATTACATTCATTATTTTTAATATTAACAGTAACCGAACCGTACGCCACTGCTGCAGCACTCGTTTCTGCAGCTTTACTTGTTATAAATGTTTCTTCTTCAGAACGTAATAAGATACAGGATGTCTTATTTAAGATAAGAATGTTGGCATCGCTTCCGTTGACAGTGTAAGAGAAATTAATCTACCAATAAAAGTAAAAGCTAATATGTATAAAAAAATTTAAAAAACAATTTCTTTATAATGACGCTAGCTTTACTCGTTTAAGAGTTATTAAGGGGGCGCGACTACTTTAGGACTTCGCTGTATATATAAGTAAATTTACTGCGAGTATTTAAATTTTTGAAAACATATTATTTCTATTATTTTAATTAATTAAAAAAATATTAAAAAAAAAATTAAAATATTTAATTCCTAGATTTATTAAAAAAAAAACGATCAGCTACGAATTAAAAAAAAATACTTTATCATTCAGTGTTGATCGTGAAGTGGAATAATAAGGGGAACCAGTGTCTTTGGTCAGTCGCCACGAGTAAGTCGATAGCGGGGTCTGTTTCACTTCCCAGGAAGTATTTAATAAGGTGCGACCATGACCTTGCGTCCCGCTTCTCGGCCATTTCGACGGCTGACGACGGTGACAAAGACGGGCAGCGTACGTGAGGTAAGAAATAATCGTTAAACTTACCCCGGCAAAGGGAGTTTGTAATGAGCTTCGGTCTTCACACCTTTCACTTCGAACTTAGTCGGGGGTCTACCGCTCTTATTCAATTTTCAAATGGTCGCCTTGCATACAAATCAAGGCGGCAAATTATTTTATTGGCCCCTCAGTGTTTCTGATGTTAGAACGAAGTGAATGTTTCGGGGACTCTATTACGTCACGTTCTTTTCAAACACCATAGATCACTATAAGAATTGTTTGAAAATCTTTAGAAAATATATTCTACAGGACAAGTTGCACCATGATGATTTCATAAAGACCTTCCTCCATTATTTATGAATTTAAATCCATCCCAGGAAGAAATATGAGAAAAGACGTAAATATTGATATATGAGAAAAGCATTGATGTTTTTAAAGACCTTCGTACTCAATAACTAATTTAAGTTAGTTAACCTCTCTTACTAGTTCATGATAACGTGTTCGGATTACTATAACAATCATTGTATATTTATTTAAATAATGCAATTTAAATAGCGGTTTCAAATAAGTCTTAGTTCAAAACTGTTATAGTTCAGATATCAAAATGAAGAAAAAAAGACTAATATATTGCTTCGATATACATATGTAGAAATACAATGCTACCTTTTCCAGATTCAACGATATGCAGCCATACGCTTTGTATTCGAAATCAATATTGTACAATAAAATAATAGCACACGTGTGGTTCCAATGGTTAACTGAATATCTTGTTTACCTCGAGTTTGTTTCCTCTTTTTCAGAGCGGAAACTAAAATAACACGTCACACGTAGAAGATTTCACGGTTTCAGCCTACTATTATTGTACAATTAACACTGCATTGATTAGCATGCAAATTTAACACTTTTTATCTTCACGTCCACGCCGGTTCCATTTGACGCTTCCAGGAATTAATCAAAAATTTTAGCGAGCATTAAAGTCGGCTTGGTATTGGAAATTTTTTGCGTTTCATGACAAACCGCGATGAAAAAAAAATAAACCTTAAAAGGACAATAGCGCGTTCGAACAAAAAACATTCCGAATTGAATCGAGAGTAACATTATGTGTATAAACAGAGCCAAATAAATCTCCATTCAATAGAAGCCAATTGAATGTATTTACGAAAAAGACGTTTTTTTTTTCAAGGTGTTTTTTTTAAAATTCATTTGGTTTTCTTTCAAAAAGAAAAACTGAAATAGTTAAAATAATTAATAAATGACCTCACAGCTTAGGAACTCGAAAAAAGTTGGCTATACTGTACTGTTCTTAAAGGATTTACGAAGGATTCTTCGATACAAATTGTTGGAAAAGTTTTATATCCTCGGGAAAAACCCGCTATCCCTAATAGATTTTCATGTCACGTATGCTATTATATTTTGTTTTAGGGACTTGGAGAATACACAGCTTTAAGGGTTTTACACATTTTCAATGGTTGATAGATATGAATTTTTCAATATCCCAAAATCTAATATTTATTTATACAGAACCGATCCAACACCGCATATACACCGTGCAAAATCGATAAAAGGTATCTTTATGTGTTTCGCGTGAAAGATATTCCATATCGCGTAGCATAGAGTGTAATATAAGGATATCAGATACAGGACTAATACAATATTTGTGATCTATTTCATATGGCTGTCTAGTACTGCCTGATTCAATAGCGTCAGATAAATATATTTTATTAGAAACAAAAAAAAAACAAATAGGGTACGAAGATATACAAGAAAAAGAAAAACCGGATTGAACTGTTCTGCTTCTATCCATTCGTAAATATATATCATATTTGTTTAAATTAAGCCTCCAGAAACGAATACGCACTTATTGACGGCGATGATATATTTTGGACATACCCGAAGTCAGGTTTCATACGCGTTTGGTTAGTATATGTATGAGTAAGATTAATTTTCATCGGACGAAAAACACGATTACGGATCAAAGGCAAAGCCAGAAGATGAAAACATATAGTTGACGGTAGATGAAACAACGGATGCAAGAAAGAATTGTATTTTAAACGTGTTCGTGTGCACTTTAAAAAGCGGAAATCCGGAAAGAATTGTAGAAACTATAGAAAATACCTTTGGAAAGTTTAATATATCCGCAACGCAACTTGTAATGTTGGTAAAAGATATCCTCAATTGTTTCATGTAACCTGTTTGCTCCAATAAATTGTGTGTGGTTATAAATAAGAATTTCGATTTTCAAACTATAGTGCGTATAGGCAAGAGTTTAATTGAAAACCAAGAATGCGAATATGATACAAACGATTTTTTTTAAATTCACGAACACCAACCACATCATTAGAAGAACGTAGAACGCTCCTATTCCAAATACATCAACTACGTAAGCACTGGAAGGTATGCTAAGGACATAATACTACAGCGAATTTTTGTGCCAGTTTAGATCAACAACACAATCAAACTAAAATAGTAAGTAATTACGCAAGCCACTGCGAAAGCACTTGTTTCTGCAGCTTTACTTATTATAAATGTGTCTTCTTAGGAACGAAATAATATACAGGGTGTCTTATTTAAGATAAGAAAGTTGGCATCGTTTCCGCTGACAGTGCAGTGAGAAGACATGCTAATAACACAATACTACAACGAACTTTTACGTCATTTTACATCAACAACTCAATATTTTTAATATTGATAGTAACCGAACCGTACCCATCTTCGAAAAGTTGAGGTAACTATGTAGGTCTTGGCTCTTTGTACTTAATGGAGTAGTTAGCTAAAAAGTTTAAAGACTCCTGCGAGAAAATTCATATTTAATACTTTGATATAAGAACAACGTTGTTTTTTCTTTAACGGCGAAACCGGTCGATATTAGGGTACCACTCTCTTCATGCATTTACAAATACGTTGTCGTATAGGAAAATCTTTACAACGCAATCACTTTAAAATCTGTATCTTATTTAATTCTTTCTTAAAACATTTTTTTAAACCCCTTCAGATCTTTTTTTAATTTACCTAAGTACAAAACTATTCGAGGACCACATACAAAAGCAGAAATAACGGTGGGCTAAGTATATTGAGAAAGAGGGATCGCTAGGTACCTTGGTGGTTCTACAAAGGCACCGAGGAAAAAGTAAATTCGCAGTGTTAGCTCAAAAATTGCAAATTCGACTGGTTCATGGAAGGCTATTGGATAATGCTTAAAATGTATGTTTAATAAACATTCATTATTTTCTTTTAAGTTTACTAGTTATAACTGCAATTTTTTTATATAAGTAAACACGTATGAAAATAAATGTAACACACTTGCATAAACACGTTATAACCATTAAATTGCGCTGCCTTTAGCTTTCATTTAATCTACTTTGATAGACAGCCAATAACAACTAACATTATAGGTATTACGCGATTTTCAGATGTGAAATACAATTGTATTATTGACAAGGTGAAATCGGGATTGTAGCGTCAATCGCCACACAATACATCTCGCAAAAGAAATAACACGCAATGATTTCAATTTCCGATAATATACGTTTTCTATATGTGTTTATATTACATCTTACGACGGTGTATCTTTTTAGAAATCCTGGAGATGACATTTTTTTCTTTTAACATGAGAGAAAGCCACACATTACCTAAGTACTACGAAAGCCAAGCCGAAGCGTGAAATTTTTAAAATTATCCTTTGGAGCGCTGCTAATGGCAGGATGTAAGAAGGATTTCTGTCAAAGACACATTTCGCCGAGAAGAGACATGGGGTATTATAATAACGTTTAGAGATGCAATCATATATTGACATTTCATATTTAAAAGGTCCTGCTTTCAATTTTTCGCTTGTCAAACGCTTTTTGAAAGGCAAGAAAGAAATCCCGAAAAGGAAGTAGATATATTTTAATTATATCCTCTCTTAGGTTTTTATACCTTGTTACTGGTTACAAACAAATATATGTCTAAGTAGAAAAAGTCTATATTAAATCTAAACCGCTGTTAAAGTGCTACGTATAAAGAACTATAATCGTAAAAGACTACATTAAAGCCGGCGTTATACCTTCAAATTTATTAGGTATTATAACCGTGTTGGAAAGCTTTCTATACTGGTGAAGGAACAAGGGTAATTCCAAAAATTCGGATTTCGATTATACTCTGGGGACTGACATTATTTTAGCGACTGAATTTCTCGCTTTCAGAGGATATCCTTCTTCACAAATTTGGATGATTTAAATTGTTTTCTTTTTTAATCTCGGAAACTATTGCGGATAGAAGTTTATTCCTAGAGTAAAATTTGAAGAATATTAATTAGTCTCAAAGATGATGTACTTCGGAAAGGATATATGATGGGGAGATAAGCACACTATACCGCCAATTTTTGTAATAATTTCTCACGCAATACAACTGCTCAATATTTTTTTTTACTTTGAACTTTCTATTTTATTCTTAATTTCGAGTATTCTGTTTGGGAAAGTTAGGTCATTGCGGTAAAGAAAAACAATAAAATGTTTCTTATTTATTTTGATTATTTTGTTTTCTTTTTAATTTTGTGTGGTGATCAACTTATTTTCTGTACAATAGTAAATAAATAAATAATCCATAAATAAAGGAAGTGGTATGTGAAAAAGAAACTGTAATGTTGTATTTCATAAAATACTCTTAAAACAATAAAATTGATGATACTTATTTGACAGAAACATTAAATCTTTGTTTCATAGAAATGCCGTTCTTAAAGTTTCATTCAATTTCAGGTAAGATTTCTCGTATATTCCTTTCCCTTAATAATGAGTCAGCATCTTGACATCTAGACATTTTTTAAAGTTATAGTCGACAATTCGACAACACAATTTCAATTGTGTTCCAATATCTCTATTACTTTAACCAAGATTACGTAAAGCAACAATAACTGTGCGGATTTCAAATTTTAGATAATTTTATTAACGATACTCACTGTTTACAAAAGTTATAACCAGTAAATCTAAATTCTATAATCTTTACTTGGACTACATTATTCATTTATTACGATACGATAATTGTATATTCATTTATGTTCTTTTAATAACCGTACCGGAACCCCTAATTATCGAATGAAAGAGATTCAATTGATAATTACGTATGAGAAGAGTCTTTGGCGGAATTATTTAACTATAAACTGACGTCGTTTACAAGTGCAAATTAATAGTCGTTCCTAATTGTAACTAACATATTAAATATATATATTTTTTTCGAATTTCAACCTCTATTTATTCAATTCATAAAATCCTTACATTTACAAGTACTTCCGCAGTTATATTTATAAACGGTCTAAACAGGAAATAATATACTTTAAACAAAATATAAATACTTATAATTCCCTAATAACCCATAAAACATTTAATCTTGAATTGATATAATGGTTTCGAAAGTTACAATAGAAAAAGATAAATAAAATTTACATCTCCAATAACCAATAGAAGCCGACGAACTGTCTGTGGCATCACAGGGAAACTATGATATTTTCTCCATCATGCAGGCAAGACATTAATTAAGACCACTGTGTATTTCGTATACAATTTACATTACCGGTCATAAGTGTTTACCCACCTGCATAACTAGAGATTGCTCAACGAAAATACTTTTTATCCCTATCATAATATTTGTATTATTAAACTGTAAATATGAGATAGACTATAATTCCTCTGAAATGTTCTATGTATACGTAATTAGCCGACTAGCTATCTAAAATGTTCAGTTTTTCGGAAATATACACTACCGCTCAAAAATGTTTAGGCACCCTTGTTTTCATGGATTATTCATATAGTATTATGTTTACCAAAAAAGACATTATAATAAAATGAAATACGTATTTAAAATGTAGTTCAGTAAGATAAACACCCATTACATCCCATAAGGTTTACTATCATTTACCTGCACTTGGTCGGATTACCACAAACTGTTTATTGCGGTGCAATTACAATAACAATCCCTCTGAATTTACTGGGTAAATTTAGTCATCTGTTAGATTGTAGGTAATAATGTTTAAATTACCTTCCTAGAAGATTATAGTGAAATCTGTAACCTATGGTCAGTTGCAATGTGGTATTTACTCTATTCACGTCGTGAGCCAAATATCGTGTGACAATTTTTTAAAATGCCTCCGTGAAGAGAAATTAGTACGGAAACACGTGCGCTTATAATAGCTTACCATAAAAGTGGCATAAGTAATCGACAAATTGCCAAAAAAATGAAAATACACCACGCTAGGGTTGATTATAACGTAAAAAAATATCAGGAAACTGGCAGTTTTCTTAATAAAAGACGGAGTGGAAGGCCAAAAGCGACAACATCTGCAGATGATCGCAGAATAGTGGTTATCAGCAAGTTAAACAGACGCAAAACAGCCCCGGAAATCACCGCAGAATTAAATGTTGGTCGCCAAAAACTAGTCAGTGTTTCTACAGTCAACCGTCGCCTACAGAAAGCCGGGCTCCATGGACGTATTGCGATGAAAAAGCCATTACTACGCAAACAAAACACGCAAAAGCGACGTAAATGGGTTCGTGAACACCAACACTGGACCATAGAAGAGTGGAATAACGTCCTATGGACGGATGAGTCCAAATTTGAGCTGTTCGGAACCCGAAGACGCATATTCGTAAGAAGATCTGTGGGTGAACGTGCCAGAGAAGAGTGTATTACTGCTACCGTGAAACATGGTGGAGGTTCTATCATCATTTGGGGCTGTTTTTCTGGCACTAGTGTAGGGGACATTGTGAAAATTGACGGTATATTAAAAAAAGAAAGTTACAGCGAAATTTTGGAGAACCACGCAATACCTTCCGGAGTTCGACTTTTGGGTTAAAATTTTATCTTCCAGCAAGATAATGACCCAAAACATTCCTCTAAATTATGTAAAGACTATTTGCGCCATTTAGAAGAGGAAGGAACTCTCAAAATTATGGAATGGCCTCCCCAGAGCCCCGACTTGAATCCAATCGAGTTACTATGGGAAGAACTAGATCGGGAAGTACGGAAATCGGCTCCGACATCAGCTACTGAAGTGTGGAACAAATTGCAATCGAGTTGGACCTCAATAACACAAGAAACTCTGGCAAAACTTATTGCGAGAATGCCTCGATTGTGTGCTGCAATTATTAAATCAAGAGGAGGTCACATAGATGAAAGCAAAATTTAAATTAAACGTTTTAATTTTCACATTTATTTAATATATTTTTATTCATGTACGTGTATCTGTACATAAAAAATAAATATTACAACATTTTTGCTGAGTTTTTATACATTTTTGGTGTCAGTGAGAGTGCCTAAGCACTTTTGAGCGGTAGTGTATATCACGGCCGTCATAGAATATGAAAATAGACTACGCAGGCATGTTAATATAATGAACAATTTAGTTTGCATTCAACTTTCGTATTGCAAGCAGTGAATAGTGAAAAATTTGTGCAAAGTGTTTTAAAACAGCGAGTAACGTTAAAGAAATGTCGGCAAGGAACAGAATTTTCTACGGAGACGCGTGCTGAAATAGTGTCATATCAAACTATAGAACAGTGGATTGTAATGTTAAAAAATATCAAGTAAGTGAAGATATATCCAATAAACAGCGACTCGGACGGCCATAAATAATAACACAAAAAGAAGATCGCGCAATTGTAATCGTGAACAACCGAAATAAACGAAAGACAGCGCTCCCAAAATCAATTAGCATCACCACGGTAAAAAGGCGTACGAAAGAATTACTATGCGGAAATCGTTAATACACAGAGAAAACAAAGCTAAACGGTTAATGGGCGAGGGAACACAAAGACTGGATGTTGGAAGATTCGAAGAAAGTGCCCTGGAGCAACGAATCTAAATATCTCACTTTTGGTTCAAATAAAAGAGCACTTGAATCCTATACTAGTCCAATGTCATAACATGGAGGAGAGTCAGTCATGATTTAGGGTTGCTTTCGCGGTATCTCTGTGGGTGATTTACTCAAAATAGATGGTAGCTTTATTCTATAAAAGATATACGATAGTATTAGTTTCTTACTAACGAGAAAACAAAAAAAGAAACAGAGCATTCCTACTAATCAAACATATTTTAAGTTTGACGAAGATTCAAAAATTTTATGAAACATATACATACAATCTTTTCTTTTTTTTTCTGTAGTGAAGCAAGATCATGTGATAATAAAGGAATTGCTTTAAACTTTCATACAAAAAATAAATTATCTCAGAAATGCAAACAAACATTACATTTGATAAAAAAGTACTTCCGGGCATGTTACCAATTTCCTTTATCGAAGGTGAAAGTTTTAATAATTTAACGAAACTCCTGGAGCCTAATTACAATGTACAGAATGGGACTAAAAAAAAATTCAATTCTAAATAAATTTAGATGTATGACTATTGTAGTTATAACAATCGATTACTGGACATGACTACTCACGGTATAAACTGGGAAATAAAAATTAAATTGGAAGAAATAACCAGAGTTATAACAAAGTGTAGTCGGATATTTTAATCATTCCACTTTAGTGGAAATTGCTTTGGAGAATGCACAGCAACAATTAAAATTATCAGAGCACAAGTTAATTCAACATGTTGCTACGAGGTGGAACTTTACATATTACGTGTTTGGGCGGCTCTTAAAACAATGCCAGGCTGTACCAACGCTATTCATGACATCTATTACAAATAGACCTAAAACCACAAAACTAGAAACTTTAGACGCAGGCTAGACATTGATTGAAAGTGTATGAAAATTATTAAAGCCTTTTCAAGTAGCTACAACTTATATCTCTTTCAAAAGCAATTCATCTTTATTATTTACACTTTTATAGTACTTTTTTTTAATTCTCTAACAACAAAACGTTTCAAACTTACAGTTAAAAACGAATTGGAAAAACGATTTGCGCAAAATATAGATAGTGATAGTACAGATATATATTTTGCAAATATCTGCAGATTTTTAGACCCAAGACATAAAAATTTTAAGTTAGAATACCACATACAAGTTGAATCCGCCAAAAACTAGCGGCTTTGCTTCATCGTTCAGTGATAATGTCAAGTTTTGTGCCTGAAAACGAACATCTGAGACACGCATTACTTTTCTTATTTAATCAAAAGAAAAAGGCCCTTAAAAGTCATCGCTCCATTGATTAGAATATGTGAGACATGTTCTCTACAATTTAAAAGTGGTGATTTCAGTGTGAAATGGCAGTGGATGCTTTGGTAGATCACAAAAATCCGAAGACGAGGAATTGCAGGAGTTTTTGTATAATAACCCTACTTAAACCCAATGGCAATTAGCAAAAGTATTACATGTGTCACAAGAAACAATCAACAGACGTTCACGAGGAATTGGGAAGATCAATAAACTCGAATGTGAATGAACGCCAAATAGAGAAAAAGTCACTTGTGAAATCTTGCTTCAACGCCACGATAGGAAATCATTTTTGTATCGAATTATGATAGGTGACGAAAAATGGATTTATTTTGAAAACCCGAAGTGGAAAAGTCGTCACATGGAGAAGCCGCTCCTTCAACACCAAGACCAAATCGCTTCGGCAAGAGGACCATCCTCAGTGTTTGGTGAGACCAGAGTGCTATTGTGTATTATGAAATTTAAACCACGCATTAATCGAAAGACAATGTGCCGTCTCACATAACAAAACCAGTGAAAGATACCTTGAAATCGCTTGGGTGGGACATCCTTCCGCACGCACCGTATACCCCAGACCTGTCGCTACCTGACTATCACCTCTTTGCATCAATAAGGCACGCGCTAGCAAAGTAGCAGTTCAGCAATTTCAAGAAAATTGGAAAATGGCTCGACGAATGGTTTGTCGCAAAAAGCAAGCAGTTTTGGTATGGTAGTCATAAATTACCTAAAAGATGGGTGAAATGTCTAGAAACCGATGGCGAAGATTTTGAATAAAAAAAATGTGTTTCTCTTTAGCAAGTTCAAATTATAAAGCAGATAATAAATTGTAGAAAACTTTTCGCATCCCCTAACTGATTCTTGGTTCAAATTTTCAAATGGACGTTATACTCTAAGCACGTAATCCTCGTTAATAGTTAATGGAGTATAATATATTGGATTCTTCATTGTGAAAAGTCCGACTAATGCAAAACAAATATAGGCGAAGCTTATGTTTGCGAAGTATTCTGTGTATTCAGCGCCTAGATAATCCTGATTCCAGAGCAGCTTACAGTAAAGACATTATCGGATATACTGTGAATCGTCCCAAAATGATTTTCCGATTTGATGCGGACCTTACAGCGGTCAGTGTTATATACAGGGAGACTGTTAGTATGTTGCATCGTTTAAACCAGAAATAACATAAAGTTGAACAAAATAACTCCCATTTATATTTATGTACATATGTATAAAGTTGTTACTATTTTCTATTTTATTTCCAGAGTTATTAATTATAATGAACATTTTATGCATTATAATAGCAGGAAACTCATATTTTACGTCTATTTATAGATGTCTTACACTGATTAAACTTAATTAACGCTAACTTTAATCAATGTAAAACATCTGCATATAGATGTAAAATATAATAAATAAATAAAATAAAATATATGCACTTTGCATATAATTCGGTCTCTAGTCATGACTGACGATCGATGAATACCGCTTAGTCAAGACCAATGACTAAGCTGTCGTCATGAATAATTTGTCCATGATTATCAGCATATTATGACAAACACGTAATCAATTACTGTTTATTCATGCGTTTTGACTACAGAATTTAGTTTGATATTTTTGTAAAAAATACCCCAAGACACCAGCCTGGTTAGAAATCAACGGGAGGGTGGTTTTTCAGATGACGAGTAGATAAAAAAAAATCTCATTCCAAGCGTCATAATACAAATTAAAGATAAAAAATACAAATTTATTCCACGGTTGGAGTCTGAGTTTTTACTGGAAGTACAAACACAAATCTAACTGTTCCAAAAGTATGTATCTTTAAATATCATAGCAAATTCTAAATATTCATATTGCAGACAAGAATTTTTTTTATTATACAAACTAAAATCTGAAGTATCTATAAGTAACTTAAAGAGTTACGAAAGAAACACACAAAAATAAGTTTGACAAACGATAACGTCCTTAAAATAAAGGTAACGAAATTAGCCGACGAAGTTAATTTTAGGTCTAGAACCTACCTTCAGTTTTGAAACTAATAGATAAAAAAAAAGTCCCAATTACAAAAAAAAATCCTCTAAACCTAACGTAGAATGTACAAACTGATATAAGATGTGGGCTAGTTAATATATGAAGAAATTTCATGCAAAATAACTCAAATTAATAAAAAAAAAACACCACACTACAGCAATCAATAGCAGAAACCAGTTTTTTTAAGCCACCCAAACCTATATACTTTAAAAGCAAGTAAATGTAATAAAATAGTTATGTTTGAAGACGAATATACAGAAGACAAAGAAATAATTTCTCAAGAACAGGCCGCGCAGGTTAGTGACCATAATGAAACTTAAGCTCTTCTACAAGTTTAGCGGAAGTATTCAATCTACATTTCATGTAGGCTCCAATTGACACGTCCTTGTCCATCCCCCACATGACTCTTTCCAACATACAATAACCTATTTATTTTGAGAACGAAACGCTTACGATATTCGATAACATTAAAAATAATTCAATTACAGGTCATGCTCATTGAAAATTCCATTCACTAATAATATAGCACGCACATGTAACTATTAAGAGTCTGATCGTATATCTACATCAAAGAGCCCCAATTCGCAGTAGCTGTTAAATTTATTTCGTCAGATTTCGAAAGAAAAAAATATTTTACAAAATTAAGTGTGTCTTTGCAAAATATTCTGACATCATTAACATTTTTTTTCGTTTACAATTATAGATGATATTGTTTGAGAGTTTTATACGTCTCTAACTACCTTTCCGTCCTAACGTTTTGAGTTGGCCACTTCTAAATCTATATAATTATAACAATGGCGTTAACGAAATTGTTTTTTTCTTTTTAAGGGAAGATCAAAGGGATATTGCAAAACTTTCTTAGAACGTTTTAGAAAAAAAGAAATAAGTAAAAAAGGCAGAATTTTAAAAGGATGTTTTAACATGGTAAAAAAATAAAAACAGAAGAGGCTTCCTTTGATTGTTGCCTTTATTAAAGTTGAAACACATATATAATATATAATGTTGATGTCCATTTTAAATATCTTTCAAATTCACCAACAAAATTCAAAATTGTATTAATAAAGCTAGATTCTATATACAAGGTGTCTTTGAAATAAAATAAAAAATTATGTAGAACGTAAATGGAAAAAATTTTGAGCCAATTACTTAAGAAATTGTAATATATGCAACCTATGGATACATTCATTCAACCAAACTCGTATACATACACGCAGACTGCATACACTGTAATAACAAAACTTCCCATTTTTCAACTTTTTATTTTATTTCATGCACCCCCTGTATATATTATTCAAATTTAATATTCAAATCCACCTCTAAAACATAGTTTCTGTTAGAATATATTCTGTGTAATGTCCATTTAACGACATAATGGAAGTTTACTCAGTTAGATGTTTTAATTGCAACTTTATTTACATAGGACAGATGGGCAGAAAATAATAAAACCTGGAATCAACGCACATAAATTTCAACTTAATCCTAACACTTTCAAACATAAACCTGGAAATGCTGCGACTATTACCGAGAACTAATTATCCTTTCAGAAGAACCTTTTATATGAATATATTAACATAATTTAATATTCCACCCGGTCTCTTCAGATTTAAACGGAGTTTCACACATAAATTTGTTACTTTCAGTAAAATTCAAATTTGCTAGTTAACGATAGTCATTTTAAGTAATTTTAAGTGCGTTCTGTTGTTCCTTTTCATTTACTTACATATTAACAAATCGTTAATTTATGATTATCTTTGTCAGTAAATTGATAACCTCATTGTTTTTATAACTGTTGCAGTTCTTTATATAAGTAAGGAATAAAGGTATATTTTATAATTAGTTTTTGACTAGTTTTGTAATATTTTAAGTTTAGGTAAACACTTATGGCCAGTAGTATAGGTCACCTAACAAATTTATGAACACGTTCTTTATATAAACCTATAGATTCTTTCATATCTCGTTTATTCCCCATTAATCATATAACAGCGCAGTGATTTCCTACCTTTTCAACGCTACGCTAAGTTTGTCTTAGCAAAAAGTTCAAGTTTCACAAAGTCGTTAACAAAGTTCAGCAAACCAAACAACTTATTCACAATATTATGTACACTGGAATTTACCTAACTGGTTTAAACTTTAGAACGTGAGGGGGAAAACTTTACCTTGGTATATTTACAGAATCCGGTTTTCAATCATCTCCAGTTAATATTGGAACATTTTAATATCTATGCCTGATTTATACCAGAATTCAAACAAGCATCGTCCATGTGGATGAGTCACGAAGGAAGCATGTAACAGCCAATTTAATTTAACGAGGCGTAATAGGAAACTACGTGCAATAGATTGGCTCTACTTATCAGTCAATTATCCTCCTTTAAATCCAGGCCTCGTTGGTATAAGGTAACAATAGTTGCGAGATAATTAAACTGTTATCCTAATCGGCTTCACCGCAAAGTAATTCCTCTTCAATTTACTTTATATAACATCTATCGTAATATACGAACTAGGTCACTCGTCACGTTGCTTTAAGCGTGCACATAAATTCTATATTCTTTGAAATGTATTTTTAATTTCCTTCGGTATTTTTTACCGAAATATCTGCAAATATTTGCTCCAAAACGTGCCATCTTATCAATCGCTAAATTAAATGCAGCGGGAAAAATGGAACAAAAACATCGTACGTCGCATGTTGGGAGGAGGGGAAACGGAGGAACGCGCTCGATGGTAGGAAGAGAGACGTGAAATTAAAGGGTGACGAATGAAAAAAAGAGAACAGGTAAATATATGCGGTGATGTTGTGAATATGAAAACCGTGGAAAAAATCGAGAAATCGGAGATAACAAATTTAAAATCAATACCAAACACAATTCTACATGATACACCGAACCAATGTTTTTTACCAAATACAGGGCGTTGTGGCAAAGAGTAATATCAAATCGACGTCTTATCAAATCAAATTAAGAGATTTATCAGGAGAACGCAAGAGAGTTAAAAGCTTTTCAAGACATCGAACATTCTTAATTGCAATTAGTGCACTCTGCCTGTATTGATGTGTAAATCAAGAAGGTATCGCAGGCACTCGTGGAGAATTTAAAGCATTTCATTTAGCTGTAGGCAAAATATCTGCATTACTACGGAAGTCAAACACGAAAACAATCTATTCGTACACTACCGTCCATAATTATTTACCCACCTGAAATAACACGTATAAATACAGGAAACGCCAACTAAAACTTAAACTATGGGTCTACCATTCAATAAAACAAACCAAAGAATATATAATATAATGTGTTGCACAAATAAAAAGTTAGATTTGACTTTGGTCCATATATCCACCTTTACACTTAATAACTGCAGTACATAATTGCGGCACTCTCTCTATCAATTTTGAGAGTGTAGCAGGTTCTAAATGTTTCCAGATTTCTTGCAATTGCTTCTATAACGCCGCATTGGAAATTGCTAGGATATTGCCTTGGGTTTCTATCGTTTGCATATATTCGCGATAGAATTTAGGTGTGTACTTTGGATCGTTGCCTTGTTGCAACATTAAGTTATCGCTAATTATTCTCAATCTAGGTTCTAAAAATTCTCGATACCATTCATTGTTAGGACACCTTCTATTTTCACCAAGTCTCCTACAGATACGGCAACAAAACATCCCCAAACCATTACCGATACCCCACCATGTTTTATTGTAGGCGCTCTGCATATTACCGCAGCTCGTTCCCCTTTCCTTCTTCCAATAAATACTCTTCGTTTGGAACCAAAGAGCTCGAATTTGGACTCATCGGTCCACAAAACGTTTTACCTTTGTTCTATTGTCCAAAGAGCAAAAGCAAAATAGGTTTGCCCATTGTAATTCGGTCAAATAGACCACTCTCTTTCTTAACCTTCTTTGCACGGTAGACACACTATTAATAATAATTATTATTAATAATTCATTCCAGCTGTAATTTCAGGTGCGATCTATCTTCTATTTAGCTTACTTGTGATGATAATTTGGCCATCATCCGCTGGTGTGGTTACTTTCGGCCTTCCAAGTTGTTTCTTATTCAAAAGCGTACCGGCTTCTCTATATTTTTTCACGTTACAGACTCTCTGGATGGAAATCAATTGGAAACGAGTCCTATCTTTAATGGAGTGGCCGCCACAGAGCCCTTGAATCGTGAGGTCCAGAAAAAATCTCCAACTTGAAGAATTCTGGAATGCTCCACAGGAAGTGCGGAATGCTATAGCATAAATCTGACGCACGCGTAAATAATACTGATTATGGAACAAATTATATTATGTGTTTTGTTTAGAAATCTAGCACGTATTGCATTTATGTACTTTATGCTTAGCACAGATTTAAGTAGTCGTTCCATCAGAATAAATTATGATAAATTGACGTCATCACTTTTCTTCCCTATTGTATTACCTTTCACATATTTTTTTTGTTGTAAAAATAAAATTGTTTGCGTAATTACTATTTCTACAAAACATCATCATATTGTTAATGGCAACTTTAACTCTTCCTCTAGTTTTGGAAAGTCCTTCTAGCTGTTTGAAATTCTAATACTCGGAGAGGAAGTCCGTATAACATTTCAAATTCCTATGTGTATAGGGTACTGGATCAAATTACGTTTTATAAACTGTATTCTATAATACAGAACCAACAATATGCTGATAATAAATCTGAATTGCTAATTCCTTATTTCCATATTTAGTGACGAGCGATATTGAATCGAGACAGATCGTAATAAGCCGGGGTTGCAGGTGATATTTATGTTTAATATTAACGTTAATATAAAGTACTTCAGTTCGTAATTAAATTCATAGCCTCCTTCAATTATGTCCGATCTTGTTTGAAGTTTAACCAAAGGCCTTTCGGTTCATGAACTCGAACAATTTGACTCTAACTCTGAGACAATAATAACTTTGATAGGGGATATAATATCTCTCAAATTCTATTAAGTTCCCTTTACGACAATTTCCTAACGTATCCAAATCTATACGAGGTGTTACGATGAGATTCGACCGATCGTTGAAATCCAAATGTTTGAATTTGAAAAACAACAAGGAGCGTTTTTAAACTCTCATAATCCACCCTTCATAACCTCGTCGAATTTATCCGTTTGTCAAAACCAGCGACAGACTTTCTTATAAAAGATTGATGAGTTCAACTTTAATACCAGTCCCGATATCGATCATGATTGTATTTCAACTCTGTTCCGCGAGCAAATTGAAAATTAAAACGGATTATAATTCAGTGAATTGTTTTTAAATTGAACTAATAAACCTCCCCCCGAAAAGGCAGCCGCTCGTTACGGAAATATTAAGTCCGCGACGAATTTACCCAGAAGTTCGAATTTGTAATGGCGCCCCTGGAAAGTTTAGATAATTTAAATAACACCCCGAAAACTGTCGTAAATTAGTTCTGCGAGATAAATGCGTTAATGACGGATTGAAATTAAATTAAAGCGGCGTCGTTTAATTTTGGGCGATGGTGTACGCATATAGTCCGAGATAATTAGTTGTAAGCCGTTATAGGACATTAAACATAATTCTGAAGGAATTATATGAATGTTATTCAAGGAATTTTCTAATTTGCAGCATTTCCTTCCGTGACAGTTTTAATTCAAATAGGGTAACATTCGGGGTAACTGATTATTTATTTTAGCAACAAGTATAAACACAGACGAAGGAAATGGAAAGCGTGTGCTATTCCCGAAGCCTGCCTTGATTTTTCCGAAATTTCTTTGCTTATTGTTGTGAGAAATAACAAATTGCGGTACGTGACATTTCTATATTGCCTCGGAAAATTCCAGAGCTTGATAAATGGAATACTAAGGAACTAAATGAATCTTCTAATAGATTTTGCAATATGCTCAACTGTAAACACTTTAGCTTTACCCGTATTAATATTCAAACGTGGTTCCTAACTAAATTTCAGGGTCGTCAGTAATAAATTGATTTGGTATTCATGCAAATATTTTATTTTAATTAAAATAGAATTAATTACGTTGGGTAAAATGAATTTCTGCTCCATTTATTTTCCTTTTTTTCCCTTTAACAATTCTGTGGTGGGAAATGTATTGACAGAATTTTCTAGAGTATCAAAGTAAAGCGTATATGTTGCACGAAGCAGACTTCCTGTTTGAAACACAGGACATAAGGTTTCTTTCACTTTATTTCAGTCTCGCATTGGTCAATTTAAGATTTCAACAAGGGAGGGCTTATCAACCGTTAACAACAAGGAAAGTAATTAAACGGAAACCTAAAATACAGGGTTTGACATATATATACCCCTATTCAGTTACACTAGATTAAATCGACAGATATATTAAATCTAAGGATAAAGGATATTGATGATTAACGAGTTAAAATGTATGTATGAATGTACGTTCATAGAAGATACATACAGTGTGTTTATTTTAAAACTTCTCACCCTAAATTTTTGGAAATCTGGAAATTTATGTTTTGTTTTTTCTTTGTTTTAAGCTGAAATACCTATTACCCAACCACAGTTTAACCACTTATAATGTTTTATTTTTGTTTTCAAAGTTAAAAAATTGAAGTTTGAAGGTAATGTAGAGAAAATATTGTACATTGTTCGCTAAACAATGGTATAGCCGTTGTTCAAAACTGCGGCGTACATTTTCAAAAATACCTCTTTGAATTCCAAGGTGCTCTTTCAAATAACCCCATAGAAAAAAGTCTAGTGGCGTCAAATCTGACGATTTAGTTATGTCTGTAGGTATTTTCCGTTCTACCCATTTATTTGGAAATACATTGTTTAACCACTACCGTACAAGAAGAACATAGTGAGGATCTCGAAAACGAATTGATCAGTTTTAAGAAAGTAAACGCCAAAATGTACTACTTTAAAATGAGGTATTACTCGATACCAGAATTTAAGATTTTCCAGGGAGTTGCTCCCGGGGGTAAGAGGTTAAAGCAGGTAAGTTAACTTTTGCATAAACGGTTGTCCCGCTCGATAATACTTATTACGTATTTCAGGAAATTTTTCATAAACATCCAGATATCCTGAAATTTAGGGTGGGGAGTTTTGAAATGAACACACTGAATATTATTTACAATACTGTATGAGCCCGGGTGTGGTACTTAGTGACCCCGACAAACAGGGTGAGTTGTTGCCACAGAAATTAATCCCTCGCTCCCTTCCGTTGTAACTAAAATTTCCTTAAGATTTATAAATCGACAGCAAAGTCTATACTGTATTGAAAATTCAGGCCAATTCAACTGATCAAAGGAGATATGGCATAAAAACTTCAACTTATTGCACTTTGTCACCCCGGTTGACGGTATTCACTACACAAAAAGAAAACTGTACAGAATAAATAAGAGAAGAGGGAGCCCAAATGGTACTTTGCCTCCAACAACAACAAAACAAAGTAATTGCGTGAACCACTACACTATCGAGAAAAATCAAATATTTGAAAATTTAGAAAAAGTCATTGTTATTTTAAATGATAATAATACATATCATTACAGTATATTGAACTTTTTCCTTTCTTCAGATGGAAGATGCTCCTCAAATAAGATTTTTGAAGAATAAGAATACGATTCCTCAAAATATGATTCCGTATGCCAACCTTGAACTTACGTAAGCATGATATGCTGCCAAAACTGCTTCAATTTGGACTTCGCCCTTAGAGTATATACCATTCCTGCAATCTTTTTGGTTCCTTCCAGTTTTATTTGCCACCCATGTTATTATTTCAGATTCTCTAAGACCAGATTTCAATATATTTGTTTTTTCTGTGTTTGATTTAAGGTAATCGGCACTAAACCATACTTCCGTTGAGTGTAATACATTAATCACTTCCTCTATGTTTGCGTTTTTGTTATGATTATCGAGGTGTCATTTGCAAACATATTGACTCTATACTGCGTGACATTTTGTAAATCATTTGTGTATAAGAGGAAAATGAATGGGCCTAGTATGGAACCCTGTGGTATTCCTCTCTCGGATTTCAACCACGTTCATTGAATGAACTTATCATTATCTGTTGCCATTACAGCTTCCAACCGGCCTGTTAGGTATAATCTACTAAAGATCTAAGAAGATATCCACTGCATGTTTGTATCTTGCATAGCGCGATATATATTGCTCGAAGAGTAGGACATGCCTTTATAAACGCATTTTTTCCTTTCTGTTATTATATTACTGGCCTCAGTAAATTGCATTAAACACTTTCGCGACTAATTTTGCTATAAGTTAGCTTAAGTTGGAGAGGAAAAATCATAACTGTTAAAGACGAAGATACAATTTAAAATTATAATGAAAAGATTCATAACATCCTTTTGAAATTAATATACAATGAGTGAGTGAAATTATTTGAAAAAATTCCGCATAGTCAATAAAAACGGTTCAAATTTTTTCAGAAGATGGAATTACAAAATCCACCGTCTATAATATCTGCAGTTTTGATAGAATAGGGAATTTAGAAGATCGTAATCACCCAAGGGCGTTAGTGAGAATATTTGAAGCAGATGATTTAGGATTTAAATGCATTAGCAAATGGAGTCGCAGATTAACGACACCAGACACAGCCGCTGAATTTAATCGCAGACGTGTGAATCAGATTCCAATGAGAAGTGTAGGATTATGTGGTTGGGTTGCGGTAAGGAAACCGCATATACGGCGAGGGATACTGCAAAACGTTTACGATGGCCACAAACGCATGGCAAGTGGACAATAGATGAGTAGAAAAAAGTGCTTAGGACAAATAAGTCCAAGTTAGAAGAACACGGACAAAAATTAATTGCTGAAAGAGAAATACCGGTAAATTCTAGAATAACATGCAAAATATGTTTATGAACGGCAATACTTAGAACCATAACAAAGGACTAATGCATTAACAATAACGACATAGTCCTCCCAAAGCTCCGATTCAAATCCTATAAAGCTCTTATGGGATGATCCCGACCAGCGAATAAGTAAAGCAGCTTTCGCGTATGAATAACATCTATCGCACATTCTACGAATAGAATGGAGAGAAATATCGGTCATGAAACAATTACATAATTAATTCTCCGAACTTGACCTATTTTATGAATGATGTTAGCTGCAAAAAGCTGTTACTTACACGAGAAGTGTATTCAACTAATTTTAGAGTCTAAAATATAAAAAAGAATAAATAAAATATACTCTTCATTTCTGACGCATCTCCTTTGCAAGATAGAAATCGATTCATATCGACACTGCTTCCCTCAGAAGATCACACCATAGCTCAAACGGGCTTTTACATAAACTCGATAAGCTCTAACACCAGTTCGAGCACTAACCGAAGCGGAAATCGTTCTAAATTAGAGCATAGTTAAATGAACTAATCTTGCCAATAAGATAATTTACGTGGGCTTTCTAATTTAGTTGAGAATCGATTTTCATTCCAAGGAACACGGACTTGGATTAGATGGTAATTAGCATCTGCTTACAATTTGTAGTATTTGAATTTACTTTTTGCGTAAGCTTGTTTTGAACAACAAAACAAAACATTCTTTCATTTTGTATGTTTAAACCAAATTGTAAATTTTGTGAAGGACATAATTTTAATTAATATATGTATTTTCGCAAAAGCATGTTCAGAAAATGAAGTAGTTCAAAATTGATAAATTATAATTTCCATGTAATTACCAACGTTAAAATTTTCCAAAAATATGTCGGTGTCGGTAGTACTTGAACCTACGGCCTCTCGCTTACCGAGCGAACGTTTTAACCCCTAAACCACGAAAAATGTTAACGTTTGGTAATTACAAAGAAATTATAATTTATTAGTATAAAAACCAACGGAAGAGTCATATTAATTTAATTATTTTCAAAATTGTTTATATAAATTAAAAAAAAAATTAAATGCTTTAGATAAGGTACAAAGTGAAATATATAGTGTAACTGAGATCACCGAAGTGTGGTTAAGTTTATCATACGATATAGACAGAGGTCAGCGAGAATAGACTGAGTTTAAAATGAATTGTTTTAAGAATCGATATAAGCTTTCACCAACATGAAAAATAAAAAAAAGTATCAAGATTGGAAAATGTCGAAGTTGAATTGCAGGTTGCTGTGTCTGAAATGAGATCTAATATAGCAGAAATAACAAAACATCGTCAATCACACGTTTTACATTGACTATAATCTTTTAAATAAAAGTTCACTTAATTTCTATCAAATATTTGAATAATTTGAAGCTTTTTTAAAGGAATAAACATTTTCCATTTATAATAATTTATTTGCCCCAATAAGAACAATAATACGCAATTATTTTATAATAACAATGTGTGATTGTACAAACATTTTTGAAGTTTATTTGATATGAATTTATAAGAGAAGCTTTTGTACAGTCCCTGTCCATTTTATTAGAGCCACCTTATAAATTTAAGCTTTCGTGTGTTTCCAACACGATAATACAATACCTATCTAATACAATATTTTTTTTTTCTGTGTTTACGTATTAGTGTTGCACTTTAAGTTATTGCTTGTATGAGCTTTATATTTTTTTCGTTATAGGACATACCAAATGAGAAAGAACTGCGTATTGAAGCATTGTTGCGTACAGGAGGAGAAAGAAGCAATATCCCGACAAACAGTGCAGCGAATCGCCTTTTTAATGAAAGATACCCACTACAAGTACCTGTAAAATAGACATAACTTTAAATAAAGATTCCTTAGCCCATACGATGAAATGCATACATTCTAATTACTAGCTATTCCAAGAGGTCCGAATTAGCGAGACGCTAATGCATAGGTAATATTTGGTCTGGACAAACCCTTTCGACCATACAACGCCCAATAGATTAAATATAATTTATAATACGTTTTGTGCGTAACTTTTCGTCTATTCCGTTATAAATTCCCTCTATATTATCAAATAGCGCGGAAGCGCGTGAAGTTAAAAATTTTACATAATCGCTCCGTTTCAATTCGTCATTGAACTACATTATTACAAATCTCCCTTTTTAATTTCATACCCGGAAGTTGTTGCTTTTCGAAAAAAAATCACACCGGAAGTAATATAAGGTATATTATATTTTCTAGGAATACATACAGTACATTTAACAAGAGTAATGTTAGAATGAGAGAGAATTTTTAAATGCCGGCGCATCCACCAAAGTCACAAAATTAATATACTTCGAAATGGGAATATTTCCTATTGGTAGAAGGCTTATTAAGAGTTTCAACCAACTATATACGTTCATAAAAGTAAAATAGCTCATATCAAGCTTATTAGCCACCTTAAAATTTTACAAAATAGTTAGATGGAAATTAGATATGGTATTCTTATAAAAAAAATTCATTCGAAATTAAAACCCTATTAATAAAATTTCTTACGATTAACAGGAACCTTAGTGACAAGCAAGATTGCCATAATGGCTTCATGATCCCCAAGTGCCATGAATTTTAGCGGTCAAATGATTAAAGATAAGAAATTTCAATTTCTCCTGCGAACACTGCAGGTTCAGAAAAGAAAGAAGAAATACTACACCTACTTTATATTTTTGATATATACCATATTTTTATGACGACCCTTGCCATCCTTAACATTGTTTCTTTGTTCAAATAACATTCTATTCTGATTAAGCAAAACATTCCACAAAGTGTAGGAATCCTATTCTTAATTTAAAATAATGATAACAACTATCACCGACAACAATCTACTACAGTTTTGTCCTTCTAACTTTAACTATGGCAAATTCGTTAATTAGTGATGTATAGTTTGGAATGGTAGCTAGTACAAATTCAATAGAAATTAACGACAAATTTCTAGTATTGTTTATTTTGACACAAACAGAAACCTTTGGATGTTTTAATCCAAAGGTTTCTTACAATAAGGTAGTACTAGCAATATATTTTATAATTCTTCTTGAGTATCATTTGCATTTACATCTGACCCATTTTAGACCAAAAGTATTGACTGGAGCATTTTATCATCTATATCCTTGAGTTATATGAAAACTGAAAATTTCCAGGAGCGTAAATCGTTTATTTAGAGAATTAAGAGTAATGTGCAGAATATAATTGGAAAATTGAAAAAAGAATTCATCAACACATTCTTCATAATCATAGCTTAAGCTTCGGCAAGAAATTCTGTGCTGCAGTCTCATTAGCAGCAATTTTCATCCGATCATATCCACATTATCTATAACTCTATAACTTATTTGGATGCCGATAATATGCTGACAAATTTATAGTTGTAAATTCCAGACTGAAATAAAATATCGCACCAAAGCATAACGCTGTATATGATTTTATAATTTTTAATATTTTTTGATAACCCTTTATCATTTGGAATAATCCACCACACATTCCGGAAAGTTAACATCGTAAAGGTTTTAACACTCACTGGTTTTCGAGTTAGTTGTGAAACATATTTTTTAACACTTCCCAAAGCTCTGTAGAACCAAAAAAGCTGTAAAGTTCTTGTACCGTAGAAAAAAGTTGTCTCTGTAGAAGACTGCATCATTCACAACTAGGTTTAAGGAATGAAATACTTAGGACACAGAACACCTTAGGATATTTTTTAAGTAATATCTATATTCATACTTCGTTAATATTTAATTAAATGTCCAGTTTTTCCTTACTCCAAAAGCATTTCTATGATTTACAGACCTTTCATGCATTGTGAGGGCTCATAAGATTTGCCTAGTCAGACTAGCCCTTTTAGTAACAATTTACTAATAACAGACAGATTAACTAAAAAGGGATACAACAAAAGCAAAAAATGGCATCGTGTGTAATAGGACCTAAATAATAAATAATAACAGGCAACATAAATTCTTTAATTTGATGTGCATGCAGATTTCGTCTAATCTCTGCTCACTGGCATTGCTACTGCTGCCTGGGTTTTGATGAATTTCTCCTTTCAATAACTTTTTCTGGAAGTGATTACAAATAAAAAAAATAGATCGTCTATTACCACTTCGGATACCTGTGAAATACACTAGGGTGACAGAATAAAATAGACACCTACTAATTAAAAAAAAGATTCTATTCTCGTTATATATACAAAATATTTTAAAATTTTTAAATTAGACTAATATTTTGTCGATCCACCTTTACTTGCGTGAAGGGCTGCGAGTCGTCGTGGCATAGAATCGATTAAATGATTAATGGTGTCTTCTGGAATATTTAAAGACTCTTCTGTAACAGCTGCCACGAGTTCTTACTTATTGCTGGGTTTTCGGGGTCGTTTCGCCATATTTGTCTGGATTATGTGCCAAATATTCTCTATCGGATTCATGTCTGGTGATTGGCCTGGCCATGGTAAAATTCGAATCCCCTGTTCCTCTTTCTATGTGTTGTTGTTCTTGCTTTGTGGCAGGGTGCTCCATCCTCCATAAAAGTGGCGTCTTCTTTAGATAAAATGGCGTTATCGAATATCGGTAGTAGTCCTTCTGTTAATATTTGGATATATTTTGCCGCATTTATATTTCCGTCGCAAATTACTAATTGCGATCTTCCACCATACCATATCGCGCCCCACACCATGATGTTTACACCGCCGTATTTCACCGTCTGATGCAAAAATTTGTCGTCCAGTTGCTGTGACGAACATCCCCATACCCACGTACGACCACTATCACTGAATTGGTAGTATCTGCTTTCGTCTGAATAAATGACAGACCGCCAAAACTCTTCGGGCTTCGTTCGCATTTCGATTGCCCAAGCCATTCGGCGCCGTTTTTTAAACGCCGTAAGGAGAGGTTTTTTCTTTGCCACGCTTTTATACATCCCCACATTGTGGAGGTATCGCAGAACGGTGCGCTGACTTTTCTGTGAAGTTGCCGCAAGCTCAGCTGTACTTTTTCGCGATTCTCTTAACACTTCGCGCACAAGCACCCTTTTACTTCTTTCAGAAGGTCTGACACGACCTGGTCTCGGCTCCACTGTTGTTTTTTCCTTGCGTTTAAATTGTGTAATTACACGATTAACTGTGGACAACGGAACATTTAAAAATTTACTTATTTCACGTTACGAAGCGCCGCGTTCACTCTGGCCAACGACGCGATACCTCGGGTGAAGTCGCTAATATTACTCGAACCTTGTAAGCGGGGCATAGTTGTAACGATACTAAACTATGATGAATTCCTTCTGATACATCTACCTCTACCCTAATATCAAGAGAAAGTTCTTAATTCGTTCTTAGAATTTAGCTGTTTACATATTTATACCGCTTTACCTGGTGCCACCCTAGTGTATTATCTAATGTTATTACTATTTTTGGTACCAGAGCTCATGTTAATTCTTAATTATTTGTAAATGTTAACGATACTTTGAGGAGAAATTTGCACATTTCCACTTGTACTGGGTATTGAGTTCCAATAGGCATTGCTATGTAGAAAATTCCAAAAAATTCTTTTCAATAATTAAACATAAATACTATAGAATACGTACATACCTACAACAGCTGATGGAATGCGTAATGGCATCCGGTGTAGGTAAAATACTAATAACGCTGCTAGATTTTACCGAGTAGTCTGAAATGTAGTCTGCGTTATTAAAGCCGTTGCGTAGAGTTTTAATTATCGAACGGTTCAAATTTCATTTTAATTTTGCTTTTTCTGCCGTTTTCTTAGTACGACAGCGCGACCCTGGATATGACGATATTTCAAAGTGTTTCCGAGATGTTATCACTTAAAGATTCGACATCCCCTCTTAAAACTTCACTTCCGATTATGAAGATGGAAGGAAATGAAAATTTGAATTTAACCACGAATTACGTGCATGTTCACAAATAAAACAATCACACGGTAGATACAAATACACAAGTATCGTCTCGTTCTACTGCGTTAGATACATCGATATTACATCTCAAGAACCAAATCGGTTTCTGTATACACAAAAGTAAAGCACTCGAGGAACTCGATATATAAGAATTCTCAAGGATCTCCTTTTTTCTTCGCTTTCACGTTCGTTCCAAGTTTTAAAAGAATGCTTCAAACATTAATTTATATTTGTTTATGCTTTTGCACGCTTGAAACTTGCCACAGACATTTTTCCCAGAAAGAAATATCAAATATCATTTATTTTGTAATGATACATACATATACGGTTGATTTTACGTATTTATTTTAGTAAGGCATGAACTCAAACAATGTTGTACGTTTCTACAGGTAAACTATCATCTTCAACAGTAAAATTGATGAACTGAACACTTTCTGGTAGTTTTCTAGTATATATTGCTTCAGTATTATTTTATTATTTTATACACTAACTTATAATCAATCTAAAAAAAAAGTGTTAGTAACTTGATATTGGAGAAATTCTTTCTGCAAATTCCGCAACAAACTTCAAAACGGGAAAAATATTTTGGAAAAAGTAAAATACCCCACATGTTCCCTAAACTTTAGCACTGAATCTAGGTACAGACAGTGATTTCTAACTACTTTACTGCAAGTCAAAGGAATATCACATATTTGAAGACGCAGATTGTAAGATGGAAAGTGGATATCCATTTTTCTGCCAAAAACAATGACAGCTATTTCATTAACATTGATATTTAGGGATAGCTGGGTGATCATTTTTGATAATAATAGATAAATGTATATTAATACCTTCATTGATAACTTGTAAATCATTTCGGTGAAAAGAATAGTATACCTGGGTATCGTCTGCGTAGAAATGATAGAAACACTTCCATTAACGTGTATAATTCAAAAAAGGAATGGACCTAGAACGGATCCCTGCAGTACATTGCTAGGTAGAGACAAAAGATTTGATGATGCAATATTGTATCACCAATATTTTTAACGAAAGAAGCTGCTCCATTCGTGAAACTTAAGAATATTAAAATTATAAACAAGTGTTGATTTACAACCTCAAAACCAAGCAAGAAATCGAGTAAAATTGAACATGTTACTTTGCCAGAATCCATCACTTTACAAATACCATCTACTAGCAGAGACAAGGAAGAAATATGACTATAATGAGGCCTAAAACCTGACTGGTTGGAAGAAAGAATATTACAGGTATTACAGATTCATCTATCTTCCTAAGAATTCTTTCAAAAATTTTGGACATAGCGGAAAAGATACTAATGCTTAGCAAAAAAAAACAGTGGAAATGCAAATATTAAAAATATCGGGCATGAAATACCGACACCGATAAATGTCGATGTGATATTTCATATGGCAAAGAAAAAAATGTTGTTTCATCAAGACAACGCACCGTGTCACAAGTTAATCAAAACAATGGCAAAACTACATGAATTGAACTTCGAATTGCTCCCACATCCACCGTATTCGCCAGATTTGGCTCCCAGCGAGTACTGGCTGTTCGCAGACCTCAAAAAAATGCTCGCCGGTAAGAAATTTCGCACGAATGAAGAGGTTATCGCTGAAACTGAGGCCTATTTTGCGGCAAAAGATAAATCGTTCTACAAAAGTGGTATTGAAATGTTAGAGCGGCACTGGAATGATTGCGTTGCTCTTGATGGAGATTACGGTGATGAATAAAGCTAATTTTGAACCAAAAAAACCGTGTTTTCTTTGTTAGGCCCGGGACTTTTCAGCCCATGTGTTAGGTAACATAGAAATAATGCTTCTAATAATAATCTTCAAAGCCATCGAAGAAAATACTACGAATAAAATTGGGTTTACGACAAGCATTTTTTAAGTTTTATCTCTTAAAAAAAAATTGATCCAGCTCTATTCCAGGGTATTACTAAAAAGTGTATCAATAATTGGAATCTGTATTAGCTCAGTTGTAATATCTTGATTAAGTCAGGTGTTAATGAGTGCAAAAATATCAGATTTAGCCTTGGGGAATTTATCTTTGAATGTTGCGAAACTACTAATAAATGATCTACAGTTGAGAAAAAGTGCGAGTAAGAAGAATTAAATATAGAGATGTATGTGTTATTAGTGTATAAACAGAAACAAAGAAATAGAATTAAAATAATGTTAATTAAAGAGCAATAAAATCGAACTAATACATATTGTTACTCCCCTTATTTACATTACCAAATTTGCGTAATGCGTTCTACATTTAATTGACCGTTCGTCCTAAGCTGTTCCCTGTATATCACGCTGAGTTTTAATTAAAAATCGATTACCATTACATTAACCATGTTTTTTTTGTATGCAAATCTTTTTACTGCAATTTGATATAATATATACCTTAGTGAAGTTAAATCATCGACTACAGAAAGTCCTGTGCTTGCAAGTATATATTTTTCGTTTTGTAACAGTTTATTTAGCTTATTGCTGTCGGCGTATTCATTTACGTTTTCACTTTTTAAGCGACGGCATCGATCGGTTACCTCGTCGGTAGTAGCGAGTTTCATTTTTGCTGTAAAAACAGTTTTAACTACTTTCAGGGTATCCTCAGTGTCTTGTTCCGGTACTCCATATATTCTGATGGAATTTCTTCTTGTACACTACCCATCATAAGTTTCTAAATATTGGAATGCGCGCCAAAATATGCATTTTACACGAAACAATTATTTCAAATAGAAAAATTGCACAGGATTTATAAAAGAAAAGAAGATCAACGATGGAACGAAATATATCTGAGTCATATAGCAGTAAGAAAATCACGATTAAGTTCTATATTCAAACGGAAAGGATTAAATCGAGCAAAAGCTCATGAAAACTGGAGTGTAAATGACTAGAAAATGTGTGATAATGTTAGACGAACGTATTTCAAAAACATAAAATAAGCATCATGGTATGGGGTTGCTTTGGAGGCGATAGGATTGACAAATTAAAATAGATGAAATAATGACGAAAGATGTACATTTGAGAATCCTAGGGAACGATGAGGTACCAAGTGGATGTGAATTAATTACAAAGGGGTTCAGCAAGATAACGACCCTAAACACACCGGAAAGGTGGTTAAAGCTTGTTTTCAAAACAAATCTTCTGAAATTGCAATGATTTCCTGTTACATTTATCGAATATGCATGTTACATTACATTAAATTTTCAAAATTATAATTCCTCATTAGATTCCTACCAATCCATTTCAGAATCCGAACCATTTAAACATACGATAAATGTCTGTCGTTGTTTTATTAACTGGTTCCTTTTGATGCAGTCCCTTTTAACTTTTTTAACATATTGGTACTCTGCTTGCAAAAGCAACATCCTATTACCCTGCTATATCCTTTTCCTCATCCCCTTTTCCTGCGAAGTTTACCAACATTTGGTCACAGTAGGATTTGTGTCCTGTCCTTGTATTTTCATCGAGGCAATAATTATGGTTGATAAATTCTCCCTACATCATTATATCCTGCTCCTCCACCAAACATTTTCTGTTTCATTCACATTTCTTGTACTACATATCGACAAGAATCCTACTTAATATCTCTTTACAATTCTTAAATTTAATCTTCATGTATGTACATATGTAAAACACTTAACCTATACTCCATTCACGTTAAGAATGCAGACTTGGAATAGATAGGCCTTAAAATACGGGTTTGCCATTGGCTAATGGGCGAGGCATATTCACACAGGAGAAATTGATGTAATTTCTTCATATGAAATTTCTATCAGTTGTCAAATTTGTTTACAATTTTCGTGTCATTGTTTCCTGCAGTTTTTCATTGTACTTTTTACCAATAAAGAAGTTGTGGCAAAAATAATTCTTTTCCGAGTTCTTTTATCTCATCATTTCATAATTCAAGGTACTGCACAATCGATTATATAAACAAAATGATTTCTACTTTACTATTACGATTACAGCTTTGGTTTGGTATGGCTGAAGAAGCAATAGTAGATGCAGTTGCAGGACCATCGAAGAACCCTCAAGCAAGCATATTGGCAGTAGACAGCGGCTAAATTGAAAATATGGTTGAAGAATTTATTATAACTACAGATGCAGATTCATCGACAAATACATCAGATTCTGATTTTGCCTAATAAGTTAATAAAGTATGTATACACCTAGAATACTCTGATTGCTGATTTATATCTTCATGCATTCCATGCATTTAGTAAAGGTATTTTGTACAATATAGTAATTTTAAAAGAACATGAATACAAATTTATTGTATCAAACATGTTATCGAAGAAGAGAGTATGATGTATTAACTGGATAATATTCTTGAAAATATATTCGAAGAATTTATGATAACAGCAAATACATGATCTTCGTCAGACCACCATTTTCAGAATCTGATTCAAATATCTGTTAATATCATGTGCATAATAAATTGAAATTATTTATTCACCTTTTTCACTCTACCCTTTGATTTATAAATCAAATTCATATGTTTATTTCATTTGTTATTGTATAAATGAAATGCTAGCAGTAATGAAATCTTTTTTATTAAATTTATTCCAGATATGAAGAGAAGAAAACTATATAAATTTGTAATATGTGCAGTTAAGGGATTGTTATAATTCATTAGTATTTGCTTTTTTATTGTACTTATTGATATGCATGCAATTATTTATTGACTGTACTATCATTGAAAATGTACATTGGTTTTACTGCAGCCGGTGTACAGTAGATAAGTATACTTGGAGTGCTGTCTTCTTTTTCACCGAGCAGCTCATCTAATTTCATCATTGATATAATCAAATTCTATGTAAAATTTAAGGATGTTGTGTGTTTATTATTTTTTATTATTTATTATTATATTTTGTTCATAATCAGCAACATTCTTCCTTGTTTGGCTTTTGCTTCTATATATTGAATTGCTTACTTTCAACCATACCATTCAAATTGATGGAGATTACCAAGGGAGAAATTTACTTCATGACAAATGACTTGGTATAACACTGTGTATATAACCGTTCATGTCAAAGTTATATCTTCGATTCAAGTTTATCCATGGCAATATTGTTATTTTAAAACTTATCATATGGCATTTATGTTCTCTTCAATTAACCCCAAATGCAATCACATTTACTTTCTAACATAATTAGATAAGCTCCAACTATTTTGGTAAATGAAACAATGAAAGGATACATTTATATAGCAATTGATGTTACTTTTACTTTATTATTGCGGTATTATTTTGCCAGATTATATAACCATAATGTATTGCATATAAAATATGAAAAACTTGCTATTTATTATACAAGATTTAGGTAACCAAACTTTGATGTTTACGATGTTGTCATTTGACAGTTTCATCGGTTAAATTTCACCAGTGTAATACAGCCGCCGATAGTAGCGCTACCTACTGCATTCTTAACGTGAATGAGGTATAGTCTTGGTATAGTATATGTATATTATGTATGGTAGCTATCTTATATTAAAAAGATTAAGGAGTTAACAAATAAATTACTTGGTGACTCATCCAATATTATCTTCCAATCCACTTTTCACTAGCTGCTTAATTGTTCCAAATATCGAGAGTTAGGTTTTAATATGTCCTATCATTCTTTCAGATTTACTATTCATTATAGCGATTCCTTTTATAATCTACTCTACATGTAGTGACTTGTGCGCTTTCCTTCCTCGTAGAACTCAATAATAGTCTCCGAAAAGATCATCTTTCAAAGATTGCTATTTAGCAATTCCTTTAATATACGGGTGTTAAGAAATTTATTGTGTTGAATCCTCGAGCAAAAAATTAAATAGTTAAAAAAACGATATCAATATTTAAAATCATATGATTAAAGATTAGTCGCAAGAATCAAAACATAGGAGAGTTTCTAAGAGATTGTACGTAGCTGTTAAACACACAAAGTAAAAACCACCGGAAGAGAAGGGCAAGATTTTGGTAAATATCTGTTCGTCACATTTACTTGGTCGCACTATACGTAGTAACTTTTTCTAATAAAATCTCTCAAAATGAGACAATATTCATATGAAGCACCAACCTTGTTATTTCCATAAGAGCAATACTTCGAAGCCTGAGTGACACAGTTTACACACATTAATACAATTGCATCAGGTAGTAATAGACATATATTCCTGTAGTCTGTCTCCTCTCCATAGGAAAATTTATAACTCAGCTGTTCCAAAGATTATATCCTCAACGTATTTAATCCAAACTCAAAATCTTATAGAGTTTTTTTTTAATTTATTATCAAATTTATTTAACGTAATTCTCGTTCTTTAAATTTTAAAAACAAGAATTTACGCGAGGTGTACAACCTTTCAACAGCGTATTACGATCCTAAAATAGAAATACAACGTCCGCTTTATAGTAAAAGAAATATTACGAAGATATCGATTACTATGAACATAATCCCCTGAAAAATACATGAATTTCCGAGCACGGTACAGTGTCCATGACTTAAAGTAGCGTCGTAGAAAGTTTAATTATATTAAAGCGTCCAATACGAAAGAACAAACAAGGAACTTAAAAAAAAAACGATGAAGTGTTGTAAACCGCAATATAGACGATGTAGATCATTCTCCTTCGTTTAAGAAACGAAGGCTTTTTCTTTTCTCTCTTCTATCAAGCCACATCGTTCTCAGATTTTATCGTTTCTGCTTCTTTAAGCTGTTCTCATCGTTCACAACCGTAGCGTCTACCGCCACTTCTTTTTATTCGCGTTATCAAGGCAACACAATAGGTTCTAGAGGGAAATCGCAGAATTCACGTATTTGGTATTGATTTGTTTAATATGTCTAACTCAACGGCTTTTTCTTGACGAAGGGGAAATATCTTTTAAGATGTAGAGGAGAGATCTTAACAGAAAAGAAGATTTTATCGTACATAATCCATATTAATACTCATATCCACAAGAGTTTAGCGATGTTTGTTCAGTTAGTATTTTGCTTGTATTGTCTAAGGTACTCGAGGAAATTGTTGAAATTCAGTTAAGAAGACATCTAGCTAAATACAATATTTTACATCCATTGTAGTATGGGTTCCGAAAACATTACTACATATTGTTGATGATACCTATTTTCGAACTCGATTAATTTTTTCTCGATTTCTGAATTCCACCTGACTGCGTCCCCTACATTAGCTCAGTGGTTGGTCAGTGAAAAATAAGGAAGACAAATACGTCAGACAAAAATCATCGAAGCATGATTGTTGTGGCAAGCAACAGTCCTTCTCAGGGCTACCCTAAAGACGGCAGTAGACAGACTGCCGAAACGTCTGACTATACAAGTTCAACGAATGGAAATAGCCCAAACAACAACTCTAGTTATTACAAAACTAAGATTTAGAGGCCATGTTAATAAAATGATATAGCAGAGAGTGTCTTGGGCAAAAATTTCGCGGTCTTCTTTGCAACAGTCTAGTATAGTTCTTCCAATGACGCTTTGTATGGACAGAGAATACAGCGCATGCAGAACTATTGTGCTGTATGTAACTAATGTGTGTTAGGCTGGTGCTTGGAATCAGAAAATACATCAAAATTATCTACACACTAGAGAAGAACGGATGGCTTAAAATGCGTTACAGAAAAATTTGCTAAGCAATGTGTTTATACCACACCATAAAATGATAACTTTCAAGCAACCTGACAATTTGCATAACAGCCACCCATATGTAAAGTTTTTATGTGCTGCTGGAATATTTAAAGTTGCTGTCTCTAACATCTCTTAAAACTAAGCTATATGTAACACGAGTAGGTTGCTATAATCGAATGAATAAATATGAAACAGAAATTTACAATATTTTCTTATTTTGGTATGTGTACACTAGGGTGACAGAATAAAATAGACACCAGGTAAAGCGGTATAAATATGTAAACAGCTAAATTCTAAGAACTTTCTCTTGTCATTAGGGTAGGGGTAGATGTATCGGAAGGAATTCGCCATAGTTTAGTATCGTCACAACTATGCCTCGCTTACAAGGTTCGAGTGATATTAGCGACTCCACCCGTGGTCGCATCGTTGGCCAGAGTGAACGCGGCGCTTCGCTACGTGAAATAAGTAAATTTTTAAATATTCCGTTGTCCACAGTTAACCGTGTGATTACACAATTTAAACGCAAGGAAAAAGCAACAGTGTAGCCGAGACCAGGTCGTGCCGGACCTTCTGAAAGAAGTAAAAGGGTGCTTGTGCGCGAAGTGTTAAGAGAACCGCGAAAAAGTACAACTGAGCTTGCCGCAACTTCACAGAAAAGTCAGCGCACCGTTCTGCGATACCTCAACAGTGTGGGGATGTATAAAAGGGTGGCAAAGAAAAACCTCTCCTTACGGCGTTTCAAAAACGGCGCCGAATGGCTTGGGCAATCGAAATGCGAACGAAGCCCGAAGAGTTTTGGCGGTCTGTCATTTTTTCAGACGAAAGCAGATACTGCCAATTCAGTGATAGTGGTCGTACGTGGGTATGGAGACGTTCGTCACAGCAACTGGACGACAAATTTTTGCATCAGATGGTGAAATACGGCGGTGTGAGCATCATGGTGTGGGGTGCGATATGGTATGGTGGAAGATCGCAATTAGTAATCTGCGACGGAAATATAAATGCGGCAAAATATATCCAAATATTAACAGAAGGGCTACTACCGATATTCGACAACTTTTATGGAGGATGGAGCACCCTGCCACAAAGCAAGAACAACAACCACATGGAAAGAGGAACAGGGGATTCGGATTTTACCATGACTAGGCCAATCACCAGACATGAATCCGATAGAGAATGTTTGGCACATAATCCAGACAAATATAGCGAAACGACCCCGAAAATCCAGCAATAAGGAAGAACTCGTGGCAGCTGTTACAGAAGAGTGGTTAAATATTCCAGAAGACACCATTAATCATTTAATCGATTCTATGCCACGACGACTCGCAGCCCTTCACGCGAGTAAAGGTGGATCGACAAAATATTAGTCTAATTTAAAAATTTTAAAATATTTTGTATATATGACGAGAATAGAATCTTTTTTTTTAATTAGTAGGTGTCTATTTTATTCTGTCACCCTAGTGTATATGCTGCATAGTGTATTCGTTAAATATATACCAGCTGTATATAGAAAACTTTCAAATAATTTTACCTCTAGTAGTCCATTCCAATAAAAACTTTTGTCGTAACTTGTACTATTTTCAATTGCGTTAGTTGTCAATTTGACAAGAGTATCCGTTCAGATCCATAGTTGACAGGAACTTAAAGTTAAAATTGTATTGTAATTTAAAAATTGATTTAAAATAGTTTTCACTATAAAAGACAAATTATTTACGGTTGAATCTTATTTTCGAAACGGACGTGAGATTAACGGACAGTGGCAGTATTCTCCTGAAGATTGTTTAGAAGAATTTAGAAATGATTTGTGACATTTGTCATGTCATTCAAATAGCTTATACCAAAAGAAATTCGTATTATGAGTTTCAGTAAGAAGCTAAGACATAATTATAATTTCAAAGGTAGAAGTAAATTTTATTTGAACGCAAGTTATATAATATATATATATGTATGTTTCAACTGTCTCTACAATCTTTAGATTAACGTCTATTTCTTTGTATAATATGATGTAAGGTCAATCAATAGATCCTATTATTATTATTGTTATTACTATTACATTAGATTTCCTCTTTTAGATATCAAGTTAATTTGAAATAGCCGTATTTATATATTATTTTAGAAACTTTTTAGCTCATTATCGTATTGTTAACATCCGTACACAGAATGACTTTCATAATTTCTTCAAGTTCTGTATGAAAATTAAAGATTAATTTCTAATTATACAAGATGAAGCAAAGGGAGTTTAATTAGTTTTCTTTTCTGTTCCAAATTAATTCTCTTCTTCCCCCTTAGTTGCCCGTATTCTAATCCCCAAATTGCGTTGATTTAGTTAGAGCCGTACCGCGCTCTAATTCCCTAATAAACCGAATTTTAACAGTCTACCCTATGTACACCCACAATCAGCGATAAACCCACAGTTAAGATTACTCATTATCTTATACAAACTTACTAGACAACGCGACAGCTACAACGAAATACACGCACCCGTTAGCAATCGATATTTATTATGTTTTCGCCAAGTTGAATTTATTAAACACACATCTAGCTGCGGTATTAACCCATGTATTATTGTATAATTGGTATCACCGAAACAATCAACTTGTGTGCGGTATACGCAAATCTGGTTTCCATCTAAAATTGGATCTTCACCGATGTAGTGGTTGTCTGCTTCCTTGCTTGCTTTGCTATTGTTTTAGAGCTTAAATTAGTATTCTCTTAACCACATTCGCGGATTATCTAACAAAAGTTTAACCCAGATTTCAGTGAACGAAAGATGTCTTCCCGTTACACATTACACATTTCTTATACGGAAATTTCCATCTACAAAAGGCATCCGAGAGAAAAAAAACAATATATATTCAAATAGGATCATATCAAATTGGAAGTCTGCGTGATTTATACCGAATAGAATAATGGATTATGATGAAATGTGCCTTGAATTAAACGAGAAACAGAGAAACGGAAAGAAAATAGATGACGATCGTTCGGAAAATTCGACAATTATATTCGTAAAACGAGCTTATAGACAGGTAATATACATACTCCAATATACATATGTATGTATCTTCGCATTTTTCTTAAAGCGCTATTCAATCCTACTGACTGCGTCAATAAATCTTTTCGCTAGATAAATAGATAGATTCCTTCTTGTTTCTTTGTATTTCCTTGCAATTACTATGATCGCTCTTTTGTAAACAAAGACTTGGATGAATTTCCTTGAAATAAATCTTCGTACAGCAAATATTTTCATTGTGCGTTATTACAGATTTTAAAGAATTAATATTAGTAGACGTCTGTGGACTAATAATAAATAAATAAAAATAATAATAAAAATAATATCGGTTTTTATAGTTTACTTTAACACATTTTAGAGCAACAAAAATCAATAGCATGTTGTAGCAAATTTCAATAAACATTTCATGAACACAATTGTAGTAATTATAGATTACACCACCCAACAAAATAAATTTCTTGTCGTTGTGCCTGTAAAATATGAACCGATTTATGGTATCTCTGTTGTGCTGGTTCCAAAAATAGCTGGTATTTCTTCCTAGCAGCTCTAGTTTTTGAGATACACCACGATGAAATTTATTACTCATACGTAATAAAAGGGGGAAAGATTTCACAAAAACATCAGCATTATGGAGAAAAGGTATCGAGAAAGATATAGCCATATGATGGCTGATTACTATTGGAATCTTCAACGAGGCTATTCCCGTAAACTTCACGTAAGAAAATCTTATAAAAGAAAATTTTTAAGTAATAATTTCGTGTTTCAATTAACTGTTATCAAATAGTAAGATTTAAAAAATTACGTACATAACAAAACATTACATTTAATTTTGGCGAATTTTTCCTAAATAGGGCAGGAAGAGTGAATTTCCAAAACTAGATCTAATAGAACAAATCTGACGGCATTTTTCGATTACTCACCCCAAAATTGCTTAATTACACTTAAAAAATCCGAGGCACCAAAATGTGTGTTGGTCAGTGTTATTAATACTTGTCCATGGGTAAGTGTTTAATAACAATCATAAAGTGAAATGTAAAACCGAAAGAAACGCGCACTAGAAAGAGATGGAATTATGAAATGTAACGAAACAGATATACCTTTCACGTGTAAAGCTCTAACTACAAATACCATCTGTCGATCAACTGTTCGTTCTTGATTAGGGTTTTTCTATATTACATTCATTTTATAGTACTTGATAACAATTGTTTTAAAAATTATATAGCGTGTTGTACAGGTATTTTCGCAAGATCTGAAATAGAATAAAGATTGAGATCTGAATTAATCTTCAAACTAAGACATTTGAGATCTACAGTCAACTACGAGGTTATGCAACTGATACATTTCCAATATTGAATAGCAGTTACATACAAAAGACATCTTTGTGCCAAAAAAGAATTATCCATGTAATATCGGGGATTTCCAGCAAACGTCGTGTCAGCAATCTACATATTAGAGACCGCATATATCTTCAAATCCGAATGAAGGTCCTTACGCATTCATGCACGATAAGGCACCATGCCACATGGCCAAATCCATCCAGTGCCAGTGTTACCTTAGCGGGGAAATCCTAGAGGATGTATTGCAAAATGACGCTCCAATTAGACATACCATTAACGCTTGCATCGACAGTGTACCAAAAAGAATAAGAGCAATTTTAAAAGCCAAAGGAAGCATTACAAAATATTACCTACAATACGTTTTTCATTATATATTTTGGCCTTAAGTGGCTCTAATAAATTGGACAGGGACTGGAGTTGCCTGAATCTCACGGTTCTTTCAAAATACAAAAAAATCGCTACATCATCGTGCAGTCAAGTCTCAATGAAAATAACAATATCGTAGTCATTCACGCAAACAGCGTTATGAAATAGTCGTAACTTAGACCGATAGTGGGCGCTATAGGCGCACCGACGTACATTTCGTGGAAAAACTCCGGAAGATACAATTGAACTCAAGTAATATCCTAGTGAGTATAGCTGCCCACAACAGTACCGCTAATACACTGCGGTACATTGCCGATTTACTTCCACCAGATATAACACAGCTTTTTAAACATTGCCTCACGACCAGCTACTTTGTATGGGATGGCAGCTTCTACGAACAAACGGACGGAATAACGATTGGGAGACCATTAAGTCCCGTGGTAGCCAATCTCTTCATGGAACGGTTTGAGAGCCTGGCTGTCGAAACAGCGGTGAACAAACCTAGGCTTTGGTGAAAGTACGTAGATGATACGTTTGTTGTTTGGCCACACGGAAGAGGTAGATTGGACTGGTTTCACGTTGGAGGTAGAACATAACGGAGTATTATCTTTTCTGAACGTTCTTGTCAACAGGAACCAAGCATCGGCAACAATTGGTGTTTTTAGGAATCCTATAGAAACTAATAATATACAACATAGTAGCTGGACGAAGGATGCAGCTTAAAGGAAGCATTTTTGGTCCTCGGAATGTTTTTGGCCTTAGCAAGCATATGGACTTATGGGGATTTTTTAAATTCTATTTTTGCAAAGGAACATGTGTTTAGTAACTTTTTTCTTTGTGTTTATGCAAATCAGATTTTTTGAATGAAAAAAAATCACCAATTGAAATCGTAATTTAAATCTTGATGTTATTCAAGTATTTAAATCATCTTAACAAACAACAATTTCGTTATTTGATTTCAGAGTAAATTATTTTTAACCGCATTAATTTCGATAAGCGTTAAATATTTATAACGCGGTTTCAAATTTAAATGTTCCTACTTTAAATGAACTTACGCGCTTCGATACAAACTTCTTAAAGTTTGCGTAAACTTCACAATATTTTAATTTAGACAGTTGAAATTTATCTAAAATATTGACGTTTAAAATATTACCGCGCGATTCTAATGTGGTTTTAGGAGTTTCTACGCCTAGAATAAAACGAGCGCCTTTGCGCGTAAACTTTATAAAGTCGCTTAAACTTTGTTAGGTGTGCACACGATGGTGATTTGACGGTATGATATTGTAGAATTGAGTATGTGGAATAAGTTTAACAACTTTTCGTTTGAGTTTACCCGCAACACCCTGTATAAAGCGAGATAAGGGGTAGAGACGAACAAAGTTTGCGAATGTGAAACTTTGAAGCGGGCGAATCAAATTTGAAAATTGGAAACGGTGGCCGGCATAAAATAGGATGATTATCCGTTGGTTTTCGATTAGTACGTGAAATCTAAGGGATTAGAAGCGGTGGAAAGTGGTTTGCGGAGACTTGCAATAAAGCAACAGTACGGAGACAGGTACCTTTCCACGTGCAGCGGTAGTATAGAAGAGAAGTGCTTCATCGAGCGCGACTAGGGGCTTGGGCAAGCTCATGGCCGGGTTATCTGCAGCGCAGGTCCGAAAACCATTTTCCAGCTTCTGAAACATTATCGTACACATGTTGTCACACCGTGGCCACGCATACCACGCGAATCACGCGCGCACTAGCGTTTCAGGTAAGTTTACATGTGTATTATAGGTCAGTGACCGCTTTTGCTATCACTACAAGCGCGCTTAAGAAAATTTTCCCGAATTACTCTAATATTTTCTCTAACAATTGCTTAAATTTTCTCTTTTATTGTAATAAATTTTCCAAAAAAAAAATATTACGAAAAAAGTTATCGACCTACTTTAAAAAAAAATATCAAAAACTCATTTTTTAAAATCCCCTTAATAAAAAAAATAATACCAGTCTCCATATAATGAAAAGCGATTTATTATGACGGCACGTGTTCATTTCCCGCCTTTTTTTTTTCGCCGCGATGCCTTGCGACGGCAAATGTAAGCCGCGTCTTTTCTCTCGCTTTTTTTAATTTTTATTTTTTATCAATTTAAGCTTTTAATTTTTTTTCCCAGGTGCAACAGGTTTTAACACGAAGTAGTCGGCATGTTGTAAGAGCACAATCATGGTAGATCTACACCGTAATAATAGCGCACAAAAAGCACAGTAAGTCAATTTAAATTTTTCTATTATTCTAATTTTGCCTTGTTACCATTTTGTACTTTTAATTTAAAGGTGGGGAAATTTGATAGTTAACGATTCAGTATTAATCGTGGAAAATCAAAATCAACTAAAATCGGCCCCTTTAACTTTGGCACCGGCCAACTCCAATATTTACGCTCGTAGGCATTCGAGTCATAATTGCCCGGTTACGGAAGAAAGACCAAATTTGCCGGTAAATTAGATTTAATTAATCTAAATTTCAATTAACACTTTTTTAATTCGATAAGATCCCCCCACCAGTACCGTCACGGCCACCCGTGATTCCGAAACGTAATTATGTACCACCGACGGCTCAGGAACAAATTAAAAAGCCGCCGCCAATCCCCCCCGTTCCTCGTTCGAGGGGGTTACCACCGGTTCCTCCTGCTAGAAATCTAACTGATGCTGCACAAAAGAAACTTATTACAAAAAATCTTCAATCTTCCCAGCACCAACCTCATCAATCTAATCCATCTCAAAATGTCCCAAATAAACAATTACCTGTCAATTGCTCGTTCGAATTTAACCGAAAGGTCCCTCAAGAACAACCAAATCGACCACCACCACAACCGTCTCGCCCCATTCATGCCACTCCGGTTCCCAAACCTCCCTACAAATCGTCTATTTTGGCTGCTACTAAGGTACCCCCGAGTCCCCAACGTAAGGGCATTAAAGTGTCCGTGCGACAAGATTCTGGGGTTTCTAGCGAGAGCTTTAGCCAAAACTCTTCTCCGAGTTATACCACTAAAACCATGGAAATCCCCCTTCTACCTCCCAGGACACCGATTAAACAAAATGGTGTTTTATCGAAAATTGGCCGTGTAGAAAATGGCGGTGGTAATACCACCATAACCAAAAGCGTTTCAACACCTGCTAGTCTACAGACGATTGTCAAGTTCCACAATGGCTCCAATATGTCCTTACATCACAAGGTATGATAATTTAATTATTTTTCTTTAAATAATTAAAAGTAAAACAAAAGGGAGAAATTCAGTAAATTCTCCATCTTATTTCTATAATTATATTGTATGATATAACGAAGCAAAAGCCGTCAGAATGGTTTCTCGCACAAAAGGGTATAACCTATCAATCAAAAACAGTCAAGGAGTGATACGGGGGGTTGAAATGTAATTAACAAAATTAGAGATACGCTTGTGTAGATTCCAAAATGAACGTCACGATTATATCACAAACACTGACATAGTGGAATTTTTGTTCTGTATCCCCGTTAGATATAAGGTAACTCGCGATGCGACGGCATTTACGAACACGTTAAATAATTAATTCAAACTTCCAAAGAAGCATTTTCCATGATATAAGACGAAGAAATTGTACTCTAAAATTCTCCGCTTAATTTAGGATGAAATATTTGCTGAGATTTTATATAAAAGAGAAACAAGAAAGTTGAATATTTTCCCTTTTTTATTGCAATATATCTAAATACAAAAGAATATTTGCCGTGATTCCACAGAAAGAAAGGAAAATTGTTAGACTTGATAAATTTGATAAAGACATTAAAGGGCATACTCCTCCCATAGGAAAAAAGGAATCCGATCCATCCCCTTATTCACTTCGGGTAAAACGAAGTGGAAAACCAACATTCGCAGATATCCATGTTTTTTTTTTTTTTTGACCGAGCAAACGCATCGTGAAAGCGTTTTAGAGCCTACCGAAGCTTGAATTAAAAAAAGCTTTGTGGTGTCAGAGGTTTAAACTATTTGATTATTACTAACTTAAAGTGATATTTGATTAAACTTTTTTTTGATTTCTCATTTAACTTTTTGGAAATAAAAGGCATTAGGATACGAAATAGGGAGACTTTTTAATCGGGTTGACGGGAATTGATTTAATCCGCTTCAATTTTTCATGGATGCGCTCGGTTTTAACGAATCTTCAAAAGCAAATTTCAGATTATCTAGCGAACCGTTTTCCCCCTAACTGAAAGGAATATACGTCCTTAAAATATTTCTAATATGTAAAATCTTGATTGATGTTAATATTCTCATACGTAAGCCTCGAAAATATGACGCTTAAACGTGGGGAAAAGGAAAAACCTGCATGTATACGTATAAAATATAATCCTTATATTCGACTTATTCCCTTTTCTCTTTTCACACAATACAATCTACCTCCGCAGCAAAGTTAATTCGGTTACAAAATCGGGAAGATACCATGCGTAAAAATTATATGCTAAAGTAAGTAAACGCTGCTTAGACGAACTCCTATTTCATTTAAAATTGATAAATTTGGAAGCTTTTGGGAATTATGCTGGGTGTAGGATATTCTCTGGCGATGACAGATGCTTATGCATATTTCAGTGGGCGTATATAATGAAAAGAGAATGAGAAATATATCTTTGTATTGAATTAATAGATGTATCATGATAAAACATGCTTAGACATGGTACAATGAAATGCTGCTTTCACTTTATTAATTTTTTTTAATAAAAATCGTACAGTTTTTAATATAATCCTTGTTTATTAAGAGTCCGATTTAATAACTGTCAATTAATTTCTCTTGTCGCAAAAAATGTAAGTCACAAAGGAGAAAAACGAAACTTTTTAAACCCACTCCAAAAAACAAATATTAATTTACTTTGTTGAAAGCGAAACTGGAGAAGAAAAAGGGAATGAATTTTATCTGGGAAACGCTTCAATGGAGAATACTGCTGAATATGTTTCAGAAAAATGTTATTAAAAACAACTTAGATTTTTTGCAGTTACATTTTTAAAACGGCCTCGGATCTTATATTAAAAACAGAAAAAAAATATTTATCCCTAAAATATTACGTCTTCGTTCGAAAATATTTTTTAATATACGGTTATGCAGTTACATGTAAGTACATCGCTGCTACTACATAGATGAAATTGTGTTATAAATCGATACATTCAGACAAAAGGCTACGTCACTACTCGAATAGATGCACAAGCAGAAGAGCACGTAACTTAAAAGAGTATATCGCGATTTTATTAACTTTAAAAGGGGAAAAAAAATTACGATTCCCTAATGAAATTCGCAATAAAATTTGCGTTCTCGCTTATATTTCAAAACCTCTGTCATCGGTACCGGCGTAAAAAATCTGTAAAATTAATGCAAAGAGGCGATGTTAAAAAAAAAGTGTGTAAATTTTAAGGAAAACAATTACTGCGCAGGAAGGAGAATTTGCAAATTTGAAAGGAAAGGGAAAAGATTTGAATATTGGACGGACAAAGTTTTGTTCTATTAATGCTTCCTGAATAATTTAAAATTTTTCGTATTGAAAATTTAGAATTTATAGCTTCCGAAAACTTTTCTTAACTTACTTTTTCAATGGGATGTCGAAATTCGTTTATTTCTTTTAGATAATAAGAGATATTAGACGCCCATCAACGCATTACGTTGGCCAAGTGAAATTCCGTTTTAGATTCGCTCAAGTGGTCTTAAACGCGATCGCTTTATTGGCCATAGGCGGCGGAATGGCAGTTTACTTTAGAGGTTTGCTAAAGAATACGGAACAGAATAAAAATTCTACCTTAATTAAATAGATTCCCAAATTACAGCTTACCCAACATATACAGAGGTGCAGATTCTAAACACAACAACCGTTAATACGACAACAATTACCATCATTCCTCCGGATAAGCCGAATATGAATCCGGCCCCGGGGATCTGTTTACCGGTTATTGTTAGTTTCTGTCAGCAGAATAAGGTCCCGTATAATTTTACCGTGTTCCCAAACTATATTGGTCATTTCGGGCAAAGAGATGCACAGATAGATCTGGAAGTATATGACGCGGTTGTCGACGTGAGATGTTACGAATTGGCGGCGTTATTTTTATGTTCCGTATTCGTACCGAAATGTGGACCCAGCGGTATTGTAGTACGACCTTGCAGAAGTCTATGTTTAGGTAATAAATCCTTATAATTAGTGATGTAACGAATTAACACGCTGAATTCTATGTGGATTGTATTTAACTCATGTTATGCATTTAGTCCAAAAATTGTGCAAACTCTTTGTAAGTTCAGACAAGTTTAAATTGGAATAGCATCCATAACATTCATGGGTAAAAACGTTATGTTAGTCTTCATGTACACTACCGAACATAAGTGTTTACCCACCTGCATAATTGAAGATTATTCAAAGAAACTATTTTTTTTTATCACTATTAAAATATTTGCATCATTAAACCGTACGTACGGGATAGATTGTAATGTTCTGTATGTAAGTAATCGGCCGACTTCCATTAAGATATTGAAAATGACACTTTTTTGCGAATTAAGCACGTTCAAATAGACGGATTAGATGAAGAGCAGTTTTTCGGAAATATTCAACTTTTGTATTCCAACCAGTGATTTGTGAAGAAATTGCGCAAAGTGTTTTAAAACAGTGAGTAACGTGACAAGAAGAAAATTATCTACTGAAACGCTCAAATAGTGGCATATCACAACATCGGTAAAAGTAATCGAGAAATTGCTAAATTACTGAAATTAAACCGTAAAACCGATGTTAAAAAGTATCAAAGAAATGGCAGTGTGTCTAATAAACAGCGGCCCCGACGGTTAAAAATAACAACAGCAGCAGAAGATCGCGCAATAGTAATCACGAGCAACGAAATTGACGAAAACCAGAAATTGCTGAAATATTTCGCGTTCATATGTAGTTAGCGTCACCACGGTAAAAAAGCGTTTGCACCAAGCTGACTTGCATGACAGAGTTGCCATGCGGTTAGTATGCGCGAGAAAAAACAATGACTGGACGTTGGAAGATTGGAAGAAACCGACGAATCTAAATATTTCACCTTTGGTTCAAGCCGAAGAACACTTGTCCGTAGATCGAAAGGAGAACGAGCACTTGAATCATCAATTACACCAACAATACAACATGGAGGAGGATCAATCATGATTTGGGGTTGTTCTGGCGGTACCTTTGTGGGCGATTTGGTGAGAATAGATGGTATCGTTAGAAAAGAAGGTTATGGGGAGATTTTGGAGAGGAATGCCATCTCATCTAGAACACGATTAATTGATAAAGACCTCGTATTCCACACTGCAAAGATATACCATGAATATTTGAAGCAAAGTCTCCCCAATTCGATCGAGCTTTTGTGGGAGGAACTCGACTGATAGGTTCGAAGATCTGCTCCAAATTCGACAACAGCACTTCGGGCGCAACAATCGCTAATACTGGGAAAGGTGCTAGAGAAAATGCAAAGATTATGTGCGGCAGTAAAAGAAGCGAAAGGACACATTGACGAATCGCAAATTTAAGTTAATTTATAATTATCTTTGTTAGTAAATTGATAATGATTTAACAGTATAGAAAAAGAATAAAAGTATATCTCATTAGTTTTTGATTTGTTTCTGTAATATTTTAAAAGTGGGTAAACACTTATGGCCGGTAGTGTAACTCATAGCAGTAAATTAAGTATTGGTATTCAATTCGTAACATCACTACTTATAATTACTGAAATAAAAAAAAAGAGAGCATACAATTAAAAACACCCTGTAGAAACTAAACGGAGGTGCGGATTCTTTCTCGATGTCTTCGGTCTATCTCTACCGGATTATCTAGAGTGCGAACTTTTTCCGGAATCACCAAATCCGGAAGTCTGCGTTGGACATCATGAAGTGAAGGAAGCGAAGATAAGATCTATGAGACCAGGTAAGTTAAGTAAAAAAAAAAACTAACGTCCTGTATACGCGATTTCTTAAATCGAAAATCTTTATTTAAAAAAAAAAATCATGAATGCGATCGTAAAAAGGACACTCCTTTCGGACGCCAATGCGTCATAAAATTTGGAGAATGCAACATTTCCTTAAGGAATTTATGAGGAAACGCGAAAGAAATATGTAACTTAAATACTCTTTTCGCTTCCGAAAGGAAAGAAAAGCTAGAGATAATTCGAAGAAAAATTTTAATAACGCGGTAAAGCTTCTTTTTCTCATCTCGCGTGATGATATTACAAATTCGTGGTAATAAATAAAGAAAATCCTCCACTTTGAAATGATGAACTCGTGAAGATAACGGAGAAGAAAACGAGTGAAAATTATCTGTCAAAAATTACAATTCATTATTAATATTAGTTGAAATCGTCGAAACAAAAATTAATCAAGTAGAGTGGTGTCACAGAACTTCACCTATACGAAAATTCTCATTTAAACCCAGCCTGCCTGTTAGGGGGATTTACACCCAAAAAACGAAAGGTATTTGATGTGGAATTAATTAGATAAAAGAGAGAGAAGCAATTTGATACGAAGGCAGACCGACTTTGTTTTATTATTACTTTTTTTTTCAATAAACAATAAATTTGTCAGTGTGAAATGCGAAACTTACAGAGTATCTTGGATTTTATTGTAGAAAGTTAAAAGTTACAACTTTCATAATGAATACGTCGAATAAATTATTATTACAAACGGTCGTGAAAGCCTGAGAAACTATTTAAATAAAATTATTATTTGAATTGCAACTATACAAATGCGGATATTAATAAATTGTAGAAATATAACTAAAAAAATCTGTTTATTTTATTGTAGAAGTTTTTTGTAAGCACCTCACATTAATTCTCACTGATTAATCCATTATATTACCACGATTCTACATCCTTGAAATTTTCCGCAAATATTAGAGCTTTTATCTGGGAGACTATAAATAAATGTAATTTCCAAAAGTGTGTATACGCGAATTAATATAACCGCTTGTTTTCCGAAATAATGTGCAAAATATTCAACCATAAATATGGAAATGTATAGTAAAAATAAGAAAATCAGCAAATGGTATTTATAAAACAATAGAATATATACAACAAAGGCAAAAATGCACATAATAATCTATTATTTGACTTATCTGTCCGTTTTAAAGCATTTAGAACGTTTTATCGAATTTCATGCATATTGTTACAAATAATGGAAAATTACGGCTATTAAAAATGAGTAATAAAACTTTTAAACGTAGCTCTGGGAATTTCTACTATCACCATCACATTTTTACGACATACATTCAAACGCGGAGGTTTATCAAAATAGCGAAAACACTAAAGTTATTGCATTGCTAAATGTACAACTGTATGAAAATGGATACTCAATGGAAATTAAAAAAAAACAGTATATATTACACTGCCACAGAAAGAAGAAACCGGACTTTTAACATCTTGTAGACCCATTAGTCACAAGTGTTAGTGATTGTTCTTCAGTTCTCGGGTTCGTTGCCACTTCGATCTTCTTCAGAAGTGAACTGACTATTTTATCGTGAACCTGGATTTATTGTCATCTACCCTTCGATTTGAATTTGTGAAGAATGCCGATAACAATAATCTATCTTCTCTGTTGATATAGTTTAGATTCTTCTGTATTTCGATCACTTTTCGGTAGAACCTTCTCCAGTAATGTGGTTCCGAAGCTAATTTCCTACATTTGTCAAAGTTGATTCCATGTTTCATGTCTGTTAAATGTTCTGTTACTACTGATTTGTCTGCGAATTCATATTTTGTATCTCATATACGTTCTTTTAACCTGATGTTGATGTTTCTGCTTGAGTTTTGGAGTGGGAGATATAGGATCTTTCGGTGAAGATAATTTTTCGGGAGTATTGAAGATTACTGACATTGGGTTTGCTTAGTTTGTACGTGAATTCTTTAATGTATGGTAGGCAGGTGATTCCAGTAATGGTTATCGGTTCTTTCTGTTATTCTGTAGCTTGCTCTTAAGATGTTGGAGTTCAACTTCAAGGTGTTCTTTATCTGATATCATCTTAGCTCTATACACCAATATACTTAGGTATTTCACATTTTTGTGTTGATTGATGGTGAGACTTCGCGATTCATGTTGATCGGATTTTGGTAAACCTTGGTAAATCTTGGGTGCGTTATCGGATAATGTTGGGAGCTTCTTCTATTAGGCAGTGCTTTGACATCGAAGCCCACTAGAACGTAATTTTTCTCAATTTTGACATCCTTGCATTTCTCAATGAAATGAGCCGAATTTTTGTATGTCCCAGTTTTTCTTACAAGTGGTGGAAAATTCTAGACCAAAAAAATATATAGCAGATCCCACTGTTAATACAGCGATCTTTATAGGATATCCGTCTCTATTCTGTATTTTGATACTTGTTTTAATCATAATCCGATGTAGGTCATTAAATATACATAGATAAGGACTTAACTACAATATTTCCCTCTCCAAAACTGGTGTCAAATCTCTCTTAAGTTTGCGGTACTTCTTGTGGTAATATTTGCAACGTTTTGCGTAAAATCTGAAGACTACTTTGGTGGAAATTACTACAAGGGGTAGAAGAATAGTTAACAATTGAAAACGTATTCTCTAGAGCGATGACTACAAGTTTGAACTTTTTAAAACAAAACAGGAAGATTCTGTGGTACCAAGCACAGATGAAGAAGTGGCAACTATCAAAGATGAGGGTTGTAGCTTGTGTTAAAGCTTCCTAACAGAAAAGCAAGTCGTCCAGACAAATATACTGTGCACAACAAAATTATAGAATAAATTCATTAAATTTGAAACAATTAGAAAAAATCCTAGGGCATGATCAATTTCATTCCTTAAAAATGTACATTTCTGCATATATGTATTTTAAATTTCAAGTAATCACGTCCAAATTTTTGGAATAAAAGCCGCTTAATACGCTTTAAACAAGAGACAAAAATAAATGCTGTTATTCAAGAAATGAAATGATTATTTCCTTTAAATCAAATCTTTTCACTGAAGAGAGAATTCAGTTAATTCAACGAATTACAATGTATTAAAATTTTCGTTGAGTTGAACTGATTAAAATTTTTCTTATGATTTAAACAGGCAGGAATGATTGAATAAGTGAGATAGTTTTTGTTAAAATTATTTTATTTCGTTTAATTTCATTTGCATAAACAACTTGGTATTCAATTAACGATTTGCAAACAGGCTTGAAATATTCAACCAAGTGAGGTTCGTCTTATTCGCGCGCCAACTAAATTTAGCTATTATATAATCAATGCCAAGTAGAAGCTGTACCGAAAATTAAAGCAACATTGTATTGTATCTTCATGATACGTAGGAAGTTACAAATTTAAATCTCTTTGTTTGTGGTAAAGTGCACGCACCCGTAAAAAATATTTTGCTAATTCTTCTACAATTGGCTATTATTAAACACATTTTTTAGTAAACGGTTTTTTGTTAAGCCTTTAAAATTGCGTTTTATTAGTAAAGTAAAAGTTATAATTTAAGTTGTTCATATAACAAATTCCTTATAAAAACAATGTTTATCGTAAAGCATTGATTCATGTCACATACTTATGAATTTTTTTCAAACCAAGGAAAGTATATATTCACTAAAATGTCGTTTGGGTGTTGTCAGCGGTTTCGTTTTGGAGATACCAATAATAGAAATAAATTATGTCTACTAGCTACTGCTTTTATGACTGTTTAAACTTTGTTTTATCTTGCAGATGGCATCACTGTTGAAGAATCTGTTATATTCAGCACATAAACTTCTCAAGTTTAAGATTTAGAATTTTTAGTAAAGTCTATATCCACGCTTAAATTAATTTTATAACTTTTTTGCAATAAAGACAACTTTTTACTCGTACGTACATACCGACGATGGCAAACAATATTCATCGAAACGGTTTCTAACGTTTCTGTTATACACCAATTGTATTTTTGTTTGCACAAAAAGAAACGATGATTCTAATTCTGGAGTAGCAGCATTTATCTTTACTTCTTTTCATTAATAAAATTTATATTTTTCACTCCTTAAGCGAAAATATTAGGATGCGACGTATTAAAATTTCGACGGTACCATTCAAAGAATTAAATGATGTGAGAGAGACTTAAAATTGACGCAAGCATTTCTACAAAAAATAAACTGGTTGAAATTTAATAAATTTATACTGAAATAATAATTATTATTAAACACGCTTCCACATCCCCCAACAGCTTTTTGCTAATTATATAAATTATTATTGTGGTGCATCTTGAGAGATTCGTTCTCAGTATTCGTCATGGAGTGACAAAAACCACAGAAAACCTCAACTCTGAGAAATGGTCCCGGGGTTCGAACCCGGAGCTCTGAGACTGATAACCAAGCACGCAAGGCACTGAATTACCAGCGTCGAAATATTGCATAAAGTTTTTATCTGTAACCTCATCGTTTCCATATTTATAGACACACATTTGCTTGAAATTCTTCGCAAGTACATATTAAGGTTGTTATATGGAAAAGCACAAATAAACAAATTTAATTACGGAAAGCCGTATATAATTTCTCTACACAAACATATTCATATACATATACCGTTGACTATATCACTTGTATTTGTCCTGTATAAAATTTAAGTTGAAAAGAAATCTTTTATTAAAGATACTTTTTTGCTTTAACAGTTGACTCAGCAATTAAAATTTGAGGCGTTCAGTATACCGCAAATAATAAGATCGACAAGAAAGGGAAGTCAAAAACTAATTAGACAGTTTATTTGTCAAATTAATAGCATCGGCTTTTACAGGATAAGGTTTCCGTGCTCAGTCTCCGGTCCTGCTTCCTAAATTAATATAAGAGGTTTTAACGTTAATCAAATTCAAATGGCTTAGGTAATCGTTTTATGTATTTAAGAAATAACAAGGGGGCGGTTTCGGATTATAATCTCGCTGCTGGGTTTAATTAGAGCAATGTGGATTTGTTAAATAATATTTACATAACTACCGAAATGAATTTGCCTAGCGCTTGGCCCTTTTTCTTTTCACTTAAGCAAATCTAGCATGCGGTTCTCGCCAATTCCTTTCACATTCGTTTCCGTAATATTTGCGCGTATATGTTTCCAATTTATAGTTTTCATTTACAAAGATAATAGGATTCTGTAAAATACCGAATGGAAATGAGATATATTTTAAGGGATTTTCTTCTCCACACATTTTATTTTATCACACCTCTGTCAACAAAAATAACATATATTTCGGAGAAAGTGAATATATTCCCGTATTTGTATTTTATTGTTTTATTGTGTTAGAATCACAACGTACGCATTTGTTAGACACTCTCCATAAGCGCTTATTAAGGCGGTCGAACGCAAAAATGTAACAGTACAGAGGTCTCTATCATCACATACACTAGAGTGACAGAATAAAATAGACACCCACTAATTAAAAAAAAGATACTATTCTCGTTATATATACAAAATATTTTAAAATTTTTAAATTAGACTAATATTTTGTCGATCCACCTTTACTTGCGTGGAGTGCTGCGAGTCGCCGTGGCATAGAATCTATTAAATGATTAATGGTGTCTTCTGGAATATTTAACCACTCTTCTGTAACAGCTGCCACGAGTTCTTCTTTATTGCTGGGTTTTCGGGGTCGTTTCGCCGTATCTGTCTGGATTATGTGCCAAACATTCTCTATCGGATTCATGTCTGGTGATTGGCCTGGCCATGGTAAAATCCGAATCCCCTGTTCCTTTTTCCATGTGGTTGTTGTTCTTGCTTTGTGACTGGGTGCTCCAGCCTCCATAAAAGTGGCCTCTTCTTTAGATAAAATGGCGTTGTCGAATATCGGTAGTAGTCCTTCTGTTAATATTTGGGTATATTTTGCCGCATTTATATTTCCGTCGCAGATTACTAATTGCGATCTTCCACCATACCATATCGCGCCCCACACCATGATGTTCACACCGCCGTATTTCACCGTCTGATGCGAAAATTTGTCGTCCAGTTGCTGTGACGAACGTCTCCATACCCACGTACGACCACTATCACTGAATTGGCAGTATCTGCTTTCGTCTGAAAAAATGACAGACCGCCAAAACTTTTCGGGCTTCGTTCGCATTTCGATTGCCATTCGACGCCGTTTTTGAAACGGCGTAAGGAGAGGTTTTTTCTTTGCCACCCTTTTATATATCCCCACACTGTGGAGGTATCGCAGAAGGGTGCGCTGACTTTTCTGTGAAGTTGCCGCAAGCTCAGCTGTACTTTTTCGCGGTTCTCTTAACACCTCGCGCACAAGCACCCTTTTATTTCTTTTAGAAGGTCCGGCACGACTTGGTCTCGGCTCCACTGTTGTTTTTTCCTTGCGTTCAAATTGTGTAATCACACGATTAACTGTGGACAACGGAATATTTAAAAATTTACTTATTTCACGTAGCGAAGCGCCGCGTTCACTCTGGTCAACGATGCGACCCCGGGTGTAGTCGCTAATATCACTCGAACCTAGTAAGCGAGGCATGGTTATAACGATACTAAACTATGAGGAATTCCTTCCGATACATCTACCCCTACACTAATGACAAGAGAAAGTTCTTAATTCGTTCTTAGAATTTAGCCGTTTACATATTTATACCGCTTTACCTGGTGTCTATTTTATTCTGTCACCCTAGTGTAAGTGTTTCATTCGATGCGATGATATCAATAAATTTTTAAGTTCTGTATTTGATATTGCGTTGTAGAATAATTACGTGTGTTAAACAGAATAATGACAGCCTGATGTTCGTTTACCTTGAAAATAAATTTATCGAATACTCAAGGTCTTTATTATTCCAAAAATTTGCATAAAATAGAGCATAAAATGTTAAAATGCTCAAATTGAAACAGATTTATAAACTAGTCATATTAGTATTCGTATATATCAAATCAATTCCCCGAAATCGTGTTGATATTGAAAATACATAGTCTTCCTTTTGTATAAAACACATAACAATATACCCATTTTTGATACGCTGTCCAGGACTTACCTGAATAGGCTTTTGTTCCCTTTCAGTTTTAATATTTCATACAAGTGCAATACGGATTTATAATGCATCTACCACAAGCTAAAAATAAACAGCCGACTAGTTATCAATAATTCATTTAATTACAGCTGTATTGTTTGCCTGCTTTATATTATTCATGGATATTAACTATAATAGTAAACGAAACCAAACAAAAGATCGGAAATACCACGCTAATAAATGTTCTTTCTTCTTGTTTGAACCAAATAACATATGTACATTACATGACTGTTTGCAAAATTACTTTGAACATGGTGCTTGGATCATACTGTGTCAAGAAAATTCACATTCAACAAGATATATCTTAGAATTAACGAGAATGATTAATTTTAGAGTGTTTAATTGAATGTGTATACAATTTAATATTATCCCCTTCTTCAGAATGCACACAGAGTCTCCGATTACTGGTAACAATTCTGAAAGTCTTGTTTCGTTAAGCTGTCCAGCACTTACATCGTGATTATTGTACCGTAATGGGAAATGTAGGAATGGGAATGTGTTTTCCATTCCCGTTAGAAGCCTTGGACTGGTGCGGATGTACTGGAATGTTTTTCTCTGTTAAAAATTCTCTATACGGCAATGAACTGTGGCTGGAGGGGCATTATCGTGAGGTGGCAATTTCAGGTCGCACATGCAAAATTCTTTTCCTCAAACGTTCAAGAACCTCGCAATAAAAGATTTGATTCACGATTTTTTTATAGACAATTTCACAAGAATGCATCGCGATAATGCAGTAACAGCTCATTGTCGGTTAAAGAATTTTTGGCAAAGAGAAACATTTCAGTACATTCACACCAGTCCAAGACTTCCAGCATTGTTATCAAGAATGCAAAACTCGCTGGAAACGAGGTGTGAATTTCAAAGGAGCATACTTTGAAGGGAACTATATTAAAATATTCAATTAAACACTTAAAAATAATCATTCTTATTAATTCTGGCACATATCTCGTATTTGAATAGTAAAATACCATACGTTCTTTTCTAGTTAATAAAAATGGAAAGGTAGACGATTGAACATTTATTATTGAAGATTATGTATGTATTATTATCGTAAAGAAGATATAAGGAAAGGCATATCAATAATCAAATTTATAATTCAAGATGGCGATGGATCTCAAAAGATATTTATTAAGGCGAATACTTAGTTCTTTCAATATAATTGCAAAATATTAATTGTATTATAATTTTCTGCTAACCCTGTATAGAAAAATTCGATACATCCCCAGTTCATGGTAGATTGTTTATATTCAGATTGTTTCAATTAACTTAACTTCAAAGGTGCCTTAGACTCAACAAAAAGAAATCCTACTCCATATTTGTGTAAAAATGTTTCCAACGATACGAAAGGCAGTCAACTAAGGATTCGATTCCCTTTAATTACAAGCATTTTCCTTAAGGGGGAAAGTTTTTAAATAAAAAGCAAAAGTTAAAATGGCATCCCTAACAGGGCTTTTTTTAATACCGCCTTTGTCCTATCTAAAACCAGCGAAAAAGAGAAAAAGAAAAGCTATATACGTCATACCTTTCAGAAAATAATCCCCGTCTTACATTTAAAAAACTTCTACCTTCACAAAGGTTTAATAGGACGTATTACGTGGGAATTTAAAAGGAAAAGAAGCTTTATTTAAGAAATGGGCCATTGGTTCCAATTTAAAGTCAAAAAACGGAAGTAACATCTGTTGTGTCACATAGTGTTTTTTATATATTTATTTTGAAGTCTGCACTTCTGGTTTCCAATGCGATGTTAAACGCTGCATTCCAACCGATTGGTTATGTGACGGTCATATTGATTGTAAAGATCAGACAGATGAATTGAATTGTAAGACGTGTGGACCAGACATGGTACATTGCGGCTCAAACAAATGCATGAGCCAAGATTGCATGTGTGATGGTAAAGTCGATTGCCCGCTGGCACAAGATGAAAGAAATTGCAGTAAGATTATTCAGCTCTACTTTAGCATACGAAATCACCCAAAATATTTTTTTTAGTACGGTTGAGCGAAAGAAACGGTGACGAAGGAAAAGGTCAATTGGAAATTTACAGACCTGATCAGCAAAAATGGATGCCGGCTTGTATTTCCTCGTGGAATTCATCTTCTGGAACCGCCATTTGCGGTTTATTAGGATATTCGTGAGTTTCTCAATTTGAATTTGAAAGATAAAAAGAATAATTTGATTTTTAAAATTAATATTGTAGCACCAACAATGGAAGTAGATTGATTAAAGTGAGCGATTCAAGCGTTTATTATTCAATGCAGGAAACTACGCAAATATGGCGCAATCATCAAAATAAAAAACCGAAAAATTTGCTACGTGAATTCGGTTCTTGCAGGGGAAAGACTTACACCGCAGTTGAGATAACTTGCACCAATTATAGTATGTAGAACTTGCTGTCCTTCATTTTTTATTTTTTAATTTTCTGGTACGGTTTCCAAGATATAAAAAATTTTGGAAACGTGTAAAGCTTTCGAGGGTTCTGGGTAATCGAATACTTAAAGAAAGTATATGTTGTCCTTATATCAAGGTATTTTGTATAAGTAAGTAGTGTTTAACGTAAAATAATTTATAGTTTGCGGAAAAACTCGTAAATCATACGCTGAGACCAGAGTCAAAAGAATAGTCGGTGGTCGGACTGCTAAGCCGGGAGATTGGCCATTTTTAGCTGCAATTCTAGGAGGACCAGAAGAGATATTTTATTGTGCTGGTGTACTTATAGCCGATCAATGGGTTTTGACTGCCTCGCACTGTGTGGGAAAGTAAGCTTGATATGATTTTACGTTACACTTTACATCTTTATCGATTACTTACACGTTTTCTCCCCTACGATACTTTAGCCACTCAGATGTGTCAGGATGGACAATACAGTTAGGTATAACGCGAAGACATGCTCACTCTTATTACGGACAGAAGATAAAGGTGAAAAAAGTAGTTCCCCATCCGTTATATAACGTAGACGTGGCACATGATAATGACGTAGCGCTCTTCCAAGTAGGTTAACAATAACTGTTTATTTTTATTGCCTTATATCTACCTTCAATGGCTTCAGCTATCGAACCGCGTTACCTTTCACGAACACCTATCACCTGTATGCCTGCCAGCAGCAAATAAAGTACTATATCCAGGCACCTTATGTACCGTCATTGGTTGGGGAAAAAAGGAAGATACTGGTAGTATGTATCTCTTTCATTTGTTACATACAGGGTGCGTCTAGAAATCATCAACAGATTTTTAAAAGAAATATTTTCTTCTTATAATTCTCTATTAACCTTTTGAAATTTTGATTTTTAGAATAACCCTGTATATCTAACTAATATTTAATTTTACTTATTATTGTGTAAATTTTCCGATTATTGAGTATTATTTCTATTTTCAGAATATGAGCCGGAAGTAAACCAAGTGGAAGTTCCTGTATTGAATCGCAATTTATGCAATTCCTGGTTAGAAGAACGCGAACTAAACGTGACCGACGGGATGATATGCGCGGGTTACAAGGAAGGTGGGAAAGACGCATGCCAGGTATTTAAGTTTTTCTTTTCTTCTTATTTTTACAGGGGTTTAAAAGCACGTCGAAAATCTATTATTTTGCAGGGCGATTCTGGCGGACCTCTACTTTGCCGAGACAATAAGGATGGTCCTTGGTTCGTAGGTGGTATAGTAAGTTGGGGTATTAAATGTGCTCACCCTCATTTACCGGGTGTTTACGCTTATGTTCCAAAATATATACCTTGGATCTTACAACAGATGCAGAATTTTTCCAATTAGATGCTAATTATTTAAGAAACAAGATGACAATAATTTTCTATATGAATGGTACAAATTATATACGGTACAAGGTTTTCTTTTGTATGCTACTTTACCACTTACAATCAAAAAGGAAAGCAGAAAAATTTTGATTCAATATTTGGCGATTTCAAAGAAACAAAATAGAAAAAGCAAAATATAATTGAATTATAAATGACAGAAATACAGCAGTAAGCTTTAAAAAAAAAAGATAAATAAATAAAGAAAAAACACTAAGATTTAGACAGATGCTACGCACAATATCTAGAGATGATCCTATATAGTGATATAACTTGACAATTCATCTAGTGTTCCACTGGACCGCTACTATATGTGATCTGTTTTTACAGCTTTATTATATACATTTTTGCAATTGGCCCCGAAATTTCAGTAGAAAATTAATAGCAGAATTATTATACAAAAAAAGGGAATTTCGTGGACAGTTGTGTTGCTTCATATATTTTATAACCTTAGGGAAAAAAGAGAAAAAAATAATAGTTTTCTATAGATTTATAACATTGTTATATATAGTAAGAATTTTCAATAGAGGATTGAAATTGATATAAGAAGCCTATCTTCATCTACATCCAGACCTCAACTTCCTTTAATTTTTTGAAATCATAATCACCAAAACCAGAAATGTGTTAATTTACCCAAAATCCTACAATAAACTCATCAACGTGTCTCGAAATTTGAGCCAAAGATGTTGAATCTGTAATACTAACATACGAAGATGCGTTAGCAAAGTTTCAGATTTAGCTTAAAACCACGTCAGCTTTATCACCTTGGGCTCTTTTAAAGTTGATGAGGATCCGAAACAACAGTTTTAGTGTATTCCTATACAAGGTGCTTCGTAACATCATTTTTTAATTTTGAAGGGCAACAGTACCCGTTAAACTAAATTATTTAATACAAAATATTTGGGGGTTTTTACATTAATGATATTCATATTTACTTACGCGTGTTACTTATTTTATTTCCAAAAACTTTTAAATAAAATGAACGCATTAAGTTATGAAGCGCCTTGTGTTTAAGAAATTATTTTTTTTTAATAACTTAAAGACGATAAGTAAGTGCCTTCTATTTAATTTTTTTAAATCTTATCTCGTATTTATTTCCATGAAAGAATATTCTAAAGTAATTGACTACGATTATATTAAGATTTAATGTTTTTATCCCTTACATTTAGATTGGAGGCGTTTTATATCAATTTCTATCCTTTTATAAAGCAAGTTTGTCTGAGTGTGGTGGTGTGGAATTTCCTAGGAACAATTGAAAAAAAATGTGGGCAAATATTGGATTATGCTTAACCCCCAAAATTAACTTTAAAACATGCTCACATAAGAATGAAATTTATAGCAGTATACTGGTGAAAAAGAAGGATCATGAATTAGAATTAATACTATATTATAAGCAAGTGATAATAAATAATGTAATACTTGACAATATCATAGGACAATAACGTATTAAAATAAAAAGAAACTGTAATATTATTATATACACAAACAGTTTGTAACTTTATCGAATCAAAAACAGGCTTGTTTGATAATAGGAATAAATTAATATTTTAATAGAAATCATATCGCATTCGTGAACATCTTCAAAAAATAATATACAAAACACTACGAAAACAACTCATTTAGATATTAGGCGAAAAAGAACTTGTTCAATTATATTCTAGCATTCTATGTGCTTCCATAAATAAACAAATTGTAATTACACTTATGTTGAAACGAAGTAGTAGTCAATATAAACATATTCAAGCCATTACAATGTTTTTATTAGAAAATAATACAGAATTAAGAGCCCGCCAAAATTGAAAAAAGAATCTGATTGTGGTGAAAAGAAATAAAGGGGTAATTCAATTTTCTTTTCTATCATTGATTAATGCGCTGACATCTGTTGTAATATGGCCAAACTAGGACCTTATTAATATCTATTTTGTCGTTTAGGTGGCGGTTAGATTTAGAAATATATACTATATGTGTTTTTAAATGTTTATAGCTGTAGATTTCTCTCATATCTATCTATCCATTTATTTAGTATATAATTTATAATACAATATTTTTTTGTCAAATAATTAGAGTATTGAATTAATATATTAAATTTGTGATCCGCTTTCAATGTGATTTGTAATAAATTTTACTTTAAGGTAGGTGCCAAATTAATTTAGTTATAGTAAGACTTTTTTGTAACCCTAGTTTAGCAACATAACCTCAAATTAGCATAGATACCCTAGCAGTGAAATTTCCCATTCACCAATTAATATGTGTGTTTCCCCTGCATTACCTGATGAAATTAATTGTAACTTAATCGATATGTGCAAGATATATGTGTTGTTTGTCATTGTTTAGTTGTAAAATGTTTAAACAAAAAAAAATTAATGTCAATGTTATTATAAAGCCAATTTAATCACAATAAAGTAAATTTTGATGTTAAGTGAATATGCAAAAATTAAAGACATATTCGTAACTGGTAAATCGTAATTTTATTCTTTGTGTTTGAAAAGTCTCCAATCATCCGATGATAATTCATCAAGCTCATTGTCACTTCCTATAACAGTACAACATAATTTTCTATGGACAAAACGTCGTAGGTCAAGTAATAATAATAACCCGATCGTTAAGTGAAATGATTGATCGATTTTCAATCTGATTGCGTTTGAGAAATTATCAATTTACTATGTAAGTGCATTTCCGGAATAAAAGACCCACGAATTAGTTATAGTGAGCATTATACTCTCGAGAATTATATAAAACTAAAGGTGGAACGTAATACAATACTCACAAGCTGTAGATAGATAAGTAAATCTTCATTTACGAAGCGTACTGTTGCAATTGCTTCAACACTATTGTTTAAAACTCATTCCAACCAACGCATTGTTTATAAATGCGTTAGGGATAGATAATTTACATTTGCTTGAAATAATACTGTGTATTTACATAATTATATAGGTTTTAAGTCAATCTTTGCGTTTGAACTAAATAAATACAAGCGCAATTAAAAGTAAAGTTATTGAAACTCTTTTCTAAAAACAAAAACTCCCCTTGGGCAAATATTATTGTATTTAATTGAATTTCCATCATTCTCAAACAAAAGCTGTAAGAGGATGGACATTACTGGACAATGGTCATTTGTCCCTGGAGACTATAACACGCATAGAAATTATGTAACACCCGAAGAGGGAATTGGGGGATGAGAATTTAATAATAGGTCATCTCCAAAGAATAATAGTCTCGAAATCGAGTCGAAAATCAGAAAAATATTATTTTAAAACGATACGTGACAAAATAAAAATTTCCCGAATTTACCCAACACCCGGTGACAACATTATTTGGCTCCCATCTTTAAGTAAGAACCCCTTGCAATGATTTGAAGAGGATGGAAAATGGACAATGGTCATTTCACGCCCTATACATGTATTTATACAGAAAATGCTTCACATCTGGCTTATTCACGGACAATAACTTTTGACAATGTAGTAATATTGATGCAATAATTTAGTTTAACGTTCAGAAATTGACAGTTTCATATTTGTTTTATTACTGCCGCTCGTCTAATACAATCATTACGAATTCATAACTCACGTTTCGTACAATTCTCAAGCCTGTATAGAGCACGAAACGTTTTTTTTTGTATTCAAACGATTTTAAAACGTAAAATCGATCCCCTTTCATTACAAAAGAGAACGCGTAAGCTATCCTTTTTTAACTTATAGAATCGAAACCATTTCAAATTGCAATTTAGGAAGTAATTAAAATATATTGTCGCCAGTTCTAACACTTATATATGTTCGAATGTCATCTGTCCATCAAATCTGAATGTAACGGATTGTAATTTAACCCCCTAAGTGTAAAATTTTTAATTGATTTCAATGTAAAAGGGGTACGGAACGATATATTGCCAGTATAAAAGGAACATGCAAAACGAAAATATAGACACTCACCGAGTTGCTGAGATATTTTAAGGAAATTCTTCTGGAACCTGGAAAAGAAAATTCGAAAATTAGATACATTTAATTTGAAGTTAATTAATTTAACGAAATTAATTAAAAAAAAAATTGGAAATTGCAAGAACGAACATGCTCTAAATTGTGACGAAATCAAAATAGCTCCTCCAATAGGAAAGCAGCAAATCGAATCCAAAACCGACGCTAATTCAAATTACAAAGTAGAAAAATTATTTATATTTAAGTCTAACCCAAAACTCATACGGGATTTCGATCAAAAATAATACAAAAGATTTTGTTATAAATGCAATCAATTACGATATCGATTACGATAAAAAAGACTTACATTCTCGATCCAGCTTCTGTCTTATCACTTTCATACGCGATATTTTCCCGAAAAAAGTAATTTTTCGCACGGCACAGTCAATTAGACCACCAATTCGCACTCTCGGTTAATAAATCGTTTCTTTTTCGATTGAAAAATCGCGAAATAAGCAGAGCGAAATATCTTTCTTTCAAACGGTTGCCATTTACGCTTAACGCTAAACGACGCATGCGTACTCAGCAGTGTGCATTGTTAGCGCCAAATGTGATTCGGATCTCGCAAAAAAGTGCATATTGTATTAGGTTTATGCATGCAACATCTTGAAAAATCGAATAGAATAAACTCGAACATCCGCTAAGAATACATACAAAAAAGTGTTGGTGTTAGGGTACGTTTTTTTGCGTATTAAGACATCTTTCGCTTAACATACAGGTATTAATTTTACATTTCGTCAAGATGCTTTGTAAAAATTTGTGGAGAATCGATTTAACACGTTTTGATAGTATTTATAATTATACAGGGTGGTGTCAATTGCTTGAAATTGATTGTACAATGAGAAAGAGAATATTGAAAGACTATGGAATATTAAACTTACATTCGACTGAATTATTTATTAAAAAAATCAATACTAACACGTTTAAAATCATTGGTCACGTTACACTAAATGTAATTACGTATAAAATTCTAACAGCTCCTCGTACATCAAACGTAATTTCAATGTAAAAGGAAATTATGCCCAGGGGCGTATTCAGGAGAAATGTTGCTTCCAATTTTACAAGCGCAAGTTAATATTTTTCAAACGTTTTAAAACGTTTTGAGGTTCTCGAATAAAAGAAAGATGATTGATGTTGGCGAGGTGACCTGATAAATATGGATTTGCTCGTGATATTTTCGATTCGAAAGAAAAACAATTCGACTACGGTACTTAATCTTCAACTTAGTAACGATGTGACGGTTCCATTTTGGTCACGTGCCACCTTAGAATGGAGACAATAGGCAAACGATAGGCATACGCTGAACACGCGCTCGTTACGTCACCAATTTTCTAGACTCCTTTCAATATAGTTCGCTGAATATATTTTGCCTGAAAAGCCATTAAACATGATTCATAAGTGATCTAATATTTTTTTTTCTTTGTTAAGTGAATAAGCGCCAAAACGGTTTTGGAATAAAGTTAGTATTAGCATATTAGTTGCTTATTGGGGTGATTACTGATTAAGGCGTTTGATTTATCAATAAACGTGATCTGTTTGTGTGAATGAAGTTATTAATTAATCTAATGAACGATTTGCGTAGAACGTATTATGATTTTATTAGATATACCATACGGAATTTATTAATTATTATAGAATATATTTGTAAGTAAAGGAATGAAACAATTGAATTTTTCTAAATTAAATCATTTTTATTTCACATTACACACGTATAAAAAAATAAATTATAATCACAGCCATAAAATATAATGCAAGACATATAAATTTCACTGCAGTTTACATTTAAACGATTCCTCAATACTCTCGTTGTAGATATTTTGGGTATATTCCCTTAAAAACTGTCTCCCTGCTTCAGTATTCGAATCAATCTCCAAAAACGTGGTGACCGTTGAAATACTTTGCCGAGCTGTTGGTGGCATATGATCGTAATATTTCCTTCTCATACATCTTTGCCTCATAATGTCGCCGACTCCTTTTAGAGCCTATTAAACATAAAATAAAACAATTAAAATATATTTGGCAAAAATTTAAATCATAAACATACCCTAATGCAGCTATAAAAGGTGTTTGCGATAAATTTTCTCATCAAAATCTTCATACGTATGATATATATCGCACACAGCGGACCTGATATAATGAGAAATAATATCGTCGACCGCTTTATATAATCGTAGGTAGTTCCCCCACTTCTCTATGTAAGTACATGTGTGTATAACTAGGAAACACTTGACTCGGTTACCCTCTAATCTACCCTCCGCATATTTGATATTATATTAACCCTGTGAGAGCGATTATGTTTGTGAAATTTTCATTTTCACACGGTGTATAATTTAATTACTTCCCGCACGGACATTTACACGTAACTCCTCATATCTCAAAAAAGAACTATTAGAGAGATCACGGATTCTTTCTTTTACCAATTAAGTTGATGTAATTTATACGAAAAAATATTCGAAACATCCACGTTAAAAAAATTAAAGTCGAAAAAGAAGGTGATGAGAATTACGGCAATCGATTCCTAGGGGTCCGTTTTGATCTGCAAGAATACTCCTGGAGATCTACGAGAATATATTGTGACATTCAATTTGATTTCAATGAGAGCTTTTAAGAAAATTAAGCCACAAAAGTTGAATACTGAGGCACTGATACACTGAAACACATCACCATTTCGCTAACCACAACACTTCACTAAAAAAACTGGATCCATAGTTTAGATGTAGAAATGTGTGTCCAGTTTGTTTAGTAAAGACTTGTGGTTAGCGAGGTGATGAATTGTTTCAGAAATAAGACAAGGGAGTATAACAGAGTAATACAGAGATATCCCAAAAATCGAAATAAACGCAATTTTCGTATCAAGTGAATCTAAATTTATACCAACAGAAAAAAATTGTTGCATTAACCATCGAACTGTTAACATTATTTATTTTTTAATACAGGCAATGCGTTTTAAGTGTTTGTTCAGTACGTAGAAAAATGTTGAACTATTTTGAATAAATGAAAAAGTTAGTAAATTGGACCTATTTTGCATGTTTCATATTGTAAATGAAAAAGTAGATTAGATAGCAGAATGACACCTACGAAAATCGATTCTATGCGTCGAATTTTATCTAGAAACATGTTTTTAGTGTCTTCATTCCTTGTGGAAACTGCAAGAGAATTTAAAGATGATTTAAAGTATCTAGCACTATCTAGTGGTATTCGAGGGTACCTAGTAAGCCTAGTATAGCTATTTTTTACTTCAATAAAGGTTTAGTTAACTTATAAATGGCTCGAGTGAAAGAATGAAGATTAAATTAGCCTATTTGGTTGATGGGTCGTGTAAATAGTCTTCGTAATAAAAATATTCCAAAATTTATTTTCTCCATCGCACGTAGTAGCTAATGTTATTGTAATTATACATCAATAATATTCTTAACACCTACTACTATTGACCTGCCAGCAATAACTTATCTAATTACTAAAGAAATGCTAAACAGCCATCCTTAAAACGTTCAATAACGTTGTTCTTTTTTATATTGTGATCTGGCTGCAATTTGTAGACCCTAGAAAAGGTGACAAAAACTATTTCAGAGGTGATCTAGCACATTTCTTTATTCCATTGATAAAAGTAAGAGCATACAATAAAAAGTACATAGTATTTTTTACACGCACATGTAAATAAGAGCGTTTTGGTAAATATGTTTTCAAATATTATATCGGTGACGTTCCTTTTTTAGCTGTAACATTTGTCAATGTTACGGCGTCAATGTACACGATATATTAACGGGTGTATGTGCAATTATATCCTTTTATTGGTCATTAGTCTATGTATCTAAATATACAGTGCAATACGAAATGCTAAGAATGCATTTTTTTGGTGGATTGTGAAATTAATAAACGTGATTACCATTAATTTAACTCTATGCGAACAATGTACAATATTGTTCAACTTTAATATCGGGAATCTGAAAAGCTAATCAACTGTAATTGTTTATACATTATATGTACATAGATTTTGTATGGAAAAGTAAAAATATAAACACTTGTTAATAAAAACTTGTTGGTAAAAATTATAGACAATTGTTAAGAATAAATTAACATCATTTTTTCTAGATATGATATAGATATAATATAAAAAAAATAAAATCACATTCAATATGTTTACATAAACTGTGAAGGTATATTCATAACACAAAGAATAAAACAAATGTAAAAGTCTATGGCAACCTATTTTAGACAAAACAAAGGAAACCAGAGGAAGTTGAAATATATACAGATATACAGGATATAAGGAGTACTATAAAGAGGTAATTGACATCTAATATTTCTTCTAGATATTGTGATAAAGGATTTATTAAATTTAAATAGATATCTTGTGATAATTCAACGTATAAATCACAAATATTCTAAGTCTGTTGTAAATTTATGCGGTCCTTTTGTAGATTAAATTACTTTACCCTGACTCTCAATACTTTTTTTTATTATTATTTCAAGCAGCCCTATTTACATGTATAAATTATAGACTTTTTCTTTGAAACATCCTATTCACTACGTCGACAAGTTTTGCATTGCATGCAACGTGTTTTAAATGAGAGAGAGGTATAAAAGATACCTGACATCAGAGTTGGATATGTGTGTACAAGTTTTCATGTTAATGCAGGTGGTTTGATAATTTCTCTAATCGACTTGCATATCAATTATATATTGTTGAAGGTGTTCTATGCGGGTAAAGAAGTTTAATGTTGCTTAATACTGCGTAAAATATTGTGTAGTACACGGTAGAACCATTGTACGTAATAAAAATTCATTGATTTAACTAAATAATTCTTGATATAAGGAACTACCTTCAGATACAGCGAAATTTCTATAGTTCCATATGAACTTTTGAACACAATTTTTGGTTTTCTTCTTCGGCAAATTATGCGTCAAAATTGATGCTGAAGTACAAAGAAATACAAATGCAAGAGAAAATAACATTAAAAAAATGTATTACATTTTATACAGAGAATGTTTACAATAATGGAAATTTTTATAGGTCCACAGAGTTAGACAAACATTTTTTTTGTTTTAATCCTACGTCCTTTATACCTTGCGGTGTCGGACTATTTATTTCTTATTTTTATCTTCCACAGGTTCCTGTTCTGAGCCAGTTGTTTGGCTTCAATCCATCCCATACTTAGACAAAAATCCCACGAAATTAGGCACTACCTTTCAGTGTAGAAAAGATTAAATATCTTCAAAAGCCTATTTATTGTTAAATATATATATTATCGAAGTGTACATATCAGTTAATAAAAATTCCCAGAGGTAAATTGCTATCCGAATTATTATAAAAGAATAGGGTTTTCAAACCGAGCCATAGCTAAGAAAATAAAACGATCCCATGATCTCATCAATTTTATAAAGCTGGGTAATTCCTACGGCAAAAATTGCTGGAATATTGACAAGAGAGGTGTATGCCAATAATTAACAATACGATAGCGATAATGAGATGTTGGAATGATATTCCTATTTCAACGTTGACCAAATTGATAGACAATATGATGGATGTTTCAAGTTATTTTGTATAGAGTCTACGAAGTTTAGAAAAAACTATAATCGTTTTTATGTACTTATTTTATTCATTAATTTTGTGTTAATGAACCTATAGAAAATTCACTGTTTTGAGTTCCTATTATTATATTCTCTTTATAAAATCTAATAAATTTTGTGAGAGAAAAACGTTATTTTCGTTTGCATTTGTGATTATCTGTAGTTCAGCTTTAACTTCAATGCATAATTTGCAGTAGATATTAAAAAAAGCAAATATTCTGTTCGAAAGTTCATATGGAACTATACAAACTTCGCTGAGTGTATAGAATCACTAAGTGACGGATTTTATTGACAATATTATTACTAAAAATAAAAATGAATATAAAAGCGATGATAAAAAAAAATAAAGCAGTTCCTCTATGACTTATAGATAGTAAATCAAGTTTTTAAAACAATTAGATTAGATCGACAGTTTCAAGATGTTTCAAACAATATCTTATTTTAAATCGAAATTCGACTGTATTTAAGTACTAACCTGACGTATAAATTGATATGTATATGCAAAAATCGTAAAATTTGACCATTAAAAACGAATAGCATGCATATAGGGCAAAACTGTAGCGTATACACGTGGGCCCTTGATGAGAGCCAGTCTCTTACCCATTTCCCACGTTACACTACCCCATGTGCATTTATAACCCCATACCACTACCCTAAAGCTAGCTACTTCAGCGTTATTTGCGTTTTAACTTTTACCACGTTCATATGTAATTAATTACCTCTAAAATCGAAATCGAAAGGGAAAAAATATACCGTTTCTGGTAGGGAATTTTGTTTAATTGCACTACGTTAACGTTTTTAAAATTTACACTTTAGAGAAGCCGTAAAAGCATTCTTCTCGCACGTGAGCTCGTTAATATTCGAACTTGCTCAGGCGTAAAAATATTTTTTCGCTCAAAAAAAAAGAGGAATAATTCCCGACGCGTGTCGAGCCTAGTTAAACCGAAAAATTCAGATTTCGAAACAAAGTCCCTTTAAGAATTCCGATTTTTTTTTTTCACGGTTCATATATCGCAATGTTTCACAAAACAGGTTTTTTTAATCCTGAAAAACTAAGGGTTGCAGATTCATATGTGTAGTTGTCAGATATTTCAAAAGCGAAAGCCAGTTCCGAAAATTGTTACTACCAGTTTTACTTGTTTGGAATGTTTGCAAAAAAACGATTTCGGCAGCGTCGAAAGGGAGGGTTAAAGAGCTTTTCAAAGGATAGTCGCGATGTCCATTCAAAAAATGTATTTGACCAACTACCATCAAAGGTGAAATAAAAGTGCTTCGCAAAAAAAATCATATAATTGTAAATGATTTTCTGTAGTAAATACAATTGGGTATTGAAGGAACCCCTTTTTAGTGAGATTTAAAGAGAAAAATTCTTCTTTTGTAAAAATAATTTATTCCTCATGTAAAAATAGGAAAAAATCACAATCATTTGTTATATAATTTTTTTTCTAAAACTATAGAGATCATTTTTATTATATTATGAATACTAAAAATTAAATCTAAGTAAAAATTAAATTTTAATAGAAAAAAACTATGTTTAATATATTTACAATAAATACAAAAATAAATAAGGTACATAAAAATGACTAAGATTCAAAATGTAGTGATATAAAGCAATGTGGCAAACTCTTTTCTTTCTAATACACAATCAATCGCAAAATTGAGTCTACACTTTTATGCATAATAAAAAACAATAACAAACAAAGATGGATAATACAAAATTACGCGTTATATTTTCTTTAAAACCTTCCTTACCCTGTTGTAAATCCTTCAGATATTTTATTATCCATTATGCTACCATACAATACCAATAGCAGACCAAACAAACATTAGAACATTGTTTAAGAAAATATGACAGTTAATAGTAAAGGAAATTCTAAAATTTATAGATAGTATAATAAACAATACACCCAAACGATTACAGACACCACCGCAATCACCCAATTTAATTGAAAAATTTGCGACTAGAGGCAGGAAAAGGAAGATATTACGCAGAATTTCATATTATTTCTCGATTATTGATGCACGTGTATGGCCAATTTTACAACTCACTGTGTAACACTTGAGGCACTCTACATAGGGCACTTTTCCTTTGATATAAGACGTTTTTGACATTAATTAAATTTCTTATGTCAGTAGGCAACTTCGGCACCCCACGGCCTATACGGTTTCATCCCTTGCGTACTTTGATTCGTCTGATTATAATTCTGATGATGACTAGTTGTCGGTATACTAAAAGAATTAACCGAATATTGATGGGGACTATATCCTAGAGCTGCAGATGTAGTAGTCGTTAACGGCGTTAAAACTGAAGTAGAAGGGGGTGCCAATCTCGAAGTATCCGTGGATGAAATAGTGGTTTGGGGACAAGAAGTGCTAATATCGTAATGAGACAATTCATGCATATTCTGATGGTGCAGTGGGGGTGGTTGGTGAGGTATAGGAGTATGATTGGTAGCCGGGGATGGTGGTAAAGGATTCGGTAAAGAATTCAACGGCGGGTAAGGCTGGGAGCTTCCGTAACTCCAAGGTCCACCGGCTTGTTTCGACGCCAATTCTCTTTGGGCGGCGCAACATTGTAAATGTGACGTTAGACGTAATCTCAAAGGATTTTGAATGTCTAAACCTTCGATTCTTTCGAGATAACGCGCTACTTCCGCTGCACATTCCCTAAATCCCATCCCGTGATAATCCATAGCGTACTTATGGGGATCATACGCTAAAGTATCGAGACCTGAAATTAAAATTTAAAACTCAACAATCAAAAAGAAAAAAAAAAAAAGAAAGAAAACGAACGCTATTTACAAATGATAATGAGATAAATAGCTTTTAGGGAGTCAGGTGAGTTACAAAAGGGTGAACGTGCGTGGGAAATAAAAGGCAACCAGGTGTCACTGGCTAGGTATCCGTGGGAATCATTGATATATCTATGTTAATCCACACTTGTTCCGCAATGTAAACCCAAAGCCATCTGTTTCTTGTTTTTTCGGATTTACGAATTTTTAAATAATTTTAAACAAATTTGTAACTGTACAAGTGCGAGTCTCGGGAAGTTAATAACGCAACAGGTGTTTCAATTTCCTTGTTTATAACCGACAAAACAGAGGACAGTAATATATTTTCGCACTGATTCGTCAATTTCTGATTTACTTTAAATAAATTATTGATTAAATTTTACCTTTAGCGTGAAGCATTTTAAGATGATCGACAGTCATTTGCAAAATCTCAGCTTTCTCCAGTTTAGCGGATCCTTGTTTCTCAAAAGCACTTGGTACTAAACGTTTCAACTCTGATAGCGATGTATTTATTCTATCCCTTCGCTTCTTCTCAATGACACCTCTCCTTTTCTTCCTTGAAAGCATCTGACAGCTGTCAGCGTCCCCGGGTGAAGTACATCTATCAAGTTAGAAAAGGAAAGTTTTGATCTCCGAAGTGCGGGTTTTGAATATGACTTACTGTTCCTTAGAAGATTCCTCCGAGAATACGTCGTCGCAGTCGTCACTCTCGGAAAGAGGTCTCTTCAATGGTCGCGAAGACACTGGCGCCCAAGATGCGGTGCTACTTCCCGAATATCCCCAATGCAATGGCGTATTTTGAGATAAGGAATGATCCATAATCGAACTGACCACTGTCACAAACGTGGAAGACACTTGTGGTTAAGACAAAATCGGAAATGGGCGCGTGTCAAAAATTCGGAACGTCGGTAAAACGCGTGCAAGACCAGTGGATGAATGAGTTCTACCACGTTCTACCCTGTTGATCTGACGGCTGTTCAACGTCGTTCTGGCACGTTTTTTCACCCCACTACCACTAGCTATATCCCTACCCCTCTTACTATTCGAACTTCTTACACGCGACTACCTACCCTCTTAGTTACTTACCCTCGTTTCAGGGACTATCCCTATCTTAGTCGGATGTGCTGCGTGTATACCCTACTAACCAAGTTTTCCCACACAACTTATAATAATCAAATAGAACGGCCGCGATAATCAGTAACCATACATTTCATGATTTGTTTGGGAATATTCCTTCCACCCCCTCTTCTATCTCAGTCGCTGGTTTTATCAATATCACATTTCCTTTACTTAAATTCAAATTTGAACGGCAATAGTAAGAAATAACAATGATTTTATTTTTTTAAATTACGCGAAAGAAATAAATTCTAAATTAATGTTATAGATTTTAATATTTTATTATTTAAACATGTCTTTCATTTATTTTATTCTAACAGATCTTCCTACATAAAAATTTAAATGTGAATTTTTTAATAGAAAAAGAATAGGCAATTGTATTAGGAAGCTTCACACATATAAACTTTCGGGTTAAAACTGTTGAAGGATATTTTGTATCTTATACTAATCTCATGAAAATCCAATCTAACACGGACAATGTTATCGATAAAGGAAAAGGATATATCCTTATATGGCACGTATTTTTAACATTATATTAGCTAATTTCCCTAATGTAATTTTTAAATTTCAAAATACATTTAATGTAACAGTATTTTGAATAGTGACGGTAGTCATATGCGTTAGACAGAGATTTCTCAAACCAATAAAGGAGGATAAAAGATTATCCGATACTAGGGAGAATTTTAGGCTTGTGTGTCGACTGGTGGGGTTTGTAGGGGTTTGTTTGTCGGTCTTGCGTGGGAAAGAAGAAGAGTAGTATGTCACACTGACGCCACGCGTCTAAAATGAATGGGTTTCTTATATCTCTGCACAGGATGATCCGATTTCGATGTTACCACATCTTCGATGAAAAAGATAATTGAGAGAAAAATAACGTCTTATTAATTAAGTAACTCTTTTCTCTACTAGTAATTTGAAAATAGACGACGATAGCTAATTAAAATGACACCTTACACTTCTGTTATTCTATTATTTCTTTTTTTTTTGTAAAAAGGATCTGCTAAGTATTGGGTTAGAAACAAAGGAATAGGGTTCCTTTGGAATGACTTCTGTGAATGTTACAATTATACATTTTTTGCATTTGTGAGTTGTGAACTTTAACTTTCTTAAAAAACAAATTAAGTGTATATTCTGTGAGATTTGTATGCGTGGCTTCAATTTTAACATGGAGAACATTATTATTTCCGAAAAGGAAAGAAAGCATCACAAGCTGCTGAAAAACGATGTGTATAGTGACGAAGGGAGAGACAGAAGAATTTGAAATAAATAAACGGGTAAAACAAGGAGGCTCACTGTCGACACCATTTTTCAACTTGTCACTGGAATATGTGTTACAAAAACTAGATAAAGGCACAATAAGAACAAAGGCAGGCCAACTAACACATGGGCTGAAAAGTCCCGGGCTTAAGAAAACACGGTTCTTTTGGTTCAAAATTAGCTTTATTCATCAACGTAATCTCCATCAAGAGCAACGCAATCATTCCAGCGCCGCTCTAACATTTCAATACCTCTTTTGTAGAACGATTTATCTTTTGCCTCAAAATAGGCCTCAGTTTCAGCGATAACCGCTTCATTCGTGCGAAATTTCTTACCGGCGAGCATTTTTTTGAGGTCTGCGAACAGCCAGTACTCGCTGGGAGCCAAATCCGGCGAATACGGTGGATGTGGGAGCAATTCGAAGTTCAATTCATGTAGTTTTGCCATTGTTTTGATTGACTTGTGATACGGTGCGTTGTCTTGATGAAACAAAATTTTTTCTTTGCCATATGCGGTCGTTTCTTTGCAATTTCGGCCTTCAAACGCTCCAATAACGCTATATAATATTCAATGTTGATGGTATTTCCTTCCTCAAGATAGTCGATGAATATTACACCACGCACATCCCAAAATACCGAGGCCGTAACCTTTCCAGCCGATTATTGTGCTTTCGGGCGCTTTGGACGAGGTTCACCAGTTGCTGTCCACTCAGATGACGATCGTTTTGATTCCGGAGTGAAGTGATGGATCCATGTTTCATCCATTATCACATACCGACGCAAAAATTCCGGTTTGTTACGTTTAAACATGGCCAAACACTGCTCAGAATCATCAACACGTTCTTGTTTTTGGCCAACAGTGAGCAAACGCGGCACCCACTTTGAACAGAGCTTTCTCATAGTCAAATGCTCAGGCAATATAACGCCAATACGTTCTTTTGATATCTTTACGATGTCAGCTAACTCATGCAACTTCACTTTTCGATCATTCAAAACGATTTTGTGGATTTTTTATGTTTTCTGGTGTTACCGCCTCATTTGGACGTCCACTGCGTTCTGCATCATCGGTGTCTCTACGACCACGTTTGAAGTCAGCAAACCAACGTTTTATTGTTGTTTCTGATGGAGCGGAGTCCCCATAATACTTTTCAAGCCATTGCTTCGCTTGAACGGTATTTTTTCCCATCAAGAAGCAGTGTAAAATTAATTATTAATTAAATTAATTGTTTTTGATCCATTGTTTTGAAAATAACAAAAGTAGCGTGACTCTTAGCACAATAACTCACAAACTAATGAATAGAATATCATGAAATTTTAACAGCTGTCTTTTGAAGGTTAGTACTAACTGAGAGAAAGGTGACTGCAATAAAACTAGCGTCATCTATGTGTTAGGCCCGGCACCTTTCAGCCCATGTATTATTTAACAGTCTCTGTACTAAAAATGCTTGGATGTGTCAAAAGTTTTAAAGTGAGTCATGTCATCTGTAAATTATATCAGAAAAATGGGATGACATAGTTGAAATAGGAAACTATACTTTTGAAGTGGTGAATACATTTAAATACTTAAGCGATGGCAGCGAAACAATGACAATGGCAAAGAAGCAAGAGGAAGATCTGCGAGTGCAAAAAAGAAGAATATTAAGAACAATACTAGGCCCGATAAAAAATGACAACAATGAATATAGGCGTAGAACAAATTGTGAGGTAGCAAATGAGTGGTATGGACGTGGTCAGAAGAATAAAGGAACTGAGAGGAAGATGATTGGGGTATGTATGGAAAGCTAGGAACAAAACTAAAATCTACAATATCCTGGAGTGGCAACCGGGGGGAAGAAAAAAACGAGGGCGACCCAGAATACCAAAACAAATGGAGAGTCATATGCGAGAAGAAATAAATGGAAGAGAATGGGGATTGATCTACCCCGCAGATTTTTTTAGATCTAGAAAGCTTTAGAAGCGACGATACCCCATTGGGGTGACTAGCCATTATATGTACGGTGATAAAGTTCTAAAAGAAAGCTAATGCCGGATGTGGTTTGATAAATTTCGTTTTCGAGAGTTTCCGCTCAAAGATGAACCATGATCTGGTAGGCCGAACGAAGTTGATGATGGTCAATGATTCATTAAAAAACTCGATATTTGGCTTCCTCGCGAATTAAAGGAAATTCATTTAACTCAACGCATTAACATCTACAATTTGGATCTCAAACGAAATGCAGTTGAACCTTTTTTTAAAACGGATAATCACTGGTGATGAAAAATTGTTAGTTTATCATAGCATCGAAAGAAAGTGATCATGATCTAAAGAAAATAAAGCAGCGCAAACAACATCACACGCTGAAATATATCAGTTTGGTGGGATTACAAAGGTATTGTGTGGTTTGAACTGCTCCCCAGGATATTAAACTTTGTAATTCAAGTAAAACGGCTAGATTCGTTAGGGTGTTGTAATTCAGTATGACAACGCTAGGGCACACACATCATTACTTTGTTGCCTACTCTATATAACGTTAAATATTCATTACAATTAATATTTATTTTCTTTCAAATGTTTGTTAATTCTTAAATCTTTTATATGAAAATATATACAATAGATTCATATAAAAAGTGCACTGCATTGTTGTATTTTATATTAAACCCTTAATCCATTAGCTACGTAATAGATTCTGTTCTATATAATATATTACTCGTGTTTTTTTTTTAAATTAATTTATTCGTATGCCTCTGGATATTCATTTTATTAGCAATAGCCAATTATGCTTGGCTTACCTCAATTATTACGTGAGTAATTTGCCAGTCAGATATTGCTGTGCGAGCTACACATTTGTAGGTATCCTCCAAGAGATATGAAACAATCCCACTTAATATTTTGACCCTTTTTTGTCGTGTGTGAGAAAAAAAATACAACGGTAATCCGTATACCTGCACACGTGACCTCTCTCCTAGGGTCTTCATATTTTTTTGTTAACCTTAAGCGGCGCAAAGAATAAGGGAAGAAATACTCGGAAAATATTTTCAAAAGACTATAAAATTATACTTTTTACCTCGTTGTAACAGGTTGGTCTCTATGAGTGTATATAACTGTACTTACATATATACGACTGACAAAAAAAAAATAAAAAAATAAGGGGATACTGTTGCTTTCATCCCAGTTTCTGTAACATGATATTTCGGATCCGTGAAAACCCTACAAAGGAAAAGGAAATAACAGTACTTAACTGCTTTGAGATGTATACTTTATACATTACGATGCACGAATATATTTTGTTTGTTTCCTGTTTTAATTTTTATTTAATTCGTAATTTATTTTGTGTTATTTTTTTATCTTTTCAGTTTTAATTTTAATCGTATGTTTTCGTGGATGTTCGGTCTCGGAACTTTAAATTTAAAATAGGTCCAACAGTATCGATATAAGCGCTAGGCACCGAGTACATGTGGTGTATTGAGTTGAAAATAGCGACATTATAAATCTAGATTTTATATGAAATTTTGTACGACATAGCAAACCCGGCCAACTATGTCGGGTAACACACAACCAAGACGACGAAAGGATAAAAAGAAGAAAAAAGGTAAAGAAATTTGTAATGTCATATACGAAATTCTTTAACCGTATTAATTCTTCTTCTATAAATACACCTGCATACATAAATTTCTAGTGAAAACTATTTTTAAAATCACAAGACGAAGTATACCAATGTCTAAGGTTATTATTTTAAAAAATCTCTAATTAAATCTACCGATTATTTCGTTTTCATTAAATTTAGTTTCATTGTGTTTTGAGGAAGATATTAATAGACGCATCTAAAAAAAGGAATTCACACGATTTTACATTAAATCTAGACGAACAAATCGAGGAAGCTATCGTACAATCTCAACCCTTGCCGACACCGACGATACCAAATGACGATACAAACATACACGTGCACAAAGAAAGGTCATTGGGGGGCGGGGTTTGCGCAAGATGCGTCTTCTTCCTTCTTATGATTATCATCAGCGTCATCATTGGGTTGACGATCACAGATTACCATGGCCAAACTGATGGTGAGCTTAAACCCTCTAAAGCATCCAAAAGATTTTTTCCCGCCAACAAGATTCTTTTTAGTCGAAATCCCTGAATCAGAATCTCGATTCGCGAGAATTTTCGAAGGTTGGATCGAAAAGTCGGGCGATACCCACGAAGATGATGATCATGAACATGCTCATTCCGATGAAATAAGTCATGAAGACGAAGAAGACCAAGACCACGACGAGGAAGATGCAGCTTCCGAGGAGGCTGAGGACGAGGAAACCGAAGAAATCGAAGAATCTCAACAGGAAGATGAAGAGGAGGAGTTAGAGGATGAAGAAGAAGTATCTCCCGAAGAATCTCAAGAAATCCAAGACGATGAAGACGAAGAGAATCTCATAGAATCTGAGGAGGAGGAAGAAGATATTCCTGCTGAGGAATCCGAGCAAGAAGAACAGGAGATTGCTCAAGAATCCGAGGAAGAATTACAGCAAGATGAAGATGACGAAGATCCAATATACGTAAAATCCGAAGAGAATGATGAAGATGAAGAAGAAGAAACTACAGAACCAGACGAGAAAGAAGATACTAAAATAAAGGTATTATATTTTTAACGCGCTAAAGAAGTGACCTGAACATGTGCTTGCATTCCCAGGATGATGAGCGAGAAGCAGACAATCTAATCGAAGAAGAGAATCCAGAAACAAATACTGCGAATAGTAAGTACCCAAAAATTTTTAAAAATCCATCTTTAAATCTAAAACAGCACACCCAATCGATAAAATTTACTCTTTTTCTTTTTCGAAAAGCGCTGTATATTCAAATACTTGAAGTTAGTTACGTATGCGTATATAATCGTTTATTATTAGATAGTTTGTAAGTCAGGAAATGCAGTAGTCTACGATGAATTAAAATGCCGCTGTATGTTCCAGTGGCAGCCAAAGTTGGCGTTGGGATATCTCTGTTCATTGTGGCATATGTTGTATTGGTCAAAAAATGGAAGACTGGTAATGTAGCATGCTATTATTTTCCATGTTGTTCTTTTTTTCTAAAAATAGGATTAATATGTATTTATTTTAAGTACCTAATATATTAAATGTTTTTTCCTTATCTAATTCGCTTATTTTGAATAAACAACTCAACTAATAAATACTAGCATTTCCTGATTATGGTTTTTTTTTGTTTGTTAAATTTATTACAATAGAAGCTAACAAACGCTTGAAGTTCGCTCAAAAACTTGTCGAAAAGAATTTTAAAATAGCCTGTAACGTGCAGATAAGCCATTTGAAGATGACACAATCAAGGAAGACCAAATACCATCAGATCTAACACGTCGAAATACATTTGTACCTCCTCCAACGTTAGAAGAAGTTGAACAAGACATCGAAAATCTCGAAGAAGGTACATACTATAATTATTTCATTTGGATGATTGCCAAAGTTTGAGTACATGCTCGCTTTAAAATAGTTTTTGCATATCATTCATGCTTGGAATTATTTTTGTCTAAAACGTATTTGTTTAAATAATTTATCAGAATATTCTGATGAAGAGGAAATTGAGGAAAGTGACGAAGATAGAAGAACCGTACCGGCTAGTAAAAGACAATATGAAGAGCTTAGGACAACTTATCACAGATCCCTAACACCTGATAGCGATAACGAGTATAGAAAGAAGAAATACGAAGAATCGGAAGATGACGAAGAAGGTGAAAATGAAGACGATGATTACGGTGATCATGAACAATACGAAGAAGAAGTTGAGGAGGAAGAAGAAGAGGAAGAGGAGTATGAGGACGATGAAGATGAAGAGCTGATGAAGAAATTAGAAGCAAGATACGGAAAATTGGACAGCAAATCTTCACAGAAATACGTCCAACAAGACGAGGATGAAGAAGTCGACAAACATTTCCGTTCGTGGAAAGATAAATCATAATACTTATAACCGTAAAGATTGTTATAAAAAAAGTAATGTTTTTATAAAATATATTTTATCGAAGAAATATATGCGATAAAAAGGAGGAAATTTTATAATTTGGGTTTGCTGCGTTATTTTAAAGATAAACAAAGAATCATTAACAATAGAAACCTTGCTTTAATCTTGTATATTCCAAACAGGTTTTAAAAAATCCGATAGCGAGTTTTCCAAACCCAAATCCGCACCTCAGAAAGCTTACGAATTTCGCAATATTACAAACGCTAACGATTATGCTTATAGGGATGACCTAGATGAAGCTCAAAAACACCTAATTGACGTATGTATTACGTTATTTACTATACACGTAAAATAAAATTATAAACATTATCTTTAGGAATAAGAACGAAAAAAAAAATTAACCCAAAATTTCCTGTTTTCGCCGCATGAATTTTAAAAGAAATAACTAACCGATCACCAAGTTTATTTCCTATTTAAGCATGATTTTCGCTTTTATTTATTTTAATGCCTGTCTATCTGATGACATTGGAATGTTAGCTCTTTTTGCTGTATTTTAACGTGTGAGTTTGTGTTTGATAAAAGAAGACATAAAATAATATTGGTACAGCTACTCTACAATTATTTTTACCAGAATCCGCACTAAATGGTAAAAATAATTCGTTTTATTTTTAATTTATTGATTATTTTCATTATTTATTCCGAGATGAGGTATGGTAAGTTTTTGTTTTCTGTTTTCTACTAATTCGGTTTTGTTTTTTTTTTTTTGTTATTTCTCCAACGTCCACCATTCCTTCAAAGTAGAATGTACAAGTGGCCTTAAGCCTCTTTACAAAATTCCTTAAAAATCGTCCCGATTCACCCAGAGCATTATACGGGAAAGCGCAAGCGTTAGATTCGTTAGCGGAAAAGAAGAGAAGCAACGAGGTATTACAGGAATCGATACAGTTTTACTTGCAAGTTTTAAACGTCAACAACGTACCAGACGCTTTATTTGTAAACGCAGCTGAGAGATGTATTAATCGAATGCGATTCATCGGTAAAAATCGCTTTAATTTTTTTTATTTCGATTGAATTTAGAAAAAAAAAATTACAGGAAATTACGGCCGAGCCATTAGCGTTCATAAAAAACTAATTGAACGTTTCCCGCAAGAAGTGACGTATAAAAACGATCTGGCCGTTACCTATTTGACAATCAATAGGTTAGTCGCATATTACGCATGCACCAAATACTCAATTTCTGTACCTTTAGGATTGCCGAAGCGCGAAATTTACTTATCGATATCCTTAGTAAATTTCCAAATGACGGTTTTGCTCTGGTTCATTATGGTTTCATTTTAAAAACTGTCGATAACAATTTGGGTGAAGCAATAGATCACATGAGGAAGGGTATTGAAAGTAGAGACCCTGGCGTGATCGATGGTAGATTTTACTTTCATCTAGGTGATGCTCTAGCTAGATTAGGCAAAAATAACGAAGCTATGAAGGTATATGTTTTTATAAAGCTAAAATATCATTTTGATCATTAAATTTTCTTGTAGGTTTACGAAGATGGCGTTCTAAACAAAGTGTTCCTTTCAAAATACCAAAGATCCCTTTATAATGTTGGGAGATTAACCGCTAGACCTTGGTGGAATAAAGAACAAATACCTTACACGAAATTATTTGAACAATTAGAACAAAATTATCAAACAATTAGAGAGGAAGGTTTAGCGGTTTTGAATAAACGGGGATACTTCAAAGACGAGTCTGAAAATTTACGCGACGTAGGAGATTGGAAACAGTTCGAATTGTACGCTAGAGGATTGAAGCACGCTGAAAATTGTAAGAAGACCCCTATAACATGTAAGATCATTGACTCCGAGCCTCATGCAAGAGGTTGCAGGCGTGGACAAGTTAAATTCAGCGTTATGCATCCCGGTACACACGTCTGGCCACATTGCGGACCAACTAATTGTCGACTTAGGATCCATTTAGGTTTAAAAGTACCACCAAAGACTTATATTAGGGTTGCAGAAGAAACGAGGTACGATTACAAAAAAAAAACATTCTTTAACATATATGGTGGGTATCTTCTGTTTTAGGACTTGGGAAGAAGGAAAAATATTTATTTTCGACGACAGTTTCGAACATGAAGTCTGGCACAACGGTACAGAATTTAGATTAGTTCTGATAATCGATGTTTGGCATCCCGAGTTAAGTAAAAATGAAAAGCATAATTTATCAGCTATTTAATTTGTGATATTATCGAAATTATTAATACCTAAAACTGTAAATGTACAATTCTTTAATAAATAAAATGTTATCTCTGTAATAGTGGTTATTTGTTTCTATTAAAAATTACGATTTGTTTTAATCTAACTTTTCAGCGGTAGGCGCCATCTATCAAAGACTAAAAAAACTATAAGCTGAAAATTTATATTTATACGCCAGCGACATATCAATTGAAATGTTTAGTTTCGTACTTAAATTACAATGATATAATTACGGTGTAAATAAAATAACGTTGCTAACTTTTATTTAATATCGATTTAACGAAACTAGTGCCATCTACGGAGGAATAGTCGAATGATATGCTCACGATGAGGAATAAAACTTCTATTTCTCGAAAAACTAGAATTTTACTCTTATATTAACGAAATTAGTTTCGTATGTAGAAACTAGATGGAGGAAGTAGTCAAAATTTCTTCAGTTAGACCTCACAAGTGTTGGTTATTGATACAAATTAAACTGATCTATATAGATACTGCAGGGTAGACTTTTAAAAGATTAGCTAACATACGAAATCTATTCTTTATTCTTTTTTCTCTCCTACATTTCCTTCTTTTCCACAAAAAAAAAATCACAATAATGACTACTCACTAATAAAATTATAACAAACAAATTGCAATTTGGTGATCAATATTTGTAACAAAAAAAGTGCTACAGTTTTCAACTTATTTAAGGTGTACCATATATATATATAATATGCTTATATATACATAAGAATGTTATACATCGTTCAACTCACGCAAAATTACCAACCAGCGACTCTATCACCCAAAAAACATTTCCCTGTATTATAGAAATTGACTTAGAAAAAATTTTCTGGGAATCACCAGACAGAAATTTAAACGAGATCTAAACGAATTAATTTAAAGCAAATATATATACAGATATATGTAGTATATGTAGCTGCACAAGTGAGTGTGGGAGCTTCCTTTAGTTTATAAAATAATACTGGCTCATTGTTTTAATTTGTACCGCTGTTATTAAATAAGTTGAAGCGTTTTATATTAGGCAATATGGCGGATAAAATGGTTGTTTCGGAATTCGTTCGAATAATACCCAAATATATAAAGGAAAAAGGACTAATAAACTACATTGTACTGTATTTTAAACGGAAGAGAATTTAACTAAAATTACCTACAAAAAAAAATGAAATCCATCTAGCTAACTATATATGCAATAATATTATTAACTTATCTAACTTTCGGCTATTTTAGTTATTAAACTATACCCCTAGAGTATTTCTAGCAGCGTTTTTATATGATTATCATTCGACATAGTTTAGACTTCACCTAACGGATGTTTACTTAATTATTATCATTGTCGCTTCATCACGCTCACCGCCATCTTTATTTTTGAATTCTGCGTTATTTTGGCAGCGGAAATGCTACTTACAAAATCTAGTATTAAAAAAGCTTTGATTAATTTAACGATTAGTATTATGTTACGTGTAAATGGTGCAAAATAGTTGCCTTCCTTAAAACGCTTATACGTGATATATAAAAGATCACCGTATGAAATACACAATTTACAAACATGCACTGTTCTTGTTAGTATTTACATATATTATATCCCTTTTTTTTTTGTTTCATTTTTTATCATACATATGTACAAATTTAACTTCCCCTATTATAGATCGGTTAGTTAACCTGTATCAACTAATTATATTTTTTTCATTTAACCCCTGTATAAAATTATTATCTATATGATTTTTTTTTGCCTTTTGTTATTACGATACAAATTAGCTAACCTTGCTTTAACCTAAGTTTAGAAGAACGCAGTTTTTTTGTCAATACTTCTGTAGGATATCACAAATCCTGAACTTCGTCTCGATTAGTCTACAAGTTAAAATAAATATCAAGTTAAAACCCGTAACACATATTGTAACCCTTTAAAATGATCTGCTTCTTTATCTAGAAACGGACCATTTTGTGAAATTAAGCTAAAATTATTTTTTTAAATTTTTTTAGACAATACACTAAAACAAAAACAAACTCACTTACTTAAAAGTAAACGATTACAGGTACCTTCTTTTTTTTTATAACAACAAATTATGGTTATCACATGTATGTACAAGTGGTTTTTTTTTTTCTTTTTCTCACAGCTAAAACTCCGCTTGGTGAAGCTATCCGAATGTCGGATAAATTGAAAACTGTAAGTACAATCAAATATCACAGAATGGTAAAGTGCATAAAAGTTTAAAACTTTTTATTCACTTTCACAAGCTGGTGTAGAACTATCTGATACAGTGTCTATCGCAGATGTCGTCAATGATTCGACACTGTCAATAGAAGATACGCTGCCTCTAATATTTTGAAATTGACTATTATTGTCATCGTCATCATCTTCATCATCGATATCGTCATATTCCTCCTCAACAATGGATATCTTGTTGGTGGGGTAATTGCGTAAATCAACGGTAGAGACCGCTACGACCTTAAAACGAGAATTAGCGACAGGTTTAGATACGCTGTCGATCACTTTGGACACGGAAAACCGACTTCTCGACGGAGAAGTTGAAAAACAGCTGCTAAGTGGCGAAAGTTGAGATTGAGAGGTCACTAAAGGTGAGGGTAAAGTAGGGGAGGTATTATAATATGGCTCACAACTTAAGGAGATCCTACGAAATACAGTGTTTGGGAAAGAAGTTTCGGATTCCTCCCCAATCGATTGGTCAAGGAGTGATTTATTAATTGTGCAAATTTCTTTGATTTTTTTAACGACTTCGGAATATCCCTCTGCATCCTACAAAGAAAAGCATTATTTATTATTTGCTTTCTAAAATATAGGGCATCACAAAAATTGCTGATTTGTTTTTCCGTTGTCTTTTTATTTAATACCAGTATTCTCTTCAAAATATGTTAAGAATATAAAGGAACTATTTTGTGACAGGCTATAAACACTGTGAGATGGTTTAAACAAGTTTGTACAGCACGTTCCTTTTATGTAGGCGAAGTGGATAATATTTCACTCGTTGAATTGAATTTTCACTCCGCATAATAATTATTAAATTTATCTTTACTCTTTATTTTAGCTGAAACCATTATAAGGGGAGCAAAGCATGTCAAAGCATGGGACTAACATTACCTAATTCTTGAAATGAAAATAGTTAAAATTAATATTATTTTCATTATAATCCGCAGTAGGGTAATGACCTATTTGCTAAATATAATCCACTTTTGAATCGTGTTTTACCAATAACGTAAATCATTTAATTCTTTATTACTTAAAAAGGGGGGTATTATATTTGTGTTATATATAAAGTTGGCCAAATCTTCGGCGCGCCATACAGTAGAACACCTATTAAATAGAATACCATGTATCCCCTTTTTTCTTATAGAACGAAGCCCGAAGAGTTTTGGCGGTCTGTCATTTTTTCAGACGAAAGCAGATACTGCCAATTCAGATATAGTGGTCGCACGTGGGTATGGAGACGTTCGTCACAGCAACTGGACGACAAATTTTTGCATCAGACGGTAAAATACGGCGGTGTGAACATGATGGTGTGGGGCGCGATATGGTATGGTGGAAGATCGCAATTAGTAATCTGCGACGGAAATATACCCAAATATTAACAGAAGGACTACTACCGATATTCGACATCACCATTTTATCTAAGGAAGACGCCACTTTTATGGAGGATGGAGCACCCTGCCACAAAGCATGAACAACAACCGCATGGAAAGAGGAACAGGGGATTCGGATTTTACCATGGCCAGGCCAATCACCAGACATGAATCCGATAGAGAATGTTTGGCACATAATCCCGACAAATATGGCGAAACGACCCCGAAAACCCAGCAATAAGAAAAAACTCGAGGCAGCTGTTACAGAAGAGTGGTTAAATATTCCAGAAGACACCATTAATCATTTAATAGATTCTATGGCACGACAACTCGCAGCACTTCACGCAAGTAAAGGTGGAACGACAAAATATTAGTCTAATTTAAACATTTTAAAATATTTTGTATATATAACAAGAATAGTATCTTTTTTTTTTAATTAGTAGGTGTCTACTTTATTCTGTCACCCTAGTGTATGTTAATGGAGCAACAGGCTTCGTTCGAAACTGTTTGCAGATATTTAAATCTGGTACAGGTATTACTTAGAAATGAATGCTATGAATCATGACAAATGACGTCGAGAGAAATTACTTTCTAATATATCACAAAATTCTGTGATAGATATCGATAATGTACCTTATCACAATGTCCAAAGTAATCGCACCCAGAATAGCACTATTAGAAAAGGAGACGTGATATCTTGGTTAAGCAATAAAAATATTATTCACCAAAAATGTTAAAACCGCAATTACATTCTCTGATAAAATATTACAAAAAAAATTGCATTCAATATAAATTTGAGAGAATACTATAAGAGAAAGGAAATCTTAATTTTATAGAGTTGATTTCGGCCTGTGTTAAGTCTCGAAGAAAAATACCAAATTTAATTTTTTTTTATAGTAACATTATTCACTTGTTTAGCTCATGGATTCAATTGTGTAGCCGAAGACATTAGGAATGTCAAAAAAGTATTTTTAAAAGCAACTTTACGAATCCAATTTTATAAGGAGCGACTTCCCGGTGTTAACCTGCCTCCTGAACCGATTATTACGAGATGTGGTAGGTACATGGTTAGACGCTGCAATTTTTTACGCCGATAATTTTGAAGGAATAAAAAATGTAATTCTTGAAATCACTGCTAACTGCATTGCTCTAGAAAACTGTAAAAAGATAGCAACATCAACTGAATTGCCACAAAACCTTTTGTATTTTAAGTCACATTATAGCTTTGTTTCAAGTTCCATTCGTAAACTAGAAACGTGAGGGATGTCGCTCTCGGAATCAGTCGAAATAATAGACGAATTTGATATGCTATGTAAGAAAGTTAAAGGTACAATAGGTAATTCTACATACGATAAATTTAAAAAGGTATTTGAAATTGATGAAAGTTAAAAAAATTTTGGAAGGTGAAACAGTAAACGATTTCGACTTTAATTTTAGTTTAGAATGTATTTCAAAGTTAACAAATGCACCAATTACATCTGTGGATGTTGAAAGAAGCTTTTCTGTTTCAAAACATATGTATTCTGATAGAAGACAAAACTTTCTTTTATACAATTTTGTTTAAATTTCTGCTCTTATTTATTTTATGTAAAAATTTTGCATATTGTCGCAATTTATTTGTATATATGCTCCAGGTTTATGCATATTTTCTCAAATATCGATGCATATATATGCGCATATATTCCAGTTTTTCTTTGCATAGAATCCGATCTCTAGTTATGATTATGTAATATTGGGAAAATGAAAAAATCCTCGATTTAAGGACCGAATTATTGTCAACGGCGCCATATGAATCTCAGATTTTTCGTATCATTTACTATTTCTTTAAATTAATATGTCAATATCTTATTACACAATACCGTACTTCAGCTTCATTTTTCTTAAGCTAGAATTAATTGCAAATAATAGTGTAATTCTACAACTGTGAATTCTTTACCTAAATTCATGATACCGCGCATAACCCGAACATGATCGAAGCAGACATCGACATGCGCCGTAATTCGCCTGAGTAAAACGAACGGACAGTATTTGTATATAAAGGAAGAAAAGCGAATATTACTATAAATCAACAATAAAAACATCTCATAATTTATTAAGAAGGACGAATTATCGAAATATAATTAAAACAGTCTCTTACCGAACAAGACCTATTGGTTTCATCTAACTCGACCTTTGAGATCTCTGAACTGATTAAAGCCTGACTCAGTTTCTCCAAGCCTTCGATGTAAATCGCCTTGTTCCCTTTTAAGTTCAATTCCTAAAACGAGCTCGAGCTTTAATAAATTTCGAAATTACTTGATTTTAATATCAACCTTTAACGATTTATTCTCCTTGATAGCATCAGCTAGTATAGTTGCACCTTTACACGTTAAAACGGTTGCTTGTAAACCTAGCCCTTCCAGAGTTTTCGTCTCCTTGAGGCTTCCAGAAATCTCACTGACGACGGTGTCTGTTAAATTATTGAAGCCAACGTTTAAGGTGCGGAGATTCTTGCAATAGGCGATTATTGTACTGATTGTTTTACCACTCTTCTCGGTGATTTGATTGTTAAACAGTATAAGAACTGAGAGACCCTGACCAGTGACGTACGGATGGCATAACCCTTTCGCTAGATGTTCTAAACCGCGATCACCAATGAGGTTATTACTTATATCAAGGATTTGGATGTTGAGGTTGTTCTTTAAGAGTTTCCCGATGACGTCAGCTTCTTTGGTGTAAAGACCGGCGTGAGGCAAGTGAAGTTCATTGACCGAATAGTTAAATTCTAGGTATTCAACTGCAAGTAAGACGTAACAATAAGATTTAAATCTTAAATATTGTCAGTGGTATAATATAATGGTAATAACAATAACAATAACATTTCAGAATACGTTCGTGTAAAGGTTATTACGGAAATGTAGATATAGAAAGGTTATCTAAGGCAATTTAAATGAAAATAAAATTATTCTCTGAGACGAAATAAGCTTTCTATATGTACTTGTACTTGTTTTTTTTTTGTTAAACGTGTACTTACTTAAAGTGAAATTTGGAAGTTTAATCAACGTACAACTATCGAAACATATACTTTTGATATTAGAATTGGAATTGATCGAACACATCAAGGATTTCATGTTGCTATCACTAACGTTCATCGATTTCAAGGTGAGCGATTCCAAATGTACTAATTTGCTGATCATGTGACAAAATAATTTCCATGCGTCTAGCTGCTCTAAATCAATTGATAACACAAGCTGAGCAGCACACTCGTAATACTCCAACAGATCGAAGAGTACAGCAACTGTACCAGCCGTAAATATACAATCGACAATAGTTAAATTCTTAAAGTTCGATACTTTGAATATGTCCTCTAGCGTTTCCAAAACTTCGTATGTTATGTTGAGATTATTTAATTTAAAATCAGCTGATCTGTCACTATTATTTCTTATGTCCTAAAATTAACAACAATCATGTACCTCAAGCGTTTATCTGCCTTCACTTCTTTTTATTTCAATTAATAATAATAATGATAATAATACTTTTAATGCATATATTTCTGAATCATCAAAAAAAAAAAAGACCAATTACTCAATAGATTATTTACTCAATATTACAATTGTTTAATTTCATTCTCTAAGATTGTTATTATTATTATTACTATTATTATATTATAAATCAATATGTACATATTTTATTTTTAATGAATCCATACACAGAGAGTCTTTAAAATTCATATACTTATTTTAATGAATGAACACTACTCATGTACAAAAGTGAGTTTTTTTCAATTAATTAATGTCAAGAAAAAATATTTCTTTCTAAAAGCAGGTTTTGTTTGTTGAATAATATCATATGCTAGAATAAGTGCATGAATTTATCGAGCACCCTGTATCTCCTTAAAAATATATTAAAATCTTCCTATATGTACACATCACATTTTAAAAGAAAATGTATAAAAAAAAAAATCATATTAACATACATTTAACTGGGTCTTGATGCTTTTAATTTCGATGGTATTATTCCTAAAGCAAGAATTCTCATAAATACGTGCGATCTCGTAAGACAATACATATTTCCCTAGAATATAAATTAAGACCTCTTAATTGTAAAATCTGATCCTATAACAGTGAATAACGTTACTTACTGTGCGTTACTTACATATAACAAAAGGATAAACATATTCAGGTTCTTTATAACTAACAAGCTCATGGATGCTTGTAGGAAATGTGACTTTCTTTATAAGAAGGTTAGTGCTATCATAAGAACTCTCTCTGTCGAGCGATGTTCGTAAGACTGATTGTAGAATGTTCTTAGGTTCTCTCCTAGGTACTATTGGTGATAATTTTATTGGTTCCAAAGGGGTAATTAGATTGTCATCGTCGATGCTAATGCTTTTATCCAGGATGTTTTCGATTTTGACTTTGCTTGAACAGCCTGAAGCTAAGGCCTCTACAAAAACAAAAAAAAAGCTTAGATGGCAAGAATGATTACCTAACCGGAATATGTATAATAATACCTGTAATGTAACGAAATACAAATAGGAACATAAATAAACATAAAACACGTTTTAAAGATTATCATGATTGACACTTGTTTGACACAATAATAGCAGCACATACAATCACTATAAATATCTATAAATATTATGTAAAGTGACTGCAATGCCTATAGATACCTGATTCAAACTCATCTGATATTGGAAGTATTAATTCCATTTCACCACAACAATCTAGAGGAACAAGTGTATTGATTCCACCTAATATCGAGATATTTTCGTCATCATCTGCTAACTCCATACCAACTTAATAACAGGCTCGTTTTTTAATTTCGAAATGTAAACATGAGCGTCATTTTTTTAATGGAGAATTTATTTTTAGCTATTTCGGATATAGTTACCTCCGGTGTGGTATTACATTGTGCTTTGTGTTTTTTTTACGTATATCACATGTTTGAGAGGTGATATTTACGTTAATCCAAACTGAGAACAATTAATTAAAATCATTTCTGAAAAGTTAAAAGAACAATATGTCGCATTTTATTCGTGTATACGGTGAAATTAGACGCAACATACAATTGTCAATACACACGTACAAACTGATGGCGCAAAAATTACTAAAGCATTTAAAATTTTTAAATTGGAATACAGCATATTTGCGTAAGAAAATATTTTGAAATATTCGGGACATATGGTTTAATAATTTTAAAAATGTTAATTTAGCAACTTATTGTTTGAGGCACCTGCAAATTGCACAGTATTCTATTTAATTATTTCAATTTGCCTTAAAACCAGCAATGACCATTACGTAAATTGGCAATTTACAAATTAGACGAATAATAATTACACTTGCGCAATGTCATTCTATGCACTTATTATTTTCACCACAATATTCGTATTTACAGTACATGACTTGTTTTTTATTAAAATGATGGCTGTGGCGACAATTATGAATAAAAAAGTGGGATTAAAGTGATCTTCATATATATTCTGAGCATTTTATATATTATGATTATACAGTATTCCATACTCTTCTGTTAATATCGAAACTTCCTTTTTTTTCCTAAGACACAACACGAAGGAATATTGCTTTTACATCGCCACAATTTTTTGCCAGTGATAGCGATAATTATGATCATTTCTCCTATGGCATACATGAGAAAATTAATTGCCAATTTACGATTAATGGCCATTAAAATGCCCCGTGTGCTGAATGTATTGCTGATCAATTGCTATTTTTTTCATGACAATACTCATACAGTTTAATTAGTGCAAATTTTATATTCTATTCGCGAGTTTGACGCACTTTTATTTATTGTATTTAAACAGAAAACCTTGCACGATTGCATGTTCATAAAGTCCTATCTTATGCTCTTAAATTTACAAGTTGCTAGTAAGCATAAAAAACTGTCTAGGCGAGATAATTTCCGGAAAACACACATTTTCTTTTCTTTTTATTGTCGTAGCCACTGGCCATCTCAATTTTCTTTCTAAGCATACCAGCGTTATACATTCCATTCTTGAAAGTGTTTTAGATAGATATGAGCCTCTTCTTAATTAACCGACCGTTTTACAGAAAATTTTTAAAACAAAATATCGATTCTTCTGAGAATACAATATATTGTTTAAAACAAAAATGGCACCGTTTTTAATTCTTATCAAAATGATGATTACATACCGTCTGCACGAATATAAACTAATCTTAAAAAGAATAAATACAAGTTATATAAACTATTTTGTGGATATGAGACTACTATAGATCGTCCCAACCTCCGTATTCAGTATGGGATAGAATAGCAACTTTTATCTCTTACTATCCTTGGTTGCTGTCATTAGCGCTATCTCTACAACCGGTTGCTATGTTGCAACTTATTTACATATGCTGTCGGCGTCGACAACAGTTGTATACTATCTGTCTATTAGCATCAACTGTCAATCGTCATCGTCCTTGTTTTGAAATATTTCGTTAAATTGTTAATTTGCTTATATAGTTGTACAAATTGTTCTTTTCAGAACACTTCTATCTTTTCAAGCGTGCACAGGGTAATATGGGTATTTTTATTTATTTTTATAAATGTTATAACAGAATATAAATGTAATTACAGTTTCCACTACATTAATGGAGCCTATAGGAAGAAAACGGCGCAGAGGAGACAAATTTAACCCCGTAAGGAGAAGTGTATGATTGCAAATGTTTTCAATTATTTCAATAAATCAATGAATGTGAGTGCTGCCCGTTAGAAGCAAGTAAAGCTTTGGGCATCTCAGACCGTGCAATATATCATGTAAAAACAGGAGCAACAAAATGGTTTATTATCAAGTCCAAAAAAACCTAAAAAAGGAAGGGCATACAAGTAAATGATCGACTGCATACATATGGTGAGAACACGCAAGCAGCTATTCGACGTAAAGTGCATGGATTTTTATACAGAATATGCCACCTACTTTAAATACAATTCTTACTACTGTCAATGCTGGCGATGATCTCCCTAACTTCAGTCGAACAACTTTTCATAGATTGTTACACGATATGGGCTTGAATTTAAAAAAGTAGGAAAAAAAGTATACTCATTGAGCGAGATGAGATTATTAGATGGAGGCACAAATACTTGCGAGAGATCAAGAAATTTAGAGAAGAAGGTAAAATTTACCTCTTGCTATTTGACATGGCTGTAATTTTATATTTCAGGTCCTAACTATTATATACACTGATGAGTCATGGGTGAATACAGGACATCTGATAAATAAAACTTGGACAGATACTGCTATTCAAAGTAGTTAAACAAGCTCTTATTCAAGGACTAAGCACTGGTTTGAAATCACCAACCGGCTAGGACCTCGTTTGCATTAGTTCATGCAGGCAGTGATAATGGGTTTGTTCCTGGTGCTGAATATACATTTCTTTTGCAAGAAAAACACTGCCGATGTTCATCATGAGATGGATTCAGAAAGCGTGATGAGGATTGGTTTTATAAATAAATTACTTCCAAATATACCACAGAAGTCAGTCATTGTTCTTGATAATGCTTCCTACCACTGCAGAAAATTGGAGAAAATTCAACAACAGCATGGAGGAAAAAACGAGATCATTGATTGGCTCAATGAAAAACAAATACAAATCAGTACCGATATGCTAAAAAGGGACTTACTGTATTGCGTGTCACAAATTAAACCGCCAATATGATAAAAAAAGTAGGATTGACGAATTTGCAAAAGAAAAAGGTCATGAAGTTCTTCGATTACCACCTTACCATTATGAGTTAAATCCCATTGAAATGGTATGGGCACAACTTAAAAACTACGTAAGAATGAATAATACCACATTTAAGGTAAAAGATATGGAGCAATTAATTAAATGAGCGTATAGCACTGTAACAACTAATAATTGGCAAAACTACATCAAACATGTAAACAATATTGAAAAGGAAATGTGGATAGTGGATAATTTGCAAGACGACATCGAAGAATTTATTATTCACGTAAGATATTAATCATCATCTGAAGATCAAAGTGATTCTTCGACTGACTAGAAAATTAACGTAAGACATAGATATATGTGTGTAATTGCTATTCCTTTCTTAAATATTATTGTATTATACATATACGTATTTCTATGACTCAGTTCTTTTTGTTACAAAAGTGGAAACTATTATTTGTATATATATAAGGATCATCTTCTTTTTAATTTAATAAATTGCATACTTTCCCAATATCAAGCAAATATTCACTGTACATTGCATAGATATCGTTCATATGTATATTTGTTTATAGATGTGTGTATAGTATTGTTAATAAATATTGAGATATAACTATTTTATCTGTAGTATTTTTTCCTATAATTTTACGTGCAGCGAAGTCGCTATGCACTCTGTTAAAAGTTAGTTACTTTAATAAAATAATAAGCAAAATGTCATATGAATGTCAATAATTTTGCACCTTCAACGTCAATAAACGTTAATAAAGGTTATGAATTGATCGGGTGAAATTGCAAATAATTAACCGGAAATAGTAATGTACAGCCGATCGGATGATTTGGCAACCATGAAACAAATTCCCATAAGACGTATACTGAATACGGAGGTTGGGACGGACTATAGAGACACCTGTTGATACCTATTTCCGAACTCTTGTTTATAGTCATTCAACCGTTAGAAACTAGTCTTGGGTGTTTCCTAGATGGCGCAGTGCGTGAATGACAATTTATATTGACGCTGTGCGCCGTCTGAGAGGCACCCAAAGGTACTTCCGTACGGTTGAATCATTGCAACAAGACCCTATTTTGTGCACCTAACCTATTTATCCTATACTGACGTTATTATTAATAGGTATAACTGATTGACTTCCGTTAAATAGCGCTAGCATTAAAAAGAGCATGCTTTGAAATCAACAGCTTCAATACGTAATAGAGTGACGCAATACTTTATTATTGAAATATTAAAACTTCCTTTGCGATAAGATTAAAATAAAAATAACAAGATTAGGTGTGTTTAAATATTTTATTGTGTTAAATTAGATAAATACATATAATACATTTGGGGAACAAATATATGCACCAAATAAAATTAAAATTTGAAAGGAAATACAGTAATTACAAAGAATTTAGTATCTAGTTGATTAGGTAAAAAACAAGGTTTCGTTTTGAAATCTTTAGTATAATCAAAGTTAGTAGAAATACAGGTCATTCACAGCCTAACTGTAGCGAAAATATGATAAATATGCTCAATTTCCTTATGCCATGCTAGATCCAGGTCTTGAAATAGTAATCTCGCCGGCAACTGTTGAGGAACCATAACCGTTTTGATTACCAATAAAGGATATGGATGCTTTTACATCTCTGGAGGTAATCAAAACTGGTGCGATATATTTTTCGTCTTCAACCGCTACCCCAGTGAAATTGTTAGGTTTAGATCGGCATGACGGGAAAGGGCTTAGTATGAAGAACAAGCCCAAAGTGGCAAAAAATCCTAGGATCGTGATGATTGCCATTAAGGATAGACCACCTCTGATCGTAGCAAAAGCCGCCATTGCAACTTGAAGCAAAATAACGCCGACTCTAGCAAATCTTACAGCGGAACTGTGAATCTGTTGACCCTCTTCTGACATAGTTATAGGTTTATAGACGTAATATATGTTGTGCTTATCAACTAAATGTTTAAGGCAAAGGTACAATAATCCAAAAGGCGTGACCAATGGGCAGATAACGCTATAGACAGTTGCTATGGTATAAACCAATAATGTCCAAGAATAGTGAATGCCAAAAGGGAAGGTGGATAAAATCTGCTTGCGGATAGTTACTTTTTCCGCTCTGGATCTCATCCAAAGTAAACGCCAAACGTACATGGCCAATTCAGGAAATCTCAATAACTCTAAGGCAGTCCCAATTAAAGCTGAAGTGATTACGTAATTTACAAAGAAGGCACCTTTATCTTCCATAAATATACACTCCCATCGCATAGTTTTGTTATCCTTCTGCAAAGACCATTCTACGAAGGCCTGGGCGCTTGTGAGGCCCAAAGATGGCAAGATGAGGACCATGAAGAGCAAGAAAAAGAAAGTCTTATTCATTGTGGCTAGATTTTGCTTAGACTTAGTCCAATGAGACATCCATTGCTCGGAATACGCTACGATAACAGGCATTACTGCTGACATAGTTAACAGTAACAATGTTGGAAGGAATTCTGAAATGATTGGACTTATATTCTTAATTATATCTTTCTGGGCAGACATGATAGTGTTAATGGTACTAACAACAATTGCGGGGGTTGTAAGAAAGAAGAAGAATACGAATAAGATAACATTGATAATTATTGCTTTGAAATACCAATGTCTCATCGATACTTCTAAGTTCTCCCAGTTGATATCGAAAGGTGATGGTGCCTTGAAAATATACCAAGAACGAATAGATCCTGGCATGAACTTATCAACAATGTATTTAGCCTGGTCCTCAGTACCAACAGTAATAAAACATATGCCGAGGGGGCTTTCTAAAGCTCTTGTGCGCTCGCTTACGACAACGGAACTTAGCTCATTTTCGATTTTGCTGTAATATTGTTCGGCATCCTCTAAGTTACATCGACAGCATGTAATGCAGCCGCGTCTCTGCACTTTTATATTCTGCGATTTATTGGAGATGCAATAGCAAAGTGCTTCTTGTGCAGCAATACGTTGTTCTTCGACTTCCATCAATTTCTTAATCCTATACGCAATTTCTATTTCCTTAATTTCGATGTTAGGATAGCAGATGCCTAGATAATTCTTTATATCTTCTGCACTGCGATGTGGATGCATTATATTCGTTACCATTATTGTTCGAGATGAAACTAAAGTAGCACTGGGTATATGACTCGAACATCTTCTCATAATTAATATAGTTAAAGGAACAAACAAAAACGAGGCAATCACGTGAATCCAAAGCAAACTCGAAAGTGCTTCCAAATTACTTATAGTTGTATGGCCAAAAGTAGTCGTATCACCTTGTAGAGTGCCTTGAAAATTCACAGGAAGAATAATTGCAATACATATAACGGTAATGACAGCCATTAAAAAAATTAAATGTTGCTGGAATGACAAATAATGAACAGCATCAGGTCCACATCTAGCGAATATCCTCTGTTTGTTAATTTTAAATATACTGGGAAACCAGGAACATCCAGCATCTGTTGTTAAAATACTATCGCTTGATTCGTTGTTTTCATTCTCGGTCTTATAAAATAATTGCGTCCACTTTTCGCTTTGAACTAAAGCTAATCGACCATAATCCCAAGCCCTATTACGTAAAATCGCAAACACAAGAAGTAGAAACAACCAAGTTATTACATTCAGAAGTAATGTTTCCGGTATGCCTTCGTAGGCGTTTCTAAAGTCGAATACGTTCCTATGCTCCACTGACATGCAAGTATTGCTCATGTCTGACGAATCTTCGAACTCCATGTAATTCGACATCTTGTACCTGTAATTAACGCAACGTTCTATTGAGATAAAACAATGGCTTCAGCATGAAATGTACTTACAGTTGCTTCAAATACAGTTATGTTTAGTAAATTAACAAATCCAATCAAACATACTTTATATACAACATTCTAACGCAACTTAATCTTAGCTGCAATAAAATCTTATCGATGAGTTGTCATATCTAAAAAAAGAAAACAATAACACCAAACACTAAAATTAAAATAGCAAAGTGCGAGACAATAGTTTTACATTTGACAGTTCTAACGCGATTTTTAATCTGAAATGTTGGTTACGCATATAGGCGCATGCAAAAGAAAACGTTCAACAGAAACATGATCTTACACAATAAATAATAAAATATGCCCAAAGCAGCAATATTATATAAATTTAATTGAATAATAATGTATAAATTTAAAGAAACAATACAGCATTTTATTGGTAGCATAACAGCCATCCTCAGCATCGATATTTATATAACACTGACGTCACTGATTTGATGGATTTGAAATTTATATCTTTTGTTAACTTGTACACAATCTTTTAAACCTTTCACGTGCATTTACAATATTGTTTTCGACTGAAAATAATTTTAGAAAATGGCCACGTACCTTATTTATATTAGCTATTCTGTTTAACACTTACCACAAGTGTTCGATGTAATAAAATTATTAAAATACACACACAATAAGCTGGACAATGACACAATCAACAAGTCAGAGTAAAGAATCTAGTCTACCGTTAATAATTCACATGTCCAATTATCATTCATTGTAGCATAATAAAACTATTTTAAAAGTGCTATTCACATTTGAATCCTTTGTGCTTATTATATCTTTACAAGTGACACTAAATGCAATATTAAAATGAATAGAAGGTAAAACCTATTATACTTTTAAGCATATTTAATTGAGTATTTCATCTATTATATATTTCAGTATCTTCGTTCCTATTGTATTACTAATTTTAAATCGTGTTTCACATTGCCAAGACACTCGACTAGCTATACAAATCATAAATAAAGTTCAATTTCCATACGGTGGTCCATTTATGGGGGTACACAAAAATTCAAAAATATCAGAATACATTCGTAAATTAATTGGACAATTAGCTTTTTTTAGCGATAGCCATGCCGTTAGAAATTCCCGAACCAGAAGTCTTTGTTTCATATAATTTTGAAGCAAATTATTTGCTTCCTGAAAATCAAACTAATTTCCAATACCCACCAATAGTTTCAAACGCAATGGAGGTAGCTAGAAGGCAAGTTTATGATGCACTAGAATTTAAGTTGAATTCGTAAGTATCGTTATACAAAATTGATGAGATATCGATTAAAATTCTAATTGAAGACATGGGTATACTGGGAAAGCTTGTTTATTAAGAGCAATATGTGAAGCTACGGAATACAGTTTGCAACATACTGGTGTATTAGCTGATGTTTTGCATGTTATATTGACGTAAGTAAACATTTCTACAGATAAAACGGCTATTATCTTTAATATTGAAGGCCATCGACGTCAAAATCTGAAGGTTTGATTGACTATGAAAGTGCCGAAAAATATGGAAAAGAAAATAAGCATTGTAAAGCTTATGAGAGACTATGTCCCGTTAGTATATTGAATTTAATAAGTTTTATTAGCAAAAAAATTTAATGTATGACAATTATGAAATAAAATGCTGGTAATGAAATGCAAAGGATATTATTTATTTTATATAAATTGAGCTATTAAAGAGAGTCAAAAGGGACAGTATTTACCGATAGGGTTTCCCTCTAAAAATTAGTGCCATCTATGATCGAGAATTTTGCGCAGTTTCGATTGGTCAGTTTTTGAGTGTATTTTAAAATTTAAAAGAAATACCTGCGCAGAAATAATTCAAATGATAAATGTTGTTCTTCGGACTTGACTGGGATAAATTGATTTTTAACCTGATAAATATTAATTGGGAACGAATGCAAGATATGCAACGATATAATCTATTGTATTACAGATAGCGCTGGATCTGGCACACATCAATCTCTGCTGTATTTCTTTCGTACATGCAGTAAGAGTCTTTGGAGTAGATCGTGCCACTCCAGAATATAGAATAGAAAAAATTGCAATCTTCGGTGGTAATTTTTATGTAGAAATAGGTTTTTATGGTTCAGGTATGTGGACTTTGTCATTTGCCAGCAGTTTAATGCGCAAACTCGCATAATATGGCAGAGCCAAAATTAATGTCCGACATTACCAACGACGAGTGGCCCGATCGATATTTAGTAATGTGACGTAGAAAAGTTTCCTGAACGAATAAGCCCGCATCTATTAGTGAGAATGTGTTGTTTGGAACGCGAGAATTGCGAAAAGTGCACTTAACATTCGAAATAAACGGTAGCTATGGCGCCATACATGTTTTTGTGTTAAATGTGCAACATACACGCAGGTGCGTACGCAGCCGTACTAATAATTTTAACTGGGCCTGCTCAGCTCTCGATGGACGCGCGATTCGCTCAAATCGGCTTGATTCTGTTATTTTTTTTGTTATTCTACTTGTATACATGTGTTACATGCATTGAATAAGCGTCCTGTGCGAAATGTTCGAAAAAAATCTTATCTAAATTTGGAAGCCATATTACGGTGCAAACCTTCTACCTCTAGTCCGTCTCAGGCGTATTTTATTCTACTCGACTATTTTTTAACGCGATCCAGATCGTGTAATACCTCATCCCGTCAATATTTACTTTGCTTCCGAGTTTATCACAATAAAATCGTTTGTATAAACATAATCTCATGGTAATATTATAATTGGATGTCAAAGGGGGAAAGGGGGCTTAACATCAATTATTGATTTTATGGTACAACACAAAAATTCATTGCATGCATTCAATTACACATACAACATATTATAAATGTTTGTATTGAGTGATCTATATCTACCACTTGCTCATTTAAACCTCAATAATGCTCAAGCCTTACCAAACAAATTTAACCTGACATCTAAAAGTGAATATATACATTTTAAACGCGACCGATATCGGATTATCGTTCTAGATGTGAATATATGCAATGTTGTTTGTAATACGTAAGCTTAAAATCGATCTGCTATTGTCAGAAAATGTGTATTAATATTGTTCTTGTCTTGTATTCCGTAGGGAAAGGTGAGCCTGCATCCTTCGAGGGTGTGAAGGGTTATAATGAACACTTCTAACGGCAGCCAGTCGAGTGATCAGATAGCCATGGTTGTGGGTTCACCAGGAGGTCTGTCAGGTGCCTCGGATGATGATGACGACAACTGCCCATCATCACCAAGCTCCTACGATGAAGGAGCTGACTTGATGACAGCCGCCATGGGCGATGAAGTGACCGCGCAACTTGCTGCAGCTGGTCCTGTAGGAGTAGCGGCCGCAGCTGCTATAGTTTCCGCGAAAAAGCGGAAAAGGCCACACTCGTTCGAAACAAATCCATCCATAAGGAAGCGGCAACAAAATAGATTATTAAGAAAATTAAGGCAGACAATAGATGAATTCGCGACTAGGGTTGGTCAACAGGCTGTAGTGTTAGTTGCAACACCAGGGAAGCCGAACACTAGCTACAAAGTATTCGGTGCCAAACCTCTCGAAGATGTCATCAAGAATCTGAGGTCCATGATCATGGAGGAGCTCGAGAGTGCGCTAGCCCACCAAGCGCCGCCTCCAGTACAAGATGATCCAACTCTCTTCGAATTACCTCCGTTGATTATTGATGGTATACCTACTCCGGTGGAGAAAATGACTCAGGCTCAATTGAGAGCGTTTATACCGTTGATGCTCAAATATTCTACCGGTCGGGGAAAACCTGGATGGGGCCGCGAATCCACTAGACCGCCTTGGTGGCCTAAAGAATTGCCTTGGGCAAATGTTAGAATGGATGCAAGGAGTGAAGACGAAAAACAAAAGGTTGGTAACCAAAAGAATCCTGAAATCCAAACCATACGTGTATATCTATTATCCTTATATACCTTATTTACTTACCATTTTGTTTATTTTTCACATACAATATACTTTTTTTTCATAAATCTTCTTTTTATTTCATCCCAATGCAATTTCGTCACTTATGTACTTCCATGTAATCTCTTTTATCTACACTGTACTAAAATTAAGATTTAATACATTTATATCAATTTATTTATTAAAATATATATTTATTCAATACCACATTGTTAATTTTATTACTTTCTTTTAACTTTTTCGTTAAATTTAATCTAATTTTCTTAGTTTCGTACTTTATAACCTCTCACATTGAAATTTCAACGTTTTAGGGATCGTTAGAAAACTAAAAACGTATGCAAAGCAGTATTAAACAATAAAAACCAAAAATCTCTAACTAAGACCGTTATGTTCAAATCGAAAGCTATAAATATTTTCACCAATCAAAAGCAAGTATTTTTTATATACAAAAAAAATCTGTTCTGATTGGTTAATAGAATATACGTCATAAAAGAGAAATTCTCTTGGAAAATTAATTCTTATTATGTCGAAATGATTAATGAATGATATTTTTTTTTGAATATTTAGTATCAAGCGTATAAATATTATATTTGCAATATAATATTTATACCATATTTACTTTGATTAAAAAAATATTGCTTTGATTCATAGGAATAGAAATAAAGTAGGTATATAATTTAAAGTACATGTTAGAAAATTGTAGGGTTGATTACAAGCAATAACAATTGAATTACTTACATAGAAGATTGTTATAAAGTATTGTTAATAACGCAGATCTCCTTTTAGATATCTTGGACACACGCTTTAAGACAAATTGTCATCAACTGCTACAAATATCACGGGAGAGAGGATCTATTGCCGGCGTTCACCGAAGAAGATGAGAAAGCGAATGCTGCAGCGACGGCTAGCGCAAATGTCAGTAGTTCTGTCGGTGTATTAAAGATGCACTCGTCAAACATGGTTCCAACTCATAAGATACAGATCCAAGCTAATGGTTCACCACAGATAATAGCCGCATCGCCCGATGTCATCTCGGGCTCATCGGCCCAGGTCTGCCTAGATCCTGCGGGCTATAGTTCAGACGTCGATGTTCGTAGTCACTCAAATAATATCGATGTTGTCATGTTTTATATATACATATATCGTTACGTCGTTTATTTTCGTTTTTGAGTTTATTTTTATCTTAGGAACGTATTTAGAAACTACCACACGTGCGTGTTGTGTGCGATACCGGTTAGGTTTAAGCCGCATTTACGCATGCGTGGTTGGATTAGAATTATTTAGAATTACGCTTCAGTCAGACGATCTATATGTGCAATATTGGCGGATTGAGACTGAATTAAGTAGTATCTTATCTAAATTCCGATGATGAATCTTGTCTGCGCATGTGTTGATACAACATCTGAATATTTATATTTCCTTCGTCCTTATATTATGATTTCTTTACATTATCTATTTATAATTATATTTTTTGGGTGTGTTAGCTTGGTTTTGTTTCTTTTGAGTTGTTACCTGGTAGTCAATGATTTAAAGGAATGGTGCCAGTCTCGTTTTTATCAGTTTAATATATCGAATTCCGTTTATTTACTTGCAGATAACGACACAATATGCTCCTACAGTGCTTCATACGATTACGAACCCTGACGGTTCGGTTAGTATTGTTCAAGTGGATCCAAATAACCCTATAATAACGTTACCAGACGGTACGACTGCACATGTTCAGGGTATGGCGACGTTACAATCGTCACAAGGCGACGGGACACCCGTACATACTATTCAGACAATTGCCGAAGGCGGAGCTCAAGGTGAAGTTGTCGATTTGAATACAGTTGCCGAAGCAACATTGAATACGGAAGGACAGATCATACTTACAGGAGAAGATGGCCATGGTAAGTAATAACTCATCTACAATTTGTAACCGCTTTCTTCTTTGCTATTGACAATTATCAATGGTTCATTCAAACCTGGCACATCAGCTTATTAAAATGCCTGACAACATATCCTTTCGCTTAAGGCTAAAAGAGTTCGATTGAATTTGATTTGCAGTGATATGGTGGAAGTCTCATTACCTTCGTACAAATTTTCACTATTATTTTGTCAACAACATATTTTGTGAGTTTGATCAACTATCTGTGTGTCTTCCTCATATTCAGTATTATGTTGTTTCATTCAATCTTGAATTTCCACTTTTTTATTGCTGGCTGTAGTTGGTTCATTTAATTTTCGAGTATGATATGGAGCATTGCCAATCTTAAAATTTTCATTATTAATTCCCCTGTTTTTTGTGACTCAAGAAGACATATTCCATTCTAAACAAATCCCTCATTTGAATCTGTGTGCGTAGTGATTAGCCTCTTTCCTTAGGTTGAAGGATCCATAGGGTCTGTCTGTTGACAAACTTTCTACGAAAGCTAATGTTTCTGTCCATACTTTGTTTATTGTATCTCCAACATTTTGCATCTCATCCAAATAGTAGATCGATGTTACATTCTTGTGTGAATTAATAATTTGCCGTAGGTATCTTTTTTTTCATCTTTCTCCCTTAAAATACTATTTCGACTCTCCTTTTGATAACTGCATGTACATTTTTTATGAGAAAACAATGTGCAAAACAAATATTTTCATTTTAGTAACAACCTTTAAAATTAGAAAGACTTTTAACAGTTAGGGGTCCATTTTTAAAAAAGAAAGAAACGACAATTCTTTGGATGCTACTTTTCATTTCCTCATTTACATTATTCTAACACAAATCTGCTGCTGTATTTTTTCGCTGACTCAAATTCATATTCTTTTAAAATATTGGAGACGTTAGGTTCTTCATATTAAAAGACCCTCAAAAAAAAGTTCTAAATTTTGAATGTATGAAGGTATATCGACGTATACCTGAAGAATTTGTTGTCATTTCAATGTTTGTGACTTTGGAAGTACCTGGCTGTTCCTGGCAGATTTAAATATATGTATAGAATTCTCTCAAAGCAATTTTCTGCTTAGGGAATGAATTTTAAATACTGCAAAATGCAAAGTCCTGCCGAAAGAAAAAAAAAAACGATGCACCGATTTCTTGATAATGAAATCTGTAATTCTATAAAGCGAAAACTATACGTACGTTAACTTTATTTTATGTATTTACTTACTTGTTTTGTAAAAATAATTTAGGAAGAAATATTTATGATAAAGCAACAAAAATAATAACCAAAATATGAGTAAATTATCCTAATGTTAGCGAGATTATTGATCAAAAAATGCAAAATGTTGTTTGGAATATGTTGCTATTACATCTGTTGGCCGTGTTAGGTTTTAGGGTAATATGCGCATGTGCAATGTTGAAATATTACATTATTATTTGTAGTAAGTGGAGTTATAACAGTTCCTGTATCGGCTTCAATGTATCAAACGATGGTAGCAAACATTCAGCACCTTCACACGAATAGTGATGGCACCGTTTGTGTGACACCAGTAGTACAAGTACCGAAAGTTGAACCTAGTAGTGGTGAGAACATGGAGACCTTGACTGTTACGCCCGGAGGCTTGACGACACATTCCATGATGATACAAAGTTCGGGCAATGACGCACCACAAGTTCTTCAAGTACTGTCACTGAAAGACGCAACAGTATTGACCAAAGCGATGGCTAGTATAGGAAGTGAGGTTAAAACAGAGGAAACTATCATTAGTGATCAGTAAATTATGTAATTTAATTATTGTACTAGGCGCGGAAGAGGAAGTAATACACTATTAATTTTAAAGGAGATGTAAAGAGAAGAAGAACCACCAAATATTAAAGAAAAAAAAAACCAAGAAAGGAAAGACACCCACACGCATTACACATTTAGACGGAAGAGAAAAAGAAATCAAACACGTATAATTCAAACATGTACCACCAAATTTAAACGAGATACAGAAAATAGTTGATATTGAAATGATACTTTTTAATTGGCCATTTCACCAAATCTAACGTAACATTTTCTGTACATTTTAGGGTGTTGGGTAAACCCTATGTTACCACATGGTGGTACATGTAATGCAATTTCTCATAGAAGAAAGGTTGGAAATTTAGTTTTTATAAAATAATTATTAATTAAATATTGTAATATAAATGTGCCGTGAATGTATGATCATGTTATCAGTAATTTCTCAATTATATTTTTTCATTCCCTAGCCTCGTCCCCTCTCCATCACCTTTCCTCCCCTAATTTTTTAACGAATATTTTTTTTATATACACTTATTATTATTAATTAAGGTATCGTATCAGGTGTATAATTACATGATGCACTGCAATTTATGAAATAAAGTCGATATCATGGTCTTCGACTTGTACAAAAATATGAACTCTGCAGTCCCTCTGCATGGAAAGGGTAATATTCGAAAAGAGAAATTAAATCCTAGACTAGTCATGTTAATTGTTCTTTTAAGGGAAAAAAAAAAAAATAAATCGACCCAGGTAAACAAGTTTAATTTCGTGTAATAGTTGGCTAGCTTATAACTCTTTTTTGTTTATTTTAACAATGTAAATAACTAATCAATTCTAGTGTAATTTCTCTTTTCTCCTTGTCTATCTATATAATAGGTGCATTACATATTTTGTTTGTTCAGATTTAATGGATGCAAAAAACTATTACATGTCATAGTACGATATGTGCCATTATTATTTCTTTTTCGATGTATTCCCTTTGAATTACTTTTTTTCTGTTTAAAATATTCTTTGCGTAGAAGTTTTAGACAAAAAAACTTAATCGATAAAAGGGGTAAAATATTGTTGTTATTGCTAAGACATTCGTGCCAAAGGCATCAGAGAAAGAGTACCTAACTAAATAAATATTAATTTAATTTAGATAAAAAATTCGGGCTTTGTTCCATTATCAAACGATTTACATTCTTTATTCCCCCACCAAACCTTCCCCCCTCTTTTTAATTCTATAATTTTATTAAAAAAAAACATCTGGCTATTGCTATTATTATTTGTTATCCTCAGTATATTAATTAATTAACTGAAGAAGTTGAGACTCTATTAAATTTGTTACCGATCTGAGCGTTCTGAAATATGAAAGTGAATAAATAAAGCGACATTTTAAGAATGTAAGATTTTTTTTTTTTTTAGATATTTTTTGTACATATATTTAGTTTTTTTATATTGTATATAACAGTCAAGAATTTATTGGTTTCCTGTCTAGATTTATTAATTTGGAAATTTACTTTATTCTTTCGTAAGTGATTTACGTTTAATCAATTTTGAGGTATCAACTAAAGAAAATGAAAAGAAAAATGTGTGTACGATGGTTGCTAAGGAGCTGGATACGTTTCTGTTACAACGAAAACCAATAGATGTACTAAAAGAAATTAGGTTTGCTTCCTTATTTGTGATGCGCAAACAGCTCTTTGGCAGCCATTGTGCATATAGCATATATATCTTTGTAAATAGCGATTCAGTGTATTTCCCCTTTTCATTTTGTATTTATATTGTAATTTCTATATAATTGTGTTATTATCCTGATAGTAACATTGATTTATTATAAATAATAAATTTGTTATTGCAGTATACAAAATATACGTACAGTTTGTTAATTTGTTTTCACTAAACAATAACACGTGAATTTCTTTTTTCTTTAAGCGTAAACTTAGAAAAGAAGAGAGGGGTATATTGCAGTGATCGAAGTTATGTGAAGAAATTAACAATCTGTACACGTGAAACCGTTGTGTAAGATGTAAAATTAAATGTTTTTCGTAGTATATGGATCACTGTAGTATACGCGCACCTATGTTAAACGTTGTTAAAATCGACAGCTTTGTAGAATCATATACGTCAACTAAAAGGACCGTTGTTCATACGACGACGATTCTTTAAAATTGTTGATGGTAACAGCCGAACATAGTGTTTAAAATTCTATAAAAAATAATTTGATATCAATTTAAATGTATTCGATGGTTTAAAATGGAAAAGATTTAATAAAACAATTGCTTTCTCACGTGTAATAGTTATATTTCTTCTCTTTGTTCACATCCACTCAAAGATTTTACGTCTATACCTGCCAGTAGAACGTAAGGATTGTGGTTGTTGCATGTTCATTAAGAAAATTGGATTAAAAAGAAAGTTCATAGTATGTGTTTTCAAGCGATTGTACTTTGTCAATAAATCCTATGAATTTTAAATTATTGGGTTTTAATCAGATTAGAAAAATAACAATTTTAGGCAACCCAAATTGCGCCAGTATAAATATAACAACCAGAATACTTTGATCCTACAAAACCATTCATATGATTGAAAAGATAAACATAATTTGAACAAATAAAGTTATTTAATAAAGCATAGACACAAAGATTGTATACAATATACATACGTATAAATGATTTATATATATATATAAAAAAAAAATTAAAATTTGAGTAATAAATGGCAGTTAAATCGAATAAAAAAACGATTTCATTATATTCAAATATCTAACAACAAATATATAAGAATAAGAAATTTAGCAAATCAGCGAATGACCTAGTGTCATGCGCAGATTGTATATATCCGCCTATATAATTATATATAAAATATAAACTCTGGAATTTGCCCATCTTCAACTGAAGTTCCATTATTATTACCAGCAGCATAGGAGAATTGAAAAGTTACCCGTTCACCTTTACTGCATTGCAAACAGATCTTTTTCAGACCCTTAGTTCCATAATACGAATCATTTCCCTAGAATAACAAAGAAAACTTAATTAAACAACAAATTTAAAAAGAAATATTACCTTTAATGTTGCAATAGCAATATAACTCATATTAGGTACAATTTCAACTGGTTCTTTAAACATAACCCTAAACGGTTGATTAGAACCATCGCAACTGAATTTAGTCTTGTTGAAACCTACTACGTTAGTCGAATGAGTATGTACAATTTGAATTGTAACATCATATTCTTGTGAGCCATGCACTGAGCCATACAACCCTAATCCAGCTAGGAATATCCTTCGATCTACTTGAAAACGTATTCGGTCACTTGTTCCATTGTACCCCCATCTGCTATCAACTTCGAGAAATCTAGTTATTACACATTCGCGTCCTGTCATACAACATCGTGGTGTATCCGAGAATTCTGTTACTGGCTTAGGATTTAATGTGTAATATAAGAATAGTCTTACAATTTGCGAGTCTGTTAATAGACCACTTTGTGCTGGTCCAACAGCAAATTCCTCAATACTCATTAGAGGAAAACGTATTAAATTAATTGTATTCTTTAATACGTCCCTTCGATTCTCACTATTGGCTTCTAATCCTTTACGTCCACATTGAGCATCTGCCCATTTAATAATGGCTTCATATAGCTTAATTTCTCGTATTCTTAATGTGTCACGTTCTAGTACAAATTGTAGTGTATCATAGTCAATTTCCAAAAATCCATCAGAGTTCAACGAGTCTTGAGTCTTTTTATCGATAACATCTAGACAATTTAATACCAACTTAGATTCATCGAAAAGTCTAGCTTGAGATAATAATAAAAATGCATTCTCACCACACAGATTGCATTCCAAAAATTCGACGCAATGTTTCTCTAGATTCTGTATCAAATATTTTTTGGCAGTGTATAATGTTGTCATGACATTTTCCGGTCCAACGGATGCTTGATCCAAGTATATAGATCGCAATAAGTTCTTAAAAGCGACAGGTTCAACATCAGGTAACTCTATTTCCTTTGAGCGGTTTGCTAGTAAGCTATAAAACATAGCTTCGAATACTGAACTACTAATTGACAGTATGAATTTGTGAGCTGGAATTCTTTCTTTTTGAGCACCTACTACAAACGTCACATCGGACATGAGCGAATTGAAGAGCAGAAAACGTAATCTAGAGGCCATCGTTGAGAAATTGGCCTGCCAATTATACACAGGATTTTTCGAGCCTTCTCCTGTCATTTCGTGGCTTTGCGAGTGTTTACTGGATCTCCTACTACTATTTTGATGGCCTTTATTCTTTTGCTTCGTTCTATTTTGCGGTTTATCACCAGCTTCCCCTGAATCATGCGAATTCTCGTCCTGGCTATCTTCTGCAAGCTCTTCCATATTTAACAACAGGAATTTGCTTATCTGATTTATATATTTAGAATATTTTTTGCGTATCTACATCATTCTACGCTTAATTTATTGATGATGTAGATAGTTAAGACACTAATTCACTCTTTAATTGTTGCAATAAACATATCTGATTAGAAAAAAATTATAAAACAAAAATAATAACACGAAAACTAGCAAAGATAGCTGTCAACTGTCAATTACACTAAATTAGACGCAGGAGGAAAATTCAGGCTTACCAAATTCTTATCGTATAAATTTATTTATACTGCGGTTAAATTTGTTTAAATTAATTTTTAATTGAATTGAATGTTCGTGTTATTTAAATGTATACATGCGATATATAAATATTTTTTCGTTTCTTATTTACATTATAAAAAAAAACAGAGTGATGTATTCTTGTTCTTTCTAATCCTTTCTTGTAGAGTTTCCTCAAACATAATTTATACAAAATCTGTTCATCCCACAAATCAATAACCTATACGAAAATTTTCTAATAAAATTTGTTAAAATGACATTAATAATTATACGAAGTGCCAACTTCTTATTTAAAATAATTTGTGTATTAGAAATCTGGTAACGTTTAGTAGTAAGGCATTTCCATAAGGGCAATACTTCGAAGTATTAGTGATACAGTTTATTGTAATGTAACTAACCCTTTGCGTCCACTGTTCATATTGGTCGGGATTACATTTGATATCTTAGAATCATTTTGGCGTTTAGGAAATTAAATAAAATACACACAAAATAATATTTCATTTTATAATTTATTTTAAAAACTTCTACCAAGGCAAAAGGCACACATATACGTGGTTACAATTCTTCTAACTTAGAATTTAACTTAAATTTCATCATAATACTTTATTGATTGAAATAATATTTTTATATATATATATATATATATATGTTTATGTATAATTATATCCCTGCATGTGTGAATACACTTTTAATTTTTTTATTTCTCTATATCGACTTGCCATAGACTTTTCTTATTTTTCAGAATCTGTTTTGTCAATTTTTGTCTCGTTATAATTAATTTCAGGTGATTGGCACTAGAAAATCCGATAACGATCAAAAACCAAAGGCATCAATTAATAACGACATAAAAATTCAAAGGAAAAGAGAATGACAATTCGAATATTATGTTAACATGTTTTCTTAGTCTTTGAGTTATTTTGAAAGAGTACAACTCTTGTCCGGATATAAAAATTTAGGCACTATATAGTAGATCACACATCATATAACTGAACAGAATATATTATTTAATATTGGTGTATCTGCTGATAATATTAAGTGTTAAATTAATATATGGAATATTAAAGACTATATTATTCATCCTTATAACTAGTGATACTAGGAGGTAGACGTTTTTAACATTTTAACGTCCAAGCAAATATATATTTGGTCTCGGGAGAATTGCTTTGATTCGTAGGCACCTGTTGTATAATATTATTGCTTAGTTTGGTTCTAAATGACCCGTAAAATAACAATGAAATCTAATTTAACTAGAGGGAGAGACCAGCATGCCGCTGCCTGATGAGTTAAAGTGTTTAAAACGTCTTAAAGAAGACGTCCCTCTTTTTAACAATACATCAAACATATACAAGTGATTTCCAAATGCAAAGTTTTATTATTGGTGTTTCATTTCATTTCAAAAGGAAAGTTTTAGAATCACTTGCATTTTGAAAAAGAAAAAAATTAATTACACATAGTCGAGTTAATAGGAAAGGAGAACAAAGAAAATGTTTTATCACATTTAAAGTAATACTCTAGTAATTCATGTATCACAATCGTAAACATAAAAAGTTACAGTCTCAGTTAGATAATTTTTTTTTACTAAAAACTATATTTAGAATTTGTATATTATATTGTTCTTTATTTATATACAATACGATCTTATGTAACATGGTGTTATTTATTAATTAATATTAGCATTATTTATTTCAGTTCTCAATATTATTTATGATACATAAATTACATCTTTTCAAAGATGTGTTCCTAATTAATTTGTTTTCAAGTTAAACATCCTCATTTATAACTATGAAAACTTACATCCAGAACGTACACGTATATTGCTACATATGCCAATAAAAAAAAAACGTTCCATGCCTGAGATTGATATAAAAAGTATTTTGAGGAAATTTTAGGCATAACAAATACAAGTTTTAGATGTAAGATTCTCAAAAATGTGCACAAGCTGTCCCAAATTCTTTTTCTTATAAATTTAAAATTGGTGTCAATGTTGAATTTAATGCTTTCAAACACAGGATACGTTGTTAGTTGCCCGGTGGGCTTTGTAACCTCGTATGTATCACATTTTTAAAGTCATTTTCTCGTATATATCTGATTAAATTGAAACTTGTTATTGCTAGTAATCGTGATTAATTATTGGGAATAAAAGCAAAAAATACATTTCACAGATATCGCAGTAAATTTTATCCCAAACAAATTAATACTTATTCAGAATGCGACGTTTCAGGAGCATGTGGACTCACTCCCACAGACAACCGCGTTACCGACTGGGTAACACGGTTGACAATGGGAGTGCACGTATTCCTGAAACGTTGCGTTAAAAAAATATATTGCCAAAATGTAGCAAGAAATAATTTAAGTAACGTTCCAAGGCCTAAAATAAATATCTATTCAACTAGCCGTTGAACAATCTACGTTATAATGGACTTTAAGGAAGAATTTATAAAAAGGGACGGTTTATAGGGAATTAACAGCTTCTTTGTGTTCGCGAAGTTAGTCGTATGATATAAATTGACAGTAATTGAGAGAGATGGTTATGGTTGGTCACTCTAGGAAAAACACCTAAAACACGTTTCTTTCTATTTACACAACAAACATGTCTGATTTTGTTTTTGGTTTAGTACTAATTGAGCATGTGTATTAAAACAATTTGGGACAACCTGTATATATTACCTAAAATAAATTTAACTAGAATATACGTCAAATGAAACCCATAAACACCAAAAAATTATACCTTAAAACAGTATAATGTCAATAATAATGGTTTTCATGCATAGCATTGTTTGAAAGAGTAATTAAAATCAATATTTTCAATTAATAGCATTCAAATAAAATAAATTCTCTCTATTACATTAAATTAATATGTAAAATAGATTATAAACAGAGACTTATTAGAATGTACAGTTTTTTCTTTCTGTTTAAATAAAAAAAATATATAAACAGTTGTCTTCAAAAAAAAAGTTGGTAACTATACAATGAATTGGAGATGGAGGAATACTTGAATTAAAAACAAGAATAGTATCAGTTATGAATTTACAACCGTTTGATTTACGTTTGCCAGGTTTGGTTCTGTTGTTTCAAGTGATATCGATGATGCATGCTCTGCATTTATCCACGAAATAGGTGAATCGTTGCTCTATATGGATTAACCAACATAAATTTGAACAAAACAGATTAATTAGGAGAGTATAACTTACATATCTCCTAGTTGACTTTCGGTTCCTTCCAGAATCAGCATCCGATTTTCTCCTTTTCTTCTTAGCCGTTAAAGACTCCTGTCCACTATCATCATCTTCAGATATACTATTCTCTGATTCCGAGCTTGAACTCGATGAACTACTTGAACTATCTGATGCAACCCCCGAAGGTTGTTCCAAATTAATTCTATCTGCTAATTGAGCTAAACGTGGTTCTTTTTCTCGTAATACCTTTAACCATTTCTTAGATAACTTCGGTCTACCTCTAGCTGTTTTATGCCACACTACAGGAAAATTTGTACGGCTACAGAAATTCTGCGTGACTGCAATTGTCGTGTCCAAATTTAAAACTACATGCCACCAACCACCAGGTACAAAAACAGTCTCTCCAGGTTTCTGTAGTATTTCTATTGGCTGGTATTCCTGCGGCCAATTAGGTTCTTTTGTTTTCGGATAAATGATACTAAACCAAGTGATTGCTTCATCGCGTTGTTTACCCCCCATAGCACCAGTGACTTTGAGTAGCTCTCTTGGTGTTTGTGTAGGAAATAGGCACCATCTAAAATATTAATAACGTCAAAATTATTATGAAGAATAAGAATGAATATTTTATATTTGAATAACTAATTTGATGAGTTGGCAGTTTAGTGTTAATTATACATTCTTCACAAATTTTAGGTTATATATTTCAGAAACTAACCTTTTATGCCCTGATAATAATGCGTTCCAGGCACTTGTACCTAACGGATCAATATGTATACCAGTTCCTGACCTAGAAGGCCCCATGACGAACCATCTGTATGGTGGTCGTTTATTTTCACCTGTGTACTTAAATAAGTCGTCCCGAAAATACTTAGGAACTTCGTAATCCTCCAGAAGTTTTTTTCGACGTTCATGCTTAAGGAACAACAAAAAATTTAAACGCCGAGTAATCTAAATCAACAAATAAAACACTTACCTCTCCAAAATTACTATCAAAAATATAAAGTGGACTATCATCTTTTGTATTGAGCATATAATGTATGTAATATTTCATTTTCATTTTAACGTTATAACCTTCGTTATCTTCTCCGCATTTAAACTTTTGATTTCTATATTTCTTCGCTAGCTTTTCCAACGTCCACTTCTGCTTCGCCTTCCAATCTTTCTGGCATCCGAGTATAACAACAGGCTTATATGGAAGCTCATAGTTCGATATGAAGTCTCTAGTGGAACATTCTGATTCGCTAATCCTTTCACAGTTATCCGTAAAGTTCCAAAATTTTTCAAAATCATTTGAGTAATGATGGTGAACCCAAGATCCTTTTGCATTTAGTTCTAGGATTGTTTTATAGAATTAAAATAAAAACATTTTACGTGCGAACATTAGATCGATAGTTTAGGTTAAGTCTAAGATTAAACCAACCTGGTCTGGCTTTCTTTTTAACTTCCTTTATACGTTTCTTCGCTCTATGATTAAATTCAGAAACGTCCATTCCTCGTAAGAATAGGAAAATAAAAATTACATCAAAAAAAATAACTACCACAAAGTATTAAAAACCACGAATCAAGTTAATAGAGAAATAATTATAAATAGATGGCGCTAGGTGTATGAGAATTATGAATAGAGTTGAGTTGAATGAACTATATATTAATACCAACATGATTTGAAAAAATTGTTGATTTTTTCATATTGCAAATATAATAATACGTTATGCAAAATTGAAGTCAAATAAATTTTTATTTTACAAAATGGTGTTTTATTTGCAAGACGTTAAATTATCATAAAACACGTAGTTATTAATTTAAATATTACTAAATTTCATATTATTTGATTGAATTGTTAATAAAAAAGCAGAAATTCACTTTTGTATTAAAAAAAAGCGTCCTTTTGCCTTAATTATGAATACCCTCCGTACGCTACTGTGTTAACTCGGGGATAGATGGTGCTATTGTGTATATTTGAACGTACTTTTAAAAGTAAATGTCTTTTATCCTTGTTGTGTATGCATTTTTTCTTACTTTGATTAAGTTATAGAGTTTAAATTTCTTGAAAATATGCAAATATTTCAGTTAGAATACGTTGATTTATATGAATTGTGTTATTTTCATTTAAACATTAAGATTTATATATTTTTTAATCTTACGAGTTGATTCTATCCGATTTTCTTTATAACGTCTTAAAATATAGATTAATCGATTTTTTGGGCATGTTTTGAAATATTAGCGCCCTAGACATTCGATCTTAATTACTCAAATTACTTCTGTTAGGTTGTTAGAAACCAGTCGGTAACACGGTTGACAATGAGAGCCCACCTGCTCTCGAAACGCTGCGTTCCGCATAATTAATAAATTTGTGTGGATGGAGTTTACTGCTATACCTGTGAATTGCACATCCACACAGTCCTTGCAATCGTCATTAGAAACCGATACATATAATATTGCGCGATGAATTGATTAACAAAACATTACTTTTGCATCGTATCGTTCGAAATCGACTACGAAAGTAATTAATACAAAAGTAGTTAACCAAATATTTATTATATTATTTCCCTTTTCTACTTCTATGGCATTCTAATTGTGTCAAAATTCGAATTCGAAAGCCAATTAAATTCAAGCTGATATCATCCAACAATTGTTTAAATTTGATTGGCCCTTAGGTTCTTCTTTTCGCAATATGGTTGACGGTTGTTTTACGCGAAAATACGTGCGATTTTTTCTTTAGAAATTTATCTAATTCATATACAACGAATACACGCGGAGTCTCAAATGAATAAATATCTATCTTTTTACAGACAAATTAACTCTTTATCTTTAGATACATGCAAAAATTTCGTCAATTTGCCCGAAATTTCTCTGACGTCACGCTGGTTTTTGAAATCGAGTTAGTTGGCTGCGTTTAAAAACGGGGAAAGATAGCGGTATTGTTGTTGCTATGACATTTTTAAGTAATGTTTTTGCATTTTTCAGTAATTTAAAGCGTTATTTTGTAATTTCTGTTAGTAATAGTGTGATAATTAAGTGCCGTGGAAGCTGTATCCATCGATGAGCGAGGTAAGCTAGTTTCTCTTAAAACGTGTTTATAAATTTTTCCTTGCCGGGTTTTGCCTTCGACGGTTAGAAGAAAAATCGCTTTTATTTCGCCTAATATTGCGTTTTGTATGGAATAAATATACGTAAATTGTTTTTTAATGGTTTATGATTAATAATTTTAATGTTTTGCGTTTGTAGTGAGCGCGATTTTGTTTGTCGATTTGTTCGTGCTGTTCTTGTCTAATCAACGCCGATCTATTATCTTTGTCTTCCTTTTTTCGATGCAACTTATAATTGACAATACAAACTTTAGAGAGTTATATATAAGCGGTTAATGGGAATGAGGATTAAGAAAACACGGTTCTTTTTTATTATTAACGATTTATTAACATAAAGTATGGGTTACATTCTGTCTTATCATTATACACCAATCAATGACTTTTTAAATATATTCTTGAAACAGAAAACAAAAGTTTTCCTATGGCTAATATTTTTCACATATTTAAGTAACAGTAGATTCTTGTTTTCAATACATTGTTTTTGTCTTTTTTTTTATTCATCATGAATGCTAGTAACAGTATCTGGAACGATTTTTCTTAGAGAAGCTTATTATTTTGTCACGTAAAGTATCGATATTATAACTTGGAGTTGTTTCTTTAAAATCTCGTCTTTAGAGAATTCAAAAATGAAACACAATTAAGGTAAAAATATTTTATACAATTCTTTTTTTTTGTTGGTACCCTCTTTTGGAATACGACTGGAATGATATATTATTTATCAATTTTACATTTAAGACTAGCTATTCTTAACTATTTTTAATCACACCTTACAGTTAATTAGGCTTAAAATGATTCACATTCTTGGAATAATGTGCCCCTTTTTATTTTAACAATATGTACAAACAAAACACTTGAAGTTAACATACAGCAAACAATGGTAACGAAAGATGTTTTTTATTTATTTTTATTACTTTTTTTGTAGTTTTTTCTTATTTCAACACATTACGAACAACTCGTTATATTTTGTTAGTTACATTCATTATTATTATCATTATTATTATTCAAGATATAAAAAATTGCGAATTTTTAGGCGGCCTTTTAGTAGCGGCCTACCAAACTGAAAAACATTTATTTTCTTGTTGTTCATCTTATAACTTTTACCACGTTATGCCATGATGTACATGTGGTTCATTCCTGTATTATTTCGTTGTTTTAAAAAGTGCTCAAAGCCTGCTTACATATTCCCATAGTTACTTAAAAATATTCTCGCAATACCTACATAGCAATATTTTCTCTCATCTTTTTCTAAAGAATTTTGGCACATGTTCGTTAAGTTAACTTTAAGGACCCTGCGGGCACTAAAGGTAATATATCAATAAATCATTTATTAGGAGCAAATTGATACTGCTTCGGGGGAAGTATAAATAGGAAATTTTAGAACATACCTTGCGTTAATAACTAAGATAATAGGGAATTTCACGGGATTGGCGGATTGTTGATAGTTTAATATAGGCTTTGAATCTCCCTCGGGGGAGTTGGTAAGGATAAACAAATTTCTCGAGCTGGATCTAGTGTTTGGTCCACTTATACTTGAATAAAAGCTAATCAAATATAACAATAAGAAGAATAGGTTCTAAATTCTCATATTTAAGATTCGTTTGTTGGTTTATCGCGTTGTACTTAAAATGTAATGACGTATATATATATATCCCAATATGTAATACTTTTATTAAAATGAAATTAAAATGAATAAATTTGAGCAGAAATTTATAATAATCTAAAAGTATAATAGTATATACGTAGCAAATTTTATATTCTTTTCATTCTTATAATATTATATTTCTCCTCTTTTTTTTTTTATTTGAGCAAATTTGTACAAAGGTTTTTTCTTTCATTTGGGAATTCTACTTAAAATAATTTTTTATACACGGTGTAATATGTTGTTGTCTTTTCTCCTTTTTTTTATGTCGAATATGTCACACATCATAAAACATGTAACTTAGATTAAAAATGAAAAACGAGAATGCAGACAACCTTATTGTAAGCCGCTACATTTTCAACCGCCATATTTATTCTGCTTATGTCACTAAAAGCTCAGCCATAGCAGCGACGGATAGTGCGATAGCAAAGGCAAATCTTGGAGATGTACAAGCACCAAGACCAAGACCCATAGATAGGTGGGGCCAACCCGGAATTGGAGATGCAGAATTCTTACCGCGTTGCATTGCAGCGGGATGCTCACCTAATTCAACAAATTTATAAATTCATTAAGTTAACTCTAAAAGATTCATCTAAATAAATAGGTACCGTTTAAGACATGCAAGAGAACGCTAGCCGAATCTAAATTTGACGGACTGCAAGTATAATTTCCGGAATCTTCTGGCCTTGCATGATGAATCTGTAACGTTCCAATTGTCGTATCGGCTCTTACACGTTCCATACGAATTTCCAAAATAGACGGATCGTATCCAAGCACCCTTACACCATCGTGATACCAGAATATATAAGCTGGTTCCTCCAAGGATTGAGTTATGATGCATTTCAGCGTTACTGGACTTCCAGTTTTTACGTAGATGTCAGATTCTCCCATAATCTCAATTTTAGGAACTGTAATAAATCGTAATTTTTATTCATTGATATTCCCTTTCGAAATTTTCCTAAAGTTCCCTTTCATTTTATGACTTACCAACTACATTCAACGTAATGAAATGGCTCATCTTCGGTTCTGTACTGACTTGGCATTCATACTGACCGGCATCCCTGGCCTGCACGTATTTCACTTGAAGAGTCCACGTGTCTGTAGGTTCAACCAGGAACGCCTGAAAGCGATCATCGGCAATAAACGTGAACCTATCGACCGTTAATATGTGGGCATCTCTCCTCCTTATCCAGGAAACTGATTTATTTCCAAGCTGCTTTACTTTGCACGGCAGGTAGGCGTGGGTGCCCAATTGTGTTGTTATGTTTGTGGTTGTGGAAGGATCAAAATAAGGACCGGTGTACAAGCCGGTAAATCTTTTCACCGCATGTGCTGCTTCGCCTCCTGAAAATACTGAAAAAAAAGAGAGATAACGTGCATGACGTGACTCGATAAAATTTATCTTGTTATGATGAAATAAAAAAAGACTATGTTAAGAACTTGTATCTGCATAAAGCTTAATGGTGATCGCATCAAAACATACGTACATACGTAAAATATACATAGGGAAGTTGATCCCTTTCCTACTCTAAAATACAAGTCGCTAAGTTCTTTAGTTGTTAGTTTTGCCTGCTAAAGCTGGCATAGTCCCTCTGCTAGTGTGCGAGTCAGCTACTTTTCCACGGTATTGTTATCTGAGATAAATGTAAGCCCTTACTCATCCTGTTACTTCGCCAACAAGTATAAATAGGTGCTGTTAAATTAATGGTTATAATTCTTTGGGGACCGCGTTTTCTTACTTGTAATCGCCCTGTTATGATGTTCTTTTCAGGGATTGTTATGTTATCTCCAACGTCTGCCCGCATATACAAACTATAGATTCGTAATTTCGTCGGAAATATACTTTTTTTTCTCTTTCCTTAGGATACAAATATAAAAAATCGCCAGGAGAAAAGAAAGAGGGGAAGGAAATGTCGCGCTATGTTAAATCTATTCATTCTAGACTTTAGTAACTGACATGGAAGAATATATGTCTACTATATTGTCTCATAAATCTCCAGGAATAATTTTAATAAAGGTAACGGAGACAAAACATGCCACCGTAAGCATTTAATGGCCACTCTGTGTGTGTGTGCCTCCGAACAAAAATAACCTGAACTTAGAATACTATTGTGGTTCTTTAATACTAAATCCACCCAAAAGTACAGGATATACGACTATTTTATTTGAGCAATTCCTAAATAATGTATTTTTTCGTAATCAAACATAATACTTAAAATATCAAATTGAAGGCTAGATCTTATCAATCCTTAACAAATTTTACATATCTCACATTTTCTATCTGTCTGTAAAGGTAGCTCAAAAACAATTTTAAAAAATTTAAATTGCGGCAATCGATTCTATAGGTTCGTTATCATTTAGAAACATACAACTAAAGAAGCTTGTAATCCACATAAAAGTAAGAATGTTTATAATAAACACATAGTATTTTATAAACTTCAAAATAAACATTTTTATTTGTGTAGTTGTGCAAAAAGGATCTTCTTGACTTACTCGACGAATAAGGTTGTCATATTCTTCTCATTTCTTGTTTTTTAAAGTATTTTCCGTCTGAATATGCTTTATCGCATTTTGTATTAATTTCCGTGAATAATTTAATGTTCCTAATATTTCCGAAATTGATATACCCTTCTCTTTTATGGTGCAAATTAATTCCCTTTTCCCTGGTGTGCAATGTTTTTCTCGTCCCATTATACTAACACCTAAATTTTTGTTATTAATAACACGTTCATTTTAAAAATGGTAAGTGCAGCACTTTTTTGGTAACACTGCAATGAGATTCCGCTACAGAATCGACAACTGTGTAATTTATGTGCCTGGTAGAAAAGTGAAACTAATATATTTTTTCATTGGATGCCGTATTATTTTAGCTAGGGGAAGTACACGCAATCTCCTCGGGGACTCTCACGTTAGTTTAATAAAAATTTAAACGGGAACAACTTGAGCGGTTAATTTAAATGAAATTTGATGCCTGTGCTATTTATGTGATCATAGGACGTTTATCTAAAAGAAAAAAACTTATAAATCGTTTGAAAAATGATAAGGAACAAGTCTGAGCTTAAAGATAATATCTCAAAAACGGTTTGAATTATTGGCAAATTGACTTGATTTCGATAAGTTGCAGGTTAAAATCCATTCAATATCAAGATCAAAATATGAAATTCCTTCGAAATGTTCTCTCATTCTTCCCATTTGTTGATATTTTATTAATTAGAATTCAACGAGCTGAATCGAAATATAAAAAACGAATTAGAATCCATTAAAGTTTGGAGAATTTCACATCGTTTTTTCGTTTTTTAAAAGGGTAGTCAGGGAAAACGATTCTACGACTCGATTTCATCTAGAAACCCATGACTGGAGCTTTTGTAGTGCGTACGAAAGCCGTTAGGGGTGTTTGAAGTGAAAGCCTGGAAAATTGAGCTTTGAATTTAGGCGGCATTTTTTTCGAAAATTCGCGATAGCTAAATTCCGAACGGATACCGCCTAGAGGTATCCGAGGACGCCTACTAAGCACGTAATAGCTTAAATAATTAATTAACTCGTTCAGAAAATGGCTGAAAAATGATGCGGGATTAAAGCGAAATTAACCGAGCTTTAAATGTCGATAGAGATCTCGTTGATTCAATGAAATTAGCATTGAAAAATTTCGATTCCGAAAACAGAAAACGCGAATCATTTAAGCGTCATGAAAATATGATTAATAAAATATCTTCTATATGAAAATTTGATTAATTAAAATAATTTAGTTGCTTCCACGTTGAAAGGTTGGTGAAAATATATATATAGGATTATTTTCTTTAGATTCCCGTTATAATAAATTTCTCAGAGATACAAAATTTAACTAACTCACACCTATAAGGAATAGACAATTTTAATAAAATTAATGTAGGCAAGGCACGCAAAGCCCAAGTCTTAGGGCTACTTTACGTTCTGCTGCTTACCAATGGCGTGTACTACGTCAGATCGTGATGTATTAATTAAATATAACACCCCTAAGATGGTATCAATAAAAATTCAATAAGGTGGAATAATAAAGGTGAGATGAAAATTTCCACGGTGTATATAAATGTAATATCCGATATTTTTCCATTTTTTAAAGTAGTATACGGGAAAGTTTTGTTTTACCTATCAACCCACATACTACCCCTGTCTTTGTTTGCGATATAGATACCTCATTTTTATTAAAATGGAAAGCAATTTCCATTTTTCCCTTCTTGAGACACCTTTATTAAGTTAAGCTAATCGATATTGAACATGTCAAGGTGTCTCGTATGTAGGAAAATAAAAATGTAAACAATATCGCCTAAAAAAAATCCTTTTGGTTTCTCAGCTTGATAATGTAATTTAAGATCCGCATTTTCCGAATACGATCCGTAATACGATCTTCATTAATTAATTTTATTTGAAAAGAGAGAAATTTCCCGAGTACCTACGAAAACTCTATCGGCTTTAATTAAAAACAGGTAGAGTTTAGATTTTGTGCGGTTCCAATGGGTTTATATTTGAAATCGTTTGAAAAGCATCAATTCGTATTTTAACCATTTACAAATGAAATCAACCAGGAACATCTCTCACAAGTCTGAATGCGATGATTTTCCTGTATGGAACTATTTATGCACAGAGAAGCATAGTTTATGTGTAGAGATTTTCATTCAAAATCCCACCTAGACTACGAAGCCAGTTCGTCCCCAGCGTGCACTGGCTGGTTTTGCACTTTATACCGATGCCGCATACTGTATTATTGCGATTTTAATTTGTAGCACGAACAAAGTATTTAATTTTACACTCGAATAACTCACTTTATTTTATCTTAGTTTATCTCCGTATCAAGTAGTAGAACAACAGATTCCTTTTCTTTTACCCAGAGAACGTACAATGTGCTATTTTCGTATACAAAAGCTAAAGTAATAAATTAAACTTTTCATTTTTCGACGGAATCCTTGTATATACACATTGTGATGATTTCTGTTATGGCGTGAATATCGCTTGCTTTTTGTGTCCGGGTGTGATATGTTATTTATTGATCTGGTCCTATACAAAAAGAAACAATAACGGCTCTGATAAATAACTGGGTAAAGTAAATAAACCAGTAGTGATTAAGTTTATTTTTGTCTTCTCCTTTTCTCATCTTTTTTTCCAAACTACCGATGGCTACGAAAAGAAAGTTATATGACGTACACATATAAGATATGTAACGGTATAATTCTATCGTGGTATCATAAAGTTTCTAAGACGAAGATGGCATTGAAATAGAATACACTAGGATGACAGAATAAAATAGACACCAGGTAAAGCGGTATAAATATGTAAACAGATAAATTCTAAGAACGAATTAAGAACTTTCTCTTGTCATTAGGGTAGAGATAGATGTATCGGAAGGAATTCGTCATAGTTTAGTATCGTTACAACTATGCCTCGCTTACAAGGTTCGAGTGATATTAGTGACTTCACCCGGGGTCGCATCGTTGGCCAGAGTGAACGCGGTGCTTCGCAACGTGAAATAAGTAAATTTTTAAATATTCCGTTGTCCACAGTTAACCGTATGATTACACAATTTAAACGCAAGGAAAAAACAACAGCGGAGCCGAGACCAGGTCGTGCCGGGTGCTTGTGCGCGAAGTGTTAAGAGAACCGCGAAAAAGTACAGCTGAGCTTGCGGCAACTTCACAGAAAAGTCAGCGCACCGTTCTGCGATACCTCCACAGTGTGGGGATGTATAAAAGGGTGGCAAAGAAAAAACCTCTCCTTACGGCGTTTCAAAAACGGTGCCGATTGGCCTTGGGCAATCGAAATGCGAACGAAGCCCGAAGAGTTTTGGCGGTCTGTCATTTTTTCAGACGAAAGCAGATACTGCCAATTCAGTGATAGTGGTCGTACGGGGGCATGGAGGCCTTCGTCACAGCAACTGGACGACAAATTTTTGCATCAGGCGGTGAAATAAGGCGGTGTGAACATCATGGTGTGGGGCGCGATATGGTATGGTGAAAGATCGCAATTAGTAATCTGCGACGGAAATATAAATGCGGCAAAATATATCCAAATATTAACAGAAGGACTACTACCGATATTCGACAACGCCATTTTATCTAAAGAAGACGCCACTTTTATGGAGGATTGAGCACCCTGCCACAAAGCAAGAACAACAACCACATGGAAAGAGGAACAGGGGATTCGGATTTTACCATGGCCAGGCCAATCACCAGACATGAATCCGATAGAGAATGTTTGGCACATAATCCGGACAAATATGGCGAAACGACCGTGAAAACCCAGCAATAAGGAAGAACTCGTGGCAGCTGTTACAAAAGAATGGTTAAATATTCCAGAAGACATCATTAATCATTTAATAGATTCTATACCACGACGACTCGCAGCACTTCACGCAAGTAAAGGTGGATCGACAACATATTAGTCTAATTTCAAAATTTTAAAATATTTTGTATATATAATGAGAATAGAATCTTTTTTTAAATTAGTAGGTATCTATTTTATTCTGTCACCCTAGTGCACATATATCTGAACTTAAGCCAGGTTTTATAATTCAACGGTTTTGAAAATTATTTTGACAGTGACATTGACTGTCATCAATTAATGTTAAAACTGCTGAAAACGAGTTTGAATAAATTCAAATATGGTTTACAATGCAGTGCAAAAAACGTACATTTTCTCTAACTTGTTGTATTTCTGTTTCGCTGAGTTGTATGTGTATTTATTTTTTCTCTTTTGATATAACCATTACTTTTGTTTCGTTTGTATTAATTTTCACTCCATACTCAGTGAGTGTGTTGTTCCAAACATTTATATTGTGCTGTAGAGCCTTTTCTTTTCCGGTTATCAATGCTACATCCTGTAATGTCCAATATAAAAAGCCCTTATTCTTTTCCTTCTTTCCCCGATAATTTCATCCATAAATGTTATAAATAGTACAGAGCTAAGGCCATCTTCTTGTCTAACACCTTCCTTTGTATAGAACCCTTCTGGTTTCATGTTTCTACTTATTACACAGTTTGCTGTTTCTTCATATAAACTTTTGACAGCTTTTATTAATTTCGTGGACATTTCCATATCTTATTTCTGTGTTAAATGCTTTCTTCAGTGATTTTTTAGTACGTTATCTCTTTTAATGTAAAAATATGATCCCTGTATACTTCTCTTTTTTTCTAAAACCACTTTGGACTTCTAGTAATATCGGTTCTACTATTTGCTTCAATTTTTCAAGCTATTTTGGACGTCTTGCTTACTGCCAATAATTTGCAAATAATTTAAGCAAGATGATGATCTGCTAAATTTGACGTGTTTTTCTGATCAACCGTGGTTTTATCATTCGGGGTACGTCAATTCCCAAAACACTCGGATGTGGGGTATTGAAAATCCTCATATTTTTATTGAATCGTTTTTGCACACTGCGAAACTTGGTATTCGGCTAATAATTTCTTGCTGTGGAATTGTTGCATCTATATTTTTTAATTTCACAATTAATTCTGAGAGGTATAGAAACATTTTGAATTAATTTATTGAACAGCTGCATGAAGATGAATTACAATATGGTTACATCCAACAAGAAATATTGTTTTTCTTTCTGAGTTTTTAATGATGGGATTATAAGCTTACATGTAGAAATTTCCACCACGATCACTTTGTTTGACAATTATAAACTTTTTAGTGTTTTCTCACCTAAAGAATACAACATTTAAAACATCTGCTGCTAATTTGCGATAATTTTTGAAGAATGCGCATTAACAACGCCCGCAATGCTGCAAAATGCCTTTAACGACATAAGAAGGTGTATAGACTTGAGAACTGAAAATAATGGACAATAATGTTAGCTGAGCTTGTTGTTTTATTATATCTTTAAATCAAATGACATATTTGTTGGTGTTAAGATGGCACTGTTAAAAAAATTATTTTTAATAATTAAGATTGTGTTATGAGTATTATAATATCGCTTAAGTTCAGACTTAAGTTCTTTCTAGAAACTTTATGATATCACGGTAGCAACTTCACCTTCATATTAACCTTTATATGTTTGATACTATTGTACTATCTCGTAATAATGTTTTGAATGGAAAAGTCGTAAAGTTAAATGAATTTCCTGCTAACAACGATGAGTTCAAAAGCACTGCACTGTTTATCTGGTTGGTACGCAGGTGTAATAAGACAGGCTAATAAACTTTAACTCTTAATTTTGATTTTTCTGTTAATAAATCCAAGATAATATTACACTCTCTTGTTAAGTGCTTCTTTGTTTCTCAAGAATCTGGTAAAAACGTGTACTGTGGACACTGTTAATTTGGCTTCAAACATTTTATCACTTACTATTTCGGGTATTTGAGATCCAATAAAAATACCTTCTTTTATTTTTGCTTCTGTTATTTTTGGGAACTTTTCTCCAAGGTATTAAAAACCGTCACCCTCGCGATCCAAAGCCTTCCAACTTTATGTGTGGAGGTGATATTATGATCTTTTCTTTTTTCACTAACGGCTGATATCCAACATTGTATTTTGCGGTCGGTGTAACATATTCGATTCACGCATTCGATTAAAAATATTTATTATACAACTGATATCACATTCAATGAATACTTATACTTATTTCAGTAATCGTTGGTGGTTTTACGTAATTTATATATCCGGTAAAAAATATGATTCGCGCTGTTAATATTTTGAATATTGGAGAGATATTAAAAAAGTATCGATTTTTATTTTTTATTAGTAAATATTGCAATGCTGAAGTACTCATAAAATTACGTACATTTTAATAAACTGTCTGTTGTACTAGAAATGTTATCCCCATAGAATTTGCAATATTTATTTTCTTTCTTTGTTATTTTGTGTGTATTATATACATACCCAAGTAATTATTACATTATATACATACCCCTGATTGATGATGGCGAATCAACGGTGTTCTTTGTTATATTCGACGAGTGTTAATAGATCTCTTAACCAGCTTCTGACGTTAGAATACACTGACGCTATTACTAAATGTATTGTTTGCAATATCAACATTTTACCGTATATTATATTTGTGTACAGAAGATATATTAATTAAACAAACCACATCGGTTAAATGCGCAACGTGATGTACCATATTATAAATTTCTATGACTTTATTTATATGTTAAGTGTGCGTTTAATTCCACAAATTATTGTACAGAATGAAGAATTTTGAAAGCTTTGGGGAAATGCGTTCCGGAATGGAGATTGCCAACAAAAGATCAATTATAGTATAATTTTCATCATGCGAAACACGATTACGAATCAAATAAAAGTAGAGTTAAAAGATCAAAAAACACGGCCGATGGTAAATGAAACAAGCGATGCAAGAGAGAATTCTATTTCAAATATGTTAGTGCGCACTTTAAAAAGCGGTGAAGCATCCTTGCCTGTTCTTTTACGTAGCAGAATACATAATGGACAAACGTGGAAAGCATAGTAGAAACTATATAAAATACCTTTGGGAAATTCAATATATCCCAATTTGTAATATTGGTTACAGATTGGTGTTCGAATTTGGTTGAAGCTGGAAAGTTACAAAAAGAATTTTATCATCAATTCCTTCATATAACCTAGTTGCTTCATGCATGCCATCTTCTAAATGTAAAGTTTCTACCAAAAAAGTTTTTATCAAATCTCTAAAACGCATTCGTAAACAGACTTGCCTAGACATTCCTCAGCCACCATTTAATTATTTTATTTTTATTGTTTATCGTTGTATTCATATGTAAAATCTGTATTTTTAAGAACAAAAATAAATTAGCAAGCAAATCCAAGTAAATTATTAGTGTCACGGCTCAGGAAATGTCGACGATAAGGAAATCTTGCAAGATTTTAAGTATATATAAAATTTATACGTTACAGACACCGAAAATGATGACTATCGCAATTATAGGATTTCAGATGTTTTAAGTAAGATTCAGACAGTAACTTTATGAATAATTTATCACATTATATAATAATTTATTACAAAGGTTTCCAAATCAACTGCATATCGCATAACTAGGGAATATAAAGAGACAGGCGAACTCGCAGCTTCGAAACAACGAACAGGCAGACATTCCAAGCTCCAGGCTCTTAATGAATTTGTCAATAATAGTATACGGCAGATAGTGCATAGCTTCTTTTGTAGAAGCTTCTGACACTTATAACTCAAAGAGATACCGAAAATAAGTCTAACCACTTTACATAGATTGTTAAAATTTAATTTGAAGTAAACGTTTGAAAAGTTACTGTTATGGATATATATATATATATATATATATATATAAGAATTATTATTTAACGTATATCAAATTTAACAGGAAAAAGTTATTGATCGAGACAATAATTAAATAGTATAGAAATGAAGGTCGCACAATATATTATTTGAATGAAACATGGTGAAATGAAGTACACACGAAGTTGATTTGAATGTTATAAGCGCAAAGTAAGCTTCTGCCCAAAGACTATGTACAGAATTAAAAGATTCTGAATCAGGATTTGTATAAGTGAATTGACATCTTTTGAGAGTAAAAAAGGCAGTCGACAATAATTGCGAAATTGAAAATATGGTTTTTGAAGAATGGTTTGAGATGTTACCTAAGCTACCAGATAATAATTGTTACGGCGAATGCACCATATAATTCACCAAAAGCAGAGAAAGTGCCAGAATTTAATGCAGAAATGTTGAATCGATGAAATAGCAATTGTTGCCAACAAAATTATTGTATTGTCAAGTTTATCTCCATATTTAATTATTTAAAATAACATTTAATGTTATAAATGACAAGTTTGTGTTTCAATTTTGGTGGAATCTGTTGTTACTTTTTCTAATATTATTAGATATAATAGACCAGTGAACTTTATTTGCTTAATCTTGTAGTTTCTGTTACACAGTTATTGCGATAAATAGACAGTAACTAATTAATAGGATTTGCCAAATCTTCGGCGCCCTACACAGTCCATAGAACACATATTACATAAAATATCATGTCAAAAAATATAGGTATTCACGCTAAAATTTAAATATCTCCCTTGATTTTTTCACAGAATTTGTAAGATATAATTGCATAGGTGGTTGTTTCTTGCAATTAGTAATTACCAAGATAATAAAACAACAGAAGTAATAACCAAAATACATTATAAGCAGATGTCAAATAAATGGATTATTCTAATGTAAGTGAGCTTGCCCATCAACCAATGATGAATGTTGTTTGTGGTATGATTACAATATTCAACCATTGTTGCTGCTGCATCTGTTCGTCGCGTCAGGTATAGATATCATAATGTGTCATGAGCTACATACGGCTAATTTATAAACACTTCCCATATTAGAGTGTGATATGTTTCCGCATTGATATTTTCATGAAAAATTAATGGAGCCATTATTCGGCGTATTGATATAGCTACCTAGACTATATAGAATTTTTTGGATGTAAAGCAGTTTCAACAAAATTATGCAGCTTTTCTGTAGCTATTAATATAGCTTGACAAATAGAAGCAAGCCTCGTTTGATATGAATGTCAGATCTAAAATATCATCTTTATCGAAAACTTTCATTAAACCATTGACAATATTGAAGTCTTCTAAATCTAAAATAATGGAATTTCCGGGACTCGATTTTTTAGGACTTGTTTCCATTCGTTGGCTAACGTCATCAGCAATCTCTCCTATTAAAATTGTCAGTCGTCCAGTAAATTTTCCGTTAATAATAAATAATTCTATCTCTGCGTTTAGCAAACAGTTTGTATGGTGTGACATCAGGATAATTTTCATGAAATTGTTGCATACGTGAAGTTCATGATACATTCTCATGATGAGTACCACTACAGTAGGTTTAAAAATAAAAGCATCATTAATTTCACTTAATTTAATATCATTTCATAAAAAGCTCTCTGGATAATGATATTGATAAACTTTTAAAACCACTCTGGATAATTTATACGAATTTCTTCTCGTATAATATTTGCTGAGTTTTTTTATCGGTATTTTTCTTTTCTTTGTACATTACCATTTCATTTATCTGAATTACTTCAATTTTTATCCATCATAAAGTTTACTTGTACTTTGTTTTCGTTTACAGCTTACTTCTTATATTCAATGATCTTGCCTCCTTTGACTTTCGCAATTAATATTTAAAAATTTTTACTTGCACTATCTTTAATTAATAATCCACGTTCATTATGAATTACTAATAACTCATGTTTAACATATATTTAATTCAAATATAAATATTCTTCTATAAAGGAAAAAGAATTATGAACTTCGCAAGGGAAGTGTACTATTATTAATTTCTAATCTGCGAGAAAGTATATAGCGATGTATAAAGTATTCGTATAAAAAAATAGATTGTTCGCTGAAATCTGCGTAGGTATATCGATTAAGTTAGTTGTATATTGAGAAACTATAGAAAAAAAATTATATTCAAAAGTTAAATATTTAGACAGGCATTGTAATTTTGTGAATGTTTGATTGACCTAGTATAAGTAAAAGGAGTTGTTCAGATATTAACCGTAGGGGTTTTTCAGCGCACGAACGTAAGTCTATAGACATATACCATACGTACGCAGCCTCCCTTGATACGAAATTATCTTTTTGTTTATCTTAGGAAGCGCAAGTTATTTATTATTTGAATCGCGTTACACGTACGGTGGTACATAAGATGAATATGTGTGTATACATTGAGGAGGTCTCGGAAAGCGGCGAAAGAAACGTTGGAAGTTACGGAACAGTAGTATATATAATGTATAATCAGCGGTATATTGCGCATAAATAACCTAGAAAATCTCGGCGAGAGAATTATATCACATAAATGACTCTAGCAAAACACTTTCCACGCGTTGTGTTTGTGAGAGCAGAATATAATTCACGATTCAAAGTAAGAGACCTAAAGGGGGAGGACGAGGAAATTTAGAAGTGTACGCGCGCCGAATTACAGGGGCGCAGGGGCCGCGGGGCCGAAGGGCCGAAGGGAGAGGACGGTTAAGGTTCGCGAACAGGCTTTACGAACTGTTACTTCAAGTACATAGGAGAGAGAGACTTAATAAAACACGTCATCGATTCAAGAAACTTTCAAAACTAAATCAACTTGGACTATCATACTCTAACAGACGAAAACCAACCGGCGTTAGAGCGTTACTTAAACACCTCCTCTCACCGTCATCTCCTTAATACAGCAATAGCAATATTAGCGCGCCACCCCTATTCAGCATTCGAAAGCGTTGGTATTCCCATAGTATTTCGTATAGCGTTCCGAATGGACACTTAATTCAATTTATAGCAATCCATTACTGAAATTAAATGACTTAGTAACTACGTTCGAAAGAATCTACGTTTACACGCTTATCTGGTCTTGAAAATGAAGGGCCGAAATTAAAGTTAACATAATTCTCCTTTCTACAAACGCGAGTATCGGGAAAAAATGTTTAAGGGGATTAAATTTTCGACTAAAAGGAATATAAAAGGCAATACCTTGATAGCTTTACTAAGAAAGAGAAAATATATAAAGAACAAAGACATAATGAAGCTTCAAGAAATCGTCTCTTTGACTTCTTTTTGCGAAAAACTACCTTCTGAATTTCCTGTGTAATATCTATATTGCCTTTCTCAGGTATATAACTCTTACACTTCAAATCTTCTTTATATTTCCTTTGAAGAGATCTTACGAAATGAAACTTTATATCATATCCCACCTTAATAATGTTCGTTTCAAAAGTTAAATGTAATCATTATTTTGAAGTATATGTTGGTAGAAGATTTTCCGTCCAAAATTCGTTATTTTAAATGAATTAAAATTTATTCATGTGACGTCATTCGGTTATAAATGCACAAACAACATTTCGAGCAATGTAGAAACACGGCCAATATTTATAATACTCTATCTTTCGTTCTTTTATCGATAAATTAATGCTGTATTATCAAATACCACGCTTAAATTATGCACAAATCATAATATAGATTCATAATAATAATAATAATAATAGCTTTTGCCAATTACTAGTGGCACGCCCGGGTATGACTTATTATTACGCCTGCGCCTGTGGTGAAAACCCTAACTCTGAGGAACAGCGCCGGGTTAAACATTCTCTGCAAATCACTTACGCTTACAAAGTTTGTATATTGTGAATTAAGCTTTTCAATCTTTACATCAATGCGACGTTGTTACAACATCTATTCGGGGATTCTAAACTCTATTTTTTAATTCGGAGGAGTAAAATGAATAATGAATTTTTTCAAGGCAAAATTAGCTACGATTTACAGGGAGAATAGAAGAATTTCTTTTAATAAAAGGAGTATAATAAAATAATGGCTAGGTTTAATGAATAAATGTATCTTTTTTTATTAAAATACAGGCTTTGGTAATTTATTTCTTAAAAACTATATCTTCCAAACATTTTCCCTTATTTTGCTAGCACTCTTCTAAATGTGAGGTAAAATTTCCAAGACCTGCTCGGTATATATTCTTTGTAAGAGGTGGCATTTCTCTTCAAATATTCTCTTTTAATTCATTCAGAGAGTGAGGAGTGTTGCTGTATATCTTCGATTTAAAGTAATCCCATAGGAAAAAATTCATTGTGTCAAATAGGGGGTACGTGCCGGCCAGTTTATGTCATCGCATCTGGATATCAATTTTCCAGGGAAGGACACGTTAGACGTGTGAGATGTCGTTCCATCTTGTTGGAACCAAGTGTTCCGATTAAAACTATTAAAAGATACAGGGCTAGCGTAAAAAAGTTGTTAATAATCTCCACATATCGCACGGAATTTAGGGTTATTGTACGACCTTTGTCATTTTGAAAAAAACTACAGGCCGATAAACTTTTAGCTAGTGAAGTGGCCCCTCATATTTCTATTTTGGATTTGTTGAACTCCAGTAAGAGGTTCTGTCTGTTTACATGACCACATCTAAGAAGTTTTTGTTTCTGCTTTCCATGAAACACCCCATAGTGACTAAATTTCCAAGGATGGGACTAGCGATTGGCATATCTCCCACCACTCAACGAATGTGTTCGCGCAATGAATAAAACAAATTGAAAAAGACTTTTGGGACTTTTGGGTATGATAAAAGTGAAAGCAATACGAAGCAGTAAATTGCTATATTGATTCTGGTTATGCAGCTTATAAATTATGTCTGATACACAACAGTGAGGAATATTTGAAAAAAAAATGTGGATTATATATTTTTTAAGTAAATCAATACTTTATAATATTATTTGCAAAATGAACTGAAAAAAAGAGAACATTTTATTTCTTGTGACATCAAAGCAGATCATATGAGAACAAAATGTTTAGGAAAATGAAAAAAATCTCCTTTATTAGATATTGTGTTTACTGGTACTTGTTCTGAATTTTAATATTTTTATACAGAGTTCTGGTAATATAACTGTATAATTTTAAAAGATGTATATTGAAAAATATAGTTGAAGAAATTAAGATTGGATGAAAGGAATTATTGCTGCAAGCTTGTGATAACTATCTATTATTCTTTGTAATGTAAGAACAAATTTTTGAAATTCTTTGTGGAATTATACTTTTACGCATATATATTTTTTGTTCTTCTCTGTATATATACGAAATATTTTAGTTGACCTGTAGGAATTGTCTACAAAATGCGGAAAAGCAGTAGGTTACCTCTGAAATGCTCTTTCTTCTTTCGCTGATGAATTACTTTACGAGTTTTATTTTTCCACCGGGGAAGATATTTCAAAGAGATGAAGCTGTCAGATCAAAATAATACGTGCAATGTTCCGTTTTTTTTCGTCAGTTCATCTGCTTTATTTTTCAAAGATAATATGCAATAGCGCAAAAAAGTAAAAGAAAACAGCAAGGACAGTAATTCGTACCTTTCCGGCGTTGAATTTACTTTTTTAAGAGCTTTACAATAAATAAGTGTTTGGTGTGAATTTAAATTAATATCCGCCCATTTTCCCACCTCCCCTATTTATACCATTCACGATTTCGAATGAGAACGGGTGACCGAAAAAAAATCTAAATTATCATACAAAAATCGAGATTATTCATTGTTTAATACCTTTGTTTCGCCAATTCCCTTTTTTCTGTCGGTTCCACAGGCATATTTTTCTTTATTTACGTAAATTTATTCAAAAATTCAAAATTCACACCGTTGACGTTGTTTATATTTCCATGCAGTGGATGTTAATCCAACAGGATCTGTTCTGTTTATTTCTTTTTTCAATTCACCTAAATGATGTTATCGATTGTACGTGATCAGAGGTGTTGTTATTTGATAATTACTTGGTAATGAATCTTTTTCATACACTTTTGTATGTTAATTTCCGAAATATACAGGGCGTTCGGATATTAATTATTTCCGACATTCACGTGGGGTTTAAACATGGTAGCGAACGATATTGCATTAACGCTATTTATAAGCAAATCTCCAGAGGGTTTGATGTATTAGCATTTGAAGTGTCAATAAATGTGACATGCAGTTGCGCTTGTCAACATGCACATTGTATGCAATATATTTAGTGACGTCTACGTTATATTCGAGCACTACAACAGGTTAATAATGAAGTGGTTTACACGGAGCCCATTCATTTCGTCGTAAACGTGAGTTTTCTAACAAGGTAGGAAATTACAGAGTCTAATGGAGATTGAAGTTAATCAGTTCTCCGTCGAACATTCATTCTACGAGCTGGCAATAATCAATTTGACGCTACTATTTCGTGAGAGCAACAGAGCACTAGTGCGGGGACTTCATTCGACTTCCCTAAATTTCTGAACTCGCATCTCCTTCTGCTTTTAACCATTCCCTCGGTGGTAGGCGGAAAAAAAAAAAACGAAAGGGATTGCATTTCGATCATTGCTTCCGAAGTACGCGCGCATTTTGATATTAGACGCACGTAATACTCGACGAATATCTTAAAACAGATGGTACATCTTTTATATAATGATACTCACGGACACACCGACTCGTTGTGAAAGTATTTGTCTACTTTAGAGCGTCGGAAAAGGGGAGAGGAGAGATTGTAAGGGGTGGACATAAACCGACTTGAAAGTTATAACCTAAGGCTTTCGTGTTTACCCGTGCGATTTACTAAAATTAATACTGAAATATATACACACACAGAGACGCATTACTGTAGCTCTCTTGGTAGGTGTTACTTATCTACCTCCATATAAAGTTCTTAACGCCTGACAGGTACAAATATATACTTGAACAAATATCCATAGATTAACAAAAGGAATAAGTCCGTAAACAAATAAATAATGACACGGGTTACAATGGTTGACGGGTTTTGAGTGTGCAAATAGATTGTTGGTAATCCGAAGATTTTGTGCCTTTTATAAAATGATGGTAATAAATTAAAACAATTTATTACTATCAACACATGTATAACCAAAGACAATTCATGATAACCATATAAGACCAAAAGTCGACTAACTTATAGTCCACATTGAAATACAGTAACAATAAACAAATGTAGGGAATATAGTATACAAAGTATGTCTCAGAATTAATGCGAATCTACAATTTAATATTGTTCCCTTCAAAGTATGCTCTTTTAGAATGCACACAGCGTTTCCAGCAAGTTTTTCACTCCTAGTAACAATTCTGAAAGTCTTGTTTCGTTAGGTTGTTTAGAATCTACGTCGTAACTCTTTGAATATTGTTTATTGTTCCGTAATGTTTAAGCGTTGTAAAAAGAAAATAATCACATGGTTTCTCTGCCAATAACCTGTGATGAAGAGTTTTGCTAATTAACCGTTAGACAATGAACAAAACTCTTTTCTGCAAACGTTCAAGGACTTCGCGATAAAAGGTTTGGTTTACTGTCTGCCTTGCGGTACGAATTTTTTGTGGATAATTCCATGAGAATTAAAAAAGAAAATAAACATGGACTTGATTCGGGATTTACTCATGCGAGTTTTCTTTGGCCGTAGTGATGGAGATGCGTGCCACTCCGCATTTTGTCGCTTTGTTTCAGGATCGTATTCGAATATCCATGATTCATCAGATGTTATCAATCTCTGCATGAAGTTGGGTTCGGTTTGTTAAGCGGTATAAAAATGACTTTTCGTTATCGCTATACTAAAACTTGAAAAAGAAATTACCTCAGAAACGGAAAAAATAGAAGTTGATTTTTTCTAAAATACAAGAAATGTACATTTTATTTGAAAGAAAAAGGATTATTATTCCCAAATTCTTCTATCTCAGTATATTTTGAAAGTCATCCAGTTCATTTTAAAAACCAGCCTGTATATATTTTATATATATATTGACGATCATATTTTAATATAATCTCCTCGAAAAAATCTTCTACCTTGCCTTTAAACCTTGCTCAAATTAGGATCATCTGGGTCGGCAGAAGTTTGCCGAACTCATTTTAATTTTACTTCCGGAGTTTTAAAAATATAGTTTTCTAAAAAAGAAAGAGTGATTAATTTCAGCACTTGAATTTAACAACCTGCACGCGTATATAGGAGCAAAGAGATGGTACGGACGTAAAAATTTATACCAGCAAACGCTTGGGAATAGGTAAATTGTTATCGGGTGAGGATCTTTTGTAAAAAATCATTGGAGCGTATAATATGGAGAGAGTCTCGGTGGCAGCCCAGGGCGGCACTGAAACGCTCGCCGCTCTAGAGCTCGGCAATTTTAATAAAGTAACCGACACTTCTCAAAGATAATAAATGCGACAGCGTCAAAGTAATTAGTCAGTATGGAGACGTCGAAAAATAAACACTGCCATCATTAACCAATCTCGCAAATCTTTATTTTATCCTTTAGAATAACATTTTCTTCATAGACTATTTTTAGTCATTTACTAAAAATGTTTACTTTTCTTTGCTTCTATTACGTGATGTCCGTCATTGGATTCTATAAAAAGGATTTTCACTTGGAACAAAAAAGGAGAAAATATTTCCTTTATTTTCGATTTGAAATTAATCTAAAATGCATCTTCTAGGATCTAGATTAGTGATGAAATATAAGGATTATCCAGAAGGTAAAGAACGTTCCTTTCTTACACATTTATTAGTTGAGAAAATGAAACAAAACTTGTTTGTACATTTGTTACAATTTTTAAACTAATATGAAACTTCTGTTGGCAAATTTGTTATGGTAAAAGTGATTTGAACTTACAGGGTCCCATGGTCTAGCGGTAAGACGCTCCCTCGACAAGGGAGAGGACGTGGGTTCAAATCCTACCAAGACTTTTTCAGAAAAAGAAATAAAAGCCTTCGTTTAACTTCAAACACTTATAATGTTGAATATAACACAATTATAGTAACTGTTCTTTAGTTTCTGAATAACCTTCGTAAATTTTATAAATTTGGATTTGAAAGATAAACTAATGATCTCCAAAATAAAGACCATTTTACAGTATATCGTTGTATAATCTTCTACTTATTCTTAGGAAAAAAGAATCGTATACGTTTTAATAGAAGGGTCGCTTTCCTCGAAGTGTTTAGGTTACGAATTCTCGACCTTAAAATTTATCATTTAAATTACGGCATAATACAAATACGCATTACAGATGATTTGTAGTTCCTTGTTTGCAAGACCATTTGTAGTATGTAATACATATAATAAATGTGTTCACGCATGCCGAGTACTGGCCTCTATTACACATGTATCTGCGAAAGAGAGATACCTATATATAACGGGCTCCCAGTATTATAGCTCTTTTATCGCAATTATACGTATGTCTGTACATATATATATTAGCATTTTCCGACCGGAAATAACTAGAGTGTATTTGGATTAATTGGAGTTTAAATTTGGAAATAACGATGATGAAAAACAAAGGGATTTTATTCCGTCTAAATAAATAAACAGATAATAAAAGTTTTTAACTTTGTTTTCGCTTTGAATAAAATATTAATGAAATTATGAAAGCAGTAGCGTTGCTGCTAGAGGTGTAAGTGAAATTCATGGTACAAATTGGATTAAACAACGAATTTGATTGTCAAACCGGGACGTATTATGTCGACAAATGCAAATTAGCCCACCTTTCAGTGAGTTCAGGTTAGAGGCAAAAATATAACAGCTTCAGAATGTAAGCCCTTTGTCCGGGAGAGCAAGCTTTGGAAAGGTAGTAAAGCGTGAAGAATTCTTAAATACGATTAATTACAAAACCAAAATTAAAAACCTCGGAAGAACAAGTTTGAAAACAAACCTTTACAACACCTAAATGAATACCCCATTAAGGACTAATGAGTTCCTAAATCATTTCACTTCAATTCCACCGGCTTTTGGTTTGCTTTTCGGTAGCTGGGAATTGTTGAATGGCATGCATTAGGATTTTAAAACAGATGACTCTAGGAGATTTAAGTCGATAAAATTTTAATACAGTACAAGGTTGTATCGGGAAGTAATAAAAAAACTTATTTCTTTTATCATATTCCATGGATTTTCTGCTTTCTTTTTACTTTACTTTTTAATGCGCCCTCAATTTTATTTATTTCTAAGCTGAGGTATAAAAGGAAAGCTTTTTATAGGAATTTTACTTTATATAATCTTTCAAAGTAAAGATTACAAAGGTACATATAACATACAACAAACAGGGCAAATGTTTAAATAACAGATTAGACTCTCCTAAATATATTTCCGATAAAAAAACATGTTCCCTTTCGATAGCGAATTTAAAAACAAACTTGCACACCCCTCGAGATTTCAGATAAAAGAATTTTTATTTGATTTCCCCAACATTTATTTATATGTAATTGAAAAATGGTTTTTAAAAGGAAAAGAAATCTGTTAAAAATACATTCATATATTTAATGTTTATACATCTCTCGCTCATATTTCGTTACTTACTCCTTACTTCTCCTTTTCTATTCATCTCTTTCCGAAACCTCTTTTTTCCATTCTTTTGAAAAAGTGAGTTTAAGAAAAGAGGAAACTGTTGACATAATGCTTTGTGCGCTATTTCAAAGAAAATCTCAGGGAAGTTTGACGCCAAATTTCCTTTGATTGGGGATAATTATTTTACTTGAACGTGACGCACCAGATGGCGCTATTTATTTTAGTCTTTATGTTTGTGATTTATTTACTTTTGTCAGCCATAAAAGATTCTTAGACTGTTCTGAAGTTAAATTTAAGTATCCCCTTTTGTCTTCAAACTAGAAATTGAATTTTATTAAGACTGGCTCTCTCTTTTTCTTCGACAAAAAAAAAACGAGGATGGAATAACACAACGCTTTTAACAATTTCCGCTTTATAAGCGTAGAAAGAGTTTTTTTCTGTCTTATTCCATTTCTTTTTTCCTTAAACTAAAACAGCTTACTTCATTTTTAATTGATGCTTTTAATTTGATAATTAAATCCAGTGAATAATATACAGGTTGTCTTTCTATAAGAGATATAAATGCAGACAACCTGTATATACGGTTTCTTATATCGAAACTAGCTCGAACATTATTGAAATTACATTTAAGTATCCCCTTTTGTCTTCAAGCTAGAAATTGAATTTTATTAAGATTGTTCTCCCTTTTTCTTCGAAAAAAAAAAACGAGGATGCAACAACACAACGGTTTTAATAATTTCTGTCTTACAACCGCAGGAAGAGTTTTTTCTTTCCCATTTCCTTTCCATTTTTCCTTAAACCAAAACAGCTTTCTTTACTTTTGATTGAAGTTTTTAATTTAATAATTAAATCCAGTTAGTAATGTAACACATGGGCTGAAAAGTACCGGGCCTAACACATAGATGACGCTAATTTTATTGCAGTTCTCTCAGTTAGTACTAACCTTCAAAAGACAGCTCTCAAAATTTCATGACATTCTATTCATTAGTTTGTGAGTTATTGTGCTAAGAGTCACGCTACTTTTGTTATTTTTAAAACAATGGATCAAAAACAATTTCGTGTTTTAATTTTACACTGCTTCTTGATGGGAAAAAATACCGTTCAAGCGAAGCAATGGCTTGAAAAGTGTTATCAGGACTCCGCTCCATCAGAAACAACAATAAAACGTTGGTTTGCTGACTTCAAACGTGGTCGTAGAGACACCGATGATGCAGAACGCAGTGGACGTCCAAATGAGGCGGTAACACCAGAAAACATCCAAAAAATCCACAAAATCGTTTTGAATGATCGAAAAGTGAAGTTGCGTGAGTTAGCTGACATCGTAAAGATATCAAAAGAACGTATTGGCTTTATATTGCATGAGCATTTGGCTACGAGAAAGCTCTGTTCAAAGTGGGTGCCGCGTTTGCTCACTGTTGATCAAAAACAAGAACGTGTTGATGATTCTGAGCAGTGTTTGGCCATGTTTAAAGGTAACAAACCGGAATTTTTGCGTTGATATGTGACAATGGATGAAACATGGATCCATCACTTCACTCCGGAATCAAAACGATCGTCATCTGAGTGGACAGCAACTGGTGAACCTCGTCCAAAGCGCCCGAAAGCACAACAATCGGCTGGAAAGGTTATGGCCTCAGTATTTTGGGATGTGCGTGGTGTAATATTCACGGACTATCTTCAGAAAGGTAATACCATCAACAGTGAATATTATATAGCGTTATTGGAGCGTTCGAAGGCCGAAATTGCAAAGAAACGACCGCATATGGCAAAGAAAAAAATGTTGTTTCATCAAGACAACGCACCGTATCACAAGTCAATCAAAACAGTGGCAAAACTACATGAATTGAACTTCGAATTGCTCCCACATCCACCGTATTCGCCAGTTTTGGCTCCCAGCGACTAGCGGCTGTTCGCAGACCTCAAAAAAATGCTCGCCGGTAAGAAATTTCGCACGAATAAAGAAGTTATCGCTGAAAGTGGGGCCTATTTTGAGGCAAAAGATAAATCGTTCTACAAAAGTGGTATTGAAATGTTAGAGCGGCGCTGGAATGATTGCGTTGCTCTTGATGGAGATTACGTTGATGAATAAAGCTAATTTTGTCTTTGTATAAGATATAGATGCAGACAACCTGTATACAAGGTTGTTCATATCGAAACTAGCTCGATTCTTTTGTACAAATAAAACCCTTTTCAGAAAATAGAACATTATTGAAGTTAAATTTGAGTATCCCCTTTTGCCTTCAAACTATAAATTGAATTTTATCAAGACTGCTCTCCATTTTTCTTAAAAAAAAAGAAGATGCAACAACACAACGCGTCTAACAATTTCCGTCTTACAAGCGCAGGAAGAGTTTTTTCTGTCTTATTCCCTTTCTCTTTTCCTTAAACTAAAACAGCTTACTTTACTTTTGATTGAAGCTTTTAATCTCATAATTAAATCTAGTGAATAATATACGTATATAGATAACCTGTATATAAAGTTTTCATATTGAAACTAGCTCGATTCTTTTGGAAAAATAAGTACAGCGCTTTCAACAATTTACGTTTTACAACCGCAGGAAGAGTGTTTTCTTTCTTAATCCCTTTCTTTTTTTTCCTTAAACCGAAACAGCTTACTTTAGTTTTCATCGAAGCTTTTAATTTGATAATTAAACCCATGGAATAATATACAGGTTGTCTTTGTATAAAAGATATAGATACAGAAAACCTGTATATAAGGCTTTTCATATCGGAACTAGCTTGCTTCTTTCGTAAAAATCAAACTCTTTTCAGAACAGAACATTATTGAATTTAAATTTAGGTATCCCATTTTGTCTTCAAACTAGAAATTGAATTTTATCAAGACTGCTCTCCCTTACTATTTGAAAAAGAAAGAAAGATGTAACAACACAACACTTTTAACAATTTCCGTTCTATAAGCACAAGAAGAGTTTCTTTCTTATTCACTTTCTCTTCCTTAAACCAAAACAGTTTATTTTACTTTTAATCGAAGCTTTTAATTTTATAATTAAATTAAATGAATAATGTACAGATTGTCTCTGTATAAATGAAACAGATATAGATAACCTGGATATAAGGTTTTTCATTTCGAAACTAGCTCGATTCTTTCGGAAAAATAAAACTCTTTTCAGAACCCAGGACATTATTTATTAAAGGCAATTGCCCAATCACATTCGATAGAATTATATCACAGAATCCAAGAGTGGACGGCGTTATCTGGCCATCCTTTATTATCTCCGCGTACCTGGTGTAAAATATTTCACCATTTCGAGGTGTACAATGGGGAGTAAATATACGCGATATATTACGAGGTGAAAAGGATCTTTTGCGAACATTTAAAACGACTCCGTATCCCGCATAATTTTGGCATCAATTAAATTTATATATTTTAATTATATGAATTTAATATCTTATATGTATTTCACGAAAGACCATGGAGTATCATATAATGTAAGTCACACGCTAGCACAAAACAAAGATGGTTTGCGTGTGTGGAGTTAATTTACGAGCTAACACAATGCGAATAGGGGCTGAATTATGAAACTGAACTGCAAGTGCACTTGAACTGATAATAAGTAATTAGTGTTGATAATATTGAATGGGGAAGTCTGCTACTTGCGCTGGGTATCGTGCAATTCCGCTTCTGTTTTATCTTTATCTACGAACTGCTAACACCTTTGTTTATTGTTTGTGACTAATTGTTTACGTGTTGAAGAAGTTGCGATACCATCAAAACTACGTTACGTGTGTTGCCGCATTTTTTCCTCTTGTTTTAGTTTATGTGACAGGCGCATCCGCCAAATTGCATATCCTATTTTACATATTAATTCGTCAACAGAGGCGCTTTGTTTATATCATTCGATCCGATATTTGCGCAGTATATAACAATGATCTAGGTAATTATCTACAGCCATCTCCTTTTTCTTTTTAATTTTTTTATTTAGCCTGGATCATTAATAAAGTTGGATTTGGCGTACTTCTATTGTGCTACCCTGTTCGGATATCCCGATTATATCAACTTGCTGTTGGGATCTCTTGCCGTTCCCTTTTTGGTTAGTACATGCTAAAGGCGGGTCTATTTGGCTTGCCCGTCTGGATCTATGCTCTTGCATCTAGAACCAGTTTTCCCTAATTTCAAATTTATCTATCTACCGCTTCATATATTAATGGGATACTTTTTTTTTCTATCTTCAGTGTAAATTTGTTTACGGAACGTCGGCGTCGTCGATTTGTTTTTATTTATACGACGTATTGATATAGGAGGGGGAAGAAAAGTCCTCCAAGTTCTCTCGTAAAAGTTGTTGAATTTCTTTCGTACTTTCCATGAAGTTTACCATTTGTTTATCAGTTGATTACTACGAGTATAAGTTTCGCGTTGTTAAAAAATTGTTTCCCGTAACTTACATTCTCTTTGTTTTCCTTTCCATGCCCTTCTTTCTCTTTTGATAAATTCTCTTTAACAAGTGAATAATACAACTACATTAAGCTGACGACGTAAAGTTATCAGAAAACATAAAAATTCACGAGTTCAAATGGTGTTATTTTCCATTCTATACCGGCAGCGACGGTAAGGGAAAGAGGCCTATCTGAAGCGATGGAAATAAAACCAAGTGGTAGTGCAAATTATATGCAAATCCTAATATGGCCTGTCTGTGGGGACTTTCTAAAGTTATTCAGAACTTAGACATATGTCTACTCCGTTTTCATTTACTCTGAATTATACCTTCTTTTGTTTCAACCCCTCTTTCATTCTATAGGCTTGCATTCATTACGTCATCCTCGATCGAATTTCCAACGATAGTTCTATACGAGAAGCTAGAATTAACCTGAAAAAAGGCCGATGTAAAAATGATCTGACTCAATGAAAGCTTTTTCATTTTTTTTTGAATGAAAAACTGTGTTGGAGGATAAAAAGTATTTTCCAAACGATTGCAAGCAGCTTTTATTTCAATTTAAACCCTGTTGACAAACGCAGTCATGTGATATACATCAATTTTATGCCTAAAGGTATATCGTTTTTTATTTTTTTGAAATAACAAGTTTTTCTTTGAGTGTTTTGCGTTAAAAAAAATATAACCGGACGAAAAGGGACTGTTTTACGGGGGTGGCACGTTTAGGATAATTAAAATTTGATGTAATATGGCAAGACACAAAGACGTGATAGAGACGTAAAAGCTTCAAAGCGTAGCCTTCTGGGTGAAGTAAAACTGCATAATCCCTAGAACAAATAGAGTTAACAACTTTCTCTATTAGCAATTTAAAAACTAATTTAAAGAACATAATATTTGAATTTTTTTTTTCGATCTCTAACTTTTTTTAAAGTAATTTCAGCTTTTTTTTTTCGCAAACTTCTTGTCTTTCCTTCTCTTCTATTAAACGCTGGACGTTTTCGTCTTATCGATTTCTATTCTACATACCTTGCTTTATTAAATTAAATTATATCCTTTCATTTTTAAAACGGTTAGTTTTGCTGCACGGCAAAAGTTTTCATTCTCGGACGACTTCGAGAATGAATTGTTGTAGTTTGGGCGGAACGTCACGCAGTTGAACGAGTTAATTGGGTGTATTAATCACTTTTTATTGGTAATTCCCGGAATTGTTATGCCGTAAAGTGTTAGCGCCGATTTCATTTTGAACTTGTAATTATGGCAACTCTTTCCGTTTCAATTTATACGTCCTTGTCTCATCGATTTCGAAATTTTAATCCCTCCTTTATCAGCAATAAGAAAAACCTACGATATGTTACTATTAAGATTAATTGTCTCTGATGACGTGTATTTTCTTCGACTTTAGAAGACGTAACACAATACACGCTCCTATTAAGTTAGGTATAGACGTATAACGTAAAGTGTATATATGTATATATACACACCTTAGGAGTGGATTCAAAGGTTGTGCCCCAATGGGACATTTCAGTCTCGCAGTTTGATCCTGATACGGGGCCGTGCCACGACATTTGACCATCCATTACGGTAGACGTCTTCAAAACAGGCACAAAACTAATTAGCTACAATTACCAAAAGTGATTAACGGCAATACCTTAGACCTAGGGAATAAACTCGACTTAATCACGCTCCGTGAACTAACCTAATGCGCCTCCTTAGATGTTTTTACTTCCCGTCTTTAATACGTAATGAATCTGTTACCTGTTATGGATAGTTAAGCGTAGCAAGTTTGACGCTATTATTTAGGGTATTCGATACGAAATTAATGAAAGGGCAATTACCAAGTTTGAGGAGTTACAAATATAAATCTTGAGATTCCTTCTACATCTATCTTACGAGATATCATCTCCTTTCAAGAAAAAAGAAGACAATAAATCTTTTATGTATGTACGGAACTAAGAACAGTCTATGTATGTATATATTCTTTGCGCAAGCATGTAGTAAGAAGGAATTATTGAGAAAGTATCAGTATTGACAATATAATATATCGGGCAACTGTGCGTTATAAATCACGAAACTCATAATTTTCTTGAACCATGAAAAGTTGGCAATAGCAGCTTGGCTTTATACATTTGTACATCGATCAGTTGCCGAAACATTCCGAAAATAGTCGAACAATTACGGTTAACTACGGTTTACGGCTAAAACTTCAACATCAGATTATCATAAGGCCAAAGATTTCAATATTTTCCCGGATAGAACGTCAAAATTCACGGTTTGGCGGCTGTAATTTCCTCTTAGTTGCTTCATACTCGGCGGGAACTCAGTACTCCCGGACCGACGTTATCCTGTTTACCCCTTGGAATATACAGCTGTAGCGTAAAATTAACAAAATAAATATTATTATTGCTTAAAATTATGTTTATGTAATTAAAATTTTCATACAGACTCTATCTTGCTAAAATATTTAAATAGAAAGATTCACTTCTGTTAACTCTTATCTTATTTCACTTTATTTTAATAACACTGAATCCGGGTAGAAATCCTGCCTTAGAAATTTAATATTACATTCTTTACATTTATCTCAATCTCTTAAATATATATAATTATTGAATCACGTAAAACTACTACGCATGCGCTTTCTCAAATAGACAAATTTAAACGAAACAAGACAAGATAATGCTGACGAAAAACGTGGATTTCGAAAAATCGACTACTACAAAGTGTTAAAAATAATCTTCACGGACGTTTTACCGATGAGAGAAACGAGATATTAGAGAGTATTTCCGGTTGTGAGCGTGCTAAAGCGGTCCCGGGATGTAAACATAAATATATCTTTTTTAAATCTGGAGCGCACGTTCAAACTTCTAACAAATTGTTTTAATTTCAGACGCATTATAAATCAGGGAGCCAGTGACATAAAATCGACAACCCAAAACATTTCAATTCTGTTTATCTCGCCTTGTCTATCCCTAGCTTGCTTTTTCTTCTTGTTCTTTTCTCCATTTCCTTTCATTCCACTTCACCAAATTACACGCTTTGTTGTAAATCTCACGCCGGGGTTATCTACAAGATGCCTTATTAAAATATCATTATTCAGTTGCACATGTCATGTATTATTTTGCTTCTTCGTACGTGCTAAAAGATTTTCTTCATCGATGTTTTTACTTTTTTTCCTATTTTTTTTTTGAAGTACGATAAAAAATACAACCATGAAACAAGTTAGATTTTTTTTTTAACATACCGATCAAATGTTTAAATATGTACAAGAAATATATTGAGTGTAGGCTTTCACGGCCATTGTCTACTATAAAATAATCTTCCGGGTGTTGTAGTGTTTTCTCTCTGTCTCTTAAGTTTTTTCTTCACGTTTCGTTGATCATATTGCCACCTTCTTCAGCAAATTTGTGTTGTCCTCTTCATCTAAGGTGACAGAAGAATCCTATATCTTCGTTGCTATACTCTACCGTAGATACAAACGAAATATAATTGTAATACTGTTCAACTTTCATTCTCTTAAGCAAAGCAAAGTATCCTTTACGAATTTCAGTTGTTTAATTTAGGTATTGGAGGAAAAATAGTCTTATTTTTATTTTTACAATTAGAAATATTCAGAAACGGGGATTGTTATTAAAAAGAATTCGTGTATGGATTAGATTTTCGAAATACTCAGTAAATTAATTAAACGTCTACTGCTTTAACATCGGATAAAATTGCCTTTTTAATATACTCGTGAAAATAAATATCAACGCCTTCAGTAGCACCTTTTTTATACACACCAAACACTTAGGAATATGCGTAACTAACAAGGAAAGCTCTCCAGGTGTCAAATTCAGATGTGGATGAAGGGATATAGAGTATATTCAGATATGCAAGGAAATTTTTTCTTTATCAACGAAAATTCACTTTGAAGGGGTGAAACCCCCTTCGAGAATTGATTAATTTTCAGTTTTTTCGATATCATTTTCAAACGGTAGGGGGTTAGAAGTGATTTAAATATACCTATATGTTACCTAATATCGCAAATTCCTTCATAACCCCGCGGAGTATACAGAGTGTTGCACTTAAACGCGATACTTGTGTGTATGTGAAGTTTTAGATAAAAACTATTTATTGTTTAAATTTAGTTAAAATCGTGCAAATTACCAATGCTTTTAAGTTTCTGAAAAAATACCATTCTCGGTAGGATTTGAACCCACGTCTTCTCCGTTACTGCCGGAACATAAACAACCTGACCATGGGGACTGTATGTGAAATGGAATCATTTATTAAAGGCAATTTCTTATTAATTAAATTAATATAAAAATATTGATTCGAACAACCTAATGGTAATATGGGAAAACAATTCTCCCTAGTCTTTATAATATTTTAGGTTACCTATTTTCGTTGATTGTAAGTAATTAAAACAAGTTTTTAATTTTACCTGTTATTGGATAAATTAGAATAAAAATAAGTTACACTCGGCAGTATGTATAGAAAAACAATGTCTGTTGTGAATTTTCAATTCATTATTTAAGAGTTCAGTTGTTAATGGAGTTGTTTAATGTTAATTAAAAAAATTATCACGATGAGCTACTTGTTTGGAGTTTCTTCAACAATTTAGGCCACATTCTACAGAACTAGTTGATACGGAAAGCCCAATTTTAGAAGAAAAACTTAAAATATGCCTTGCGTATCTGAACATACTCTACCTCCCTACCAAGTTACATCCAATTCTAAATTTGACACATGAGGAGTTTTTCTTGTAAGTTGTTCTTGGATAAAAGTTAGAGTTAAATTTAACCTTAACCCTATTAATTATTCTGAATAGAATTTTTAATATTACATAATAGAAGTAATGATCAACATGCATGGGATGCAATATCCTTATGTTTTTATCAAAACGGACCGAGATCGAGTATCATCTTTGGAGTTATGCATTTCGACATTTCCTCACAATTTATTTACATTAATATCTTTGGTTCTATTAATTAATGTAGGTGAACTAGAATCCACAGCAGAACCAGTTTAATTAAGCTTCTGGTATTAACACTATATTTAATTAGGTGTAGTTTTAATTTAATTAGTTTTAATCGTTATCTGAACTTTCCATTTACTGTTACTATTAAGTATGTCCGACTAGTAATTACTACGATTAGGAAAAGAGATAGAGAGGAAGAAAACTAAATCTGTGCGTTGTCAGTTAGTGATAATAGGAGAAATGTAATCAGAAACACACAAATTAAGATTGATATAGTGGATTAATGTCGGATTTGGTATATAGTGAGTTGTTTTAGTAAAATACTCCGGAGTAAAGTTCGTATTTTATTCGTATAAGAGGTGTGCGTACGATCGGCAGGCGAAATCTCACTCGGCTAACTTGAAAACTTGTCTAATTACGAGAAGAGGAAACCGAGAAAACTCGTCAAATCTTAGATAAAGTTTTGAGTCGTGCAATAGAAAGGTAATAAAGAAGTAGGTTCTTACATTCATCGATGAAGTATTGCGTTTGACGTCCTGATATATACGACGGTATTAAGAACTCACAATCGGCTTGCGTAATATTTTACAAATACTTGACTGGAGATTTATGAAAATTTCCATAGCTAACGCTCGCCTTGCCCTGGTCTCCTCTGTTCTTTCCAGGCGACAACGCTTTCTCTCCCAGGCCCTGTCCTGATTCGTAAAATAGAATAAAATAAGCGAAAAGTTTGTTTGAACAAGTTCGAACTATAGAAATTACTTACCGCCGCGTTTTAACTTTTGATTGGTTACTAAAAATAATTTCAAAATATACAAAAAGTTTTCTGAAAAGGGAATTGTAAAGATTGAAAATTTCAATTACTCCTTTCAACAATGCTGGACGTCCTGTCTCCTAGATTAAAGAATAGAAACATATTTTACGCCATCTGTTGAAGGATAAATTTAATACGATTACTAGAGAAAATTATACGGAAAATAATAAAATCTTTTCAATTTCAACTTTCTAACGTATCTCATATATCACTTATACTGTAACATGCCTTAGCAATCCCTAGTAATTTTTGGAAAAGCATTCGTTGTTAAGATATAAAGCAAGAAATTAAAAATTCTATTGGTTTGGAAACAAAGTAATTGCCGATTTTGCTGTATTACAAGGCCACAAAAAAGAGTCACACGTACCTGTACCGTCTAACGTAAAACGTGAATAGATTCAAATTTGAATGCGCTAAGTTTTAATTTATTATGGCGATAACAATCTGGGCGCTTTACCAATAACGGGATAAGTGTTTGACATTTTCTTTTCTTCCATTGAACGTGTTTTTCTTTAATTAATGTCTTGTTAGGTAACTTTTAAGCTTTAAATAAATGTTAAATGGTTAAAGATGTTAACTGTTCTAATTTGTAATGTTACCGATTAAAATACTATCATTTACTGATGTGTAGTACGGACAGCTGAAGAAGTAATCATCCTCCATTGTAGTTAAAATAGCTTCTTGCAGGAAGATCCTCTATATTTTCTTTATGCTTTTTTTCCTATTAGTTAATTTATTATACAACAAACGATTTTAACGGCTAGAGTTGACATGTTCTTGCCATTAATCTAGTTTCGATTTAAAGATTATAATGACACATATAAACTTTTTTTATTTCTATGATGATGAGCTCAGCATTTTTTTTTTTTCAAAAAATTGCGAAAATACATACAATATAACAAAGACAAACTGAATTGTTTTTTCTCCATCTAACATAGTGAATTTACTATCTATTGTACTTTATTTGCTGTACACTCTATAGTCCGTTCGCACTTTAAAAATGTACACGGTTGCCACATTATGCCAAAATATATTCCTAGGATGTTTTAAACTTTACAGTTGGTTATATGAAGAAATGACAAATGGAACATAACCAATATTTCTCATATATCTTTGTTATATTATCTTGTATGATAGTATTTAATATAAATATTATTATTATTATTATTATTAAGTTATTTCTATATTTTATAAATTATACAAAACGGCTTTTATTAACATATAATTTACGAATGTGACAGTTCATTTTCTTTTAGAATTGATTCTTGATTGACTATTAGTAAATTGACTTATTTATTGGCAATATCATGGGCGAAATTCTTAAAATAACAGAAACGTCATGGGAAGTCACTAGTACAAAATCGCGCAACTCTGCTCAAGTTGAAAATAGATGTACGTACATAAACTCTCTGTCAGTAGAATGAGAGGATAACGTTCTACTGAGAGCCATACTGAATTTTAAGGTGTGAATGGACTGTAGATGGAATTTTTGTTGGCATTGGCTGCATTCAGGGAAGCGCCGCGCTTTAACGCTGCAAAACAGTGCTACATTGCAGCGCCACAAAAAGAGCTTTAATTGCGGCAGTAATAATGTGGGTGCTTTACCATTGACTATTGGAAGTACATAGGTAAAAGTGTATGTGACGGTAATAAATTGTGTAAATTAATAAAAGATCTAAAAGATAGTAGGGTCTCCACCAAAAACATTTGTAAATCGAATTCCTGTCCGATTTATGCAATGCCATAACCCACAATAATAAAATAATATTTTAAAGTAGCTAGTGAACAAAACATAAAGTTATTCTTTGATAAATATTACATAGCTCATATGAAGGAACATATAGTGTGCAAATGGAAATATCTTTCGACAACAGTAATTTATAAGACAAATATTTTTTACTTAAAATAAACTTAATGTTACAAGGTTGTGATTCTCTTACCAGTTATGTGATAACATAATTGTAAGAGAATTTCGTAATTTTGTATCCTCTAGTAGACTCATAAAAAGAGACCGGATTATCTGCAAAGTGCATATATTTTATTTTATTTATTTATTTTTAATCAGTGTAATACATCTCCATATAGACGTAAAATATAATAAATAAATAAAATAACATATATGCACTTTGTATATAATCCGGTCTCTACTCATAAATAAAACTTATATCACATTCAATGTAATTCGGACCTGGGATGTTGTATTGCATAGCAAAGGACACATAAGAACATTTGCTATATATATAATTACATATTTGCATTTGACTTACATCTCTAGCTCCATAATTTTTTTACAATTTACAGTAACGGCTGTGGCCCGTCCAATTCTGATTTGGACCAAAATAGTACGCCCTCTCATATTATCTTTATTTCATGCAGTACTCGCTTTTATATTTGATTATCTGGATATTCTTTATGATGTATTTCATTAATGTATGGTTCTTTAAATTATCCCGGTATAGGGAGCGCGGTCTTTTCGTTCATACATGGTTTATAACTTAAAGCATGCACCTGTTTTAGTGATTTCTTGTCATTTTTAACTACTTCCGTGTTACCCTCTATAAAGTAAGTTTTGGAATAAGTAATTTCTTAAAGAATCACGATCAGAAACTACACGTTCTAACTTTTGTGAGCTTTTTGTTTTGTTTAGGTTAGGAGTTCGTTTGCGCTCTATTGCAGTGCTGCAATCAAATGACCTGTGCCGACATTGTGTCACTTCCAGGCGATTCTGTTTTGCAGCGCTGCAGTGTGGCACTTCCCTAAATGCAACTGATGTTAAAATTATATAGTTCTGGCATTCGTCAGCTGTGAACTTTAGCCTTTTTAAAAACCAAATTAAGTGTATTTTCTGTGAGATTTGTTTGTATATTTTGCTTTATTGTTTCCAAAAAGGAAAGAACGCAAAGCTGCTAAAAAGTGAATTGACGGTTATGGTGATGAAATTCTAAAAGCGAGACCGGCATTGGTTTGACAAATTTCGTTCTGGTGATCTTTCACTCAAACATGAACCACGATCCGGTAGTTCAAACGAAGTTGATGATGATCAAACCAAAGCCATAATCGACTCGCATCGTCCTATTCAAGAGATTGTAGAAAGGTTAAATGTATCGCACATAACATTGAAAATCATTTAAAACGTGAGATTATTTAAAAAAACTATATATATATTTGGGTTCCTCATGAGTTAAAGGAAATTTTTTACCCAATGCACTAGCATCTGTGATTTGCATATCAAAAGAAATGAAATCGAACCTTTTTGAAAACAGATAATTAGTGGTGACGAAAAATGGATAACGAAAGCAGTCATGGTCTAAAGAAGATCAAAATGGAAAGAGGAATATATTCCGCTTATATAAGAAAATAGGGAATTACTTTGTTGCCAACCCAATATTACTGTACAATCGAAAATAAATTGTGTTTAAAAACTGGATTATTTTCGCGGTTTCATCCCGTAATTCAGAAACCAAAAGAGTTTTCAAAAAGAAAAAAAAACAAATAGCTCAATAATGAGTAAATACAACAAAAATAGGATACACTGCACATACGTTATTAACGAGATTCTGTCATGACAAAAAATACCTTTTACCTTCAAAAAGGTTGTTTAGATAATAATTACGTTCTGTAACTCCCTTTTTTGCAAGCTAACAAGCGTATGTATACATCATCGTACATCGAAGCAAAATACGTATTTTAATTTTCAAATGAAAAATATTTCTGCCCGCAATATCCAGATATGCAAGCGTAATATATCCGTTCGTATATGAATATAGAGTGCTTGTATCATTTCGTATTTGTAGATATACACTATCCTTTATTATATTTCTACACCACACGTATATTAATGGTTTTACTGGTTAACACTGCTTTGCTACAAAATGGAGGCATTTAATTATAAAGCACTGTGAACCCTCTGTGCTGTATAAGTACAATTATCATTGTTTAGTATCCAAGGCAATTTTGAAACAATTGTCTGAATTTAATACGTAATTCACACCGGCATATGTTTCATCATTCCCTTTTAGGCGGATGCTCCCATAATTTCAATGTAATTTTTTTTTAATATCGCGACCGAAATAGGTAAACGAGTCGACGAAAGGATATTTTTACGAATTAATAGAAAACGTGCGCTTTGATATTTCATTTTTTCACGTTATGAAATTCGATATCAAATTGAAAATAAAGAAGCGCAAAATAAATACATTTATTCGATATTCCCTATTATGTGACTGTTTTTCCAATTACCATAGATATATTTACACAAATGGAAATATACCGGCGCATCCACCAGAAATTTTAGTTATAAATTTTATACTTTTTATTCAACGTAAATTAATGTTTTAATTTTTTTTCTATAGTAATAAGCGAAGCAATTTAAGAAAAAGCTTAATGGCAGAAATTCTGCAGCGTATTTGAAATATGTCGTTTTCTTTCCCCTAAGTTGGCAACAATTATAATAAGATTAAGGTAATAAAGTTTCCTCGAAAGTTGCATCATTACTGGAGTTATGCGTGCTTGGTTCTATCAAAATGTTGAAATCAATTCACGTATAATTTAGGCAGCCAATATTATAATTTCTTTCGATATTAATTCGACCGAAAAACAGAATTTTCCCATTTAAGTTCTTAATCGTTCAATCTCGTCAAAAATCCGCCTCTTTATTACGCTTCCGTTATATAATTAAAATGTCATTTACAATTTGTTACCTCTACCAACTCTTTTTTTCGTATTTCACAAATTACTTTTTTAAGATTTGCCGAAACAGAAGGATCAAAAAGAAAGGAAGGAATTTGCCGTTTCTATGCAACGAATATTAAAAAGTACTCGAAATATTTAAATTTACTTTTTCAGCTCTTATTTTGAACTCAATCTTCTTATCGATTAACTTTAAAAATATTTGCCGGAATTCACCTCTTCTTTATTCTACGCCATTGCTTTTGGGTTCTTTATTACACTTAGCTTTGTCTTACTTATACCTCTATTAGCGATCCTGGTGCCTGCAACAAAATCCTCATTATCAAAGCCATGTACTCAATACACAATACATTCTATTGAGTAGACGGGTTTGAAAAGAGTTAACTTTTATGTTCTATGGAACAATAGTGTGAAAGTTTTCCCTGTTTTTTTTTTATCTTTTATTCCCCCTTTTCTCTTTTTTTTTGCACGTAAAGTTAAGACACAAAAAGGTAAATTTATACCTTTCACGTTTAGTTTGAACGCCACTGTAGATGCGAAATGTGTTTTAACTTAATTTACTTACGCATATACAACTTTTTAGTATTAATATTTGATGCCTCGCTTTTTTCTAAATGGGTTTTTAATTAAATTCAACGGTAATGTTTATTTTACCCTTGCTGTTTACTATATATAAAAGGACCTTCGGCGTACATTTAAAGCAATCTTGATTAGATTTACATTTGATTGGTTCCTACGGAGACGTCCTTTTTCAAGGGTGAAATAAATGAAGATAAAACTTTATTGAGTAAAGGTAAAGCCTTAAAGGAATGGAATCCGTTTAAATCCGCTGTTATAAATCTAATTTTACAAAGCATTTATATTATACCGTGAAAAATTTATATACAGTATGCTCTAGCTTGAAACGTTTTTTCATTTGAAATTTCATGGTTATACAAAGGCTGTTTTTGTTTCACCTCCGTTTGCGCCTGTAAACAGTGACACGCGCGGTGGGAGACGGGGATGCCCAGAAGGTGACAGCGCTTCTCCCCCATTATAATATCTGCCATTTGCAACCTTATTATTACGCCGAGTTTCATGTACGTAAATATGGCTGCTACAATTGTAATTGCTTCAAGCAGAAGGGCATAGTGCAACTGAAATTCATCGAAGAATAAGCCAAGTATACGGCGAAAACTATTATTAAATTACTTAATTAAAACAAGGCCGAGCCGATGTTCACGATAAAGGTGGACAAAGTCTGTTAGGTCAGAATATATTGTTCAACGAGTTGGCAAAATAATTCGGGAAAAGCGAAAGTTTACCATCAGTGAGTTGAGACCCTGGCAGCAACATTCTATACAAAGGTGATTGGAAGGCTTGTCCATAGATATGATAAATGCATCAATCTTCACGGTGATTATACTGAAAAGTAACCATGCTTGTACCTAATTTTTGGTAATAAATTCATTTTGTTATTTATGTTTGTCTTGTTATTATGAACTATCAGAGGTTGAAAAAGAACAGCCCTCGTATATCCAACAATCTCTGACTGATCAATACTCAATATAAGACATGCTGCGTAGCACCGTTGAAAAGTTAACGCGTTTCAGGAATTTCAACGTTTTCAATGTATTAAAATAAATATTTGCAGAGATTTATTAATTAACCCAAATTAATTATAAATCGGTTTGCATACAAAATTCCATACTTCAAATGCTTAATTAAATAAAAGGAAATCAAATATAACAGAACAAATGAACATGATAAAATCTATAAGCGGATTAAACGTTATACTTTCATGTACAAATTTTAAACATCCCACCAATCAGTAAATAAAGCAAATCAATAGTTATATAATTTTATTCATGCAGTGCAAGTTTGTATTGAGGATCCCGCTACATAGTAAATTGGGAATTAGTTTTAACCCATTACACTAAATGAATTTCCATTGTATAGTGGTGCAGTAGTTATCTAAAAGCTCTCAGATAAATTACGAAAAGCCATGTTTTCATATTAACGAAATTGGATTTTTTTTATCAGTAGCAAAGCAAAAGTTCGGTGTTAACGGGTTATATTAATAGGGTTGTTTAATTCCAACACTTGAGGTTAATTCGCACCCTAGTTTTATTAAATTTATTAATTAGTACTTCAGTAAAATAGCGCAGAGATTCTATCTAAACATGGAATATACTTAGAATAGTTTAGTTGACGAGCACGAGACAGCTTAAATTGAATTGAAGGAGTAGTTCAAGTTCGGTTTAATTACGTAATTTTTGACAGGCCCTTTGACATGCGTGAGTATGCATCCAGGACTTTCGTTATCATTGATAATTGTTTGTGAGCTTTACAAGTTGTCAACAAGTCAGTTAGGGTAGATTGCGTGACAAGTTGTAGATGTCTTTACTAAACGTATGCCTAACTTACAAAGGTTGCACACAGGATCAGATTGCTATATAAGAAAAATCATGCCAGTATGTAATGAAATATTTTTTGAATTCAAAGTAAGTAGTCTATTTTCAGTTATTTCTTTTATTGTGTTATAACAATAGATGATATAATTCAAATTCTAAATAAAAGTAAATAACATAATTGACATAGGGCTAAAAGGGGATACTGATATTTTAGGAGATTTAAGTAAAGCTGATACGTCGTGCCGTAATGTATTATTACTTTTTGTAGGTAATTTTCTTAATCCTGCAATATAAGGATCAGATGACATCAGTAACATACTAAGTAAATCTCTATTTTTCATGAAATGAGAAATCTTTAAATCTATCTAAATAATCTCATAACTCTTCCATGAATTAGAATTTTGTGTACTAATACAGGCATAAAGTACCAAGAATAAATTGTTATTAACATTTTAGCAGAAACTTTTGCGTAATCATCATATTTTTCTGGATCCAAATCAAAATCATTTGAGACTGCTCGAAGAACTACACTAGGGTGACAGAATAAAATAGACACCAGACAGTTAAATTCTAAGAACGAATTAAGAACTTTCTCTTGTCATTAGGGTAGGGGTAGATGTATCGGAAGGAATTCGTCATAGTTTAGTATCGTTACAACTATGCCTCGCTTACAAGGTTCGAGTGATATTAGCGACTTCACCCGGGGTCGCATCGTTGGCCAGAGTGAACGCGGCGCTTCGCAACGTGAAATAAGTAAATTTTTAAATATTCCGTTGTCCACAATTAACCGTGTGATTACACAATTTAAATGCAAGGAAAAAACAACAGTGGAGCCGAGACCAGGTCGTGCCGGACCTTCTGAAAGAAGTAAAAGGGTGCTTGTGCGCGAAGTGAGAACCGCGAAAAAGTACAGGCGAGCTTGCGGCAACTTCACAGAAAAGTCAGCGCACCGTTCTGCGATACCTCCACAGTGTGGGGATGTATAAGAGGGTGGCAAAGAAAAAACCTCTCCTTACGGCGTTTCAAAAACGGCGCCGAATGGCTTGGGCAATCGAAATGCGAACGAAGCCCGAAGAGTTTTGGCGGTCTGTCATTTTTTCAGACGAAAGCAGATATTGCCAATTCAGTGATAGTGGTCGTACGTGGGTATGGAGACGTTCGTCATAGCAACTGGACGACAAATTTTTGCATCAGACGGTGAAATACGGCGGTGTGAACGTCATGGTGTGGGGCGCGATATGGTATGGTGGAAGATCGCAATTAGTAATCTGCGACGGAAATATAAATGCGGCAAAATATATCCAAATATTAACAGAAGGACTACTACCGATATTCGACAACGCCATTTTATCTAAAGAAGACGCCACTTTTATGGAGGATGGAGCACCCTGCCACAAAGCAAGAACAACAACCACATGGAAAGAGGAACAGGGGATTCGGATTTTATCATGGCCAGGTCAATCACCAGACGTGAATCCGATAGAGAATGTTTGGCACATAATCCAGACAAATATGGCGAAATGACCCCGAAAACCCAGCAATAAGTTAGAACTCGTGGCAGCTGCTACAGAAGAGTGGTTAAATATTCCAGAAGACACCATTAATCATTTAATAGATTCTATGCCACGACGACTCGCAGCACTTCACGCAAGTAAAGGTGGATCGACAAAATATTAGTCTAATTTAAAAATTTTAAAATATTTTGTATATACAACGAGAATAGAAACTTTTTTTTTTAATTAGTAGGTGTCTATTTTATTATGTCACCCTAGTGTGTATGCAGTCTTTGAATAATATCTTTACAGATTCCTCTAATCTCTAATGAAAGTGTTGCCTTTTTAAAAAATCGACGAACACTATTACCTCTAATTGTTGTACCACTTCCTACAACTTTTGGAACACCCACAAGTAATTTCATTGTTTTTCTAAAATTATCCTGAGTATTAGCCTTCCTTGCAGTTAACAGTAGTAGTAGTAGTACGACAAACTGTCAAGGTGTACAGACATAGTTGTTGCCTCTTCTGTATTGTTGTGATTTCTATGAGTTTTGTGAGTGTTGTTATATGATAAAGTGTATCAGCGGATAGCTAATTGTCTGGTGAGTCTGATTGTGTTATCGATATTCGCATTTATTTGATCCATTTAGTGAAATTATTGTTTGTACATATATATGGCACACTATTCGATCTAACGCAATTGTTTTTTCCTCCTTTTTGTTATATTTGTTTTTCTACCTGTTTTTATTTTCTACAATTTATATATTTTTGGTGTAACTTAATACAGGAACTACCAAAATATTGTACATTCATACAATTTCCCTTCCAAATTAAATCCTACTCTATCAGCGGCCCTCTTTGTGCGTCTTAGTTAGGCACCAATATCGGCCCATTGGTGTGAAGTGTATCCTTGTCTTTTCCTTTTCCTTTGTACTTTTTTCTTTTTCACCTGTTTTGTGTTTAGTATCGGTATTTGGGTAGCGTAAATTATGACCTCTTGTGCTATTTGCAACAATGGACTTACACCAGAAAAAGAGATTACATGTGATATGTGTCGCAGTTACATTCACACTACTTGTAGTGGTCTATCCCGAACTGAGCTTCAGTGTTTGAAAATTAAGGATCGAAAACTATCATTTCATTGTCCCACCTGTTCTGATCTTAAGCTGCAGCTCGTCAAACTACATGAATTAACATCCACAGTAGGTGCTTTGGAGAGCGAGTTGAGAATTCTTAAAGAGAGTATGACTTCCCGGGATGTTAAAATAGATCCCATTAAAGTACCTGATGTCGAGTGTATCATCCAGGAGGTTTCTGATAGACAGCGCAGAAAAAATAACATTATCTTGTATAATGTATCTGAGAATGTTCGGAACAACAGGAACGATCAAGTTGCGGCTGACATGGAATTGGTTGGTGAACTGCTTCAAATGCTGGATGTTTCTGTTGACAATCTCAGAACAATTAGATTGGGAAAATTTGATTCTTCCCGGACGGACATGAAGCGACCAATCAAGGTATGTTTACCAGATGGTGATATTGCATCTAAGGCCTTCCAGCGTAGACAGAAACTAAGAACATCTGATAAGTTTAAAATGTGTTTTTGGTCAAAGACAAAACACCTATGCAGCTAAAATTATATCGTGAGGCTAGACAAGAGTTGCTAACTAGAAAAGCTGCTGGCGAAACAGATGTTTATATTAAGTACATAAACGATGTTCCAAAAAGTGGTCAAAGCTGGAGGACCGGAAAACTAGATCTGCTCAACACGCCCAGTAATATACCTATTTGCTTGTACTATCAGAATGTTCGCTCTCTTCGATCTAAACTTTCTTCATTATATCCACTAAGTGCTACTATTGACGTGGACATTGTGTTATTTACGGAGACATGGTTGGATGACAGTATTAACGACGAGGAAATATTGGGTTCCGAGTTTGTTATCTTCAGAACTGATAGAAGATTTAACATTGTTGGAAGATCAACTGGAGGTGGTTGCCTAACTGCTTTCAAGAACAATATTTATGTTACCTTGCTGGATGTGTCTTCGTTGATTGATTTGGTCCCTTTGGCTGATATCGTCTTATGCAAGTTCGAGATGGCATCGCACACAATTTACATCGCCAATATCTATTTACCACCTGATATGGGATGTGATGACTATGAAACTTTTTTGGACGCTCTCAGTTTTAAGTTGATGTTATTGTTTTTGGCGATTTCAACTGCCCGGAGTATAAAAAAACCGATGCACTAGTAAACAATAATCGTAAAGTGACATCTTTAAGCAATTTTGTTAATATTTTAAATCTAAAAGAATTCAATACTATTCAAAATATGTATGGCAATATTCTGGATCTCGTGTTTTGTAATATGTCATGTGAGCTACATGTCCGTCTTAGTTCTGAACCTTTGGTTAGCGTTGATGCTTTTCACCCACCACTCGAAATTGAGATTACTTTTGACACATGTGTCGAGTGGATAAATTTTCGGGTAACAATAATGTTAGCTACAACTTTAGCAAAGCGAATTTCCTCTCTTTATATAGCGATATGCTTGCAGTCGACTGGAGTTTCTTGGATGAACACAGTGATGTGGATGTCGCTGTTGAGGCATTTTATAATACATTATACTCCGTTATAGATCGTTCAGTTGAAAACTAAACGTCCTACCTCCACGTTTCCTCCATGGTTTAGTGCTAAAATAAAACAACGTCTTAAATTAAAAGAATTTTACTTCAAAAAGTGGAAAAGAACAAAAGCGATATACTATTTTAATGAATTCAAACGATTGAGATCTCTCACAAAGAAATGAAATTAGAGACGCATACAAGGCTTACTTGGCAGATGCTGAAATTAATATCAACAGAGATCCTAAGTTGTTCTGGCGCTTCATTAACAACAAGAAAACTTCTTCCAGAATTCCGGGAAGTATGCAGTATGACGGCAGAGAATTTACCCAGCCAAACGAAATCGTGGATGCCTTTTCCAGTGTCTTTGCGAGTGTGTATAAACCTAGTGTTCAAAATGTATCTTTCAACTCTTTTCTCAATTATAATAATTTTTGTGTTCATGCCTTCTCTGAGTTGGATGTGGAGAACAGTATCAAGAGACTTAAATCTAATATGACAACTGGAGATGATGGAATACTGAGCTTCTTTGTACGTGATTGTGTACTCTGTTCTGTCCTATCCACTGTCAACTATATTCCACCTAGCGATAAGCACGTCAACTTTTCCAAAGGTTTGGAAAATTAGCAGAATTACCCCGTATTTAAGAAAGGAAACCGATCTAACATTGCTGATTATAGGCTATAGTATACTGCCCAATTTCGCTAAGGTATTTGAACATTTGCTTTACAAAGAAATATCTGCCTGCATAACTCCTTTCATATCTGAGCATCAGCACGGTTTTGTTGCAGGTAGGTCGACGATCACTAATTTAGCATGCATTGACCAATATCTTGGTGAAGCGCTTGATAAGCGAAAGCAGGTGGATGTTATTTACATAGATTTTCTAAAGCTTTCGACTGCATTAACCACGAGATGCTACTACAAAAATGGACAAATTTGGTTTTGGTGTGGGTTTCCTGACGTTGATTGAGTCTTACCTTACTGGAAGGAAGTGTTATGTCTGCTACAATGGTTATTCCTCTACGCCGTTTTCTCCAACATCAGTTGTTCCTCAAGGTTCAAATCTTGGACCACTTCTCTTCAATTTTTATATAAATGATTTACTATCTCTGTTTACGTGTCACACCTTAGCATACGCAGATGACGTAAAGATATTTAATACTGTTGGTAGCATTTTCGATTGTAAACATTTACAAGACAATCTTCTTCGCATTAATACTTGGAGTAAAGGTCAATTATCTCCCTCTGAACATCAACAAGTGTACTGTGGTTTCCTACAATAACACTCCACTACTGCTATACTATAACTACCAAATTAATGATGCAGCCATACCACGCAATATCAAAACTTTGGATCTTGGTGTTTTGTTTGATAATAGACTGTCATTTACGGAGCATATTTCGTCCATGTGTTCATCTGCTTCCAAAACTCTCGGTTTTTGTCATGCGTTCTTGCAGGCATTTCTCAGATTTAGGTGTAATGAAACGTTTATATTATGCCTACGTTCGTTCTAAGCTTGAATACGCCTCCATTGTTTGGTATCCCCGTTATTTACACCAAGAGCTTATGATCGAACGGGTTCAAAAGAAATTTCTAAAATATCTCTCCTTTCGGAATGACAACGTGTATCCTGCAAGAGGTATCGAGTATTATAGCTTACTTGTTGAGCATGGTTTTCTATCTCTTGCTGACCGCCGCGAGCGTAACAGTGTGGAGTTTCTTTGCAGGATCCTGAAAATACTGTCGACTCGCCAGCCCTTCTGGCGCAAATAAACTTTACCGTACCTACTCATCATACTCGCTACTTTAATACATTTCAAGTACCTAGAGCTAATACCAACATTTTGCTTAAGGCACCTCTCAGTCACATGGTGAGGAACGCAAACAAACGGGATCTAGAGCCATTTTTGTGAGTCTTTCTTTTTTTTTTTTTTTTTTGTTTCATTATTATTGTATTATTATTGTAGGCAACACGATTTGAATTATTTTATTTTATTTTATATATGAATTGTATTGTAATTTGTCCTGTAATTGGCCCCTGGGCTGTTGGGCAATAAAGGATTATTATTATTATTATTATTATTATTAACAGGTCCTTGTCTGCTTGTTCTCGTACTTGCCATTTTTTAATATCTAGCCTAAAGGATATGTGTCCCATCAATCATTGCAAAATGTAATTCACGTAAGTGTTACAGCTACATTCTTTACTACGATGATTAAAGCGAACAAATTATTAATTCGACTCATTTGAACACTATTTACAAATTTGTTTGTTTCTTTCTCAAAGTAGAAGCTTCGAGGTCTGCAATACCGAATAGAGGAAGGTCTAGGATTTCTCCATATTTTTTTTTATAGAAACGATTGAACAAATTTTTGTTTAAATGTATATTGACCAGAGCCACATCCCCATTTACAAATAAGAACTAAGTCGTGTTGATATTTGCCCTCAATATTTTGAATAACAGCACTTTGCAGTGAACAAAGCCTTTCTGATTCAACTACGATTGCAGTTTAATTTCAAACCTAATTCTGTTGTATATATAAACTCTTTATCAGGATAACATCTTCTTTTAGCGTTTCTTAAATAATGATATAACAGAAAGACATTCATATTTTTTTGCAACATGGCTCTCCGTAACGAATTATATTGAGATTTTGTGTATTTAGCTTTCACAGATAAAGACAAAGCTTCATCTTCACTGAATTTGGAAATATTCCCAGAAGGACTGCAGTATTTCATCTAAATTTTCATTCGTCGGTTTGGCGTTGGCAGGACTAGTAGCAGCAAAAGATAATTCTAAGTTTTTATGCAATGATTTTGTTCGTCTCTCTTTCGTGCGAATTGTAATACCTATCTTTTATTCATTAAAGAAGTTGGTAGCTCAAACTCTTCAGTATTTTTGCCATTTTTGTTTGAAATTGAGGTAAAATAGTTTGAACTTCTTATTTAAATTTTCTTCTTGTTCCTCACTAAGATGTTTGATTTGAGCTTTTGATTTTATGTAATAAATTAACTGCCTTATAACCAATGAGACATTCTTCTTGCTATTTTTAGGGATAGCATCTATTAAATCCTTAGAAGTTAAAACTGAAAGAGGATACAATGTAAACATTAGATATTTTCTCTTATGTTATTCGTTATCTAAAAAAATAATTCTATCCGGATAGGTAAATTTGATCTCTGTTACATTAGAATGTAATGATGGCAGAAATATGTCTCCTAAAAATATCCGAAATTAAATGAGCTTTATTACATACAGGAATATATTATATTATACAACGAAAAATAATGATCTAAAACATACATACCTGAAGTTTCTTGAGCTATTGCACACATTAAAAAAAAGGACGTACTTTACCGTTTAAATCACACAATAAAAATACTATTCGGAGCTAACTTTAGGCAGTACCATAGAACACTGAGAACACTAGCTAAAGCGGTAGTATAACATTCCAGGTATATATATTACGTAAAAATAATTTGAAATTTGTATTTATGTCGCCCTAATGTAACTGTGTTGGTTGAAACACTGTATCAAGTATATATTCACCTTCAAAAATAATCTTTCTCAAAATTCAGATCCGTTATTGCAATATTTCAATTATTGTATACCAATAAATTTAAAAAAAAATAAATATTGAATTGTTCATTTTAACAACTTTTAAAATGATTCGAGTGACTTTTATGTCGGATCGTTCTGTTTTCATTTCACCCTCGTACATGACATAATCAAGTCCTCTTCGGGATTCCCATCCTTTCATTTTTAAACGGAAGGAATATTTTTGTTGATAAATTCCCCCTCTGACCTTGAATATCGCTTCATAGGATGTTTACGTTGCGGTCGAAACCATTTTTAAAACGGAATTCGACAATTAAAGTAAAGCCATGATCAAACAGTATATGTCCCGGGATAATTCCGGGCGTCCTAAAATTGTTTGCTTGGTATTTTCGTTTGTCGTGATAATGAATAATTATTCAGTTAGGGAAAATCCATGATTTGAAACTTTAAACGGCTGGAAAACCAACTGAGCAAATGCAAGCCCTCCGTTGAAATAATTAGTAGTACAATTACGTTGGCGTCGGAGGTGCAAAAAGAATTGAAGGAATTTTGAACAGAACAAATCGTGAAATCGTCAGTCAATTCGTTAGAATTATGTTTTTCATTATTTCTCTAGATAACAATTAAGAGAAATGTTCTTTTTTTTTAGTTCAAATTTATATATGTATATAGGTGTGTTAGAAATATATAACAAAATTTACGAATGCTTCATTAGGAAATCTAACAGATAGCATAGGAAGATTAACAACCGATAAATTGTGTACAGTTATAAATAAAAACCTCGATTTTCAAACTATAGCGCGTATAGATAAGAGTTTAACCGAAAACAGAGAGTGCAAATATGATTCGAACGACCTTCTTAAATAATAGAATGCTCCTCAATGGTTGTTTACCTTCTATAGATTTCTTTCGATATACCGATTCTTTTTGACATTATTCCTTTGATTTCTTGTTCTTTTACTAGGCCTCTCAATTTTTCCGGAGTACCAGCACTTGTATCAATTCAACCAACGCGGGAAATATTATCTATTGTGCCTTAATCTCGCCTACATAAAACGAAGGGGTTGTACAGTTGTCACATATTATTAACTTACCTGTTATTTTTAACCTACGCTGTATATACCGTATTTGAAACGCTGCCGTTTATTCTTTGACAAAAATAGAAATAAAAACGTTACATTCTATCCACCGCCCACACTTTATCGATTAACAAAAAAAAGAAAATTGGGCACTTTATTCTCATTAAATGTGTGATAAAATAAAAGGAAATATCATTTATACTCTGTTATTACACAGGGTTCACCTTTTAAATTTGCGTTTTTACAGAAAAAAAACAAACGACAAAAAAGTTTGAATTATCTAATATTTAATTCAACAACATTGTTGTTTTTCTTCTCTAGCTAATCACACCTTCGTACATGGGGTTAAATAAGGCGACGGTTTGGATACCTTCTTCCGTATAAATGTTTCAAAATTAATTTTAATGCTTAATTAGGTGGCTATTTTTGTACAGCGATTGCATCCTTTTCCTGGAGCATTATTTATGATCACCATTATGCTTTACTGCGAGCGTTATAAGTTCTTGTGCATATACACGGGTCGTGCAAAATTAATTTGTCGGGATAAGAATTGGGAAGCTGTAGGTGCACATTTTAATAGCTTAAATTAATTACGTGAAGTGCTAGAGCTTTCAGAGTAATGATACATGCTCAAGCATGTTATATGTATTCGTATATATAGATAATAGATCCACTTGTATAAGCACACATTTTCGCAATGATGTTAGCTCGACGCTATACATAATTCGGGAAAGATAAAAGCAATAGATCATAGGATGTGCTCCAACAAATAAATCGTACCAAGCCGCTGGGTGAAAAGTGACACCTTCCCACGTATAGCTGCCGCCCCTATACGCTTTACTTACAAGAAAGTAAACATATATGCAAATATTATCTATAATAAAATTATATTGTGTATATAGCTGCTGCTTTACGTAGGCTTCCAATGCTAAAGGTACACATAGGAACAAGCCAGCGCCGTTTATATATCCATGTGTTTATGTACATATATTAAATGTACGCGTGTGGTTATATTTATATAATCTAAAATTCAGCTACTATATACGCTCACTCGATGATGAATTATGTAGTAATAACACGCTTGATATATAATTTGTAACTTATCAAAGCATATTGTAACGCACTGTATAAATATCGTCCGTAAAAAAGATCTATAACTCACCTGCCAGTCACTTAATGAAATTACAACTTTCAAGAATAGTTTGTTACGAAAATAATCTATAATAAACTTAATCCAGCTAAATGGAAATCCCCATTATTTACGGTTAGTCAATAAAATTTCATCGGCTGCCCTTTCTTGCAACTTATTGTGAACGATCCTTTCATGATTGACAATCTTACTGTTAGTGCTGATATTACTATTACATTTTCCGATAACTGTACGCGATGTAGCCAAACCAATCCAAACTCCAAAATTAAAAATTTGAAATCTTTAATTTCCATACCACAAAATAATTATTTTTAGCTAGTTTCTAAATTGTCTCACATCCGCTATCTCCTACAGTTTCTAAGTTAAAGCTTTTAGAGTACAATTTGAAAATTAAAGGAGACTGCGAATTCTAACTTAGGAAATTCGACTCCATGCGTCGATTTCTAACTAGAACCGCGTTATTAGAGATCCGATTTCTTTCATGGACTCGTTCTAAAGATCCAAAACTTCGCTGAAAATTGGTTTTGAATTCGAACGAGATTTTTATAAAAATTCAATGCATTCGATATCGCAAAGAAAAGTAGTTGAAGGTGTTCAGATGTGCTCAGAAAGTACGGAATAATGATTTTTAACTTAAAAATCTGTTTAGAATATGATTAAAAACATAGTTGACTGTAAAGGTACGGAAATATGTAAGAAATGTCAAGCTATCAAATTATATCTACCTAACCAAAAGAATTAGCCACAATTCAGAGCTAAAGCCCTTAGAAATTTGAGAAATTTCTTCTTCTTCTTCTTATTCCTGTATGATGTTCTGAGCCCGTTACAATCTGTAGTTTTAATCTGCCCATCTCTTTCGTATTCTTCTGTATTCCCGTCTGTATTCTTTAAGCGGTTGTATCCATATTCCGACGAATTAAATAATTAGAAAGAACTCAAAGCGGTATCTCCTAAAGTTCTTCGGCTAGAGCAAGGCGTTTAACTCTAAGAGGAAAGGAGGTGGTGAATTGGGACTTAGAACAATCGATTCTACGCGTCGATTTGCGTCTAGAAATCGTACTTTCTTCGAGGAAGTTCTTAGAAATTTCAGTTTTAAGCAAGATTTCCCCAAAATTTCATCCTACTTAGGAAGTGTTTAATAGCCATTTCTAGGTAGAATACACGTTTAATTTGGCCAAAACATTCTTTAGATTTTAATATACTTAATCAGATATATTAAGCAAGTTACGGTTAATAATAGAACGGTAGCGTGACGTAATGATGATACATAACGTAATAGTGTCTCAATTAACGATGCCGCTAAAAATAAATCTTTGATTTCCTGCCGCTAAAGGGGTTGTTATGCACGTTTAAAGTGGCTGTTAAGGGATTACAATTAACACGGGAGGCTTTCTATCGTGTTCTCGTTCTTAAAAGGAAGCGTTGCACAAAAATATAAGCGAGCTATCTTCAGATAATAGCGGCGAATAAATAATAATAAAAGATTTATAGCTTTCGCATTTTACCCGGTGTAAAACATGCTATAAATGATGTAAGAGTTTCCAAAGGCAATATAATTCTTCCTCGATGTAATTAGGGAGCAATTTGGAGTAAGGCAACCAAAAAGATTTATTATTTGTAGCCGATTTATTTCTTTTAGTACATTTAAACCGTTCGTGACGTTTGTACTACTGTTCCGTTAGTATCTCAATTATATTTGCCTCAGCTCCCCTGCATTTACTGCGATGAAATTACGGCCTTCGCCGTTTTGTAAAATAGGCCATATTTCAATGGCAAATTGTCACCTTATTTTTACACGTTTTTTTTTTCAAAGGAGAGCTTAATAAATGAACGTTCAGGGAAAATCGAACCCAACGCTTATACCGAGGCAGGGTATTTTGCATGAAATTCCCCTCAGCTTTGTAGTTAACGTTATCGCCGCACTTGTTAAATTGCTGCTGTATTAGTTAGTGTCTTAAAGCTTAGTTTCATCTGCTCTAATACCCTACTGATTTACTAAGTACAGATCAAATGGCGTTTAATTTAATCAATTATTTAAATAGCTTAATTCCGCTTCGTTTTTCTCAAACAGAAAATAAAGTTCCCCAGCTGCGTGTAGCAGGAATTGCTACTAACTTGAGCTCCAGTTATTTACCTTCGATCCGACGGATGAAAATTCGAAATAATTGGAACCAGTCTCTGGTAATTGGAGAATAATGATGATGAAAATGGAAACTTAATATTGTACAGGTACATGTGGTAATTTATGAAGAATTTGTGTTCAGTTTGTTTCTTTAAATATTGTGGTGATAAAATCCCAGGCTCTTTTCATGCCAAGTGGATTCTTTTATTTAAATTCTTATATGTTTTAAATTCAAATGTATATAATATTAAATAATTGAAATAACCAAATGTAAGGTTCTATAAATATATTTACAAAGAAAATATACATATCACTTTTTAACACAATTCTTTAAACATTTACCTAAAACAATCTCTCTCTAGCTAAACTTTCAAAATATATATAAAGGAAATATAAAATTAGAGCAAGAGAACAATGAATTTTTATAATTTATTACAATTTTAAGTCTTTAATGTCGAAATAGTACTGACACTCACTCGTAATATATCGTACTTTAGATCTTCTGAGATTCGACTTCTATCACTGCATCCGGACCACCAAATTATTATGAATATAGCAGCTGAGATACTTTATTACTTTAAATAACTTTAAAAAAATATATAAATATAAAGGATGACAAAGGAAATATACTAACTGAGGAAAAAGAGATAATGGAAAGATGGAAACAGTACTTTGAAGAACTCACAAAAATAAAACAAGACGGATACATAAGATAAAAAGAGCATAAAACAAAAAACGACGATGAACATATCACACCAATAAGCGACGAAGAAGTCAGAGAAGCAGTTAGCAAACTAAAACTAGGAAAGGCGGCAGGGGAGGATGGAATCACAGCTGAAATGATAAAATATATGGGAGACAAAGGTAACGAAGAACTACTTGACCTCTTAAACAACATTGTAATAAAAAAAGAAATACCTAAGGAATGGAATATGGGAATAATTATGCCCATATACAAAAAGGGAGACTCTAAGGAATTCTCAAACTATAGAGGAATAACATTAACTAGCATCCCAGAAAAAGTATTGACAAGAATACTAGAAAAAAGACTCCGAGAGAAACTGGAAACAACACTGGAAGATGCTCAACATGGATTTAGAAAAGGAAAAAGCACCCAGGACTTAATATTTGTAACCAGACAATTAGGAGAAAAACTAATAGGGAAAGGAAAGGAAATACATATATGTTTTATAGATCTTAAAAAAGCTTTTGATAGGGTAAGAAGAGAAGATGTATAGCAGAGCCTGGAAAGGAGAGGTTTAGAGAAAGGAATGATAGAGATGATTAAGGCATTGTATAAAAGCAATAAGAATAAGGTGAGAACTTCCAATCCAGAATCAGCAGAATTCGAATCGCAAATTGGATTAAAACCGGGATGCGTATTGAGTCCATTGTTATTCTCTATGTCAATAGACGACGCTGTTAAAAAAACTAAACAAAAAGTAAAAAATATGAAAGTAGGAAACTGGAAAATGAATGCAATTAACGTACAGGAACTAATGTTTGCAGATGATATGGTACTGATAGCACACTCGGAAGAGACATTACAGGAAAACTTGAAGATATACCAAGAAGAACTAACAAAGATAAACATGGAGATAAACACGAGGAAAACAAACACAATGATAATAGCAGCAGAAGAAAAAAAAAATACCATCAAAATCGGGGAAAAAGCATTGGAACAAGTTAAAGGTTACAACTACTTAGGAACAATCATTGAAGACAATGGGAGAATAGAGAAAGAGGTAAATGAGAGGATAGGGAAATTCGCAAAAATATATAACATATTGAGAAATTCGTTTCTGGATAAAAAAGAAATACCAAAAAGAATAGAGACAGAGGTGTATAAAAGAGTGGTCAGACCAACATTAACATATGGTCATGGATAACCACGAATAGAATCAAAAGCAGAGTTACGGCCATGAAAATGAGATTCCTAAGAAGAATAGAAGGAGTAACTACAAGAGACAGAATCAGAAACACGACAACCACTAATAGTCTAAATATCAAAACAATAGAAATAATCTTAGAAGAGAAACAACTGGGATGGCTTGGACATCTACACAGAATTGAAGAAGATCGAATCACACCTGGAAAACACCTGGAAGGAGCAGGTGTTAAGAACATTGGAAAAGAGAAGTATGGGATGGATTGAAACCAAACAACTGGCTCAGAACAGGAACCTGTGGAAGATAAAAATAAGAAAATAAATAGTCCGACACCGCAAGGTATAAAGGACATAGGATTAAAAAAGAAATAATAACTTTCAAGATTTTTTCAGTTTAAGTAGACGCAATTTTCAAAGATATACCATATAGCTGAATCAAAAAATATTAAATTTTAAATCAAGTAGGCATGAAGGCAAATGCATATTAAGTTCCTTTTTAGAAAAAAAAAAATGAAACAGAAATGATATTAAATTTTATTTTACGAAGCCCTTCTTCGAGGCAATAATGGTGATAGATATGTCATGAAAATTTACATGTTGTACTTTTTACGAAAACTCCACAATTTAAAACTTATTTAAAATTTTATCTCAAATCAAATAAATACATATATTTCAAATTATTTATTTAAGTCAATAAACGCTTATTCGAATCAAATTACATTTATTAAGGACAACATATTGAATTTGTTTGAAAAGACAATTGTTTTTATTTGACATATTTTGTTGGCACAAATAAATATTTGTTTGAATGGCGTGCTTCGCACGTCGGCAATTTCCGTTAGAACGAACTAACATTTAATATACGCCAGAATAAAAGGAAGTAGCTATATATACACCAAATACGCAAAAGTAAATACAATTCTATCGGATACGTTTTTTACTATTCAGAGACATGTTGAATGTGGGTAGATGAAACGCATCGTAGTTCTAATTCCTAATTTAGGGTGTATGAGATGGTCCTAAACGGTAAGATGAAAATAAAGAAAATTATAGATTCTTGGGAACTGAGGAAACTTGAAGGAAACCTTTAAGATTTATACTAGTTCGACCACGCAAGTCTTTAGAAAAACCTTCATATGGCAATGAGAAAGTAAAGTATTTTAGAAAGCTTGGATTTAGAAAAGCTGTCAGGAAACTTTTCAGAAAATGTTCATAAGTGTTGTTACTGTGATGTTTGTTAATTATATTGAAACATTTCGACACTATACAACTGCAATGGATACTACATTTTTGGCACGTGGTTAGAGACAATACTCCCACCTCAACTACATCTATCAAGACACGTACACATGTCTACCACAAATACAAAGGAAACTATTTTATTTTCGTACATTACATCTTCCCCCTTAAATGATTGACTAACTTAATACCTTTATTATACGACTAAGTAAAAGAATAAGACAAAGGCAAAAAATATAATTCACTTTCGTTTGTCGTTTGTAATAAAAAAATAACGATTTTCTTATACTTACCAACGTTTTTAAATTTCTGAAAAAGTAGCATTCCCCTGGTAAAGGAGGGGGCGTAGGTTGAACTTTAAAAACGTTGGCAATTGCAAGAAAATCATAATCTATACATTTGCTGTTTTATATTACGTTATGGCTAACAATAGTGATATTGTTAATGATATTTGAAACATGAACGAGATTGGAAACATGAGAATATATTATTTGGTGAAATTCATTCTTCCTAATTTGATTTACATGATGCATCTACTTTTGATCCAATTCAGGAGTCTGTACCAAATAAATTACCATATCAGTTATTTAAAGTTCTGTAATCTTTTACCATTACCGCTTCTCCTTCAACAAACTCTATAATACGCTTGTCTTTGTTGCAACTGAACCTTTTTAATTCACAACTCCGGGTCCGGTTTAAATACATTAAATCGTATACGCAAATAACGATTAAACATTAACATTGCTGAAGTTTTACTTGTACTGCAATGTGGGGAATTATGGTAGTCAAATAAGAAATTTGAATCAATACTACCACCTAAAATACTTTTGATTAATTTCACGCTATTTTCTGTTACACGGTCACATTTCCTCAATGAAAAATCCTAATCACAACAATCAAGTAATTATTTCAAAAACATTGCAACAGCAAATATTAAAGCAGTTACATGAAACTCATATAGGAATGGGTAAAAATAAATCCTTAGCGTATTCCTATTTTTGGTGGTCGAAGTTTGACAAACAAATTGAGGAGTTGTGTAAAAATTACGCCAATTACAATTCTTATAAATATAGCGCCGCAAAAGCAAACTGGGAACGTATTCAAATTGATTATTTAGATCCACTTTTAGGTAATCATATCTTAATAATTGTAGACGCATATACAAAATGGCTTGAAGCTTTAGAAAATTTAATTACGAGTCATACAACTGGATGATTTGATTTACCAAGGTTATATATTTCTATTCTGTAATGAATTGGGAATTTTATGGAAATTAAAAAAAATCAGTTTCCATTACAATCGTTAAAAATTAGGAAAACGAACATTATATTATGGCAGCAATAATTGTTTACTTTATTCTAATAAACCATTTCAATCAAATAAAAACCACCCTTCAAATTGGCGACGTTCTTTAAAATGAAGAACTAACACATGGGCTGAAAAGTCCCGAGCCTAACAAAGAAAATATGGTTTTTTTGGTTCAAAATTAGCTTTATTCATCAACGTAATCTCCATCAAGAGCAACGCAATCATTCCAGCGCCGCTCTAACATTTCAATACCACTTTTGTAGAACGATTTATCTTTTGCCTCAAAATAGGCCTCAGTTTCAGCGATAACCTCTTCATTCGTGCGAAATTTCTTACCGGCGAGCATTTTTTTGAGGTCTGCGAACAGCCAGTAGTCGCTGGGAGCCAAATCTGGCGAATACGGTGGATGTGGGAGCAATTCGAAGTTCAATTCATATAGTTTTGCCATTGTTTTGATTGACTTGTGACACGGTGCGTTGTCTTGATGAAACAAATTTTTTTTCTTTGCCATATGCCGTCGTTTCTTTGCAATTTCGGCCTTCTAACGCTCCAATAACACTATATAATATTCACTGTTGATGGTATTTCGTTTCTCAAGATAGTCGATGAATATTACACCACGCACATCCCAAAATACCGAGGCCATAACCTTTCCAGCCGATTGTTGTGCTTTCGGGCGCTTTGGGCGAGGTTCACCAGTTGCTGTTCACTCAGATGACGATCGTTTTGATTCCGGAGTGAAGTGATGGATCCATGTTTCATCCATTGTCACACATCGACGCAAAAATTCCGATTTGTTACGTTTAAATATGGCCAAACACTGCTCAGAATCATCAACACGTTCTTGTTTTTGGTCAACAGTGAGCAAACGCGGCACCCACTTTGAACAGAGCTTTTTCATAGTCAAATGCTCATGCAATATAAAGCCAATACGTTCTTTTAATATCTTTACGATGCCAGCTAACTCACGCAACTTCACTTTTCGATCATTCAAAACGATTTTGTGGATTTTTTTGATGTTTTCTGGTGTTACCGCCTCATTTGGACGTCCACTGCGTTCTGCATCATCGGTGTCTCTACGACCACGTTTGAAGTCAGCAAACCAACGTTTTATTGTTGTTACTGATGGAACGGAGTCCCCGTAACACTTTTTAAGCCATTGTTTCGCTTGAACGGTATTTTTTTCCCATCAAGAAGCAGTGTAAAATTAAAACACGAAATTGTTTTTGATCCATTGTTTTGAAAATAACAAAAGTAGCGTGACTCAGCGCAATAACTCACAAACTAATGAATAGAGCATCATGAAATTTTAACAGCTGTCTTTTGAAGGTTAGTACTAACTGAGAGAAAGGTGACTGCAATAAAACTAGCGTCATCTATGTGTTAGGCCCGGGACTTTTCAGCCCATGTGTTATACTGTTGAACCAAAGATATTACGTAAATGAAATCAAACGGTTGTATTTTAAAATGGAACTAATCAAGTTATTTATTTCGACAGATTATATGTTTAAATCAAAAACAAATATCGTTAAATTAAATGTGAAATATATCTTTGTCCCCATTTTAAATTATGATTAATTCAAGAACTTTTTTCTATCTATGTGTGGTAACCCATTCAATTTGAGACATCCTGTAGTTTTAAAGCTTGTATAACACTAGATATCTGCAACAATAATACTAAAACAGATATTTCACCTTTTCCACCTAATAAAATGCGGGAAGGTAAATAAAAAAAAAAACGAGAAGAAAGGAAAATAGCTGAAGAACATAAAAAATATAGGTGCCCATTACAAGTTACCGCACATAAAATTTTTAACACATACTTTAATAAAAATTTAAAACGCAAAACGGAATGAGATAGTTAAGAACAGAGCGTTCTTGTAATAATAATTTAGAATGGCAGGACAAAAGAAATGTAAATAATGAAAGATACTATAATTCTATGGTATTAAATAAGTAATATCGTTTTAATTTCGAAATTTCGGGGGAATCGTGGATTATTGCAATTAAACACGGGACTATAAAAGAAACCGTTTCCGAATTTCGCCGTGTAAATATTGACCTGACGTTGTTAAAATTAATATTAATATTTCGGAGTTCGTATTAATTATACAAATTGTCCCATAAGTTAGGTTTATTAAGTCAAAATTAATATTGTCTACCAACTCAAATATTTCGAGTTCCCTCCTCCACCCCTTTGGGTATATAATCCCTACTCTTGCTCTACCCTCTGTATCTATGCGAAAGGTATGTAGTGTATTAGCTACCCGATATTTTTGCGAAATCTCTATGATGCGACCGTATCCGTCGATAAAATAGGTACCTACAATATAAATTAATATTCGCCTCGCGTACTCAGAAAGGCGAAACTCATGACAGCTAGCCTGGACGTAGGTGATAAGGTCCCTTTTGTTTTGTCCGTCAACTACTGCATTATAAAATAAATATCATAAGTAAACACGAAGCACACATAAGCTAGCTATCCTTTTTTTCTCCTCGTGCGGGTTTAACGGATAAAAAAAAATCTGTTTGGAGAATGTATGCGTTGCGGCGTTGTACCTGTCATGTATAACAGGGGATTTTTATTTTTTGTAAAATTGCTATGATGCGATATAACAGTATTAAATTCCGATGTATTGGAGATACATATATATATATATATAGCATTATTAATATAGCTGTAATTCTATATCTGACGCTACCAATAGATGCAGTAGCAACATTGCGTCATCAAATAGTCTCACAAATAATGTTTTTCATTAGTTGGCTAACAAGTTCGCCTACATTAAGCTAGCTTTGCCTAATACAATTTTTGCTGATCTCTATAACCGAAAATCATATTCGTTTTTGCGTATTAATTTATTTATATTATATTTAACTCTTTGCCATACTATGCCCTTAATTCATTTATTTATTTAAATATATTAGTCACGAATATAGTACAAATAGTTATTTTAATGATGATTAAAAAAATACTTATACCTTGGATCACTGATAATGTTATGTTATTGATGTCGCTTAGGGATAAAGCATTTAAAAAATTTAAGCCAAGTAAGTTAGTTAGTTATTGGAAGGAATACAAATCCCTTAGAAATTTTACTACAAATGCAATCAAGCGCGAGAAGAAGGCTTATTTCCGGCACAAGTTCAAAGGTTTGGACCGGAAAACACTTTGGAATGATTTGCGTGACCTGAATATTTATAAAAAAAGCACCTCTACCGTTCCTCCTCACTTACTAAAAGATTTAAATGATCATTTCATCTCGGCATCGAGTTCCAGTTCGTTGCCTGATCCAACTGTGTTTAATTTTTATAATTCTAATGTGAAACCGGGAGTTGGCACTTTCTTCTTCCTAGTGAAGCAGAGATTGCTTCTATTATTTCCACCATATCCTCGAACTCAGTTGGAGCGGATGGCATCTCCTTGAGAATGCTTTTACTATGTTGTCCTACAATATTACCAATTTCAACCCACATTCTCTATTATTGTCTCCAGGTGAGTGTCTTCCCTACTAATTGGGGGAGGGCTCATGTCATCCCTATTCCGAAAAACAAAAACCCTGCTAGTCGTCTTGATCTTCGCCCGATTAGCATATTGCAGGAAGGATCTTATCGATATATCTAAGCACCATACCCGGCAGTTTGAGAAAAGCTTTAGCTACGCTTCTGCACGATTATACAACTCGCTTCCCCTGGATATCAAAGAGTTACCATTTTATTCCTTTAGGCGTGCTATTTATAATAGTTTAATGAATGAACAGCTCTCTGGCAGATAGGGATTTGTAGTATTGTAGTATTGTAGTATATTAGGTAATTTGGCTGTGTAACGAATTATGTTCTCACTTTATCTTTGTTCTTGGGTCACCGTTAACAACAGGAAACCTTTTTGGTTTACTGATGGTGATCCAATTGGCAAAAATGCCTGTATTTTTTTCTCTCTCTCTCTATTGTTTCTGTGTTCACTATTTACTTGCCAATAAATTATTATTATTATTACTTGTAAAAGCACAAGCAACAATCATGGAATCGTTTGCTGCACTTTCTGTTGTATATTTTGGTTTGGCAGTCGTTTTGAACACTCCAACAGCAGTCGGCCACCTTATGAACAACCCATCTTCCTTGGTACCGAGTTTCCAATGAAATCTTTCGCCTTGTTCATTGCTTACAGCACCTAAATTTTCGGGAAACCTATAAAGATGACAATGAAGCTTTATGTTAATATTACAGGCTAAGCGATGAAATTTTTGAAGCATTGATTTCATTAGATCTCCAAAGAAAATTGTTTGCGACCATAGTGAATGAAATCCGAGCTCTTTTCTGAACTTCATTCATAGAATTGACGAAATTAGAATCTGTCATAAGTTCTAATTTGGGGTCCATCAAATACCTAGTGGAAACCGTGGAAACTTTTGACGTATGTACTTGAAACAATCCCCTTGCAAATCTAGAGCTTTAACATATTGCTTTATAAGCTCCAATGTAATGTAAAGAGGTAGAAATAAAACTTTTCCTGAGTCGACAAAAGGTTCATTTGCATTATTCTTGAAATTATTTAAACAATTAAGAATTTGCTGCATTTAGATTTAAGGATTTTTGAAATCGGCAAACAAGACATACTGTAGGAGAAAGAACGTGATGTGATAGGGAAAAATGGGTTTCATATTTAGCATTAGCGTACCTGTATTAGTTAAAAACAATTGTCGGATTTTAGTCAGCAAAAAAGATTATTTATTGAGCAGTGTAATGCATGTCTACTTGTAATATGTTTTATATGACTATTTATGTTATCTTTATGATAATTACAAGTAGCAATTATTCATCCAGCTCATCTCACAGCTCAATAATTGGAAGACCATCAGCAATAAGACGATATGGTTTGCTTGTAACGAATGGGTTCTTTATATTCTTTGTACATAGGTGTATATTAACGTAAAAAAATTCAAGTTTATGCGTTACTAATTTTAATTTATATAGTAAATTCAATATATGAAGAAATATCCTAAGATGTATTAAAGGATAACATTCACTGGAAATGTTAGTTTATGCATTGTGAACTTTAATTTTTACGTCCATGCGATGTTAATACTGCATTTGCTCGACGATTTCAGTATAGTAGTTAGGTATTGAAATTACAAGAGGGGGGAAGGCAATTTAGACAAAAAGTGCTTAATGGCACCATCAAACTAGCGTGTTTGTGACAAATTTCTGTTAGCAGCTCGAATTTAAAGTTTCTACATGTAGAATTTACTGACGCCAATAAATTACAGTGACTCACAGTGAAAATGATACAGTGGTATATAATTTGGTATGAAGCTGAAAATGTTGGGTACAATAATTATTTGGGAAAAGTAAATTAAATATATTATATCTACCATTCTTGAAATACACTGCAAAAATAAAATAAAACTAATTCGAACCGATATTACGAATCAGATAGCATTACAGCGGGTTACATATTCAACATTACAGCGAAAATGATGCATCTACAATAATAATGAATTAATTAATTTTGGAAGTTGAAACAGGAACAATTAATATTTAGTTCGATTTTCTTTAGCTTTTATAAGTAATTGTAATCTCAATGGAACAGATTCTAACAACTTACGCATATAATCTGGCGAAATACGGTTCCATTCTTGTAAAAAAGCATTTGTTAGGTCATTATTGTTGGATATTCGATGACTATGTACTTTTCTTTCAAGAATAAGCCACAAATTTTCGATAATGTTTATGTCAGGTGACAGCTGAAGTTTTCATCGATCCGTGGCAATTATATAACAACCATTCCTGGATCACACGCTAAGAATGTTTCGGATCGTTGTCTTAGTAAAATCGAAAATCATCTTCTGTGTTAAGTTTCCTGGTACTAAACACTAAATTCTGTTTAAGGATGTTTGGGTACATAAACCTCTCCATAGTACTTTCAATAAAATGAAGCTTTCCAACACCAGCAGCGGAAACACGGCTCTAGATCATTACATGCCCATCTCCATGTTTAACAGTTGGTTTCAAATGTGGTTTTAATTCTTCATTCTTTTTCCTCTACACATTACCCTTCCCATTTGAGCCGAAAAGATTAAATTTACTCTTATAGAAGTCGAAATCATTATTTTGATTCTGTACTGCAAACTGTAAGCGAGTTCTTTTATCCTTCTGGCGTATAAACGATTTTTTCTTGGCTATTCGTCCGTGCAAATTTGTACATCTCAAACTTCTTTGAACTATTTCTCCATTTACAGTATTTTCCAGAACACGTCTCACCTCCAGGGTTAACTTAGATGCATTTAACAGTGGATTATTTCTAGATTATCTAATAATCCATTACTCCTCATGTCCGTTAAATATTTCTTTTTGGTCTTATTTTACATTTGTTCTTCATTCTGTTTTTGCGAGTATATCATTCAATAATATACCGTATCGTTGATGCACTTTTATTTAATATTTTTGCAATTTACCGTTGACTTTTATTTCTTTATGGTGAAAAATTACTAATTCTCGCTCTTCCAACGTTGTCTGCCGACCCATGTTGAACTACTCCAAATTATAAGCGGCTTGTGATAAAACCGCACAAGCACAGTTGTAACAAATAAACGTACATCTACGGACTTTCCCTATTCGAATAAAAATTGTATAACCACTGTAATGTTATCTGGTTAGAAGTTAGTTTGTAATGTATTTCAAGAATAGTAGATATAATAAATTCAATTTACTTTCCTAACATTTCACAATTATATATCATTGCATCATTTTCACTGTAAGTCACTGTATGTATTTTAAGAGATTCGTGTAAATGCGAATATTTTAGGTTACTATAAATTTTGTACTCTTGATTTGTACAATACAGTTTTCTCTGTTAAACTCTACTAATATCTAATTGTTAAAAATATAAATCGAAAGTGGCTGAAAGATAAGAAATATCAATTTAAACGATGCCTGAATACAAAATTGCAAGTCCTAGAAGCTATTACGCGCTTAATTCCTTGGATTTCGGCTAAATATCAGTTATTAAATAATTTCCTGATCACATCCCAAAACGGTGAAGTTTTAGAGATAAAGGATCTCTATCAAGTTATGGATAACGCAAAAACTCTGCGCGTCTCTTTCTATCTCGTTTCGGCTATAAAAAGTCCCGTACCTATATCGAGGATACCGAAGTCATTCTTATCGATGGAAAGGACGGAAATAATTTCATCTTTCTTTATACGGGGACCGGACCAGGCCAAAATCCTTTTATTCTCTTTTTTTTTGCGTTGCCGTGCGTCACTTACGCTTGGTTGGATATACGCGAAATAATTAACGAGAAGCCCGACTTCGTATCTATATGTATCTACGTGACGCGAAAGAGGTTCTAGGATATTTATATAAAACGCACCATCTACATAAATATACATATATGTATTACATGGCCGTGCGACGTGTCGGATATGTGCGGAGAGGAGGTTTTTGCAAAGTTAGACCGCAGAAATTCAATACTTCTGAAAGATATAAAATTTAGAAGAGAATGAAAAGAAAGACAGACGTAAAATAATGGTAAGTAATGAGTGCCTCCAACATTTCTGATCTATTCAGCGTATAGAATGGGTGACCTGGAAGTCTTCAGATGAATGGGGGAATTCTTTGATGTCGCGCTAGCTACCGACAAAGTCAAAGCTTGAACGTTTTGCACATAAGAGCGGCCGGGTATACCTTAGTTTTATATGTGATTTATATCACGTTAACTACGTGAATAAATGCTATACATCCATACCAAGCTGCGTTTCTCTCAGTTTTATCTCTTTGATATTATATTGAATTCGATATTGTTCTTTTTACAACCGACATCTATTGCGCGTCTATACTACAGCCTTCGATTGCCGCATTTCCGAATTTACCCTATCGAAAATAATCTTCCAATAAATACGGACCGATATTGAAACGTTCGTAAAATATTTTTCCCATAACATGCAAATATTAAAATTTTAAATAAATATACCGTTATTTTACATGTTAGACAATATCATTCTTTTATTTATAATTACATTCAATTAATTTCATATAAGTTTTTAAAAGAAACCATTACTAGCTTTAAAAAGGATTATGTTTTATTATGATTTTTATTTAAATTTGGAAACACTGTTGAACAGTAATACTTTTCTACTGTCATAGTAAAGTCAATTTATTGAAAACTTGTATCAACTATACTCCATTCACGTTAAGAATGCATACTTAAGGTTTACCATTGGCAAATGGGCGAGGCATATTCACACAGGAGAAATGGATGCAATTTCTTCATATGAAATTTCTGTCAGTTGTCAAATTTACTTATCATTTTGGTGTCGTTGTTTCCTGCAGTTTTTCATTGTATTTTTTTATTTTTATAAGTTGTGGCAAAAATAGTTCTTTTCAGAGCTCTTTTATCCAATTATTTAATAATTCAAGGTACACAAACAATATTCTATATTCTCGCATAAGTGGAAAGTACACTAGGATGATAGAATAAAATAGACACCAGGTAAAGCGGTATAAATATGTAAACAGCTAAATTCTAAGAACGAATTAAGAACTTTCTCTTGTCATTAGGGTAGGGTAGATGTATCGGAAGGAATTCGTCATAGTTTAGTATCGTTACAACTATGCCTCGCTTACAAGCTCCGAGTCATATTAGCGACTTCACCCGGGGTAGCATCGTTGGCCAGAGTGAACTACTATAGAGCTATAGAGCTACTATAGATTAAGTTGCAAATAAATCAAAATTTACTAACTTTAACTTATTCTTTTCATTGAAAATACGTGTGGGACAGTAAATAGTGGACATATACCGGGTGTATGCATAAGTTTTTCCAGTTTAATTAAGAGATGGCAAGCGAAAAGGACGCAGCGTATTAATTTGACGTCATTTTGTTCGTCTGACTTTTAACCTATAGACAAGTTGAGTCCGCCAAAAACTAGCGTTTTTACTTCATCGTTCGGTAAATATGTCGAGTTTTATGCCTGAAAAAGAACATTTGCGGCACACATCACTTTTCTTACTTAATCAAAAGAGAAACGCTGTTGAAAGTCATCGTTTGCTAGTAGAAACATATGGTGAACATGCTCTATCGATTATGAATATTTTTAGTGACCAAAACATTGCACTCTTTAGTGTTAGTGATGAAAAATTTAGGATTTGCTTGCGAATTATCAAAGTTCTTACATTTTTGTAAAAAGTCTTGGTATGATTTCAACCCATATCCTCTCCGTTACAGGCGGAATCTTATACCAACTAGACCAAGGGACAATTTATGAATTCAAATCACTTTTAATATCTAGGTGTCTACTTGGCACGCCGTACCGCCCGTAACGGAGGAGATGTGGGTTCAAATCCTACCGGGATTGATATTTTTCAGAAATTTAAAAGCGTCGGTAATTTGCAAGAGAGTCCTAATTTTATCATTCCATTTTCAATTGTTTATTATACAATAAAGAAACGAACTTTAAATATAGCCAGGAGGTTCTTCCTTATGTAGATTTAGAACCTTATCACGCATCCCTCCAAATTTATCGGAAAGGAAATACCATAATCGAAAATTGCATAAGTACAGATAGAAGATGATATATATTAATCGTAACATTAATAAAATCCAATCACTTCATGTTATAATATCTAATAACTAATCAAGTGATTGACAAAAAGAATTGTAGATATTTCTCAACAGGAGGGTTTTCTATTTTTACTTAAAAGCGTTTCCCAAAATTATTATCTCATGCGTTACATTAATGTGTGAATGACGTAGATTATAACAAATGCCGTTGTGTATTCGCCAGGCTAAATTTAATTATTCATCTAATAGAAAAAGGCAATCGGTGAGACGACCTTTGAAGCGTTTTTGCCTGCCGATAAGTTATTAAAATAGGTGAGCAGCTTTGCGTTATTCATGAAAAAAAAAGCATTCGACACACTATCCTGGGATTCCGTAAGCAAAGGTTCAAGGTCGCATCTATGTTTAATTTGTCCGCGTGGGGCACTAATACGTCATATCCTTTTAAAATGCCGTTAGAGGAGTCTTCTATCTTTAAACCAATTCGAACGGAGTATCCTTCGGAAAAGTTTCGAGTTTGATCGTTTCGCCTTAATAGTTTATCGGTGAATGCATATTTTTTGAAATATATTGAATAGAGGAAGACTGAAAAAATCAATGTCTTATAACGATTAGTAGTACAGATACGCCATATTGGATCTCATAGATGATCGTTGTTGACATAGATTGATGAATGAGGCTCTCAAAGTAAACGTGCACGTTGGTATTTACATATGTATGTATACCGGTGGATTCTGGCGCAGAAAAAATACGTTTATACGCATTGATTTTGCGAAACGAAGGAGTATAAAGGGGGGAAAGAAGAAAATGCGTGTGCGAAAGAAGGACGAAGGCACACACAGAGAGAGTGATGTGCTCCGAATACAGCGTTACGCGATATTCCTACTTTGGATCCTCTTACAATTGTTTTTGGCTGCTCCCGTACCGCCGCTGTTCCGAAGAAATCAAGTCTAAAGTTATCTCCGACGAAAGCGGATCTCATTTTTAATAAATTTAACTGTTGTCGATACTCCTACATCATCCCATCTCACTTTGAACACTTCTAACTTATCGCGTTTCAAATTCAAGATTCCGTCTTTCAGACTTATTAAATTTCGCATTCGCCTTCTCCTCATCCTCGAAATAATTAATTAAATGAAATTTAATTGACCCTTAGATAAAAATATTTATAAGGAAAATATTTTCTCCATAAATTACAGCTGAAAGCGAAGATATTAGGCCGACAATAGCAATAAAGGTATATACTTTAAGGCTCTAAAAACACTTCGCAGGAAAGTTAATTAAAATCGAGTTTAATAACATTGCGTTAATCTAAGATAGAAAATGTAAGTGACAGTCAAGTCATATAACGGTAAGATCACGTACGATCACCGTCAAGTCACTATGATAAAATTTTCCAGAAGTTCCACTGTTGTCAGAGACGAAACTAATTGAATTAAAGTAGTTATATGCGCATAAATGACAGTAATTAAATATGTTTGTGCAATATTACAATTTGTATGCTCGAATTACAGTAGAAAACGCAAAGATCACGTAATGTAAAATACAGCATATTTAAATTTGAGCAATTTGCATAAAAAGCTGATTTATCCGAGGCAAAACGAAAAAAAAATATTGGACGTTGTAATAGTAAAATGCCACTCCACGTTGTAAGAGACATCCGTTTCAAATATAAAGCTCCAATTTCGTATCTTTTCCGTAGGTAAATAAGGACAGGAATTTCGTAAATACCTTACATAGCCAACTTCGTTTTTCTCCATCTTTTAGTGCTTTCTATTTTGTAAACTTCTTGAAGCGATACTTTCAATGTAAAAGAGCTACTGTTCGTTGCATTATTTTCATATTTAGGAGCAATTTTTCTAAATGCGTATCTATCTTGTTGACTGAATTTCTGCTATTTTAAAGCAGCTTTAAGTTCGTAGATATTCCCCTAAGAAATGACGTAATTATTTCCACGATCCTCGCATATAATAATTCGGAAAATGTATCCGTGTACCGAAGTTCTTGGGTGTATCATTATGTCGAATTAAGGACAAGGAAAGAGGAACTACTACGACAAAGAGCGGACAAAAGAAAAGGTTGAAGAGTACGAATTTGGCACGAGCAGATAAAACTTTCCGAACCATCTACCTTTGCCGAATTAAGATATTGAAAATAGAATTTCATTGCTTTTTATAAATCATTCATTTTCGCACAATGTAAAGATATGATCAAAGAGTTAGTGAGATGAATGAACCCAACAATATTCCATCCTCTTTCCCGCTTTCCTTTTCCATACCGTTAGATCTTATTCAAGTTATGCACAAAGAATATTTAAATTTGAGAATAAAAATATCCATAGCCTTAGGCTGACAATAAATTTTCTTTAAGATATAAACGCGATACAAAATACAAGCACATAGAATATTCTTTTATGAGATTTTATGTCGCGCAAGAATTCCTTTTATTTATAATTCTTATTTGATGTGAAATTCTGCTGAAGATACGCAGATAAAAATATCGACGTAAAGAATTGTATTTGTCTTAACTTATTGAAGAACTAAGCTTACTACTGGAACTTTATTTGTGTGCAGTGTATTTCCTATCTGCAGATGCATTGTTACTGTTACTGTGCGATCTGAATGTAAGGCGCGTTTCAATTTATTCTACGAAATTATAATATATACATGGTATAATGCATATGGTATTGTAAAGAAAAGTTAAATTAGTGATAAGTCGAAGCAGTGACTGTTAAATCTTTCTACATCTAGAAGCAAATGAATGATATTTCTTTTTTTTTATTAGGTTGATACACAGCGATAAGACATGTCATTAGATTGGCACACAGCGATAAGACATGTCAGCTTTATTAATAGAGAAAATAGTGCGATACCAAATTTAGATACAAAAACCATACTCTTCCAAGTTTTGCATGCTGAGGCATAGAGAGCGCCACTAATAATAATAATAATAATAATAATAATAATAATCTTTATTACCCAACAGAAAATAATTCCATTTACAGGATAATGTGACAATAACATAAAATAGTATAATACAGCATAATGTAGTAATGATATAATACATACAGTACAGTAGTAAACTTAAATTACAAAAATGATACAACTGAATCATGAGCATAAAAATAGCTCGGTGACACCAGAATGCAAGAACAAAGTAGGACGACATTGTAAATCCATGTAGACACTTCAACAAAAAGGATCATCGAGTAATTCATTGGCATTCCTAATCATATGCGTAATGGGTGCTTTAATAATAATAATAATAATAATAATAATAATATCTTTATTGCCCAACAGAAAATAATTCCATTTACAGGACAATGCGAGAATACTGTAATCTAGCATATATATGTAGTAACAATATACAGCGCAGTAATAAATTAAAATTAGTCGAAAAAGATACAACTGAATCATAAATATAATAATGGCTCGGTAACATCAGAATGCAAGAACAAAATAGGACGACAATGTAAATCCAAGTAGACTCTTCAACAAAAAGGATCGTGAAGTAATTCATTGGCATTTCTAATCATATGCGTAAAGGGTGCTTTAAGCAGAACATTAGTTTTGCATGACGGGACCTTAAAATTAGGGAAGGACCTGATATCGTACTGAGGTACCACAAAATTAATTTTGGAGAGAAGGGATGGAGCGTCAATAGCGTGATTAATTAGTTTAAGTAGAAATTGACTGCTAAATTCCTTCCTTCGATCCGATAACGATACAAAGCCGTGTCTCCTCAGCAGACCAGCATAATCAACATCGCGTCCAGGGTAAGTGCCATCAATTTTGAAGGACAGGTATTTCAAAAATCGTTTTTGCACTCTTTTCAAGTAGTACTTGCAGATGGAGATAGTGAGGATACCAAATTATGGAGGCATACTCCAACCCAGTGCGGACAAGCGAATAGTATAATGCTTTTAGCGAGGCAGGATTATTGAATGATCTGCAGGATCGTATGAGAAATCCTAAGGATTTCATCGCAGAATTTCGTATGGACAATATGTGGTCTGCAAACGACAAATTTGCATCAAACTGCACGCCCAGGTCCATCACAGACGAGTGCCTAGGAACAATAGCCTGACTTACAGCATAGTGAAAATTGTATAGTCTATGACATCTGGAGTAGCTTACAACAGCACACTTATCCAGATTCAAATGAATTCCATTCTGTGTACACCATCTAACAATTGTATCCAGACTGTTCTGGAGAAACAGACAATCTGCCGGGGAGGTTATGGTATTGTAGATCTTAAGATCGTCCGCGTAAGCCAGTACATTGCAGTCCAGCCCCTGTAGGAGATCATCCAAATAAATATTAAAACAAAAGGGGACCAAATTGGATCCCTGGCACACACCAGAGGAAGCAGAGAATGTTAAGGATGTATATCCATTGTAGTGAACATAGCATGAACGATCAGTTAAATACGAGCGGATCAATTCTGTTACACTTGGCGGAAAACCAAAACTACTCAGCTTAGATACCATAAGGGAATGATTGATAGTGTCAAATGCTTTACTAAAATCGGTGTATAATACATCTACTTGTTGACGTCGTTCCATGGATTCGGCAATATGCTGTGCTAACTCAGCAAGGTTGGTTGTAGTAGACCTTCCTGGAATGAAACCATGTTGTCGCGAAGATAAGTAAGGCTTGACACTAACGTAAATTCTGTGAGACAGAAGATATTAAAAAATTTTTGCAAAGTTGGATAAAATATTAAATCTCATTATTAAAAATTAACCTCGTCTTCAAACCAAAATTTCAGTGCGATCGTGTAGCTACAACGAACTGTCAAAGTTGATAGGTTATTTGAAATATTGAATTAAGCCTATAACAATTTCGTGCAATAATTTTTTATGATTTTCGAAAACAATTATATCAACAACAATGCTTCACCGAGTTGGTTTCCGTTTACGGCAATGAAGCATCACATCAATCAACAATTTCTCGGTGGTATGGAGAATTCAAACGTGGATAGATTAGTCTTAGCAATAATTCAATAGCAGATGTACCAAAAACGGCAGTCATTCAGAAAAACCTCGATACAGTGCGCAAGATTGTCATGTAACATATCGCGAGATTGAGGCATCATTGGGGATTTCAAAGATCTCAAAATATTGCATGAAGAAGTGTGTGTAAAAACATTAGTTTCTTGTTGGATACCACATCTGTTGGACGAAGAACAGAAAGAAGCTAGAGTGAATTGGTGTAAAACACTCTATGGAATAACTGCTTCCAGAGTTGGTTTAAGCGCATGTAAAATGCATTTATTTTCGTGAAGAATACTTCGCAAAGTCCTTAAAAGCTATCTACCGTTTTATTCTAGCTCTATATGCAAAACTTAAAGGTCAACCCTCATAGCAGACACAATTGTTCTTGATCAGAATCCTTATCCAAGAGAAAATATTCAACAGTAGTAATATCAAAGAAAATTTTAAGAATTAATTAATTTGCACTTGTAAAATTCGAAGCAACATTTCTCCTGAATACGCCCCTGGGCATAATTTCCTTTTACATTGAAATTACGTTTGATGTACGAGGAGCTGTTAGAATTTTATACGTAATTACAATTAGCCTAACGTGACCAATGATTTTAAACGTGTTAGTATTGATTTTTTTAATAAATAATTCAATCGAATGTAAGTTTAATATTCCACAGTCTTTCAATACTCTCTCTCTCATTGTACAATCAATTTCAAGCAATTGACACCACCCTGTATAATTATAAATACTATCAAAACGTTTTAAAACGATTCTCGACAAATTTTTACAAAACATCTTGACGAAATGTAAAGTTAATACCTGCATATTAAGCGAAGGATATCTTAATACGCAAAAAAACGTACCCTAACATCGACACTTTTTTTGTTTACACACCTTTTGTATGTATTCTTAGCGGATGTTCGAGTTTCTTCTATTCGATTTTTCAAGATGTTGCATGCATAACCTAATACAATATGCACTTTTTTGCGAGATCCGAATCACATTTGGCGCTAACAATGCACACTGAGTACGCATGCGTCATTCAGCGTTAAGCTTAAATGGGGACCATTTGAAAGAAAGATCTTTCGCTCTGATTATTTCGCGATTTTTTAATTGAAAAAGAAAACGATTTATTAACCGGGAGTGCGAATTGGTCGTCTAAACGACAGTGCCGTGCGAAATATTACTTTTTTCGCGTGTGAAAGTCATGGAAAAGAAGCTGGCTCGAGAATGTAGGTTTTCTTTATCGCAATCGATACCGTAATCGATTGCTTTTATATTTTTATAACAAAATCTTTTGTATTATTTTTGATCGATATCTCGTATACGGTTTGGGTTAGACTTAAACATAAATAATTTTTCTACTTTGTAATTTGAATTAGCGTCGGTTTTGGATTCGATTTGCTGCTTTTCTATTGGAGGAGCCATTTTAATTTCGTCACAATTTAGTGCATGCATCTTGCAATTTACATGTTTTTTTTTTAATTAATTTCCTTAGTTTAATTAACCTCAAATTAAATGTATCTAATTTTTCGAATTTTCTTTTGCAGGTTCCACAAGGATTTCCTTAAAATCTCACAGCAATTCGGTAAGTGGCCATATTTTCGTTTTGCATGTTCCTTTTATACTGGCAATATATAGTTTCATACGCCTTTGATACTAAAATCAATTAAAATTTTACAGTTATGGGGTTAAATTACAATCCGTTACATTCAGATTTGATGGACAGATGACATTCGAACATATGTAAGTGTTAGAATTGGCGCCAATATATTTTAATTACTTCCTATTGCAATTTTAAATGGTTTCGATTCTGTTAAGGGGTTTGAGTTAAGAAAGGATAGCTTACGCGTTCTTTTTTGTAATATTTTCTTTAAGAAATCTTATACTAAGAAGAAACTACTTGAATCTATAAAGGCACTTTGGAAGTATGTAGTACACAGTATTGTTATCGAATTGATATGGCTAAAACTCAAAGAAAATATACGAAAATAAAACATACCGGCGAGAATGTTATAACCACGCGTATTTTTGCTTTTGTAAAGTGTTCTACTTGGTACTCGGTAATGGTATAATTGTCTATATAGTCGTCGTAACAAACAGTGTCATTCACAAAGATGCCCTATTAAAACTATCTCTAGAAATAATGATGCGTATTCTAAAAATATTTTCAACTTCATAGCACTCTTGAACGGATATTAACTTACGTATTTCAATTGGAATACCCTGCATTTATGGATCCTTTAAATAGATACTGGGGGAGGAAGTCTGTTTTTTTGGAATAACTACAAACACGGAATTTAACTTAAACATATATTCTGCTGGTTTTGAGATTTTTATTGCCAATATAAATGCTTCTTTATTGTTATGCATACATGCATATCAAAAATGTTATACAGCGTGTTCGAAACACTAACTTTTAATTTTTTTTTTCTAAAATGTTCTACGAATTTTTAAAATCTCGCAGTTTTTTTTAATCTAACTAGAAGCAATTTTTCTAATGTAATTATCTAAATCACAAGTGACGAACTCAAAATGCCGCTATACCTATGCATACAATTTGCTAGGTTAATTTTATTAATTGTGTGGATATAGACATTTAAATTTTCGTATCGCAATAGTAGGCACAAGTAATTATTAAGAGTCTGATAACGTATCTACATCAGACATGCTAAATAAAGTCAACTTTCCAAGACCGTCCGCGTTGTTAAAGCCCTTGAGAGTAAAGTTTGAGTATACAAAATTAAGTGTATTTAAAAAAAATAGTACCATAAACATTATTTTTTATCAAGGATACGATATTTATAGAAGACCACGTAAGTTTGTTCCTGACCATCCCTCTTTCTTAATATACTTAGTTCGCCATTATTTCTAATTTTCTTTGTAGCTCCAGAGGGATATCAAGTTGACCGCTTCTAATCTGTACAGCTACAATAATGGCAAAATTGCCTTGGTAGATTAAAAAAAGATCTACACGTTTTAGGACAAAATTAAGAGATAGAGATTTTCAAAACATATTTAAGAAATAACAGTAATACATTTGGTAATAACTATGTTGAAATTGTGAAGAATAATTAAGTAGTCTATCAAAATAATAAAAAAATATGTACATTACTGCTCATAAATCATATAAAAGGCTTTCAAACCTATTCTTAACTGAGCAATCGTAGCGCACAATCGAGGCATTCAAGTTTTGCTAGATTTTCTAGTGTTATTGAGATCCAAATTGATTCATGTTTGTTCCACATACCAGTAGTTGGTGTTAGAGTTGTTAGACCTTGATCGAGAAGTCGATCGGGTTCAAGTCAATAATTTTAATAGTTTCTTCTTCCCCAAATAACTTAAGTAGTCTTTACATAATTTATATAAATTTTTTGGGTCATTATTTTTTTGAAAGATCAAATTTTAACCCAAAAGTCGAAATCCTGAAGGTGCACGATTCTTCAAAATTTGTTGGAATCTTTCTTTTCTTAGTATTCCATTGTTTTCCGTAATATTCTCTGCATTAGTACCACCAAAGCAGTCCCAAATCATCACCCAACCACCTCTATGCTTCACGGTACCGGTTATATGCCTATTCATTTTAAAACTGCCACTTTCCCGATATGATTTAACGCTATAATCGACCGTAGTGTGATTTCATTTATTATTTTTGTAGTAAGTTGTCGGTTACTTATGCGACCTGTGTGGTATATAAGCGTAAGTATTTCAGTACTTAGTTCTTTTATTTAAAGATATCAAACAACATAATCTCCTCACAAGATAATTTAAACATCATTACCTACAAACTACCTAACTGATAAATTTTCCCGGTGATTCTTACAGATTATTATTGCAACTGCACCGCAATAAACAGTTTATGACCTCACAGCTAAGCACAGGTAGAGGGTAGTAAAACTAATCCGATATAATGGGTGTGTATACAATTGAACTGCATTTCAGATAAGCATTTTTCGTTGTTTTTTGATAAAGAGAATACTATATCCATAATATGTACATGAAAAGATGAATACCTAAACACATACGAGCGGTTGCATACAACTTGCTGTACCTATTAATACATGAAATGCATATCTGTAATACATACATTTATACACAGCAGTAACGTCCGCAATAAATTTTGTTACTTTGTCCATACATTTAATCATATTTTCTAACTTAGAAATTGAATATTTTCAGGACTTTGTTTCTTTAAATGTTAAAGATAAAACTATTTAAAAGTTCTAACTACGTTTAATAAATTTTGATTGAAGAACATTCAATATCATTGTTTTCGGATCATTATAAGAAATTTTAGCATTGAATAAATTCGTAATGTATCTCTACTTACAATAATTAAGCTAAATTTACTTGGTATAAGTTTTTAAGTTAAGAATAGAAGTCCTATTGGCGTATACTGAACTGAAATACGAAAAACTTATTTCTAGATCGAATAATACTGCAGGCAGGTAAATAATTAAGGAATTGTTCGAATACAACTTTGTCCATACTTGGCCGTTTGGTATAAATGGGAAACTTCCCTGTAATATTATCGTCTGGGCACTTAATAATTTTATATTAATTTTCTATACAGAAAATTAATATAAATTGAAGACAACACATTCAAACTAAAACAATTTAGTTTTTTTGTATTTCTTTTACAACAAAACAACTATACATTGTTCATCCTAATGCATATTCTAAGTGACCACCATTATTTCCCAAACATAAATTAATTTGTCCCTTGATATTGTCAAATAGTCGGTATAATTGGTTTTGATTGATAGTATGGACTCCTTGCTCTATTGCTACTTGCTATTCTTCCAAGTTGTGAAGTCGATTTGATGAGTTTTATTTTTTAAGCATCGAAATAGATAAAAATGCTCGATGATCTTTATTAATAAGATTGTCACCAATATATTAACTATTATAGCTACAGGGGGTGGCACTTCATCTTGTTGAAAATAACCTCTTTCCAATTCATCACCAGTCTATAAAAACTTTAATGGATATTTTCATTAAAAAATATTGGACCAATTTTGGCTGCTAATATCTAACATGAATGTTAGATCTCATTACGAAAATTTTCCTTAAATCTTCGACAGTATTGAATTCTTCGTAGGATATTAATAGGCAGTAATGACTGTGTTGCAGTTACTTTATATGAATGCATGTGTAAAATTGTCGGTCGTCCAGGAGACTTTCCATTATAAATGCAGCATTTACCTTTGAATCGTTCTATAATTTTGTCTCTGTTTAGCAAACATTTTGTACGGTATGACAACATCGGGATAATTTTCATGAAATTGTTGTCCATAATCCATCTTCGTGATGATGAGTACCATTACGGTAATGCGCTTTTAAAATAAACACGTCTTGTTCAGCAGTCGTAAAGGGCATCGTAAAAACGACAAAAATTATGTTCATTTAATTTAATATATATTCATAAAACCGTACCTGGACAATGACACTAATAAATAGTAGACCTAAAAAGAACAGATTTCAAATAAAAACGAAACAAATAACAATTTTACTATCCAATGTAATATGTATTGATTAACACAGTAAATTAAAGCCTTTGTTTGCATCTTGAAATGTATTATTTTTCAGTGTGATTTTATAAGAGTGGTAATTCTAAGTGATTTCCACTCTAACTGAAAGAATCGATTTCAAGTTAGATGGAAAACAATCATTAATAACAGTATTTGTATATCACGAGATTCAACAATGCAAACAGAATACATACTAGATTTGGTGTGGCTTCGGTTTGTTATATAGAGTAAATGTTGAATTTACCGTGTACGGTTATAGCGATTGGTTTACGCCTGTGCTCTGTATTACGGAATCCCGGTAAGACCTAAGGGTCGCGGACATTACAATCATGACTTGTAAACAAAAGCCCTAAGCAAAATTGAATGCCTCTGTGACCGCTGAAATTGAAAATCATTCGTATATCGTTGAATTAATCTCCGAATTGGCAGTTCTCCTACCTAAACCAACAGAACAAAGCATCCACCTTTAGCTCCTCTGTCTATATCCTGAGAAGACCGACCTGAATATTTACTCCAATATTCCGATCGAACTCCTGATCTTTTCGGCAAGAGAAAAACTGATTAATTCAGTTTTTCCCCACGTTCTTTTCGATGTTTAATTAAGCAATGCTGGGGAATTTAATTATCTCTCATGTGGATTTAATAGTCTGGAAAAAGGATATAAAGGAATATCCATATTCAGATAGCAAATGATTCCATTTATTAATCCGGATTAGTCGGAAGCAATATTAGAAAAAGAAGTAAAAGGAATAACGGATTGAAGTTTAAAAATTGATTTCAGAAGGTAATATTTGCTAATACCAGGGGAGTCACAATAGATGGAACAAACGGAGCTAGTGTATAAAATGAGTCATTTTGAATAATAAAATAAGTTTTATAATGCAAAAATTTAATAAATCCCCTAAGTACGGGGTACCGCAAACTGAATGATTAAGGCCATATTTGAAAATTCCATTAGAAGTAATTATATAAACATATGTTCTGCCATAAGTTTCGAAATAAATTAATTATGACGTCAGTGTAATTATCGAATTCCTTAGTCGGAGAATAACAGTCCCTATTCCTTGGTTAGGAGCGTGCTGATGTATTTAACGTCATGTTATCTAAACCTGCATCACCCGGATCCAAAACCGGCAATGTAAAGAACAGAAAATGTATTATGTCATTTATCATTTTGTCGGGGGTAAAAAAAAATGTGAAAGATGTCTGCAATGGTCGTATCTCATCACAGATTGATACAAAATATAAATGATATAGCCACATCAGTTTTGCATTCCCCTATTCCCCTTCTATCCATTCAGATCTGATTTATTATATTCTGTTTCATTTCTATTCATTTCTAGCTTTTTATAGAAATGGTATAACGCTTTTAAGGAAAGAAGACGAATACCTACGACGTTCTCTAAGGTAGAGGACGCTGTCGTTTCGTAAACTGCTGTGAGTAGTGAATTAGTTTATGCCTCCTTCTCAGCGAAGTGTGGGAGGAAAGTAATGTCATCTTTTATGACAGCTCTTTGATTCTCCTAGGGGACTTAAGACTTGTCTTAATTATAACTAGTTCCTCGCTTCTGACAATTTCCGAAGTTCGCTGAAGACAACCGATTTCAAATACAGGCTTCTTCCAAACATTACCGATAAAAATTTTCCGCTTAAATCATATTTCAAGGATATTTAACTAAAAAGGACTGCGGTATTAATCGAATGTATTTGACCGTATTTTATCCAGCGCCTTTGAAAGTGCTCTTGAACTGGCTTTTTCTTTGAACAGCAATTGGGACGGTTTAACTGAATTGGGTACCTGTAAATTGGTTTAAGACGCATTTAATTGTCCATTAATACTGATTTAATTTAATCATCTTATATACGGTGTTCTTGAAATATTTTAGTGAGAAAAACATTTACCTATTCGTTTTTGTATTAAAAGTAAAAATTTCATTACATTTTAAGCGTCAATCCGATAAAAAAGTCACTTCCGAAAAAAAACATCTCCTATTTTATAAATGAAAATAATTTCTTTTTCGCACGAGAATATACCTACATGTTTTTTAATGGAAAAAGGACCTCAAATATGTGACCGTTTTTTTCCTTTTATTGACATTTTACCCTCGCCGCTAGCTTTCGCATATTCCTTTGTTTCGTAATCATCAACATAACCAGCGTACGTATTTGCTTTAGATAAACTCGCTGTTAGTCAAATATTTAAGGCGATATTTTTCACGGATTAATTTTAACAAGTTATATTATTCCGAGTGGCTGCCCACAGTATCTAGCCGCATATACAAGGTATAATATTAATTTTGGCGTATGTACAGCAATTTCCTTCTAACAATAGCTTCCCGCTTCCCATTCTAAAATGTTTGTTTTGCACTTACATATGAATGTCACTGTAATAGTACTAATTGCAAGTTGTAGTTCAGATATATGTACAACGTTTCAGCATATTACAATTGTAAATATTGATTTTATTGCGAACTCCATCATTTGTGGAGTATTAAAAATATGTTTTCCATTGAGGTCGTCGTCTAATCAACGCATCTAGTGGTATTAGATGAGATAAGCCTGACATATCCCCTCATCTTTGTAAATCGGATTTTTTCTAGCAGCCATCTTGAAAAAGTATTTTTTTTTCCTGGCGTAGACTACAAGCATTTTCATTAAAATCGATCCTGCACGGGCTACTATAAACATAATCGTGTGGTTTATTGGACTGGCGTTGCCTTTAAATCATCTCCGTTATTAGAAACGCTGCCCACACATAGTACGTAACACAGGTTTTTTTACTCCTCAAAAATTTCCAAACCAATATCGGGCTTGTTACTGTATTAGTTCTTACGCTATAGAGTTGATTATTCGCGTGATATACGCAGTTTTACGACCGATTAGGAGCTATTTGCATTTACGCATATCGTACCACTTCTATTTTAACATTCCATTATTGCATTTCGGTATTACTTGGTGAAATGGAATTTTCATTTGTGTATTTACACCCATAAGCCATTAAATTAGTATCGAATCAGATAATTTAGTAAATTTAATTTAGGATTTTTTATTGCAGATCATGGATTCTTTAAATTATTTTATTGCTTAGTTTCATTTTACACAATCTGCGCTTATAGTATAGTGAAGATAACGTATTTAATGTGTTCAAAAATTAAAACAAACATTTTGCTGCTATTCTGCGTTATGAACTTAATTTATCCTATAAGATTTTTTAATCGCTGTTGCTATTACTAACAAAAAGAACATAACGATGGAAAAGAAAATAAGAATTTGTGATAGAGATGGCAATACACCCTAAGCGAAAAGAAAATATCCCATCAAATTGTATTTAGAATTGTTGAATTAATATTGCGCCAAGAAAAAAAAGTCAATGGTTCGAAATGGAGAAAGTTTTAAATTTCGTTTATCTTGTCCAGATTATGTTTAGTGACAAATAAAGAAAATAAATGTTATATAGAAGATTGTACCATGAGAATGGCAAAATACGAGAGTTGCTATTTATCTATCCCGAATAATAAATATTTGTGTCAGTTTTATTGTTTTTCAAAATTTTCTACGCGATAATCGATTAAAGTTTTGCATACGTTCGCTACGTGTATACGTAGTTTACTCTTCATGGACGGAAATAAAAAGAAATCATTTGCTGCCAAATCAGGACTGTGATGACCCATCAATTAGATGTTTTGACCGGTTAAATATTGAGTTATCTAGGTCGATGTGTGAGAACTCGCGTTGTCATGGTGTAGAATGATTCTACGTCTCTGGTTGTTTTTTCTTTATTCAAAGACTTCTGGCAAACCACCATTCAGAATTAACCATTCTACGATTCTCTAGTGGCACTGTAGCCACATGCCCGTTTATCCTAAAAGAACAAGCAAACATTTGCTTCGAGGTGCTTCTGGCGTGAACAACTTGGATTTGGCTCGTTTTGGAAGACCCATACAGTCAATTGCTGTTTACTTTTTGTAAGATTGCCTTCTTTTGAAGGATTGTCAAATTATACGGAATCCAATGCGCACAATCTTTTTTTTACGGCTAAATGTTCGTGTAAAATCATCATGCCATGATGTTCTTGCTCTATCACTTCGAGCACAGCATTTTGAACGTCCTCCTTTAAATTTGTCCCTGAGTGAATAACTGCTACGATTGAATTCCTAAACCAGTAATATACAGTGGTTTTAGATGGTGCTTTATCGCCAAAAAGTTAGTTAATTCAAGTCACTAAATAAAACAAATAGCATCTGTGTGACAAAACGTTCTGAGTACGTATACAGTAAAATAATGACAAATTTTACGATGTATATGTCAGATAACACCTGGCAATACCATTGTTGTCAATTCTGAATACATAAGTAGCAAAGAAACAATACAGAAAGGTTTTGATAAAACAAATTATCTAAACTTAAGAAAGTGTTGGAAATTCTCCGGAAAAAAATGCAATAAAAAACATATTAAAGAAGTGCAGATAAATTACTGCTATTATTAAATCAAAAGGGGGTCATACTAAATTCTGATCAATTTATATATATGTTTATTTATTTTAACAGTTATTAATAGAGTAGCGCAGAAAAATCGTTTTCCTTGTTTTGTAATATCCAACGACATCTGAAAGAAGAAGAATATGTACACTCCACAAAAATGGTAAATATTGTTTTATAAGTTATGCGTCCTTTTCGTAGACCTTTAAATATCCAATAACAAAGCTCTGGCTGGCTTTTTCTAGGGGTTTTTTTCTCACTCGTTGTCTTTTATTTTATGTTCCACCACCGCCTCCGGTCTCCATGTCGTCTATATTGCTTTTTATTTGCTTTCTGTAATTTAACAATATCGTCTTTGAAGTGCATTCTCTCTTATTTAATTCGTAATTTCTTTTTTTGAGCTGCTTTTTTGTATAATCTTGTTCTTATGTATCTTTTGCCAGTAGCCATATACCATATATATCCTTCCTCGGATATATATTTTTTCTCTTCGCGAAAGAAAACGAAGGAGCTAGAAATGTATAGTTTGTTATTTATCGTTTTGGAGATTATCTTAACGACAACGATGTCATTTTATAATGCTAATTAAGCCATTTTGCTTCTTCTAGATTAGTTATTTCCACTCCAAGAGGATCTCCTCCGTGTTGAGGGGGTTTTCCCCATATTAATCTTAACAGAAATTACTATTCAGAAAGAAACGTTGAAAGGATGAGAAATAATCCTTAAAAAATGTTCCGCTTCGCGATGGTGAGTAGGCGAGTGTTTGAGATGTTTTCCCGAATCGTATCTCTCAGAGTTAGTTAGTAATTACTGTAAATATTCGACTAAATTAACTTTTGAATAAATTGTGATGAATAAAGACTTCGTTGTGTGCCTACGGAATTCCTTCAAAGGATTTATTTATTTAAGGCGAAATTTAAGCTAATATTAAGCAGTGGCGGCTCGTCAAGATGTAAATTACGTTAGGAAAGACCGTGGATAATTTCTTCATTTTCGTTTGTATAAAAGCAAACAAGTCACATTTTAGAGCTGCATGCAAAAAATGATTGAATACTTTTGCTAAATAAAAGCAGTCCCCTTACAATTCTATAAATCAGGAACATCTATTAATATTAGGTAATCGTCAAAGGGGAAAAAGATCTCTCCTCTGTATACATACTACATCAGCATTAACCTAGCGTAGATATTTGCATAGGTACACTAAACGTAGGTTCAATAAAGCAGCTAACTAAAGTTGTTAGCTCTTCGTATCTAAAACAAACATATATTAACCCTCTATACTTACGGCAAGGCAACTAAATGGTAGTTTGGAACTTCTCCGTGTGCACCTAACCTTTAAATTGTAAATCTAAGCCTAATTAACTCTTTTTTTTTTCCTTCGTCTCATTCTACGGTCCTCGTTTCTATCCTTTATAAAAGTTTAACATTTCCTTTTCCTACGCGGCACCGTCGCTTTTTTATTCCATTTCACAGGCGTGATAGTAGTATATAATTTGTCCTTTGCAAGCAATTAATTCTTTTGTTATTATTTCATTAACGTATACGGGACGTCCGTATACTTTCCGAATATTAGAGGTGATCTATGTGATAAAGTTAAGATAATTTTCTTTAATTACTTGTTTAGAAAGTATAAAAAGCACTGTTACTTGAGGTTTCAGTGTTAATTCTGAAACATCTTGTATACTCGTAACACATTATTAAGAGTTACGTCAACGGGATAGGTGCATTGCAGTTTTACGATGGACTCACGATGCGATAGTGCTGGATAGTATCTTTAGATGTCACAGTTCTCGCATTTCAGAGCTTACTTTTTAAGATTTTTGTTGGGAAAGTATTACGAAATAAGATAAGACTACAAAGTAAGTAAGCAAGGGGTAAGGAAGAGGACATGTGTACTTTTATATCTTGCCGTAAAAAATGCGAATGGAAGAGTAAATATATTATATTACATATACATATATATACGTATACAACGTCGCTCAAGAGGAAATGAACTTTTTTAAAAGTTTGATATAGACCGAAGCGTTTAAATAATAATATCGACGGCGTAACACATGTTTACACGAGAAAAGCGACGCTTCTACATCATCTTATTGGCTGTTATCTGTGCGCATGATAAGTTTCGAAACTGTTTAAAATTTTGATACAAACAGGAAGCGGCGCCAAAGGTAGATGCGAAGATTAATCGGAGAAGGAAAGAACAACACGGAACACACGAATGCGTACAATAAAATCAACGAATCGGCGTACATTTATTAAAATCCAACATCTACATTTGGAAGCTGTATGGGTGAATCTCGTATAGCCGCTGCATCCTATGGAATATCAGTTATAGCGTATTCTAAAAATGAAATCGGCTACGATAATATAAGGGTAAAGCGCATGTGGTAGTCATTTGCGCGTACCCAGCCAATACGGGCTAGGCCACTATTGATTTCTTACCCCTTACTCTCTACTACAGAACACGTTCAGATTTATATATATAGTACTATATATATATATGTATATATATACCTATAAACTACATATATATATATACACATATACATATGTCTATGTATTTTATTAATATTTTTTGAGGATTACTGGATAATAATGGATATTTTTAAATTTATTAAATAAATAAATAAAAATAATAAACCGATCTCGTTTTTTTATTGACAAGAATAAGCGACCCAAGCAAAACATTCCTAAAAAAGTCAATTCGATCAAATTACCATGCCCCGCAATGCAGCGTTATTTTTTATTACTTCACCTATGATTTACTGTCTTAATGCACCCCCTCTGCGCTTGTCCCCTGCCGCTACACATAACCTAATTTCAGGTTGCTGTATCAGCACTAATTTAAAGGTAGTAATTTCGTGAAATCTACTGTACCGCTAACTATAGTCGTTCTACCTACTATGTATTTCCTTTTATTTACTATTTCTTTGTAAATTGTTACCTATGTAATGTAATTTTGTTTCGATTGCTCCATTTTAAATCTAAAAAAAAGTCCCTTCGATAGCTATTATATACGTAATTAGATTAATATAACAATATCCATTGGGGCTCGAATCCCTACAATTACGCGATTTTTTGCTTTCAATTTCTACCATTATTATCAATGGATGTATCGAAAAGCCATCTCGTTATTTCGAATGTATTTTATAGGTTTTCGTCACATATAATGCGAATTCGTTATAGAAAGGTAAAATGATAGGTACATTTCATTCTTATTGTTATTATTATATCCCCAAGCTTCTATTGTGTACAATATAAACACGTCGATATGTTACGAGAAGTAAAACGAAGAATACGTTGTGCGAGAAATCCCACATTTCCCGCTTTCAAAGTGATTAGAACATAGTTTTACGTCGGTTTATATCTGTAAAGTGTGTTTATGGCTGTTATACACGACTGCATAAGCGGATGCTAATAAACCTTTCCCTGTAGAGTACATTTATGGCACATAAATAGAAAATGAAACTCAATTACAGGTGACTATACAGGTATACCGCCCCTGTTAGCATAACATTTAGAGGCAGCAATTAACGATAATTTACTAAATGCGATTATGCTCTCGCTTTAAGGCATGTCTCAATTTTTTATCGTATTTCTTTACATTTATCTTTATAAAATTTATTTGAAATGGAATGGAGTAAAGAAATATATATGGAATCGATTTGAGTGACTGCTGCAACATGTTGGAGAGATTAAGCAGTTGTACCTAGTAAACGCCAGTCTAGTAGCTTACAGATTACCATTACTGTTGTGATACGCTTGTTAAACCACATCGCACTTACACCCGCTTGAACGTTGAGTCCCATTTCAACGACCAAATCTTTTCAACTAATACATTCGCACCACTTTACGTGTTTAAAATGGATTGTTAACTATTATTTATTGAGTATTATTATAGGTTCGAAAAAATATATTATAACAATTGAATAATCTCTAAATGTTGCGGTTTAATAATATCGATAAGCATTGCAGTACTTCGAATTTTAGGCGTACGCTTATAAGGGGTACCGCAAGGTATAGTGTTCGGACCACTTTTATTTGCTCAATTTTTGAATTCGTGTGAAAGCAAGTTGTTAGAATAATCTGTTTCATTTCATTTTATATTTTTCAAACGTCATCAAGTAATGACTACAAAAATCCTTTAATGATTGCAAGAACTGCATGGTTGTGTAATTCACAGGTATCGCAGTAAACTCCATACTATACAAATTAATAATTTATTCCGAATGCAGCGTTTCAAGAGCACATGGACTCTCAGTATCAAACGCTGCGTTTCGAATGAATTATTAGTTTGTGTGGTGTAGAGTTTACTACGATACCTCTGAACAACAATTCTTGGAAATATATAGAAAGATAAAGTATAACATAGTATTTATTTACCTTTAATTTTGAAATAATAGTACTAGCCGACTATATCAAAGCCTATCTCCGTATTCCTTCCATCACGCCACATTTTCGAAGTAGCATATATCAACACTTTTGATGTATATAATCGTTATAGTAATATTCAGTTTAAATTTTCTAGAATGTGCAAAATCAAATACAGACCAAATTGTGTTCGACAGATGTCACTCCGTACTTAAAATTTCTATTTCTAAAATATCCTAAAATGCATGAAGTGTAGAACTAATAAAAGAACAAGTGAGAAACATATCTACAACTACATGCAATAGTGAAAACTCAATCAAATAGAGACAGTTTTTAATCTAATTATTTTTTAATCTACTGGAATCGAAATCTAAATTACAACCTCAATTTTATTATTGTTGCGCAGTCTATTTCATGAAATCTAACCTTTACAGTCGCCTACAAATTTTCAATAGGATTTAAATCCCGTAAGTTTCTCAGTTATTCAGGGGAAGACATCTTTTTATCCTTAAACTCCTTAACCGTTGCTATTAGATTTTCTTAGTTTTGCTTTCTGTTTTTTCTTTTGCGAATTCATCTTGCCTTTGCGGGTGTTTCAGCGTTTCATCACCGTGTTTTGCATTGGCACTTTTTCTAACAAAATGAGATCATATCCTTGTACAAAAAAATGGCTTTCATCTAAGAGCATAACTTTTCTTCAATAAAAAAATATGCCATATTTTGTAGTCCGAAGATATCTTTTTTCATCATAGTAGCGGTCAGTAATTATTTTTCTGAGGTCTGCTTGTCTTCCTTCCACCTTATTTTTTCGTTCTTTTTTTATACAGTAAAATCGTGAAAAATAACACCTGCATGTACTAGGTCTTGTTGAAGATCTTGGATTTAATTGACAATGACCCCAGTTTCCTTCTTTGTTTTAAAATCTTGTCTACACTTCCCTAACTCATACAAAACTCTTTGGCAATATCTCTTTTAATCATTGATGTGTATTCACTCAAACCACCAATTTATATTTTTTGGGAGGTGATATCCAGAATTATATAATAAACAACTATTGCAAAAGTCTGGATGCAACTTTTATAGTACACCATATCCTGTGAAAGTATGGAAAAACAACACGTCTATAAGTTGAAAAAAAAACTTTGTTGCCAACTTCGAAATATGTATTCACATTAATTTGTACAATACTGTACTCAAACTTGCGAAGAATATATTTGCTTCATATAATTGAAATAGTAAGAAAGATAACATAGTCTTGTGACGTTTCTTATAAGTAATCGATATCGTAAGATATCGATAAATTACATTGCATACGTTGGTGCTACAGTGGAAGTTTACATTTCGCGCTATATCTTGAAACAAAGTATACATGTCCAGTGAAACCGAAGAAGCAAGCGACCATTTGCTTAGTAATGCTGCGTGTACAAACAATTTCTGTTGATTTTAGTTTACACTGTGAGTTTAGATTTGAAATACCCAAACGTGGATTGTTGTTTACTCTCAGGCTCGTACGAATAATTCCAAGTTTCGTCACTAATAACGATGTTGTAGACTAAATTTAAACGGCCTTGGTTGAATTTCTCTAGTATTTCTTTCCACCACAAATATGACCTTGTTTTTAAGTTCCTGTTAAATTGTATAAAATGCAGCGTACGTTTCAATGTTCATGCAAAATCGTGTGCATTGCTTTTATACTCAAGGATGCTTCAATCTTACGATTATCCTTCCGACCTCGTTCAATTTCACGGACTACATCAACATTAATGACAACTATAGACATTGACTTTCATGAAATTAGATGGTCCTTCATTCCCAAAAGTAATTATTTCGCCGATTTTTTTTTTTTGTAATAATGAAAATTTAAATTTGTATTTTTTGCGACAATGTTTCAAAACTTAATTTTAATATCCGAATAACAATTACAATTTATTTCAAAAACATCAGCAACGGATGTCAAAAAAATCTCGTTAAATCGTCCGTTCTCAATTTAACCTTTAGCGTATTTTTAATTGAATTGGGAGGCGTGAAAGAAAAAGTCGTAATAATAAATTTGTGGATGTGTATGTGTATGTGTATATATGTATATACGTGCACGTGTAACAATATGAGAATCTAGGTATTGAAACTAAATTTTCACAGCACACTATGCTTTTTTAATAAACTAAAAATACATCTGTTATGCATATAAACATGTATATTTCGTAAATTTACAGTAGAACGCTCGACCTCAAAAATAGAGCCGGAATTTATTGCGTTTTGTTTTCGATTTAACCCCGTGCCGTTATCTTTCCATTAAATAAATCGTAAACACTCTGTTCACAGTGGAAAAAAGTCCATTAAAAGGAGTCATCGTACTTATAAGTGTTTATTTTTAAGCTTAAGAAATGTACAAGAAGTTAAAGATAGAATTGTAAATTACGATTTTAAGAATATCACGAATACAGTTCGGATGGAGTATTTGAGTTGCGGAGCACTTAGAAGAACAATACGGGTTAGAGGAAGCTAGTGTAAATGACAGGTATATAATGAACTAAAGCGGATAATTAACGAAATAAATCGTCTTACATAAAAATTTATTTCGTCCTTTTCGTCTTCTAACATTGTTGTACGTATGCGTGTTAAATGAAGGGATCTTGGACGGCATCCAAAAATAGTAAATTATGCATTTTTCACGTACTTAACTTTTATACGAGGTACAAGAATTGATTTATCCCTTAAACTATGCGATTAATTTTAGTAAAAAAAAAGCCGATTTTACCGACGCGCATTCCTTCATCTCTTACAAACATATAAATGGAACTTTTCAAAGTTGTAGCGGAAATGTCATCAAATCAATTTTTCCTCTTTTCTCGGCTGTGATAGATGATTTTATGGTAAACACTGGCAAAAGTTAGCGAACGATATTTTCTCTTATTCGCAGCCATAAATTGGGCGAAAGTTTCCTAATATTATATTTGTGCACGTCTTAAAATCTTAAACACGAGTTTCACAAGATGCTTGACAATAGCGTTTGGGGTGTTATTACGTACGGATCCCCACCTTTTCCTCTTGTTCTCCTCTTTCCATTCTCAATATCCATGTATGTGAGATGTTAGGCATGGCAATACGGAACTATAATAATTAGTTCTTGTATTATAATAGGGAACTCTATCTAATTATACAAGCCGTTTCAAGATAATGGTTACTCCGCCGTTATTACATTTTGCTTATACGTGTATACCTGAAAGTCTACAAGCGTTGGATAAACACTGGTATTTCTCTACTAATACACATTACATATTAGGTAGCTTCCAGAATCTATTAATCTATATAGGAGAAGTCAGGAGTAAGACGTAATAGCTCTAACAGCATACAGTTTAAACAATCACGTAATTTAGGCAACCAAATAACACGTACAACTACCAACAATAAAGCAGATTATACTGATCTCTCAATTCGACAGTAATTTACTTCATTATTTAAGTATATAAAAAGGCGTACATTTATTTGTTGTTTTAATATGAATTTAGTTGAAATGCAAATAAATTCTCCAATTACAGTCAAGTATAAGAAAATTAACATATAATCATAAAGTACAGAGATTCACAGTGAAAATGATGCAGTTGTATATAATTTGGTAAGAAGCCGAAAGTCTTCGGAAAAGTAATTGTTTGAGAAAACTAAATTAGATATATTACGAACTGATGTTGAATATGTAACCCTCACTAAGCAAATTATATACCACTGCATCATTTTCACAGTAAGTCACTGTATATAGAGAGTGGTTTTATTTTCTATTTGGGATATTATTGACAAAGAGTTCAACACCAAATCGACAACTTCACAAAAAAGGCAGAATGTTCCAACTATCGTCAGTCTAGAACACAAAACCTATACTCCATTAGTTAGGATTGTATTTGAGTTGTAGTTATGTAATTATTATTACAACGCATTCAGGACAATAGACGATCTAAACATTAATCAGTTGTTGCAACGATATGGGGGCTAGTAATATATCAAATGTAGCTAGTATAATTTTTGCTGAAAACTGGCCAACAGCAAGCCTATTTTTGGGTGCTTCAATTTAAATACGAATTAAAAAATAGGGTATAATATAATGCTGCTAAATATAGCTATTCATAGCATTGGTGGAATCATTTACGGAAAATAGAATGTAAGGAGAGAAAACGACCCGCTTGTGTCGCTGACTGTGCGCTGTAAGCAAGCGTCTTTTCTTCTTCGAGACGCTCACTTTTCACTGTCCCTTTATTTAGAGTGATATTGGCATAGAGGGAATTTACAATTTGTGGTTAAATAAATCCCTCGAATTCACGCTAATGATGCCGGGTAAATAATCCTACCAATGCCATAAGTAACAGTATTTAGCAACATTATATTAGGTATCGTCAGTTACTTCAACTCATGGATACATTTTAACACTAATTTTTCGTAAACGTCTTCTTTTTTAATAACGTTCATTCACGAAAAATATATTTGGCAACGTTATAAAACAATAAATTTTTATCTAATGTGATTTTAATCTAATATATCTCAAATTTTCACATTTATACATTTAATTCTATTTCGGTCTATAATCTTTTGTGATTATTTTGTTCAACCTTAATGGATTTTACATTAAATGAATATTCTGTAATGGAAATGCTAACATGACCGAAGGAGTATATCCTAATGGAAATGTATTTCGAAGGCTGGATCAACGTCTTCGTGAAATTGGTTCGTTTAATACAAGAAATGCTAATGCTGACCGACCAAGACAAAGGCATACAATACAACTAGAAGAGCAAATTCTAGACGTAGTACAAGAAGATCCCTCCGTTAGTCTCCGACATTAAATATCCTCAGTAAAAGACTATTCAGTAGATTCTACAAGTAAACCTTTTTCATCCACAATCATATTTCTAAAGTCCAGCCGCTCTATAGAAAACGATAACATATTTCGATTAAATCTTTCCCAGCACAATCTTATATAGGACTCGAAAAGAAGACTCTATGTTTATCAGGGATGATGTATTTAATATTCGGAATTTTCGACAGAGGAAAATCTGCACGTATTTCGAGCAAATTAAATTACAAAGTCGTCCAATTTATCTACCACAGTAATGTGTCGAATTTAAAACGTAAAATTCTACGTTTTAAATGAAAATAGTAATTAGGAGCAGAAAGTTTTCGAAGTTTGAAATTGAAATACGCTGCCATTGCAGCAGTATACAAGTACAGCGTTGTCAATTGTACGGTTCTTTCGAATGGTTTCTGAAAACATACGAAGCAAGATACGACATTTTAACATTAAAATTTTCGATTCAGAATCGAACGAAGAATGTTACTACGTATTGCTCTTGCTTTAATTTAAATACACCCTGTATACGTAATTTCCTCACTCAGCTTATTTATCAATTAGGTTTAGCAACGCTACTACATACGAGACCAATTCAAAGAACAACTGAACATTTTATGTCTATGTTGCCTTTTTCCATTAAATTTTGTAACAATTAACGAAATTTATAAGATGAGAATTCTTAATAAGGTTTTAATATTTTTGCGAGTAAGGATGGAAAACACTTTTATATTACGTTTGATTTCTAATGTAAGTGTCAAAATTATAAATAAGAGTTTTTAAAACTGGTTTTCCATTTAAGTGAAAAACGAATAGAGATATTAATTAGAACTAAATCCGGAAATAAAATATACTGTCGAGTATGTCTGGATTGTCTTGAATGGGAAACGTAATTGCTAGAATTATCGCAGAATGTTCAAATAAATATTAGTAGTTAAATTACCTTTGACATAATTTAGTCGTAATATGAGATTCCCCATTAATCTAGACCTAACAATTAGTTTTTATGATGCTAGTGTGTGCTTTTCTTAAATCTACTGATCAAGGGAAATAAAAAAGTTATCTATGTCGTCAAAGCCTTAATAAATATGATATAAAGGATAGCAATCTGAAATTATTTTCATTATAATCTACTTCTTTTCGAAGATAACGTCGCAGTGCACATTCTATTATACTCGAGCATAATGTAATGATATTCGTTGTTTGTACATGAGTATATCCAATTTTATTCCAAATTCTTCATTACGTTTTTATTAAACGTTTGTTTGACTCGCGCTTATTTACGTTTGTTGTTTTCTTCTTTGTCGTTTTAATATCTTTTGATAAAAGTATTCCAAATGTTTTCGAGTATTCAGAATGGTTATCCCGAGGGCGCGGAAATAATTTTGATGTATAAAAAGATATTGAACAAATGTTTGTGCTAACAGTTCGTAAAATAAACAATATTATTAAATTATCATTATCCGAAACATAGAACCTCAAAAATTGGAAAACTACCCTCACCTGTCTTTCTGATGGATTTGATTAGGAATATCTAATTGGTGTAAAGTTTTCCTCCATATTAGTTCTACTCAAGAAAGAAGAAACTTTATTATGCGAAATGAAAAGTATTATTGAAGACACCTGATAACGCATGATCCATTAAATACAGTCCCTATTCATTTTATTAGGGCTACCTTATAAATTTAAGCCTTCATGTGTTTCCAACGCGATAATTTACGAATACAAGTATAAAATTCATCGGCAGGGTTTACAATACCTATCTAAATACATTCCCTAAATATCCTCCTAAGAAATTGAGAAAGTCCCACTTAATGACCTCTTGCCTATTGTTCTCCCCCTCATGAATCATTCTGTACTGTATAGAAGATGGTTAAATTTATAAGGTGGCCATAATAAAATGGACAGGGACTGTATATCAAATATCTTGTCTTAGTCAACCAGCAAACTAAGAATTTCTTCTTCAACAAACTTCTCACAGCAGCTTAATGGATAATTGCTCTGCTATATGGTTTATAATAAAATCAGTAACCATTAGGAATTGGACTGATATTCCTATAAACCTTCTTGCTTCAAATGATCAATACCTCAACATACGAAAGTTAACACTATTCCTTGTGAAGCAGGCTGTATAAGTTTATGCATTGATAAACTTTTTAATTTAAAGTAAGGCGGAATTGCAAAATTGTAACTAAAATAACCTACATGTTCCTCAAAAATACGAATTAAAAGCCTTACAATAGCAACGTTGTATAAACATTAAATCAATAATAGCCGAAATAGCAGAAGATAGAGTAGAAAGAATTGATAGACGTTATACCAGCTCGCACATAGATATAGGTTAATACCGCGCTACACATGGGCTTTAATGATATGAGAAAAAAAGACAGAGTTGACGAGATGTGTGATGTATTTATGGCAGAAAACAAAGCCTTGTGAAAAACGGATTTAGTCTCGAACGTATAATCCAGTTCTGTCGTACTTCTTATACTAGTATTAAATTTGTTTCTTTAAAAAAAGACTTACATTTCCCTTGGTATGATGACGTAAAAGAGGGAAAACAAAACACAGATGGAAACGGCTTATTTCTAATAAAAAATCAATAATGGAAGGATAAAGGAGATGTTTAAGGTCAACATATGTCTACAGGGGTTGTTAAGAAAGTTATTCGTTTTGAAATTATTTTTAAACACTCTCTCTCTCTCTCTCTCTATATATATATATATATATATATATATATATATATATATTCCGTCTTTTTGATCAAAAAGCTTAAACCTTCTTAAGAAGTGCCTTTTCAATAAAGCCAAACGAAATCCCAAGCGAAGATGTCCGTAAAATTTCCTTTATATAACTGGACCTTTTTTCTCAACTCTCTAGCTGAATCGATACCTCAAACATTGACTGGATCGAATGGTGTTTTATTTGTAGACGCGAAATCTTTATAACCTCGCTAAAAAAGGAGTAGACGGGCAAATTGTATCCATGTACCTACACTACGATCCGAAAGTATCGAGCGTGCGTAAGATTTTCCAATTAAAGTCTTTGAACGGATCCAAGGAGGTCGTGGAGGAATGTGTCGTAACGCTGGCATTCTTCGATTAGGTCTAATATATTCCTCCTCCTCATGTTGATGTACATACATTTGCATCGGCAATTTAAGGACGTAATGATATTCCAACGTAAGTTTACCACCAGCAACGCTCGGGTGACATTGATAAATGAGCTAGTGTCCATCTCATTTGTTCGGTTACCTGTGGGTAATAGGTCGACTTTGACGCACTACAGGTCAGCCCAACGCGCGGATGTGTATGTGGCGAATGGGCCGAGACAAAACCTGTTTATTTGAGAAGAAAATCCCGTTACATTTTCAACGTATAAAATTGTCTAACACAGCTCTAAGACGTAAATAAATAAAATCCTAAAAGCTCACCAGGAAAACATCTATGTAAGACGACTGTATTATAGCAAAATAAAGAGGTCTTTATGCGTCTTGCATCGTGGAAGAACAAAGAGAAATATTTTTTACAAAATACCAAGATATCGCCAAACAAACTGATTTTTAGTTCACACCCCATCAATATCCATAAGACAAAAAATTAAATGAATGTAAAATTCGATGAACTAAATAAAATCAAAAGCAACTTCTTCGCTTTTCCCACGTTTTTACTCGATGAATTAGAGATAAAAAGGTTTTTTTCTCAAAAAGTATTTAGTTTTCCATTAAAAACTCTATTGAAGATATTCAGAGATGCCCAAACGATATCTCAAAGTGCGTTAGAAATATCACCGAATCGAGTTAATTCTCGAACTTAGTGAATCAAGATATTTCATTTAAAAAGTACATAAAATCATAAAATTCCTTGGACATTTTTTCTCAGTGTTTTTTTTATTTCCTGGCATTTTCGCTATCAAAAGGTTGAGCACAATGAATATGGGTTATTTAGTAGATTTTAATTGATCTACGAAAGGTAATATTCTTTATCCCTTGCGAGCTTAGGTGTTGCGGAAATCGCTTTCACGGGTCAGATATTATCTGGTTACTTTTAGAAAAGTCGCCAAGAAATTCCAAAGTTAAAAGGGGTTGGACTTTTCTCGGACAATGCAATTACTTCTTCATTTAACAATGTTTAAAATTACCTCAGTTGTATATCCCAATATATCTTAAGAATATTAAATAGATTAGTAGAATTAATAAATAGGGTAATTAGGAATTTAGCTTATGGAAGATATTAGAGTATTAAGCCTACAAACATAATATAATTTAATACAACGTTATAATAAAGATTCCCCAAAAACAATTTAATTAACTCTAGGGACCGCTTACGCAGGCTTATTTTACGACGAATATTTGGAATATTAAATAAAATTTATTGCTGTTCGTTTCGTATAGAACGTGATTGATGGCTTTTAAAGGTTTTCCTAGCAACAATCCCCTTGCAACGCACCGAAACCTTCTTTTGCCGGCGGACCAGCATCCGCAAAATCCATATGTAACATGAACGGATGAAAAATGAGATGCATAAAGACGTTAATCCTAATAAATTTGTCGAAATGCACGAGACACGGGCCAGAGGTCGTGCTTTTTTATTTTTAATTCCGCAAATTTAAAGCCGTGGTTCTCTAATTTTCGCCCCCTTATTATTTCACGATAGCGAGGTGACATCGAATCCATAAATACCATCGGGGAGTTTTTAAATTTGACTGCCGCGCTTATTTTACTTTCGCGATAATGTTGGGAGAATTCGCCGAACATGTTTTTGATCTGTGTTTGTTTCCATAATTTTGGGATTGTAACGATGGGGGGAGTTTCTATTTTCGGAATTTTCTGAACAGAACAGGAGGTGTATGGATATAAAAGGTTTTTCTCAAAGCTTTCTAAAGGTAACCAGATTTTACAGAGAAAAATCCTCTTGTTAATTAAAATTTGATAATAACCAACTTTATAAGCACGTAAAGCTTCTCATAATAAACATCCAGCAGTTTTATTAACAAAAAATAAGCGTTAAATACTAACGAGTTGCTTTGAGGAATATCATTTCCATTACATCTCCCATCCCCATTCTCATTCACCCCTAAATCGTGCAATAGTCAATTACTGTATTTCAACACGACGTGGGTTCGAAATAACTTTTTGATCTGACCGCTTTTCAAAGCCGCTGTTTGGTGTTTGTTTGCGAAACAAAAATTACCTAATACACGGTAGAATTTCTAAATAAAGTTTGCGTTTCCCGTTTATGGACAAGTACACATCCTGAATTGATTTTTAAAAACTGATATCAACTCGAGAATAGCTTCGCATCGCGGTAGGCGACGTTTGTGAATGTTTTTTTTTTTTTTGCCCAGGAACAAAACAAAACCATATACGTATGTATGTACATATAGATCTTTCGTTCGTATATAATCGTGTTTCGTTCACATCAAACCATTCATATTAGAAAGATTGATTCGCGCAAATGTCTCTTTGTACTTTTCCAAATGACAATGATAAATAAACCTTGAATGAAATTTGCCAACGGCTTGATTAATTTTCCTTTAATTGTGATTGATCACTTACATAGATCTGCTGCACCGGTTTCAAGTTTAAAATTGATTTTTCGCTGTAATTTCTCGAATTGTATACTTAACACTGGCCAAACGTACGAGCAAGGAATCACATTCTTTTGTTAGAAATCCTGCCGTATCATCAGCTTGAGTACACTGGAATTTCAAGCATTTCCCTCACATCCAAAAAGAACCCTTTCATTAATAATTAATATGCATATGTAACGTGGACACATTCACAGATGACGTTGGGTTAACGATATCACATACGAATTATATATCTTCGGGTTCGTTTTTTTTACTTTCTGATGATTTTCTTTTTTACCGTGAACCCCTATACCTCTCTAAACTGAATTGTTGAATCATTAATTAACTATCGACCTGGTTATTCGAGAAATATTCCGCCTTTGCTTCTGCATGCGTTTGCAGATACCGTTTTTAAGAGAGCGAATTCACGGTAATGTCTGCTCAAGTCTATAATTTAATTTCAACGCTGTCTTCGATTCGATGTTTTCTTTTTTTGTATGTATATTATTTTTCTTCGCCAAGAACGAATAGAAATACGTCTATATCTACAGGAGAAATTGCATTTATTTAAATTTTCCTTTTAATATACTTCATGTTTATCTAGTAATTAAACTTGCTTAATATATAAGTTATGGCTTATTCTAGATTTTCATAATTTCTTCGTCGTTTCCTTTTTGCAATTTTCTTTTTCAAAAGTTAATAAGGCACTTTTTTCTTGACTAAGAATGCTGTTACTGAAAAGGATATCTTGGTCCAAGTACTTTCATGTTTTCCACAGAAATTTTTTATTATCGATAATGTGTAAATTCTAGTTCAATTCAATTTTAATTACAACAAAATACTTTTACGAAATTTTCAAAATAGATTACATAGTTTACAAGTTTTTATCACTAAAATAGTTAAACCTGCTTTAATATGTAGTGCTAATATTTTTATGTATAAAATACTGTTGCAAAAATTGCAATATAGATATACGAGGGTAAGCTGAAAAATTCGGTAACTAACTATGAGATGACGCTGTGTTAAAGCAATATTTAATTTAATTTTTTACTGTATAGCTTGATATTTCAATAGCATACGTGTTAAACCGTTCTGGACGCCCAAAAAACAGCCACTTCTGCTGAAAGTGTGGAAAAAGTTTTAAAATTTGCTGAAGCTGAGCGCCGATCAACATTGAAAGATATTGCTAAGGTTACAGGCATCTCCAGAGAATGGGTGACGAACATGCTGAATGTTAAATTGGACTTGTCTAAGCGGTGTGCAAGATGGATGCTGAGTTTGCTCACACCACTGCAAAAACTTAAACGCGTGGAATGATCTACAGCCATTTTGGAGCTGTTTCGGCAAAATCCAACAGATTTCTTACGCCAATTTGTGATCTGCGATGAAACGTGGATCCATCACAACACACCGGCAAGTAAACCGTAATCAAAATAGTGGACTAAACGGGACGAACCGGTTCCAAAGAAGGCCAAAGTCTTTTTATCGCCAGGAAACTTTTTGGATCAACTGAAGGCAGCTACCGTCGGAAAAGGAAAAGTCCTTTTCTATCAAGAAAATGCGCCAGTTAACAACAGCGTTATCGCTGTCAAAATAGTGCAGTGGCTGTTTTTACTGGTGTTGTTTTTCTATTAAGAAGGTATAGAAAACTTGGTTTTCCGCTATGACAAATGTCTAAGCAGTGGTGATAACTATATAAAAACTTAATTTAAGAAATACTCTTTCATGTAGAAATAAATTTTGTTTTGAATAAAATGTTTTTTTTTATTTCTAAAACGGTAAACTTATTTCCCGCTCTGCTAAATATGTATTCCTATTGTTGAGCATGTTGTAAAATGTGTATGGTGAAAATTCAATTTACAAGGGACGTACGTAGTTAAGAAAAAATTGAAAGAAATAAAAATTATTTATATATTGCTTACCTTTCTCCATTGACGACTGGGTGTTGACCGAGATTCATCATACCGTAAAGAATTGGCATAGAATTGCAGCATTAATAGCGCTTCCATTCATTTAACCTCCTGCGACGAAGTGAAAATACGTGCTTGCACTTGAATAACATCTCTACCTTGTGAAGTAATATTTGCGTATTTAAATACGGCTTCTCGTAGCTTTCACGTTCGGATATATCATTTATACGTTGGATTGTAAATTGATAACATATCGAATCTGCCGATTATTAATTGCCAGGATCGTTTTCATTCTTATCGACTGTGTTAAGTGATTCTAATAAAAATAACGTACTTTTTTGCAATTTCTCAAGGAAATATCTTCCACAAATATCCACTTTCAACGTGAAAATGTTGACTTAAGCCAGGTGTCCCGACTAAATCATGTCATTCAGGATTTTCCGGACAAAATTTCTTGGTATAAAATTTTTCCTTTTAATGTCCTTGTAATATTCAACGTTAAAATTTAATCTAAAGTTTTTATGGTTTCCGGTAAGATTCGAAACCATAGCTCCTGTTTTCTAGACAAATCACTTTTAATACCTTGATAAAGTAATGCCTGGAGATATATCGTATTATCTGAGGAGACACAATATTCAAGAATTTTTCATTAAATTTTAACGAATTTTTTTGCATATGCACTATAACATTTCTTGCACTGTATTTGTTCGTATCTGTCCTTTAGTTAACGCTAATCTATATTTTCTCATTTTTTATATTTATAGCGCGCGAAATATACCTCGAAACATATTTTTCCCAAAATATACTGCTCTATTGTCGAATAATACAAATACTTTATGACCATATACATTCACCCTCTAGCAAGCCATGAAATTATTTCTTCAATTTATCTTGTTGGTAATGAGTAGGGATTTGACAGTGACAAATAAAATACATTTGTCATGTGTACTGTATTGGTCTATTGACTGTCACTAATGCCACAGAATAAGTCAATTTATACGTTTTTAAAGTTATTCGACCAACTTAAGTTTAAAGAAGTAAAATAGTTTGCTAGAGGACAAATTTAATCGATCATATGGTATTACGAACGCAAATTCTGTCAAAAAGCTCACTCATTAAGTTAATGCTTGATACTACCGTTAACAAAATTTAGAAAATTCACAGATCCGCATTAGTGATTTAAATTTCGAAATATGCTTAATCGGGCCCAGGTACATTAAATTCTGTATTTACAATTGGCGGTTTATGAGGAGATTATAACAATAATAACATGATGGGTTTGTTTACGATTTCGCACTATAATTTGAAGCGAACCTTACATATTTCGACTGTGGTTTGCAAAACTGTCCACTGCTTATATATAATTATAATTGGTATTTATATAGACATGCTTTTATATTCCAATACAATTCTCGAACTTTGCATAACGCAATTTTACACAAATTCTTTGTTATTCAGTGAAATATAATGATATAATTTATTATTAATTTTTCTCATTTTTAAATTACACGTTATAATTATTGTAGTACAAAATACATCATTAAAATTTAAATGTGTGCTAAATAGAGGTTGAATTTTCATTTTCGATAGAAATTAAAGCGTGTGTAATAATTTATTCACCTACTGTAACGGTTCAACATTTTTTTTTCCTCATTTTGCGTCATCTAAGTGTCTAAATTTCCGTGCCCGAAGTCAAACGGCATCCGAACTATACGCGGTACCCAGCGCCGACCCCGAGGCAACCGGGAAACCTACCCTAAAGTGAAAGTTCCGCCCAAAGCTCGGTGCCTACGCGTTTTGGTGGTAAAGCTGACGGGTTGCCTTTTACCATTTCGAGGTCAAGTCCGTAACCAAAAACCGATCTTGGGGTGACCGTTAGAATTTTTAATATTAATAATTTTTTTCTGTTGTATATCCATCATTTAGAGAGGAAGAATTGAAAATATTTCCCTCATTTAAAATTGAGAGGAAAAAGTGAGTTTTCTTTTCAAGGGGAAGTTAGACCGCATATGTCCGTGAAAGTAGGGAAATATGAAAAGCGTATTCTTATCGCAGAAGCTTCGGGTTTATAACGCCGGATGTCGGGAGTACTGAAAAAGCAAGCGTTTTTTTTTCTATCATCGCGGTACATTCAATAAAAAAGGTCAATTGACTTCAGATAGAGGGATGAAAGTGTTATCGATTTTCCAATAGTAAAATAAAATATAAAAAGGAAATGCTTACGGATCCTTGTCCTCAAAACGTTCTTACCAATATTATTATCGTATTAAATATTAATTAACAAAAGAAAATATTCGGTTACTATATACAATGAATTCCAAAGAAAATGGACACATTTTTTAATCTTTCTATTTAATAAAGCAGCTTGTCATACATAATTACATTTAGGAATTATTAATTTCCAAATAAACAAGTCCAATTTAAACAAGTTAATGAATGTAGTAGATTTATTTTTTTTTTAAGAATCTCTCTAACTCCGCGAACACCAGATTTTATAAAGCAGGAAATGTTTGTTGACAAGTCCAACTGTCAAATGCACGCATCCAAAATGCAGTATTTAAAATGGCGTACATTGGCTTTTGATAATTCCATCAATTATGCAGATACACCCTATAAACGCGTCGAATTTCGAACACCGTATAATTAATTAAAGCATTCGAACTTTTTGGCAGGAGGACAGGCGAGAGGGCTGTTTGTTTTTTGTCTTATTAAATTTTTAATAGACGCGAAACACCGCGTACGCGCAAATTGTTTTTCGCCGAAAAAAAAAAGGAGAAAAAAGTCGTAATTACATTAAATTAAAGAGCCTGCCCGCCTGAAAACAGTTAATTACAAAAATGAATAAACGAGGACCAATTAATCGATGGTAATTGAAAACCAATTTCATTAAACGTCACGTGATACCTTTTGATAAATGTTTTTTCCCGATTCGATTTTAAATTAAATGTCCGGTATTGAATATTTTACGCATGTTACGGTCATTTTTAGAAATAAAATTACTTACAATAAACCTCCATTTTTCAATTCTCTGTCGTCCTTAAATATTTGTCAATCCATTTTAGACTGACACCCGTATATTAAGGAATGTCGAATATACAGGATGTCTTTGAAATAAAATAGAAATGTCTTTGAAATAAAATAAAAAATGAAAAGATGTCATTATGTAGAACATAAATATTTAGGCTTCTAAGGTCAGAGTCAATAATAAACGAACTGTTTCCGGAATTGAACCATGTCATGATAAAGTATATAAAAGGTAAAATAAATAATAATAGTAAGAGAGAAAACGATCCCAAACACCCCATATGTTTTTTGCGAAAAATCGAAGTCATCTAAAATATGACTGACAGCACCAGAAATCGCCGCCGAAATGAATGTTTTTTTAATTTATTTGCTCGTTCGAACTAATATGGATGGTAGCGTACATATACTTACAACATAACATGCCTACGCCATATTTTACTCCTAACATACTTGTTATCTTCAACAGCAAGTCTACCGACAATGTTCGAAAATTTATGTTGAACTTAATTTTACCATATAAATCATAACATGTCTCTTAAATCAACGTGGTATGTTCATAATATGTACATCTTAACATAACAGCTTTATAACAGCACATACTAAGGATACATACTTGGCTTGATTGTAGCATGCTCAATAAATAAATCAGTTTAATAAGCTTACTATAGCCAATTGTAGAACCATTACTAAAAGAACACATTCATAAATTATTATTTAATAAAAGCCGTTTGGTATAATTTGGAAAATATAGAAATAACTTGTAATATTTATATTAAATACTATCATTCAACATAATACCATAATAAACATATATAAGAAATCTTAGTTATTTTCCATTTATGATTTCTTCGCATAGCCAACTGCAGAATTTAAACACAATATGGTAACCGCGTTTGCATTTCCCATAAGAGCCATACTAATTTTTAAAGTACGAACGGACTATACCTTTCAAACAGCATAATAGAGAAATTTTTATTTTAAATATCTTTATCATTTTTTTCTGGCATCTCCCAAGGAATTTTCGTAATTTTCTTTTTTGGATTTGAGTCTAACATAATTAGATCTTTCCATTTTCCATACTTTTTTATTTTATTTCTTGGACATCCTGTATTTAAATAACGATTCTTATCGGCTCTTATCGTTTGAAAGTGTAGGTATTTTATAAACGTGTACTCCTTGAAAGATCAAATATATTTGAGTACGCCTTTTTCTTTGGATAAACTGTCAGGACCGTTTTCAAACTTACGTCAGGTGACATGGGTAAAATAAATTACGAACTAAAACAACAGAATGTGAAATCTAAAGGTCCTATAGTTTTATATGCATCTGTACTATTTTTTTCTCCTCTTTCTTATCCGAAACCGATTAGAAAGCTTTCCTTTAAAAAAAGAAAAAAAGCACTTAACTTATCGAAAATCTTCACTTACGTAGACGAATTAAACGTGTAAACTTACCAAAAAAGGGAGGCCAAACTCCTGGTAAAGTAAATCTAAAACGTTCGGTAGTTGTAAAACAGCAACGCATGAATATTTGATATTTTCACTCTACTCGGAAATAAACTAATTGAAATGGAATGTGCTGAAACCCGAGAGGCAGTGAATTTTGTAAAAGTGACACCGGAGTCGAGTGTTACAGTTATAAATAAGCATCTACACGATGGTATAAACATATTAGTAATAATCCTAAGCAAAGTAAGTGCCTACTTACGGTTTATATACGGTATCACATCGCGTAAACGGTCTCGTGTTTAGTTTCAATGAGAGAGAATACCTTCACTTCTACAATGAATTCTCGTAAAGATTTTGAACAGTAAAGAAACATATGGGAATGTTTATTTTATTTCGTCGAAATCGTGATTTATCGTGAAAATTACAGAACATTCTTAAATATTTGACAACATCGTTTTCATGTTTCCACAATATAAAACCTTTCATCGCTTTTCCGTTTTCCTTTTAAGCGCGCGTGCCTCATTTCGCTTTTTATATTCCTTTATTTCAGAACGACATTCATATATGACAGAGAAAGAGCGACTTTTTCGAGACACAAAACGCATATGTAACCACTTAGTTTTGCATTATCAGTAGCCGGGGATCGGGCAATTTGCCTCTTTGTCTTTATATTCCGACCAAAAAGAACACCGTAACGAACGCCACGGATATAAATCAAGAGGTGGTGAAGCGAGATCCAGAACTGGAGCGGTTAAAATTTGTACCGACTCAGGCAATGCTTCGACCGTATGACCCAAGAACAGATATATAACGCGATCAACTAATTACTTTTTTCAATCTGCTACAGAATTAATTAAAATGTACAGAGGAACTCGAGGTTCCTCATCTTTTCGATGGTATGGGTAAAATGGACCACTCTCTTACCACTTATCTATATTTAATTTGAATACAAAAAAAAATTAATTTCATTAAACAAATACCACACTCACTTGGAAACATTCTTTATTCTATAAATTACATTCATATGGTAAATAGTAGCATTATGAAACTTATTATATTAACACTCACAAAAAGATTCTCTTTTTTTGTTGGGACGATAAAAACTTTTTGCGCACACGCCTTAATAATAAAGCAATTCGTAAATCTGAGCTAATTTGAGAGAGTGACTTAATTTTCTTTTTCTAAGCTTTAGTACATTTGTTTAGAGATTTCAAGATGCTACAGTTATTTCTGTTGTTTTACCACAAAAAGGCTACTGAAATCAACTTTCTTTCTATTCCTCCAGTAATTAGTGAATTATTAATTCTAGTTAATAAACAATTAATTGTTGTAGGTGATTGTTTTTATATTCTCTATTTTGGGACACTTTTTAAAAGCTGAAACTTACAGTTATACATTCACGATAGTTCAGGTCGAATCAAAAGTTCCAAACATTTTCACAATTAATTGTTTTGTTCATGTTCGATTTTAAAACGAAAACTATTACAGCTGGGTTACATTTAGAGTGCATTACCATGTTTTATATTACAGAGTTTTAGAAAATTTGATGTGTTAATTGATGAAAAACGTAAGTAGAATAACGAGTAAGAAACGTGGAATATTTTTACGATATTACTTTTTCTGCCGCTTAATTTTTAATCCCATTTACCTCGTTAGGATATTCAAAAGGAACCCTTCTAATCTTCCCCGAAATTAGGCATTCAGTTTATCATTTATCAGGGGCGCCTGAGGGGCGAGAACGGGTAGATAGATAGAAGCTTCAATATTATTAATCAAAACAAGAGCCACGTTACGTAATTAATCCAGGCAGATGGCATTTTAGAAAATTGTTAACTAAATATATTACAAGACGAACATTTCCCAGACGAGCCCGAGTATTTGCCAACGATAGATATACTCAACAAGATTAGAGCAAATGAAGTCAATGACGAAATCGATAATGAAACAGACAAGGCGAAGGAGAAGAAGCTTATTTACCTTTACTTGAGACGTCGGCGTCAATGATATTATATAGGAAATCAAATTTTACATCGAAGATCGCAAAACGTTTATTTCCTGCTTCCTGAAAGGAAGTTTATTTTTCACGCAAAGTTTAATTTATTGAAATATCGTAATACCGAAGTGATATAAACGAGACACATGTTCTGTCTCTGTTTATGGGCGGGAGAGAATTCGAACGGATTTTTAAATATGTATGTATACAACGCTGTGCGAAATAAATTGTACGATTTTAACGTGTTGGATTTAAAATAGATAATTTAAAGAGGGAATTTCTTTTTTATTTACTTGTTTTTACAGAATCTGTACTATTTTATATACACATTTTATTTACACAGTTTATTGTGAGGTAAAATAGGCATTACATATGTCAAGTAAGCGGGTGTCTACATAAAATAAACAATATAGATAAATAATTTAGAAAAAAAAATAATATATTGACAGAATTAAAACGCTAGAATTGTAAAACCTGTCACAGTAAAAAGAAACAACAATAATATATGTTTTATGAAGAAGTGACAAATCGATAGAAATACGATAACAAAATGTAACGATTGCAATGCATATTGTTGTCAGAAGTGCCTCCTTAAAACTGATCAAATCCCAAATTGATCGTTTTTACCCTAGCAGCATTACACCAAAGAGATATACGGTAAAACTGTCATAAATCTTAGTCCAAGGATTTACTTTAAGGTGAACTTCGGAATTACGAGCTAGCCACCATAGATCCTGAGGATTTTTCTAGAAAAATCGGTCTCTGACAATTCTTTATTAGTTTCATTCAAATTGGTTGTTCCATTCCGTCACTTGTAATTTTTTTTATCGTTCCTTTTTTTCTGATTTAAACACGATAAGAGGTAATAGGAACTAAATACTGAATAATAAAAAAAGGTATAGAATAAAGCGTCAGTGCTCGTTCTTTTAAAGTTTTTTTTTGGTTTGTATTGATCATCGATTAATAAAAGAACGTCAGGATCTGGAAGCTACGGATTTGTACGCGTAATAAATGGTGTCAACGCTGTTTTTTCCTATCTCTTTGTTAGGAAAAGCGTCAATACAAATGGTATCCACTTTCCGATAAAAATCGATTTGACATTCATTTATTGCTAATACTTAAATTGTGTTTAAAAGGGGGTCCCTCTATAAACTAATCTATTTATCAATCCGGTCATATAGCCTATTTTGCCGGGCGTGTTGTATTCTTTTTTTTTTAATTATTTCCATTCTATTGATTTTGTTTTAACCCCTCTTTTGTCTTTTGCGGGCGACCGAGTAACACACTGCCACCAACTATTATGGTTCTAGGGGTACGAAACTCGAACAAAATGAATGAAATATATTAACGAATAAGACTATGGACTGTATATAACGCTGTATTTTGCAATTTTCTCGCCATCAAATTCAAATTTCGTACTGGAAATTTTATATGAATAAAGAACATTAATATTTCAACTCGTCCCAATTTAACAAGATCCGCTCTCTGTCACCACCTAGATTTTGGTGTATTGATTGTCTAGTTAGAGCTATTAAAAATATTAGTATGGTCACTAAGAGCGTGCTAAATTGTTATTTAGGCGGCTAGCAAAGCGCTAGATTACAATTTAATTATTTTATAGCCCCCAGCGCCTCCACCAAAATCGTATCTTTAATTATTCTCTAAGCAGAAGTTACCGGATCCGTTTTTTCTTGTCTAATTGAATAGTTTTCGCGGAATCTCATTTTCTAGCATCCATTTCGTACACTCAGTTCAGATTTAGAAACTATTTTCGAACTCTTGCGAACTGCTAACAAGTTAAATCATGCGTTGGAAGATCACAAAACAAGAGCCGAATCCGAAATAAAACCGAGAGGAGTTAATTCGTACGTAATTCTTGACTCCGAGACTAGAGATCGGGAAGGTAGGAATTTAATTTGAACTAAGTAAGACGTAATAATTATCTGTTTAATATAATATGGTATAGACGCGTACACCCTATTAACACTTCAAATTTATATAATTAATGGCATTAGGCATATTAGTCCCGCCACCTACACTGGAACACAACTACGTACAAAACTTCGGTTTTAACCTAATCAATTTAATCATACAGCATATCCTAGTAGTTTCAAACCAATGAAGTTGGCTACTATCCGATAATCAATCATTAAATTATCCTAAATTACTTACCCAAAACAAGAGTTTAATTTCCAAAAATTTATCTGCCTCTAATGTACATAAATTAATATTAAATAACGTATTTTCTCTCTTATTTCAGATGTCAGTTCGAGTTCAAGCCAGAATTAAACCGCGACATAGAAGGTAGGAAATAAATATTTATTCCATTTTCGATATTTCAAGTCTTGTGTTTTCCGAATACTTTAACGAATATTTAATTAGTTTACTTGAAATTATAATAATACAGTGTTTCTACAACGCTCCTCTTTTATTGTTTCGCTTATGGTGATTAACTTTTGGTAAATACACTTCAATAATTTTTAACTGACAAGGAAACATCTTTTGTAACGTCTCAATCGTTTAACTGAAAGTTCCAAGGTTCGTCACGTTTTTATTTACCTTTCTTAACATCTCGGAAATTATAATTGATATCGGTCTTTTCTTTTATAACATATTACGTTGTTTGAAAGATGATGCGAATAATTTTGAAAGAGAAAATACAGACGTACCGCACACTCCATACATGCAGATCAAAAACCAGCCTCAGTTTTTTCCTGGGGCCAGTTCAAGCAATTTTGACTGTTGTGGTATCGATTTTTTATTGTGCAACTTTTTGCATGATCATACTGTCCATTAACGCAATGATGTCCTGCAAAAATAATGCAAAAATTTTCTGTTATATTTGTGGGGAGTTTACAATTCCAAAGCGAAGAAAAGAATAATAAACTATCTTCTGATTAGCTTAGTAAATGAAAATGTATGATATTTGGTATGTATACCAATGGTTTAAGCATGGGAGGATGAATACAAAAAAGATGACCATTATTTTTAGTTAGTAGGTGTAACAAGACGCACTTTAAACTTAAATTACTTACTATGAAATCTGTATCACACAACAAAGCTATACCAGCACCCAAAGGAGAAGATGATAGATGTATTCACCTGCATTTCAGTATGGGACTTTATCAATAAATGATTCCATACATTAATCTTCTAGAACAGATAACTGCAACCTTTTATTGTTCAACAGGGAAAGATTAAATCAGATTTAAGAATTTTAATTTAATAGAAAAATAAATTCAGATTAGTACTGAGAGATTGTAAGAATTAACAAAATTGTTTTCTTTTCGTGATGACAGTGTTTTATAATGATATTCTTGATTTACTAATTGCCTTAAAGATTGAATATCAAGCTTATGCGTTGAGAATGTTTTCATAGATTCATCGGAAGAAACTGCATGCAATGGAGTACTTGAAAAAATGAAGTATTTGAAGCATAATTGAGATGTTTACGAAGATTTCAAGGTAATTAATTTACTGGGTCTACAGACGGGTCACACCAAATATAGCTGCTTCCTATCCGAATAGAACAATCGAGACCGTCAAAAATATTATACAAAAATTAATTGGCCGCCCCAAGGCTAGTAGATTCCTGAAACAAAAAATATCATTGCTAATCTATTAGTTCCAAAAACAGCAGGTATTATTGCCACCACTCCCCATCAAATTAGGTATTATTAAAAAGTATACTTCCATGTATAACATGATCAAAAATTGAAAGAACGTACTTACTAATCCTTAATGCAACGGTTTCATTTGAGTTTAGTGTCTGTTTAAATATAAATAATTTACATCATTAGCTATTAACGGAATTTAAAAAGTTAACTCACATTTCATTTGTAAATTATTATATGGCTAACAATGCACTTGAGAGAGTAGATATAAATTAGTATAAAACAAAAATAAGAGCGGACCTAAGATAGAAGCTCGCAAGACATCCGGGTGTTGAAGTTTCATCCAAATCTGATCGTGTTGTTAACGTTTTCTTATTAGTCATAAATTATCGAGACAACAAGATAGATTCCAACTTCCTTAAATGTATTTATAATACTACAATTTTCTTTCCTTCTAAATCCCTGGAGGTATAGTAAAGAAAAACTAGAAAGAAAATTAATGTTTTCCCAAAGGATAATTTATGTCTTCTGCTATAAATCTAACAAGCCAATCAAATATTGCGTCACGTATAAACAGTAGAATTAGATGATTACTAGGGTTTTTACAAGAATACAGTTTCTTTCTCCAATACACTTCCTTGTCACGTAGCAATAGCCGTCATTATTTTCAACACACATAGAACTTACGTTGTCTACCGTGAGCTATATCTAACAGAAATAATCTCTGTGGGAGTAAGAAAAACCTTTCAAAGTTATCGAGACTATGGTGTATTTTTGAAGGTACCTTTCTTCCATGCGAAATCGGTTTATCAATGCGATTATATTTCTTTATCCTTTTGAAATACATTATTATAGGCATTTTATATTTAATACCTATCGGTTCTGCACCTCCTACTTAAAGCCGGATATAAATCCCTACCGAGTAAAAATATCTCTGCGAATGCATGTCGGTATCTCTTTCTCGCAAGAATAAGCCTCCTTCAACATTGGAGAAATTTTAAGTTAGGCATAAATAAAAGATGAAAACAACCTGTTTGAGTAAATCTCCATATGTGGATTCATAAAAAAGGAACGTACTACATCAAAGACACCGAATGTTTTCGACGTTCCAAATGCTATCGAATCTAGGGTAGATGTATTTAAAAAAAAACCTCGCTATTTTATTCGGTACGATGTACAATACATCCATATGTAACTACGAAAGATTTTGAAACATCAAGCAAGACAATAAACTTAGGACAATATAAAAGACATTAACTTTCCGGGAATATGTGTTTCGTACTTGTAAGAACCGGAAATATGTGAATAATTAAAAGGGTTTAATCACATTTCCCGAAAGCAAAAAAAAAATACATCAACGTGTATTTCGTCACAGGATACATTGCGAAACCTTTTACGCGGCCCAGCAAATAAACCGGACATGAAATAAGGGTCAGGAATTTATAAGATTGTATGCGGTTACTGCAAGAACACAAAAAGAATAATCAAGGTTAGATTTAAGGAATACATAGCTCATTACCTGTACCAAAATGTAAATTTAATAAAAGAAATATTCTCTTCAGTCTTATCGGGTATCGAAATACAGTCCCTGTCCATTTTATTAGGATCACCTTATAAATTTAAGCTTTTGTGTGTTTCCAAAGCGATAATTTACAAATACAAATATAAAATTCTCAAATAGGGTTTATAATACATATCTAAATAACACATCGGTTGAAAAGTCCCGGGCCTAACACATACATGACGCTAGTTTTATTGCAGTCACCTTTCTCTCAGTTAGTACTAGCCTTCAAAAGACAGCTGTTAAAATTTCGTGATATTCTTTTCATTAGTTTGTGAGTTATTGTGCTAAGAGTCACGCTACTTTTGTTATTTTCAAAATAATGGATCAAAAACAATTTCGTGTTTTAATTTTACACTGCTTCTTGATGGTAAAAAATACCGTTCAAGCGAAGCAATGGCTTGAAAAGTGTTATGGGGACTCTGCTCCATCAGACAACAATAAAACGTTGGTTTTCTGACTTCAAACGTGGTCGTAGAGACACCGATGATGCAGAACGCAGTGGATGTCCAAATGAGGCAGTAACACCAGAAAACATCAAAAAAATCCACAAAATTGTTTTGAATGATCGAAAAGTGAAGTTGCGTGAGTTAGCTGACATCGTAAAGATATCAAAAGAACGTATTGGCTTTATATTGCATGAGCATTTGACTATGAGAAAGCTCTGTTCAAAGTGGGTGTCGCGTTTGCTCACTGTTGACCAAAAACAAGAACGTGTTGATGATTCTGAGCAGTGTTTGGCCATGTTTAAACGTAACAAACCGGAATTTTTGCGTCGATATGTGACAATGGATGAAACATGGATCCATCACTTCACTCCGGAATCAAAACGATCGTCATCTGAGTGGACAGCAACTGGTGAACCTCGTCCAAAGCGCCCGAAAGCACAACAATCGGCTGGAAAGGTTATGGCCTCGGTATTTTGGGATGTGCGTGGTGTAATATTCATCGACTATCTTGAGAAAGGAAATACCATCAACAGTGAATATTATATAGCGTTATTGGAGCGTTTGAAGGCCGAAATTGCAAAGAAACGACCGCATATGGCAAAGAAAAAATTTTGTTTCATCAAGACAACGCACCGTGTCACAAGTCAATCAAAATAATGGCAAAACTACATGAATTGAACTTTGAATTGCTCCCACATCCACCGTATTCGCCAGATTTGGCTCCCAGCGACTACTGGCTGTTCGCAGACCTCAAAAAAATGCTCGCCGGTAAGAAATTTCGCACGAATGAAGAGGTTATCGCTGAAACTGAGGCCTATTTTGAGGCAAAAGATAAATCGTTCTACAAAAGCGGTATTGAAATGTTAGAGCGGCGCTGGAATGATTGCGTTGCTCTTGATGAATAAAGCTAATTTTGAACCAAAAAAACCGTATTTTCTTTGTTAGGCCCGGGACTTTTCAGCCCATGTGTTAGTTCTTCATTTTAAAGAACGTCGCCAATTTGAAGGATGGTTTTTATTTGATTGAAATGGTTTATTAGAATAAAGTAAACAATTATTGCTGCCATAATATAATGTTCGTTTTCCTAATTTTTAACGATTGTAATGGAAACTGATTTTTTTTAATTTCCATAAAATTCCCAATTCATTACAGAATAGAAATATATAACCTTGGTAAATCAAATCATCCAGTTGTATGACTCGTAATTAAATTTTCTAAAGCTTCAAGCCATTTTGTATATGCGTCTACAATTATTAAGATATGATTACCTAAAAGTGGATCTCAATAATCAATTTGAATACGTTCCCAGTTTGCTTTTGCGGCGTTATATTTATAAGAATTGTAATTGACGTAATTTTTACACAACTCCTCAATTTGCTTGTCAAGCTTCGACCACCAAAAATAGGAATACGCTAAGGATTTATTTTTACCCATTCCCATATGAGTTTCATGTAACTGCTTTAATATTTGCTGTTGGAATGTTTTTGAAATAATTACTTGATTGTTGTGATTAGGATTTTCTTGTCTATTATTTTCCCCCTCTTGAATCATTCTATACTGTATACAAGATGGCTAGAGAAGACAAAATAACTTCTAGAATATTATTTGGAGCCGTTACTATTGAAGAAAGAATATTTATCTGTTTACGTAACATAGTTTTTTCCGTGTTTACGTATTAGTACTGCACTTTAAGTTATTGCTTGTATGCGCTTTATATTTTTTCATTATGGGTATAAGAAGGACATACCAAATGAGAAGAAACTGCGTATTGAGGCATTGTTAGGTACAGGAGTGTATTCTCAACGCACAATTGCAAAGAAAGAAGAAGTATCCCGACAAACAGTGTAAAGAATCGCCGTTTTAATTAAAGATAAGATACCCACTACAAGTACCGGAAGAGGGTTTTGCGGCAAGAAAAGGATCACTGCTAATGGAGATGATCGACCTATCCTGCAACTAGAAACTGAAAAGGTTTATCCACCAAAGAAATAAGAAATGTAATGCCTTAAGATGGAGTACAAATATTCGGATTAAAATGCAGATGCCCCCTAAAAAAGCCAAGATTAACACCAATGATGAAGCGAGCATGTTATGAATGGGAAAACGTTGTTTGAACAATGTCCTTTCGTTAAAGATCGTATTCAGCAATGAGTCAAAACTAGAAACCATGACCGAAAGAGCTCAATTTGCTAGACGACGTGCATCTGAACGGTTTAGTAAAACACCTTCTGTATATCGAAGGCCCTGAACCACTGCACTTTTGCCATGGCACCATTAATCAACACCAATATAAGCGTGTACTGGAGGATGTCTTGATACCATATATCAATGTTTTGGACCAGAATCAAGGCCCTTACACATTCATACACAATAAGGCACCATGCTACATGGCCAAATTCATCCAAAAGTCTTTGGATACCCACGCTCTGCCAGTGTTACCGTAGCCGGGAAATTCTCCCGAGCTCAATGCAATTGAGAACATAGACAGTGTGCCAAAGAGAATAAGAGCAATTGTGAAAGCCAAAGAAGACATTACAATATATTAGCAATATAGTTGTAACGATGCCTATAAACAGCTCTGAATAAACTTATGCTTGTACAATACGCTTTTCATCATATATTTTAACAAAATCGCTATTTTAGCAAGTGGCCCTGATAAATTGAACAAGGATAGTATATTTAATAAAAAAATATTTTCTTCCATCTTATCGACTGTCGAAATATTAGTAAATACTTTACGACTCCTCGGAACACCTGTATATACGATTTTTATTTGCCAATTTAATCTTCGCGACTCGTAAAGTTGTCTGAAAACGTTTACGTCTCGAACTCCTCGATATTCAATAAATAAAAGCTTGATACGGTTTTCGTTTGCGTTGAATTTCGTCGATGTCTCTATTTCAATAATTAATGCTTAATAATTTAATAGCTTCGAGTCAAGTTTGTTTGGACTTTGATAAAATTTAATTGGAAGTATTATTCAATTAAATTAGTCGAAGCGCGTAGAATGAAAGTTAATTGATAACGCAAATCTCTTCACAATAAGTCACAAAACAGGTCAAGTCCGTGATTATTATCTGCTTCAAAAGAAGATAAAGTAACATTATGTCGTTCGCTCTGTTGCTACGTTATTATTATTTTTCTTTGCCGCCATACCCTTTAGCATTGTTTTTGTAATCCTTCAAAGGGTATTATTTTTAGTTTGTATTAAAGATGAGCTTGAATAAAACATTTTATATTATGCACTGTTAAAGACCCCTCTTTCATCTTTCCTATTATAGCCTTACAAATTGCATATTTGCATATTTATGTAAATACCTCATTTAACTTTAAAAATTCCAAAATTAAAGTGACGCAGAAATATCTCGAAGGAAGCGATATACAGATACAAGATCCTATATTAATAAACATACAGGTCCTTTGAAAAGTCGTCTTACCTGTACAAAGCTCCATGAATATCAGGACCCATGAGGTCAGCAAGAGGAGACCGGATGAGGTCTTCGGCAACGTGGCGATCGTTTTCATTCTTGAAAATGCTTTTGGACCGTGGGACGCGAATTCCGTTTTCACTGCACGTTAACAGTACACATTCTTGCGTACATGCTAGCAAGAGAAAGTTCACGCGAATCGCTTCAATACCACGCTAGCATTTCTAAAAAGACAGAACTTATAATTCTTAATAGAATATATCTTAAATGAATTGAGTTAGTATCTAGGGCATTGTATATTCATTTCCAGATACTAAAGGCATCAAAGCGTGCCATGATGGTATTCACCGTCGGATACTATGCTTAGAATACTAAATACTTTTCCATTTTTTATCTTTTGTAACATACAACAAAAATTTAAATTAATAATTGTAAAGGCCCTTGTTGCATAAATGAAATTTATTTATTTATTTTTAAATTTTAATACGTATATTTAATAATAAACATTTTTTTTATCAAACTTTAATAATTCTAAATCACATATTTTACGAGACTACATTAAAATAATTTATTTTTAATCATCTTGTATTATCCATTAAAGTAAATCGAACATATGGTTTTAATTTTTGAATAATACATCTAATTACTTCGTAAGCATTTCATAAATTAAATATTAAACGAGAAGATTATCTAACTACAAATGCGTATAAAAATAAACAAAAATACAGATCTAATGACTAAGTTACAAACAATTTTTGAGGTCATAGAATTTTTGTTTTGGTTTGAATTTTTTTGAATGAACGTCGGCTATATTTTGTGAAAATAATAAATATTCGAAAACACATGTTGATGATATGAATTTAATTCTAAATTGCAAAAATTACCTTCAAATTCACGTAAATCTTGTGTCAATATTAGAAACGGGGGGATGTTCTACAGATAGGATAACATCTGTTTAATTAATTAATATAAAGGTCTATTCTTTGATAGGAGCAGTGTCTCTAGACAGGTTATGGTGTGCACTTTTATTCAAAAAAAATAAAATAATAAATAAGTTCGCGTCACATTGTATGGACGTTAGAAAGCACAAACGCTAGCGGTTTATTCTAGAGCGAATAATACTTGTGAACTGGCCGGGTTAGAATTCCAGGACCGACAGCGCAAACGTGCTAGTAGGGGGCGCTTGCGTCAAAATGCTCCACTATACATACTCATTACTTTAATACCATTGCAGGGGATGTTAAATGTATAGATATATAGTAACACGTCATATATATATATACACACAAATTATTTCTATATTTGTTCATATTATACGTCAATCTTTGAATAGTTTCCAATTGTACATTGAATAGCACATTGCGCAAATATTTAGGCCCTTACGGGATCCCCGGTTCCGCTTTAAAATAAAGGTAAGGGTTGCCCATATAGTTTCTATAAGTTTTCCCCCGAGATACTTCTAGTCCGCGTACAGTCGTGGGTTAAAATAGTTCAGCTCTTACGTAGCATATTATTAACCCCTTAAGGTGACGCAGCTGAATCATTTTTGAGGGCCACGGAAGGTGTCATAAAGTTCTTCGCAGGCTTACAACTTTAATCTACCTGTATATATACCCCTCGTTTTCACCGAGAAAATTGAGATTTTCCCCCGAACTATGGCAAATTGTTTAAGCGCCGGAAAAAGATTAAAGTATATTTCTCTTTTGACGCGCGCGTAGTTTTCTTTGTAATAATTTAATATTTATTTGACTGTAAATGGTGTGACATATACTTTTGAATATCGCTGTATATTAGAGCAAAATAAATCGCGATATTACTAAATAAATATTTCTCTTCTACAAACAGTTTTATTTTATGTTTGCTTTAAATAGGATACAATTTCGCTTGGTTAATTTCGTAGAAATTTACAAGCTCTACGTGTGTCGATCTGTTCTGAACTTATTTATTCCCGATTTGTTGAAGTATGAAGGCGAATTTAAAGGATATGTTATACGTTACGCTATTAGATATTACAATTACCCTATTATCAAGGAGTACGATTCGATATCCTTTTGAATTTCAAATATTAGCCTTATTATACGTCTACTAGCGTGGAAAATGTAAAATTTCGTGGGTGTATTCTCAGAAATTAAACTACCAACGAACTAAACCATGTAGGAAAGCGATTGGTTCTCGTCACGCGTTACACTTTTCTTGTTAGACATCTAACATGCAAAATCGCTTAATTAAAGTAGCAGAGATATATTTACTAATTTAGGTAAATTAAGTTTGAAACCGTAGCTGCTAGGAATTGCAGAGAGAAGGTCCCTCCGAAACATATTTTAATAATTGCAATTCGAAACCGCAAATGGGGGTAGTTTGTGGTATCTTAATGGAAAGCTTCCATTTAGTCCTTATTGAAAATAAATTGACTAGCGGAAACTACTACGAGAAATGCAATCTGGTGTTGTTACGTAACTTACACCAAAAATAAACGATATCGGCTATTTACTTACTATTTACTTAAAATTCGTATACACGCTGTAGAATTTAATTGCCATTGCGTCGGATTGTAATTTACTCCTAATAAATTCACAGGCGTGTTACTAATCCTTAAATGGTACTCGGATTAGCGGAATTAATTACTAAAAGGCCGATCAAGGAAGTTGGTTTATTACTTAAACGATTAATGTATAGTACAGCAGGGAAAATATGAATGTCAACTTTATCGGGAATTGGGACACCTAAGAATCAAAATAAAAGAAAATACTCGAAACAAACAAGAAAAGAAGGAAGCTTTTTCAACGGAAAGTCTAAAATAGTTTCTATTTATTTATTTTTTTTTTTTGTTATTCACCTAACCCTAAAAATTCGTGTCTTCCATACAAAACACTAGAATACGGAGCACCAGGATGACCAGGATGAAAGCTACGTCCGGTAAAGTATTTTATTTCGTCCGCTAATGTAAGTCAGAACCGTAGGGTAACATTGATATAATTCACCCAGACTTGAACTCGTTAAACAAGACCTGAATACCAAAGCGCAGTAATTGATAATTCTATTTACTTCGCATTAGAAATAATGCAATTTCTTAATTGTTAATTCCCACTCCCAAGGTAGTTGTCCTATGGTGCCTATTGCATTTTATTACCTTCCCTTTTTCCCCCTCATCTCAAGGGTTTCGACCGTAATCGTGCTCTGGTTACATTTCTTACTTTTTACGTAACTCATCTTCAAAAGCGAGATAAAGTTAAATATACACTGAGCTAAAATAAAGTATAAAATGGTACAAAATCAATAGTGACGAGATATTATTAAACAGAAACGAAATATATGTATATATATATATATATATAAGGAGTCCTAATTTAATTTTCCACCCGGGTTCGTTCGAGTTAATTCAATATTAATCGCGAAATACGCATTTTAAAAATTGTTCTAACTTTTCTAATAATATTTTCCCTTAAAAGTCGGTGGCAGATACACAAGAATACCTAAATCCCTAGCCCTTATCTCACTTTGTGCCATTTAAAATTTAAAAGTACCGAAGGAACTTTCAACTCAAGTTAAACTTACAAGTTGAAAAGATATAATTTAAATATGCATACCCCGAAAACTCGAGAAAACGGGTATATATTTTCCTTTTAGAGATTGAGACATATTCCAAATAAATAAAACTTTCTTTTGCAAGCGAAATCGTGATCGGTTCCATCAATAAATCTTATCGATTTCTTACTTGCGATACAGTAAATTCACGATTCAAACAAAGTGGACTTTATTGCGAATAGAAATGGAAACAAGAACAGCTCAATAATTTTTGAATCTCCCTCGTTTATAAGTACCATCTGTGAGAGAGATAGTGATACTAATCTCGATCTAAAATTTCTACAATTTTACAGATTCCTATTTACACTCTTTCCTACAAATTTTAATGTTAGTTTTGAAATTAAAATAATCGATTTAACAATTGTTTATTTTGCTTATGATATATTTACAACAATATTTATAATTTATTAACCATTTTAGATATTGTTTAAATATTTAAATTTCATTGCGCAATAACGTACAAATTATTAAATGTTACTATTTTACAAAAATATTTAAATATTAAATTTAAAAGAAGCTTCTTTATCCCAATAAATAAGTTTAAAACAAAAAATATCCTTTTTAAACAAACTTTCATTAAGGTCCATAACTTATCAGTGATTTACATGTGATTGATCACAGATACCACTTTCAATTTACAATTTATCTGGTTAGTAAATAAAACAAGGTGATTTATGTGAGTTACTATTCGATATCAATCCTATTAGGCAAGTATATTTCTATTCAATTCCATTTACAATATTATTGTTTCAGTAAAACCATTAAAATTAATCCTAAATATTTTTTTAGGTTAAGTTAGGTTATCTCCAATAATGTTAAGCGAGAAGAAATGCACTTTATACGTGTACAAAGGGCAATTTGGACTCCCTTCTGTAGATTATAAATGTCTTCAAGCCTTAGTAAGCATTTTTTTATATTTAAAAATATTTTAATTCAATATTGATAATTATCATCCTTCTCCTAGTTTACTGCTAGATTAAAACAATCCCATAAAGTAGAAATCAAAAGTAGTGGATTCTATATTACCCCATATTTCCCAATGCTTGAATATGAAGGGCAATATTATACAACACAAGCTAATATTTTAAAAAAATTAGAGCAAATTGTGAGTATGATGTATTAATCTCTATGAAATCGAAGGATTTTCAAAATATTCTGTATTAGATAGGTCATACGGATACAAAATACAATGTCAAAAAGAGCAGGATAGAAGCATACAAGGCTTTGACATATCAAACATTAGAACCATGTATAACATTAAATTTGTAAGTCATTATATATTCTCCACTCTGGTATATGTAACTAATTCAAACTTTAAAATTTCCTCATTACAGTTGGGGTAATGAAAAAAATTGCCAGTACTTACTAAAACTGTATGGTACTGAGAAATATTTTCCACTAAAATTAATCTATTTACGGCGCATGAACACTTACGTTCAAGATATTGTAACGCAATACCTACAGGGCTCTCCAAACGAAACGAGAGTCACAGATGTAAGTTATCTCGTACTTATTAGGGTTGAGAAGTTTTCCCGCGGTTCAGGTTCGTATTGAGTACGCAGCGCCCCACCAGTGTAATGTAATCAAACGGAATTATATACGGACGTAGACCATTAGATGATGCAGTGTCAAAATTTATTTCTGTCACTGTACAAAACCAAAATGCGAAAAATAATTTCTCTTTGATTTACTGTAATTTGAGGCTTAATCTAATGGATAAGCAACTGTTTCATGACTTCTGGCTTCATCTCAATTAGAAGCTACCATCCCGAAGAGGGATCTAGAACCATATACGTAACGACATCGAAAACATTATCAAAGCTGTAATAGAAGATAACCTGAAATTTACCCAAGTGTCTTCCTCGTTGATGAAGCGTTGTCACCTAACTAATTATTTTTAAAAAATTACGACTATTATAAAGGTTTGTTTGTCTCAATAGAAAACATTTCGAAACACTGGTGTTAGTAGAGTCAATGCAAGTTATGAACAATGTACACTCACTCTTCTGAGCTACAAATGACATAAAAAATAAAAAGTGTTGTGTAAAAGTTCGAAAGTATTATAAACAAAGATTTCGATGTTTAGGTCAATTATCTACTTTTAAAGATCGTTTAAATTATGCGTGCATTATATATAGGAACTTCTATTCAGCACGACATACTCCGCTCTCCACTTTTCACTACAAAACAGCTGTGAGTAAGGAAAGCGTGTTACGCATGCATTGTAAGGTCACTCGTTCGTTCATATACTCGCCTTGGTACGATCCTGGCACGCGGGAAAAGTATCCCAACTGTAGTAATTACAGTATGATTTCCAATATTTTTTTTCTCATTAGGTGCGTGAAGCATTAGAGTCGTACTTTAGCGACATTGCCCATTTATTAACGATACACAAATATTTACTAGGGGATTCCCCTACAAGTTTAGACGCTTACGTTTGTGGATATTTAGTTCCTATATACGCATTAAACTTCCCCGATAAAACAGTAAAAGCAATGCTTCTAAGACACGATACGGTTGTTAAATACTTACTGAATTTTTTAAAACATTATGGTATTAAAGTAATCCCAGGTAAGGTAGAAAGGGTTGTGAAATAATAATAAATTTATGGCCTACTTTTTTTTGTAGAACCTTCGCCTAGAAATATACAAAATCCAGACGAAAATGATAGGGCGTCTTTTGGACTATTAGCTACCGCTGGTTTTGTAGCTATGTCCTTGATGATAGGATATGGTATAGTCAATGATATCTTCAGAATAAAATGACGAAATAAATACTTATTTTTTTTTGTAAAGCAATATGTATTGTAAAATAAAGCAGCTAGTCAAATTACTATACTTATATATATTACGGATTCACTTAAGTTTATGTATGTATTTAAGAATTTGACTGTCAAGTGTTTAATTAATTAAATAAAGTTTATATTAAAAAAAACTTATCCATTAACAAACGAATACGGTGAAACAATATCAGTAGCGATAAATGGAGTATTCTGGACTTCAATCAGCGCATCTTTATGTGCAGTGCAATTGATGACCCGAAGCTATGAATAATTCCAAGTATGATTGATCGCGTAATTAAATTGAGTTCAAATTAAAGTTGGCTTCCTACATGGAAAATACAATTGGTCAAAGTAATTCAATTAATAACAATTATATTTACGAATTAACAATTAATAAAAATATTTGCAAAATATTTGATTTCTGCGGTTGAATTTTTATATATTTCTTTAGAAAATAGAAATAAATTAATTAAAAACTACCGAATCGTGAACACTCGGCTTTATTTTGCGGCAAGCGCGTCGTTTTATTACGAATTTAACAAAGTTACTACACGTGATTTGTGGTATATGATGTTTTCGTGACGTACCGTTACGTCATCAAAATAATAAGGTATTCGAAGATAGCATAGAAGGTGCATTCGTTATTCCATATTTTAAGTTAGAAACGCGTTCAGAGCGGCCCGATACAAATCGTTTTCCTAACGATTTAAATACGCATTGGGGTATAACATGTGGTAGTTGGACAGTGCAAGTGAACATGAGCGTCGAGCAGTTGAATCCGGAGTATCCGGAGCACTTAAACCCTTTTAGAAAACGACGAAATACTTTGACGAGGTCTTTTAGGGGGATCAAGAATGCTATGTAAGTATAAAAATTCTATTTTTTTTCTCTCTTTCAATCGATGCAGCGAGTTCCCTAAATAGAATTGGCCCGCATTAATTTGATTTAGTTAATTTTTGTTAATTAAATCTGACAGCGTTAATTCTCATTAATTAACAATCAAATATTCCGCTCGTGCTTCATTATAATAGGATGTATTTTTAGTAATGACTCGCCTATAAGTATGCATTTCGTTTATCTAAAACATGCAAGTCGTTCTATTTCTATAACAGCGCAACTTGAGGAAAAAAATATATAAATAAAGTCTGTCGTCGATGAATGCACGGGACGGATACCGCCTTTTGAATCGCCTGTAATTCAATTTGAAGGCTATATTCATTTAAATATTATTGTTTGATAACAAGAGTCACGTTAGTTTACATAATTAAGAAGCATTCTGTTTTAATTTAATACAGGCAATTTAAACACCATACAATTACATTTCTACATTATTCTCTTATTTGCAGAGTGAGGACTCTTACCGGAAAAGAAAAGGAAAAGCCCGTATTGCGTCCTAAGCAAGGTTTGTGTTTAAATCGATTAACTATGTTCGAATCCCATGCGTAATTAATATCAAAAAAATATTATTAAGGATTACCTTTAGAGTTATAAACGTTACAATCTTTGTTTTAATACATTTCGTAACGTAACAAGCCATTTATCTTATCAGATTGTGATAATACATAGTGATCAAATCTATTTACACTTAATATTTGTACGTACTAAGATATTAATTTGAAAGCTGCCTTTATACATACAAAAAAAAATGATAAAATTAATTAGTTTAAAATGCGTTTCTTTTTTTAGCCAATGAACCCACTACGCGCAATGTGTTTACTATGCCACCCACTTATAATAAAGAACCGCCGATAGCTTTCCCAAGGTCAAGATTTAGCGAGAGAATTAGTAAAACTGATGCAATTCGCGCTTCTACCCTTAATAAAAAATCAATATTCCAAAACGCGGGGCGTAATCCCTTCGATGAAAACGAAGCGAAGATTTCGAAAAGTAATAACGAAAGTAACGACAATAACGAAATCGATCCAACGCTACTAACCCCGCCTAAACCTGCTATAAGATCAAAACATAAGAGGAGAAAAAAGAAAGCTCCAATTCCACCGGGATCAGTAAGTTTTTTTTTTCCTTTTAGGGAATTGGGTATATGCAAATTATTTCATTTTCATTCATTATTCCCTTTTACTCCTTAGGTTAGCGGTAGCGTGAGTGGTTCAAAATGGAGCTTAACTTCAACAGAATCCGATCTATCATCAATGGGTTGTTATTCCGAAAACGATATTGATTATATCGATAGAAGCGCTTGTGATAATGAAGAAATTCTAAATCTTACGAGACAGATCGCCAAATTCACCGAGGATACCAACAATAATAGCATAAGTAATGACGTGAATAATAAAGTACCAAAACAAAACGATGACAAGAAGGCTGATGAAGTAAAGAAAGAGATTGCAGACTCGGAAGAGGTTGTAGTTTCGAAAGAGGTTGTGGATTCGAAAGAAGTTGTAGACTCGAAAGATGTAGTTTCTAACGAGATTGTAGACTTAAAAGAAATTAATGTTGAAAATACCACTCCAATATCCCTAGTTGTAACTGATGAAAACAGCACTGATATCATGAAGAACCAAGAAACTACACAAAATAATCAAAAACCCGAAGAAAAACTGGAGAAACCAAACGCAATCGATGAAAGCGGCTCGTCCCTTACACCAAATTCAAATTTAAAAGAGGAAGTCTCTGATAATGAAGTTGAATATTCCTTTGTAATTATAAAATCAAGCGACGTAAATCAAACAAGCAATCACTCTGTAGTAATCGAAGAAAATTACGCAGAGAAGGAAATTGAGGAAGAAACAACAGAAAGAAGGTTATCGGTCAAAGAGACCATTGGTTATTTCGAAACAGCAACGCCTAGTTCAACGCCAAAAATAAGAAAGAATATATTAACCAAAGAAAAACTTCTTGGGGCGGAAGACGTATAAAAAAAACTTCTTCTTTTGGTAAATTGTTTATTTATAGATTTTATATTTAATTATAGAATAAAACTTATTTATATTTACCATTTTTCATTATTTACTTTTGAATAAAACACGCAGATTAACTCGTATGTAATTTTATTAAAAATTACAAATAAAGTAAACAAATAACCTTTCTAATAACAAAAAAAAACAATGTGAGTATTACACCTATCAAATTGGACGGTAGAACATTTAACAAAAAACAAAACCGAGTATGTAATACGTTTTTTCTTTTGTTACGACGGATCAGTTGACATCTTATTATATAAAAAATTTCATAACATCAACAGTTTCTTTTCTTTCACATTTTGCGATATTTTTCGCTAAAATGCTGATGTAGTACTAAAAAATTCGAGTTTTATTTGGAAGACTTATACGTTTAAGGACACTATTAATGTGTGGTATTTATGAAAGTACATTTCCAGTGCAAAAACTTAACGTATTTCAATAAAGAACGGTCAATTCTCTATCGAAATTGGCTATACATAAATGTATATATGTAATTTTTATACAGCGGTGCCCGTTTGAAAAATAACAAAGATGACAAAAAACATTATTCAGGACACTCTGTATGTATGGAAATAAAATGACCTAGTTTTCTCTTAAAGATCAATATTTACCAAAACTACATGTTATTAAGAAAACTAAATCTTTTTCGACTCAATATTTTTGGCGCAGGTACATATACAGTGAAGAAGGTTGCAGATATAACAAAACTTGACCAACAGATGGACCCATAGTGCAATGTTCATTCACAAAAAAATCAATAACCAGGTTATCTTCTCTGTCATCTAATAACTCTAAGAGTTATGTTATCACTTTATCACACTCGATAAGTATAGTTAAATTAATTACTAATTACTACTGCTAAATACACTGCTTCTAATTTATAAATTTAGTATCTTTATCACTGTGCTTATGTATACTTCTGTTAAACTTGTTTATTTATCCTTCGTTTTCTTCTTTCGCGATCCCCTCCAAATTCTGGCCTTCATTTTGACAATTGTCCTTGTTTTCGTAATCATCACTGTATATTTCCGTCTTTATTTCGACCTTGCAACAGTTTTCAACGTGCTCGGCAAAACAAACATCCAAAAACGTACCGGAACAATAACAACAAACTTTATACTGCTTTTCGTTTTGTACTTTTTCACCGAACACACTCGAACTTGAACTCATTTCGTCTACTTGCGCGTTGGAAGACAGGACATGTGATATCCTATGATTCTCCAATTCGGTCTCAAAGAAAAACTTCATCTTACACTCCACGCATTCGTAAGGGCTTTGCCCGAGTCCATGTCCAATAATATGAGCTTGTAAACCAGCTGCTGTCGTAAAAACAGAAGAACAAATATAACATCGAAATTGCCCCATTCCCATGAAGTTGTGTTCTATGAGATGAATCTGTAGCTTGGAGATTGAAGGTAGAATACTTCGACATAATCTGCATCTTAACCTATCGATTTCTTCTAACGATTGATTTATTTTCACCCCCTCGGTAGCTTTATCAAAGGCACGTCTGCAATGGATGTTATATTCTACTTCTTGTCTTGGTTGTTGCACTCTTAAAAATTCCAATTCAATTCCGTTTTTGCTCTTGCAATTTTTACAAATGGCTATTGAAGCCCCGTTAGATTTATCACTAATTTCTCTACTATCGCAAACTTTATTACAGATCGCACAAATAAATTCCTTTTGCAAAAGGTGCCTCAAATGGAATTTTGCGTGAAGCTTCACTTCGATATCAGTTTGAAGGGTCTGACAACAAATAACGCAATTTGCAGGTAGAGTCATTTGGGAATTAGACTTAGATAGAGTTGAGCTGGTATTATGTTGCAATTGGTGAGAATAATAACACTGTTCATCGCCCAACACTGTCTTGCATTGAGTGCAAGTATTAGCCGACACGATTTTACAATGAGTCAACTTGTGATCGGCTAACGTAATTGCTGATGAAAATATTTCATCACATATATTACATTTATGTTTGACTTTACCTCCGCAGGAGACTTGATGACCTTTCATATGATTTTCGAGATCACTGCGTGATTTACAGTGCTCATTACAGTAAGCACATTGTAAACTAACTGTACCAACTTTGGATTTTGCATGGGTGGCTTGATGAATTTTCATGTGAGATAACAATTCAGCTTCCGTTGTAAAATCTGTGCGATGACAGATCTCACAGGTATGACTTGCTATCTGTTTAGAATCAATTTGAAGGTTTTCCTGAGGCAATAAAGGTGTTGGTGAGGATAGCGATCTATAGGAGAAGCTAGGTGAACCAGTGGATAACCCACAAACATCCATTAATAGATTATCAGCCTATAAAGAAAGTTTTTTAAGAGAACATGCTCTAATCTTTTGGTATTACGAAGATAGTGGTCCCTTAACGTCATATCCACAATCTTTCGTTAGTAGTAAGATTTTCTAATGAAAAAAAAGGGGTTACCTTTCTACCATCAGCGCTTTCGTGCTCTTTCAAAATATGATATTTTTGCATATATGCGTCTCTAAAAGATTTCTGACAGAATGGACATTGATATGTCCTATACATCATACGTGAGTCCATTTCTGTCCTCCCATAAATATGTCGGTGATGTTCAGGTCTTGCACTACTCAACTGGTTTCCATGTCTCATCGAGACATGTAATTCGGCCGTTAATTTATCGTGAAAATACTGTTGTGAACATAGATTGCACCTGTAATGCTTACATTCAGTACAGTGTCTATTGTTAAAATGCACCTGCAAAATTAATTTGAAAGAATTTATTATGAGAACAATGAAAATATAAGTAGAATACTTACTTTAATAGCTATTTCCGATTCAAATAACTCTCCACAGATGGTACATTTGTAGACATTTTGCGAATGGACTTCCAAGTGATGCTTTTGAAGCTGCTCTAATTGGTCGAAAGACTTCTTACATTGGTGGCAACATCTTCCTGTTATATCAGTGACGACGTGACTAAAAATATGGGAGCTGAATTCTATAGAATCTCTACTAGGTTCTCCACAAATTGGACAATAACCAATAAAACTATTAGAAGCATTTAAAGAGACATGACTTTCCATGTGAATCAAAAAACTCTTGAAATTTGGCATTTGTACGTAACAATACGAGCATATACAAGGCTTATCGTTGGAGTCATAAGGGCTACTCGAAGATGGTGAAGTCTTCTTTTCTTCTAACTTTCTCTTATCATTTTCTTCCGACTCCTCAACCCTTCTCTTTCTGCTTAAATCAGTAGGCCTTGATTGGAGTCCAGATGGAGTCGATTCAGAACTTTGATTGCTGCCAATCTTCCAATGATTATTTTTGAAGTGTTCTTTCAAAGACTGCGCTGTTTCACATTTTATTGTGCACAAATCACAAGCATAGCTCGGTAAATTGGTTTTTTGAAAAGAATCTTTCGAACTTGGCGAAATCTGGGGGTTGTAACTTAAATTGTGTGTGAGAAATATAGCACTATGATCCGCACTGATGTGTTGATACATTTGGTTCATATTCGGGAAGTCACGACCGCAATACATGCAAGCCACTTTAGTAAATTCCATGTTACTCTCATCTTTTGGCTGGTCTACATTTAAATTTTTATCTGGCGTTGATGGATTTTGGTTAATTATTGCGGAGATCGATTTATGTTTGGATTGTTGATGATTCTATAAGACTTTTTTTTCAAACTTTTCAAAAGTCGGAATATTAACTTACCTGGAGTTGCTCAGGTTTGCTAAAGGATTCAGAACATTGCGAACATCTCAGATATCCAGGACTTGGGGTGCTTACTGCTGTAGCGGTGCTAGCACTACTTCCGCATCTAACTTCCTTTTTAACATGGTGCTGTTGATGTGAAGCCAAAGCTGCGGCCGTATTATATCCTCTATTGCATAATTCACATTGATGAGGCTTCTTGTTATCATGAGTCTTCATATGGATCTTCAAATGATCGCTTCTAGCAAAAGCCGACTCGCATTGCGTGCATTTATATTTTTTATCACCGGTATGGAGCTTGGTATGGCGATCTCTCGATCTCTTATGCTTAAATAATCTTCGACAATATGAGCAACTAAATTGTAATTGATCTGTATGGATCTGGAAACGATTAGATTTGAAAGAAAGGGAATATCGCGCTAGCTAACTACTGACCTGGATGTGTTTACTTAACTCCGAAGACCTAGAAAACGCCCTTTTACATTTATTGCATTCGTAAGGGTTTGTGGCTGTTGCCCCAACGGTATAACTTTCATCGCCATCCGTAACATCACTAAGCGTAAAGCTTCGACAGCTGGTGGGTGACGATCTATTGCTGCTGGAAGGACTGCTGGCCCTACCTGGGAATAGAAACAAATAAATCTGTTTTGAATAAAAAGATTTTTATTATTAATCGATACGTCTACGAGGTAAAACATTCATATTGGATTTTGACGGAAAGTAATCCGTCTTGATTTAAACACGTTCATTTATCCATATTATTTGCGAACAGTTAGCTTTCGAGACGGAAGCTATACAATATTCACGTATGTGAAAGGTACATGCCCGAGGGATTCCGTATAATATCTTGATGAATAAGAAAGCATGACTAAATCTTCAGGGATTCGGGAGATGTTAGAAATACATTTTCGTAAGCATGTAACTTCGACATTTTTTTCTTGTTTTAGTGCAAATTATGTAAAGCTTAAAATCAAGGAAAATGATTCATCTCACCTAACATTTCTTCGGTGCGGGATTCCCCATACTTAAACAACATCTTATTTAAACATAGCTTTTTCACTACCCTGTATGTACTTCCGTAATTCACTAAATTCGCAATCACTTACAAACTTAAATGCCGTACGATGCGTCTAATAAAGCGTTCAGTCATGAGTAAACTGAGCTGGTGCCTTGAAACCCGTTGAAGACCGTCCATTATAGCCGGCGTTGTGATTAGGGTAGGTTTTCCCCTTCCCCAACCGCAGATGAAAATTAAATTCGTCTTTTCTAACTAGTTTTCCTGGAGGAAATATTTGATGGAATTAATTTTCGGATGTTAAAAAAAAGATGTGCGAGCGGTTTTGAATTTAAATATTTTTTACGGCGAAAAGGATTTTTAAAATAAATTGTTCAATTTACATATTTTTTTAAACAAAATAGACCAAACGAAGCTTATAAATTATTTTTACTTTTAGATCTAAATACGGTCAAGTGTATAGCACAATATTCTCAACCAGTCCCCGATTTGAAACGTGTTCTTTCTTTATACTAGTGCATTAGAAGTGTATACCACGTACAATTTAGATACGCAACTTTATAGAACATATTAATACTATTTTAGGTGGTAAGATAACTTCCACAAGTTTTTTCCCAGCTGTGATCATGGAATCTTGTTTCTTCCCACGATCTATATACGGCTCTCGTATTGACACCATTGACATTTCAAGAAGGTTCCTTTTGCTATCAGAGCGAACTTCTTTTAACATCTACAAGATCAGCAGCTCTCATGTACTCGCTCTACTGTATATCTTTGCTTTTAAATTTGCACGTACACTACCGTCCATATAAGTTCGCACACGCAAATAAATTTTTAAAATACGAGAAAATATTCAAACTGATTTTTCCAAAACTCTTATTGCATTTTATTAATAACAATTAATATTAAAGCTTACTTGTGAAGGATAATTTCCTATTCCTTACTTGACCGCCGGGAACATAATAGTGTAGAGTTCCTTTGCAAAATGCTAAAAAATAATATCGACTCACCAACTCTTCTAGCGCATATAAACTTCACAGTGCCTATTCTTCATACTCGTTTCTACAACTCTCAGTACGTAGAGCTAATATCAACATTTCGCTTAATGCACCCATTAGCCAGATGATGGCGAACGCAAATAAACGGGATCTAGAACCTTTTTTGTGAGTCTTCCTTTTTTTTCCTTGTTTCCACTATATATTTCAGCATATTTCTTATTTTGTCTTTTTTTATTGCAAATCTTATTGTAGGCAACACAATTCAATTTCTTTTTTTTTTGAATGTTAAATAAGAATTTGTAAGAATTGTAAATTTGTCCTGAATTAGCTATCGGGCTGTTGGGCAATAAAGGATTATTATTAAAGTATAAAAGTAAAAAGTAATCCTAACGAAAAATAAACCAAAAATATATTTTGCTCATCAAAGAAACTCCCTTTTGCGTGAAGAACAGCTTTCACAATCCGAGGCATTTGCTCCACTAGTTTTTCAAGGACCCTATTTGGCATGTTGTCCATTCCTCTTATAAAATGTTTTACAGATTACCTACAGAGGTAGGGTATACTTTTGGGACCCTCCTGTCCAATTAATCCCATACCAGCTCGATGGAGTTTGGATAAGGGCTTTGCGGCGGCCATCTCTTCCTCTTCATTTAAGAAATTTTTACATATCATTGCTGGGTGTTTGGCGTCGTTGTCCTGCATGTATACAAAATTTTCGCCAATTAGACGTTGTGCCGATGGTATTTTCTTGCAGTATTTCTAAATAACCCTTTTTTCACAAAATACTTTCGATTCCCTTCAAGTCCCCTGTACCGCCGTAGGAAAAACAACCCCAAACAAACACAGAACTTCTTTCTTCCTTGACGCTTGGCACTACACGATCCTGCAACATTCTTTGACCTTTCACTCTTATTACAAAAACGCGCTTTAATTGTTCGAACACCTGAAACTTCGACTCATTAGTGCACAGCACCCTTTTCGAATCATCCACTATCCAATTTCTATGTGTTTCTATCCACTGTAGCCGTTTTTGCCCGTTTCCCCTTACACGGTTGCGATTTATTTCAGCGGCGATTTCTGGTGCTGTACCCTCATCGCCGGCGTGAGTTGTTATTCTCTTACGACCTGGACGTGTGCCAACGCGTGTCAATGTCTCCGAATGATGTATTTTTTCGGAAATTTGACGCGCTGAATAATCTTCTTTATGAAAAACAACAATTACAGAGCGCTTTTCTAAATTTGTCGGTTTTCAGGGTTAACACTAACATACGCACAAGCATTTTTATTTAGAAACTAAAGCATTTATCAATACACAATACACTTTCGGATGGTTTGCTCCATTTCCAAAGAGTATTATTTAGAGGTTTTTAATCATTCTCTAATCGATATTTTTCGTACAATTAATAAATAATAAACTTGATAAAGGACCTAATATAAATACAATTTACTGGGTGTCCGAACTAATATGATCGGTAGTGTATATGTGTATCTGGTCTATTTATAAAACTGCTTTGTACACCTGTGATATTTCAAAGAAGAACAGCAATTTTAGTAATCGAAAAAAGAAGAAGGAATTCAATATAAATTTTTACTACGATCGAATTTATATCGTGCATAATTAATACGCTGCGGAATTTTCGAAACCTTCGATTGAGAAAGCCCTCGCCGTAAGCGAATGAACGAACAAGAATAGCAAGTTGAGGGACTCTTGCATATCATCTTAAAGTTTAATTGAGTCTTGACGCTTGGGGAGGAAGCGGCCGAGATTGCTTGGGGATTCCCAGAGGAGTCTAGTTCCTGACACCCTCTGCTCTCAGAACACCGTCTGTTACCACTTACGTTTGCCTTAGTTTCATTGGGTATAACATTTTGAGACGCGAAATATTCATATTCGCTCATATTCGTATGAATATATTGAACGCGTACGTGTAGGGAATTGTTCCGAGCGTTATTAGTTTACTTGTTTTAATGCATTCGTTTTTTTTTCTTTTGAATTGACGTTTCTAGATTAAATTTCGGAAATCTTTTTTTCCGGAATATACGCTTTAATATGTGATCGGTTAACGATAGCTGGAATAACAACGAACAATTGTATTTCACATATGTATCTATCTATATGTATGTATATATATATATATGTGTGTGTGTGTGTTTGTGTGTATATACGAACTACACCCAACCCGAAACAATAGTCACCTGGGGACCAGTTACAAGGCAACAGTAATGCATTGAATTAGACAGTAATACAACAGGCGACTGGATAGCTCCCTTTGGACCACGAAAATACTACGCCAAAACTGACTTCGACTGTGTCTTCATCGTAACGCGCCATAACACTAAATTACCTACTTGTTTTAATAAGTTTAAATGTCAAACGAAAGTATATCGCATCTTCGTGAACATTTATTAAACTTCTACAACCGGAAGTCCTTGCGCGACTCGTGCGTAGGGATGCTAAAAGGTACCAACGGCAGTCGGGGTGCTAGAAATATACAAAGGCCAGGCGTTATATGCGAAAACAAAACTTTAGTATCGTTCGGTGTCAATATCGGCTTCATCGGGACCATCAGCACGTACCTTTATAGCTAGAATACACCTTACAAGCTTACCAACTCTTTTTTTTTATTATATCATAGGATGTATAACGATTCTCAAGGTATATATTTGTTTGTTGTTGTTTCTTTTTTCGTCGCGAGATTCTTTATGGATTTTCATTAATTTTATAGGAGTATCCATAAGAACTTCCATGCGTATACTATTGTATTCATATATCATAGGTTACGTAATATTTGCAATATGAATTTCATGCGGGTTAAATATAGTGGTAGGGCGAAATATCCGCACCTCCTCACCCTTAGACCAAACCCTTCGTATAGTCGGGCTGCTCATGAATTGATAAATATGACAATGACAAGGCAGTTGTGGTCGGAAATACACTTAGGAAAGGTATAAATATTTAAATGCTTCGTAGCCCTCTTCCAGAGTTCGCTCAATTTATACAGATTTAATGTTACAATATCCTAAGGGGTCAAGCTTGTATGAGAACAATATGAAAATTTACGTGGTTCTAGTGGTTATCGTATGCATGTATTCGAATAATAAACTAAAAACGAAAAATATAGCGAAACGCGATAAATAAAAGGAAGAAACAAAGAAATTTTAATTTTGTCAAGGGAAATACCGCAGAGGGTTTTAATAGTTAGCCATCGCGTTGAAATAAGAGGAAATGCGTCAGTTTGAAAATTCGCGGACATGTTAAGTGTAAAGTGTTGTAATGTCCAGTGCATGCCATTTTCTCTGTTGCTTTTGTTGATTTAATTGAATCGTGAAACTTTGTGACATTACATTTGAAACTAAAATGGTATAGAACCTGCAATATTCTATGTATGTAGATATGTAAATTTATACAGTAAATACGTTAAAGACCTTATACAGGGCGTTTTTATAAAATAAATCATAATGATAATTACCGTTTAACATTATACTGACTTCATCGAAATCTTCATTTTCCAAGCATCCATTGTCAATTTCTCGTAATTCCGAGGCGTCTGAATCATCATCTTCTTCAACGTTATACTCCTTTTCATCGCTAGAATCGTCCAAGACTTTCGAGGATGAACAATCTTCATTCGTAACTTTCATTTTCACTTCCGTATCGCCTGTAATAAAAAATGGCAACGTTTCAACGCATATTTTGCGATCACATTCAGTATTTACTATACGTACAATCGCAAAACAAGCCGAATTAAATACATCTCTTCTTTATTTACATGTTTGCGTTTTGAAAAAGCGCTTAATAATCTCAAATATACGCACGCAAAAATAAACAGAATTCGCGTGGTGTAATCTCAATATTAAACAACCTAAGGCAGCCGCAATATGGTCCACAAATCCGTCCCGTCTTTCCCCAGCCACCCCCCTCTTCGGAATAAGCTTAAAGGTATACACATATTTGAAATATATATTCATTGGCCATATTTAGAGGGTCCAAGTAGGTCTCTGTAGACTCATAAAGCGATAGTTCTGAGTATTTAAATTCGTATAACAACGGATCTTTAATGTGCCGCCCTAATATGTCAGATTTCTATTAAATTATAGACAAGATTTGCCGCGACCATTATAACGCGCTGGATTCTAATTTACTCTAAGTCCTTCGTCCTTTCCGAATTTATCCTGCACGAAATAAATATCTTCGTTTATTCCCTTGGGTAGCGCAAATACATAGATCTAAACAGATATATAAATATAAATGGAATAATTAGAATTTAGACTGAAAAGATATTGAAGGACCAGGTTTCTGATTGACGTTTCTTCGATAGCCAATAAATAAATGAATAAATAATTGAATATGGTTATAGATACAGATATCCTATTAATTTAATTATACCTTGATATCAAAATTTCTAAACCGAAGATGACATTGAAATAGTTTTGAAAATTATTTTGATAGTGACGTTAACCTGTCATCAATTAATCTGTGAGAACTGCTGAAAGCAAGTTTGGATAAATTCAAGTATGAGTGGAGCATATTTTCGAGCTGATGTACGAATTTATGGAATTTGGGTGAGTTAGCTGTAATTTCCAAACATATAATTTCTATTTCACTGCCATCTTCGTCCTAGAAACTTTATAAGAAGAAATACGGTTGCATATTTACTCCAAAATACAAAAAATGCAATTCTTATTTCCCCAGTAGGCATAGCCATGTCATTTTGACGTTAAAATTTTTGTTATTTTTTGACGCAGACGTAAAATTTTCTATATGAGACGTTTATAACATCATTGCCATATTTTTTTTGTTACGTTTATAAAATCAATTGCCGTGGTGCAATTTTGACGCTGTTTTTGTTCCTTTATCGATTTCAAAGTGTTTTTAGCGCAAGTTTTGTTACATCTATTTTTTTATTACAAAATATATGGTCAGTCTATCGAACAGGAGCTAGGTTCAAATCTTACCAAGAATCGCACATTTTTATTGACAAACTAAAATTAAAAATTTAACGTTGGCAATATCAAGGAAATTAAATTATCATTTAAAAAAATAATTTAAAAGAAATATATTACTATCTAACATAAGTTTCTAGCACTTTTTTCTAAAAGAAAATGCACAGAAAAGTTGCAGTAGTTCTTGCTATGTTGTCTAGGGGGTATCCCATGATTATTTTGTTAAAATGTTGCAACGCAACTTTAATACTTCTCTTTAGAGAATAATTCTTAAGAAGACAATGAAAAATAAAGTTTTCTTGGTGATTTGCAAAGCATTTGTACACCGCAAAAACTATTTATCAGAAAAATTCTAAAGTTATACCTCCTACACATCGAAAAAAAATGCCTAGAAAACAATACCCAAAAAATAATGTTGCTGATACAGCTACTAATAAGTTCTCTATATGAGACGTCTCGTATAGAGAATGTCACGTCCGTGATAAAAAATAAAGGTGAAAATGATATAACTATGTTCATTGGGGAAATAAGAATTGCATTTCTTGCATTTTCGAGCAACTATGTGATCATATTTCTTCTCATAAAGTTTCTAATACGAAGATGGCATTGAAATGGAATATATATGTCTGAACTTAACCCATATTACCAATATTCATCACACAACCTTAACTTTTAAAGATTATTTTGACAGTGTCATCGTGATATCAATAAATATATTATACCTTTTACTTGAAAAGTCTGTGAATACGAATACATTAGCCTTACTACTCAACTTTTGAAAATTTGTTGATTTGGGTCCATTGGATCCCGCTGGTAGATGTAGGGTTAAACATATAAGCTGTGATATATCTGTAAATGCGTTTTTCGTAAACAGTAACAACAGAGATGTAATTTTTCAGATTTAAATTCTAGCCAATAAAATTATTCATAAGCATTTAGATGTTCCATCAAAGAAAGTTGTGTTGTCCTATTGAATATCACAGAAAAAAATCCTCTATTTGAATGCACAAAAAGATTAGGTAATACACAAAATATAATAATAATTTATTCAAAGTTTTCAGCTTCATTTGGAGATTGAGAAAATTAATATAGTTTCCGTTTGGGTTTAGATTTGGATTAAATTTTGATTTCTATTTTCTTCTAGGAGTTTAAATTGGGGTTAAAGTTTTGTTTAAATTACGGGTGGTAGGTAAAATTTTCGTGGAAAGTACTACGTTTGAATCATTCTCTATTTATGAACATTTTTCTTGGTGGTGAGCAACGCAGTGAGCTTATAAGCTATTTTAGCTTATCATAATCATAGAAGCTTTAAGATGTAGGATTTATCTATTTAATAGAAATTGTGTTCACTATTAGACGACGGGAAACTCATATGCTTTTCATTAATCTTGAATACGTAGACTGTCTATCTTTAGTAAATAAATTAACCAGTGAATATCAAAATTTACTTCACTAGCACATAATCCTCACGTTATTACAAGTTATCTAAATAATAGATTCAGTAATCGCTACATTGGTAATTCAAATTACATTTTATATTTGCACATTGCACAGATCTAATTTGAATGAATCTTTTTCTTTGCAAGGAAGTCGACATTAGCAAAGGCTTGATTGTGCATAAGTAATAATGGAAGACTTTTTGAGTATTATAATTGGTCTAATTTGTTTTAGCGACGTAGTACTACTACGTCAATTGTTTATTTTATTTCCAAATATGCAAAACAAAAAATGTGGGAATTATTCCTGTGTCTTTCTTACATAAGCTCGATCTTTTTGACACGGTCATGACCCAGGTAGAGTTTGTATAGATATTAATTAAAAATAACGCTTCCATTATAAGTATTGTATACATCTGTTTGATTCTATAGTCGTTCTCTGGAGTGTCGACCTGAGAATGTGCACGAAGCTGTAAGGTTAATCCCTTTTTCATTTTCTTACATATTCATATGAGCTCACACTGAGTCAATAACGTTCCTTTTAAAATTTAAATTGTTTGATAGACACACTAACTGAAATAGACTATATATACTGTATTTTCTTTTTATACGAAAGAAGAAGATTTGCCAAAAAAGGAATTCCTTTAGATGTACAATATTTTATTTCACCTTCAAAGTGTTTTATCCTTCACGGTTAGGTGGATTTTACGAAAATCTCTCTTTATGTATACATATAAATACATTCGAAAAAGGATATTTCACGTACAGATGCTACTATGTGGATGTAGGTACAAAAGAAATACGTAGTTAGGTGAAAAGTTTAACGTTACTGAAACGCCAACAGGCCAGGTCATCTGGGACATAAAGGCACGATTTCCCAAAGGGTTGCATTAATTTTCTGCCGCCTTGCGCATACTATACCTGTGGGAATAAGTGTTCGGGCTTCCACGTACGCTCGGGAATTTTCATAACTTACTCCTTCTATCATATATAATACATTACACATTTCGGTGTGATGTTGATAAACTTTTAATATATCGAAAATAAACACGTTAAACCTTATAGCATTAGATAATTGATATTACGTGCGTTCATCTTCTCGTCTCGAGAACGAAACGAACTCAAAATAAAAATAACACATCAGGAAATAAAAAGGTAAAGTACTGAGACTTAGATAAAACCAAGCTTGGTCGGAAGCGTGGGAGAAAGATCTCTCCCTTGGGTATAGTTCGATTGTAATAGCTCTCTGAGAACACTCTCCGGCAATATTATGTGTCTCTTGTAGGTGAAACATGCCGTACACCTGCCCCCTATTTCGCTTACTTCCTACATGTGTGTACTTCCGAAATTCCCAAATTCTCATCAACATCCTCACACTCTCAAGCATTCAAGGTTGACTTATACGTACTTCGTATAAGTCGTACGTCTTACGGAAGATGATGAATAAATTTGAATTTTTTTAAGCTCGATGTTGAAATTGATAGTGTCTTGGAGGACCTATATATTTACTGTATCTAACTTTGAAATGACCCCATTTTTTTACTGTTTTTATTTGAATCTTTTTCAAAGCAAAATACAACTTATTTTTAGGATTGAGAATTTCTTTAATTAAATCTATAACATATCCTTTAGTAATTACTCACGGCATAAAAAAAAGGTCTTAATCTGACAATATCATTTTAAGAACGGGAAAATACGATACTCTCTAATAATATCGCTAGTTTATACGCCGTGGAAAAGAGACAGAAACCGGTGCTGGTTGCAGAGTGAGGTATACGACTCCCATGGGACACCGCCATGGGAGCGCATATTTCCCTGTCTGTACGTTACCCCATCCCCCCGATAGCCTCCAGGGCCCCCAGGGCAACAGCCACCACCGTTGTTACTCTCACACCAGCGGCGCCGATGTGGTAAATTGCGGGAGGCGACCGATATTATATTCTAATTAGTAGAATTTTATTTCATTTCTGCTTTTACAATTATTATAGTCATAAAATTTTTAAACAAAAATACATGTTATTGGATCAAATTGCAATCCCTAAAATTAATTACTTAACTTAAGTAAGCTTAAAAAAAAATTCATAGAAAAAATGAATCGTTTAAAAGTCAAAATAAAAAAATTAAAGTAAACATTTAATTCCTCTTCATATATAATAAACAATATTACTTTGGGAACTATTTACAGACACCACGTGGATGTAATTCCCATTTGGGAATCAAAGAACTTCAATCGGAACAAGCCAAAAGCAAAATAAAAATAAAAACACGGCTTATGGAAATCCTAAACTCACCCAATTTGGCAGGATTAGCTTGTTTCCTCCTGGACATGCTACGTTTTCGAAAAAGAAGCACAGCGATATTGTCACACAGAATTTATTTGTTATTGTTCAGTTTTTTTTCAGTTCGAAAGCTACCCCTACGTCTATTTTAGTTTTATTTGTCGGTTATTTGCGTTTAAGACATTGTAGATTAATTAATTTGATCGGCCGTGCACGCGCAAAGGTACATCGAGTCACATTCGCAATTTTTTTCGAGATGGGCACACATATCGCGAGGAAATTCCTCTAACAAACTGCGGGATCCGTGCTGCCTGACAGCTTCGGTGTCTGATGGCGAATATTCCTAGTTCGGTATTCCGTATAGCGCGCGCATTATCACGAACTTATAACTTGCGCGTTACCCTCGCAGAGAAATTGGTTAATCGTAGGTATATTATAATCCAAACTAAATTAGATTATGTAAAAAGCTCTGGGAAAACTTCCAAAATAAACACTATATTCCAAGTCGATCCTATTTTACTTGTATCTTATTCAGAAAATATTGCTTTTCACCTTCAATTATTGTTTCAATTCCATTTCGTTATTTATGAATTCTAATCCATAAAGTAATTGAAAAACTAAGCTAAGGAACCCTTTAAAAACATCTAAAACCCTTGTAATATTAAATGCTCATCAGTTTACCTTGTAATTACCATTAATTTCCTTAAAATTAAATCGTATATCAAAATTGAAACAATGCCCAATTTAAAGCTAAGGTAATCCCTCCTTTTTAATTTAAAAATCAATCCAAACAGGTAACTTCTTTTACTAATAATCATAATTCTCGTAGTTGCTCCTTCGTGAATAGAGGGCAGCATCCAACAATCCATTATCTATTAAATTTTTGTAATATGAAACCTTGTATAAAAGATGTCGCTAGTATTCATACGTATTTATTATTATCATTTCAGAATTAACAGGTGAAAATATTTTAAAAACAAAATCCTCTCTTTTACGGTTCGGATTCTAAAGTTTAGGAAATATTGCATTTCTTAAAATATAAGGTGAAAAATATCGATTATAGCAATCGATTCTGTGAATTCGTTTCTATCTAGAAATATGCACGTACTTTGCCCAGAGTAAAATGTCTGAAAACATTCTTTTTTGAAGATTTTATGAAAATTCAACATTTATAACTGTAAAAAAATAGTTTCCCTCTAGATTTCATATAAATAAAACGCCATCTTTTCAATTACTTGTTTATTTCAAGAATAATATTTATAAATTAATCATCTTAATTCTAACAGTATAATTAAAAATGACAAGTGATAATCAATTAGAAAATGAAATAATAGTAATTGTTTTTTTTTGGATATATTTTCTTTTATCGTAATTCATTACCTCATACTTTCGTCATCTTTTTCTTTTCTTCGTCTTCAAGTAAAATAGTTAAATACAATTCATAAAGACGGAAATGATTCTTTCTTAATATTTTCATAATACATTGCATGTATGTATAAAAGGCTAAAGGATTTCATTCAGACCATAAACTCCATGAAAGAATCGTCAAACTAATAATAATTAATAAGTAATATAAAGAAATTAGAGTAAGGTTTATACAAGATAATCAACTCGGTGTTTCGGATTAAATAACATGTACATCAATTAGATACCATTAATGGCTAGAATAGAGATCCTTACCTTTTTAACGGACTTAATTTCCGGGGAATGTACAATAGATACATTCATGCAATTACATAGTTTTTTTTACACAGAGATGTATTTAATTATATAGATAGTAAATATATAATGCCTTAATCTTTTTTAGGCCGGTGGACTTTGACGTTGGCAAAGTGTATTTCCAAATATTTTGACAAGGAACCAAAAAACAAATTATTACATAGCTTCTTCCTCTGAAACGGTCTGTATATTTTTTAATTTCTAAACGGTGTCTTCAGAGAAATATCTGTAAAACAGAAAACATACATGACTAGCCATAGCCAAAAAAGCGGATGATTGGGCAGCGTTGCTTCGGGGCAGGAAGAGCTTGAACAGACCCACCGCCCGGGTTAGTAGAGTTAAGAAGGAAGAAGAGGCGTCCACCAGCCAAAGAGGCCAGCGAGGGAGTTATTGCATGAAATACTCAGGATGGTCCGAGTCTTTCTCAAACCTCTTGGCCTCCTCTTGCATGCTTTCTTTTATTTTCAAAATAGCAGCCGATTCCGTTTGGTCCTGCAAGGAAAGCGACCTTTAGTGGTTAATTGTCAGTCTACAGAAGCACAAGCACCGGGCACCAATATCAGTACTCACGTTTTCACCGGGTCCTCCAAAACCTGTCAGGTTGTAATCTCCCATTCCGCTACCACTATCCTCTCGGGGCGTACCTGGCCCACCATTTGCGGGCGAATTCTTCATCCCATCCATACCATCTCCATTAAGCACTGGTCCGCCCATAGAATTTGGGCCCATAGGACCCATAGGTCCACTTTCAGGACCTCCAGACATCGGGAATTCGCCGGGCATGCTGCCGCCAACAGCAGGCTTCATTAATGTATACATATTTTCACCACCAGAATTTGAAGAATCTTGCGGACTTGGCATTATAGGAGTGCCGGGCCCCGGAGGCCCTGCAGATCCTGGCGGCCCGCCATAATTACCCGGCGATGACGATGAATAATTCATAGGCTATAATTTGAAGACCATGTTAGCTTCTTCAAACATCTTTAAGTAATCTAAAACATACGGTTGATGTATTCGGTTGCCATTGCGGCCGATTCATACTCATTGGCGGCATTGGTCCAGCCGGACCTAGACTGCTGTTTGGCGGTGGTCCTCTTAATCCAGGACCGTATGATCCGGGACCTAAGGGACCCATTCCAGGTCCTCTAGGCGGATTCATTCTGGGGTTCATCGGATTCATACCTGGGGGTCCTGTAAGCATATTTTATTTCATGTGCTCTTCAACTGGAGGCTGATATTTCTTTCTCTTTTGATTTTTCAACGTAAAATAGAATTGCTTTTTCGTTTGATATTTACATGTCTAAATAATATTTGCCAGGAAATTGAATAGAAAGTTGTTTAGTTCGCATGCCTATAGTCTAGATGCCTTCACAATAAAATATGCAAAAGCTTTTTGATTATTGTACAATGAAAAACTCCTTCCTATCGAAGTTTGAACCTCGTTCGGCAGGTAACTCATGCATGTTTCGGGTATTACAACAATTATTGTTAAATATGATAGTTTGGCATTTATGAAAAAGTTAGTAAACAATCGTAAAAATGAATTTAAAGCTCTATTTTTATTGTGAAAAGCAAGATTCGTATTTACTGTTCCAAATCCCTGGGTCTCTTTAAACGATACGGCAGATCTATTTTTCGGTTGAAAATGTTTCCTCTTTAATTTTGATGTGAGACATATGAATTTTATAGTTAAGAAATTGATTTTATCTTCAACGGACGCTTTTAATATTTGATTGTGAGGAGCACCAATCGTCTTTACTATAAATGTTCATAATGCCGTTAATGGTTTGGCGTACAATTAGCATGCTAGCACTAGACAAACGTTAAATAAAAGCATAAAAGCGGATACAGTGTAATTAATGCAAAAAAATAGTGTGTACAAGTGGTGAAGGTGCGCAATTGCCTACCTTGCCAACCTACAAATTCTCCTCCTTCACCTGGAGACAGAAATAGATGCATTACATGAGGCATTTCATGAAAAAATGGCTTCATGCTTGTGCAATTTTCTCATATTAAATTAATTATATTATTTGTTATTTCCATTAATGAAAATAAATAAAAAAAAAACTAATTAATCTGATTAATTCAAATATTATAAATACCAAAGTTCATTAGAAAAATTATTATTATTCCAAAAAAATTAATTAATTGAAAAATTAAAATTAAAAAATCGGTTTTCTCTCTTAAATGCGTTACGTGATCGTCCTTACCTTGACGTGAAGGATCCATGTTATTAGGCATCATTGGTTGTCCAGGAGGCTTTAAAAATGTAATATACGTTTATAATATAATTAAGTATAAATAACCTAAAGGCATTTAACTAATTTTTGGCTAATTATCACAAGCACCGAATAATAAATATATTTGATAAATCAAAATAATCTCTACAACATAAAATAGTACGGCTACAAACAAAACTTACGCCACTAAAATCGCTACCGATTTGCGGCATTCTAACTCCAGGCCGCGGCCCGCCCGGATATCTTGCACCCATGAAAGGCTGTGATGTCATCATTTGTGAATGAGGAGGAGGAGGTTGTGAATGTGGGGAAGGTTGACTGGAAGGATGAGTTGGTGGCGAGGGCCTCATCGTAGAGTTCTGAAAAACGAGCCAACCTTTAATGAATATCTTCGAAGGTAACCGTTCAAAATTACCGGAAAAAATCCAGGAGGTAATGGACCACCCGGCATTCCATCGTTTGGCGGTATTTGACTTAAGGGACTTGGAGCTGGTCCGGTGTTCTAAAAAAATCGAGGCATTTGAATTTTAGATGACCACAGGATTCTGCTGAATTAAATGCTTACATGTGCAATTCCATTTACTCCATAACCAGAATTAACAAAGCCCTAAAAAACAAAATTACTTTAATTTAATGTTTAAATTTCTTAAATTGCTTTATTTGATTTACGCCCTCTATTGTTATCCCGAAAACGATTCGCTAAATGCGGTTAAAACGCAAACTCCGCTGTTGCCGTTTTACCTGTCCAACTATTAAAGTATTGATCCGATTTGCACGTTGTTTACATGTAGTCTATATATCTATATATATACTTATATATATAGATATACATACATATATAGATGTGAAAAAATTAAGGGAAACATATATTTACATAATCATGAAATGCCTTTGCTTCTGAAGAATGTTCGCATGTGTCTCTCCTTTCGGGGGCAGCGCAATATAGATCCCAAAAAACGCTGCGAACAAAAAAAATTAACGATTTAATTACAGTTACAAAAATAATAAACAATTCGGTGCTTACCACCACCACGAATGGAGAAATCCTGGCGGTTCACCTAAAGTAATATTCTTTTCCCATCGTATCTGTGAAAAAACCTTGTTAACTGAAATGTTTTCGTAATTTTTTAGGGATAAACAATACCTCTGACAAGAAGGTCTGTGCAGCTTTCTGGGCCCCCACGTGAAGTAAATATTCATAAACATACAGTGCTAACCTGATTTCCGATAAAAAAAAATAATTTTTACTTTATTAACTTAATGCTAATGAAGGTGATATCAATTTTTATATTGTAATATTTTTTTTTTAATTTTTTTTTGATTTGAACTTTATTGCAACGAAGTTGAATACAAAAAAAAAATAAAAAACGCGATCCAATTAAGAGATTTTTTAATAGAAACATACAGATAGTCATTAAGTATAACGAAAATGTTTTAATTTTCCTTTTGCTTACTTTTCTCTTGCTTGGGCATCTGACGGGACCGTCGACCCTTTAGCTTTTGTATACATCTTACTCTCACGAGATTTTTAACGTTTATTAATTGATGTTCATGTACGATACTCTATTAATTTATCAATTTATTTATGTAGAAATGTTCAAGCAACATGGTACACATAAACGACACCAAATACACTTCCACATCGAATCTGAGCATGCGTTGCACGCTAAGAACCCGTTATCTTCACTCTACTGCAAGAAATTAAATCTATTTTCGATTTTGTGTGGCATTTACGTTCTTAATTCGTTCGCAGATCTCTTTTATTAATAACAAGCCGATTTCGATCTGATAAACGCGGAGAAATACGACGTTACTGCGAACAGATGCTCACAGATCGAGATGAACGCACTAAATTTGGCAACGGCGAACTTATTCATGGAACGGTGACGGTGCTTCGTCGATATTTCAGTGAATGTTAATAGTATTTGAGAGCAAGATAGAAATAGCTTTCTATAGTAGTAAAATTAAAAGAGAGGGCAATAGATGGCCGTACGTAATCTTCCGTAACTAAATGTGATTTATGAATTATGAATGAATTCCATTAATGAATCAATCTTTTGAAAATTACACCGCCGAAATACCGTTAAAAGTATCAAGTCGGTAGGGTTTCCGTTATCGAAATGTAGCTATTTAAATACTGTCGTCATTACATAATATTGATTTTCTTCCTTTAGAATATTCTCTTAGTACCTTTAAAATAACTTCCGGGACCGTGTAATCAGGATATCTTCCCCACAAAGTAAACAATTTTCGAAGTCAATAAATTTGCATAAATGGCCGCCAATTTGTGGTTTGTTTGCTTTTTGTTTGAAACGGAAACTCCAAAGGCAATTTATTAATATACATGTTAATACACCAACTGTATACAACACATATCCGTAGGTATACAAAAGTTAATATGTAAAAAAAAAAACCGCTAATCTACCTAAATTAAAACTTGGGTGTGGATGCACGTGAACTTTCCATCACGATTTGAGAAGATTGTTTGCAACTGCAGGCGGTTTCAAAAAAGTTATCGCCACTTTTTTAATTGATTTGCAGTTCAAAAAAATCTAACACCATAGGAAATAAAATAGTCACAGGTTAAAATCACAGTTTTGAACTTTTTTTTTCATCTAGTTGCAATATAAATCGAATTTATTTCTGCTAATATTATTATTATTACTTAAAAAATTTGATGCATGAGTATTTTTCCTAGTATGAATGTGGCGTTGATAGTTTATTAAAAGAAGCTTTGACAATTGGTGTGCGTGTGTGCGTGTGTTTTTATGCCATTTTTTTTTTGTGTTTGTAAGAAAAAACACCAACAAGTAAAACAGGAAATAGTTTTTTTTTTTCTTCAATATTTACACTTTTTAATAGAATTCTTTTGCAGTGAAATGCTTGATAATAACAATTTTTCTTATTAATATTTTTGTAGTATTTACATTTACTTATAAGATGTCGAAAAATAAATTAAATTTAACGTTACCACCGGGGTCACTTGATCAAACACCCATCGTGACCCCAACAAGCGGACCGTTCCAAGAATCATCTGGGCAGTAAGTAGAAAAATGTTAGTCGTAACCTTATGAGCTAAAGCATTTAATTTTAAGACCGAATACCCTCGTAAGAGGTGATAGCCTCGACAATCTGACAGCGAGATTGGAAGAGCTAGACATGAATGACACCGAGAAGAAACGTATCGAAGTCTTCCTATGCGAAAAAGAAAAAATTGGTGTCGACCTTAGTGATGATGATTTCGAAAAACTTGGAGAACTTGGATCAGGTAATGGGGGTGTTGTGATGAAAGTTCGACATAAAACTAGTGGCCTTATTATGGCTAAAAAGCTAATACATCTTGAAGTCAAGCCGGCAATCAAGAAACAAATTATACGGGAACTTAAGGTCCTTCATAACTGCAACTTCCCAAATATTGTTGGTTTCTATGGAGCCTTTTATAGTGATGGCGAAATCAGTATATGCATGGAATATATGGATGCTGGTTCTTTGGACCTCATCCTCAAGAAAGCATCTAGGATTCCTGAGAATATCCTGGGGAAAATCACTTCTGCTGTTTTAAAGGGATTAAGTTACCTACGTGATAAACATGCAATAATACATAGAGATGTTAAGCCTAGTAATATTTTAATTAATAGCAATGGAGAAATAAAAATATGTGATTTTGGTGTTTCTGGCCAACTTATTGATTCTATGGCCAATTCTTTTGTTGGTACACGTAGCTACATGTCGGTAAGTGAACTTTCTTTAATTAATTTTCTGTCTATGCCCTATTACATTTTAGCCTGAGCGTTTACAAGGCACACTGTATTCAGTGCAAAGTGATATTTGGTCATTAGGGCTATCTTTAGTTGAAATGGCCATTGGTATGTACCCGATACCACCTCCAGATGCTAAAACATTATCTGTTATATTTGGACCAAAAGCTGATGGTGATTCTCCGGGGCATACCAATGGCCCTAGACCTATGGCAATATTCGAGTTACTAGATTATATCGTTAATGAACCGCCGCCAAAATTGCCTTCTGGAATTTTTAGTGATGAGTTTAAGGATTTCGTCGATAGGTGTTTGAAGAAGAAGCCTGAGGATCGTGCAGATTTAAAAACGTTGATGGTAAATGGCCAGTGATCTTCTTTAGTTATTTTTCTAAAGACACAATTCAAATTTACAGAACCACGAATGGATCGGAAAGTCGGAATCCGAAAATGTCGATATCGCAGGTTGGGTCTGTAAGACGATGGACTTACAGCCCAACAGTGCGAATCGATTTTAAACGGAAAGGAATTCGTAAATTTTACAATAAATAATAATCAACCTATAACAATAATTGAGGAACCGATCATTAGTAGTATAAGAAAAGTTAATCTAAGTAAAGTTAATCTAAAAGAAAATAATCTAAAAAAATGCATTCTAGATTTCAAGTGTCTTTAAAAAATTAATTGTGATAGGCTAGTATCGTTTTATATTTCGCGAAAAATGGTGTTGAAATGATATGTTTCAATACCGCCCACCGAAAAACTTGTCTACGACAAGTTTTTAACAATCACGAAGCTTTAAATGTATGTTATTAATACGTGTTTATATCATTATTATTAATTGATTAATCATTTTCGTTTCTTTTTCGCTTTAATTTTAGAAATTTTTTTTTTTTTATATAAAAACATTATACAAAATAATAATAAAACGTCTTGTTGATAGGTCATTTTTATTATTCTATACTGATTATATCTACAATACATAATTTCACTACAGTCTAAATATTTTAATATTTCTTATTTAAACTACCAGGTGTTTGTATAAGTTTTTTTCCGGTTTTCTGCTATAAAAACATAATTTTCAAAGAAAACTATTTGTTCTTTATTGAAAATATTCGCCATCGGCTTTTACACAGTTGATCCATCTTCCAGGTAATGTATAGATACCATGCCAGGAAATCTGCTTGCCTTTTGCGGCAAACCATTCGTCGAGCCATTTCCCAACTTCCTCGACATTATTGCTGAAGTACTGGTCTGCGAGCGATGCGAAAAGGGATGATACCAGGTCTGGGGATTACGGCGGGTGCAAAAGCATGTCCCATCCAAGCGATTTCAAGATGTCTTTCTCTGTGAGACGGCGTATTGTCATGTAACAAAATCACTTTACCATGTCTTCTGCCCCATTCCGGCCATCTTTCGAATAATGTCTGGTTTAAATTAATCATTTGTTGGTGATAGCATTGTGTATTAACGGTTTCGCCAGACTCCAAGTGTTCATAATACACAATATCGCTCTGGTCCCACCAGACACAGAGTATGACCTTATTGTCGAAGCTATTTCGTCTTGGTCACGATTTCTTCCGCTTCGGGTTTTCTTCACATTTTTGTGGTCTACCACATGTTCTAATCGATGAAGCCTGTTTCTACCAGCAAAGGATGACTTTCACCAGCTTTTTACGCTGCGTACTTTTCCCTGGGGCCATCTCTTAGCTAAACTGGAAAAACATGCATACACCTGGTAATAATAATATAATGGGTAATATAACCATGATAATAATAATGATGATAGTATCTTTAGCAATATTTAGAGATATACGTAATACATGTAGATATATATATGCTTATTGTATATATATATACATAGTATTATTTCGTTACATATTTATATGTACATTTACATCACTATTTTTTTTATATTTCTTCCCTGTATTTTTGAGGATAAAAATATAATAAATAAAATATTGAATTTACTCAATTCTTTATTTATATCTCAAAAATACTAATGTAATAATAATATTAATAATAATAGATATTTTAAAGATTTTTCTCGCGAAATATTCAATTACGCAAGTAAACTCAACAGTAGAGAAAACGTATTTAATAACATAGATTATGTACTGCATACACACTTCTACTTTCAGTAGGAAGTATTGTATTTATTTGGTGCATATTTATATATTGTTATTTGCTGTTGGGGAGATTGATGCCAGATTGATATTTTATTGTTATATGCCACTCTGCTTATATTTCTCCCAGTTTCTATTTTTATATTACGTATTTTACACCTAATCATTTTTTAATGTCAGTATGGAGTGTAAGTATAATGGGAAAAATTAATTACATATGATATAAACATGATTATAATTTTCAGGATTGAAACATGGAAACTTGCAAGCGAAGGCGAATGAACGAAATACTAATTTGTTATAACTCTGTTTAAATACTTAAAAATGCATTGTACACCTTCTTTTGTTATCTATATTAGTAAAAGAAAATAAGACAAGTTACGGTATTACTTCTTTACTCACTATAGTAAATAACCTTTACCCAGAACCGTTTGATTCCGTACAGAAATTCCTTTATGTACGAGGGCTGCTTTATTTCAACCTTCGTTCCTGCCTCTAAACTATCATACGAGTGGTGGGAGAGGGGGATGTGCAGAAGGTGACTGCGCATTTCCCCCACTTGCAATGTCATTACGCCATTTTTAACTGAATTGCAGGCACGTAAACATGGCTGTTACAATTGATTTTCTCGCCAAGTGCGAGTTGCGTAGAGTAATTCGATTCCTTCAAACAGAAGGAAATAGTGTAGCTGAAATTTATTTAAGAATGGTGTAGGAAGTTTAAAAAAGGCCGACCCGATGTTCACGATAAAGGGGATGAAGGATGCAAGTCTGTCGCAAGACGTTGTTCAACGACTTAACAGAATAGTTCGAGAAAAACGGAGGTTTACCATTAGTGAGTTGAGTGTGGAATTTCCTGAAGTTTCAGGATCAATTATATCCGACCATCTCAACTCATTGGGGGCAACATTCGATGTAGAGGGGTTTGGAAGGCTCATCCATACGACAAATGCATCTATCTTCACGGTGATTATATAGAAAAGTATCCATGTTTGTACACAACTTTTGGTAATAAATTCATTTTGTTGTCTATACTTGTCTTGTTTTTATGAGCTATGGGAGGTTGTGAAGGAAATAACCTTCGTATATGCGACGTGTGCCATATTTTCCGTCGCAATAACTTTTTAACTATAAGGATTTCCGGGGAACCGATTACTTTCTTGTATTCTACGCTGTGTGGTTGTTGTATTAATGCGTATTTGAAAATGTTCCGGAGGGCATCGATTTTTCGAAAAATCCTTTGAAAATTTATCGAATTCCCTGTGCCTCAGATGCGCTTCAAAATCACCTTATCTATACTTCCGGACGTGCTGAACACGATTATGAAATGAAAAATGCGATAATACTTGCAATTTAAGAGAAAATCCGGTTTGAAGTTTGAAAAAGATGCCTCTTTTGTCGCTATTTCTCGCAATAACTCTACTATGAGGGACTTATACGATTAAGTTAGCATTACTTTCTTGTTTTCATTAATTTTATGTGAACAGTTAACTGTGTGCAAACTTGCAAGATTAATATCCGCTACCGCTATTGTAAGAACAATTATACAAATGAACATTTTAAAAGTATGTAAGCGAAGTTATTTAATTGAGGTTAATATATAGATATTTTCCTTCTTTATCTTACTCTCAGTTACGAAGCTTTGCTACCAAGTTGTTTGTGTCGAGCTGTACAGCGGCGTGCAAAAGCTCAACCGATAACTTAGCATGCAATGGTATCCAATAATGATCTATTAAAATGGTTGATGTTGGATTATAATCGTAGTTGTTTACAGTTTTAGGGAAGTAGTTTAATTTCAAAAAATTAAAAAAGTATGCCCTACTCCGATCAATCCCTTCAGACAATAGATTTCGCTAGAGACGAATAAACTGTTGGCATGACGTTTTGAAAGTGTTTTGCATATATACAGTGGAGTTGAGAGTTTACCGGGGAGAGGCGCCATGTTCAATAGCCAAGCCCATTGTTTTTTCATCTTTTTTAGCTTATTAGTCGCTCGCGGACAGTGTGTAGAAGGAAACGTGTTAGGTAAGCAAAAAGGAGGCATTATCAATTCCATTCCTTCATAGTTATCCATTTAAGAATTTCCTGAAGACAATGATGAGATCATAACAACAATTGCTGTTCTCGATGGTCAGGAGCCTGAATATTTGTTGTATGGCAGTAATGTTACTGTAATGTGTAAGACTAAATTGGTATCCAGTTCTATGTGGTGGACCTTTAAAGATCATAACGTATCAGAATCTCATGGGTACGTTAAATATAAACATTGTGGAGAACCACTTCCATCTAAAACATCCTTTTTCTTTCTTATAGATTTATTGTTGAACGTGAAAGTGAGAATATAAATGATGCTCAAAAATACGAAGTTTCTTTCCTACACATCACAAATATAAGCCTAGACCATGTTGGAGGATATAAATGCTATGCCACAAACAAATCAGATTTGGATTTCGCCCAAAAGGAATTCAACGTAACTTTACCACCGAAAATTGTGGAGATATCAAAGAAAATCAAAACGAAATTACACAACAATGTCGAATTATACTGCATCATATCTGGATATCCGATAACAGCGGTAATTTGGTATAGGGATGATGATAAAATTGATTCTAAACTGTATGAAAATAAGTTAATTAATGAAACATACCAAAACAGTACCCTACAGCTCAATGGAATTACAAATAAATACAATGGGACCTATGTTTGTGAAGGACGTACTCCAAAAGGTTCTGGGAAAGATGTTACTGAGGTATTAGTCTTGAATAAACCTGAAGTGATGATAGATACAGTAAAAGCTATAGGGAAAACAAAAATCTACCTGAATTGGACGATAAATGATGGGAATGATCTTGAGCATATTAAATATAGTGTTCAATACATGGCCCTTGGAGATACCAATTGGATATATTATCCGAAGTCTATAGAAAAAGATGCTCGGTCCCATGTAATGGACATCTTCAAGCCTAATACTACGTATAAAATAAAAATGAAAGCTTCAAATAGTGAAGGGGAATCTGCTATCTTCGAAAGTTCTCAAGTCCAAACTCTAACTGAAGATCCTGTTTTCCAACCAGATGTTAAAGTAACCGGAGTCGCAATGGTCTCTATTACAATACTTTGGTCAGAGCCGCCTAAAGAACTAAGCGATTACGTCCAATATTATACACTGAAAAAGATAAAAGCTGATAACGCAAGTTCCCCTTCAGAAACCATAGTACCTTTGATCAAATTGTACATGTTCAGCGATCTAGAACCCGCCACAACGTACAACTTCCAAGTAAAAGCTTGTTGCGAATACAGCAAAGAATGCGGACCTTGGTCGCAAGTTATAAACGGCACAACAATGGACGGATTCGCCGGTCCAGTCTCGAACGCTTCAATTGAATGTAAGTTTGAAAACATAAGTCACACTAGCTTTATTTACGTCAGCTGGAAGCCGCCTCTCAACCCTCATGGGACCATAGTCTCTTATAACGTCAATTTGGAAGGTAGTGCCTCTTTTATAAACGACAAGGGTATCTTAGAAAATACTACATGGGGACCTAAAGCGAAAAGTATCAGCGAAAGTACTTTGAATACGCGATTCTACAATGTATCTGCCAACACCAATTACACAATAACAGTATCTGCAGTCACCAGAACTAAGAAATACGGCGAGAAGGTCGAATTGTATTGCACCATGCCTCCAACAGTACCAGATAAACAGAAATTATCGCGATTCAGCTGGAGAAAGATGGAGGAGCAAGGAAGATGGGTATTCAAATTATTTATGCCTAGAATATCTGAGAGGAATGGCCCTATTTGTTGCTATAGGATCTATTTGGTACGCATGGAAGCACAGCAAAAGCTTGCCGAATTGCCAGCACCAGAAGAATTGGAAATCGTATCTTATAAGCAGGCCCATAGAACGCCTAAAGGTGGAGCGTATGTAGCAGAGATGTTTACTAGGTAATCGTTTTTAGTTTCATTGTAACTTTGATGATTTTAACAAAATTAATTTTAGTTCAACTTTCCACCCAGAGATATTCTTAGGCGACGAGGAAGTTCTAAACTTAACAAATACGATTTGTGAGGAGTGTATTGGACTTCGACCTTATTCAGGATTCAGTGGTGAAAAGAATGTCCATTTAAACAATTCTACAATCAATAGAGCTAGGCGTGACAATATACTAACCGACCCTCTACCCCCTTACGATGGAGTTTTAGATATTAACAGCAATTATACTGGTTTCGTGGAGATTCTCGGTAAGTTGTTAATATCAGGAATCTTTTTCCCTATCGAGATTTCATACCTTTGTATTACAGTGCGTGGTTATAACGGAAATAATGTTATGGCTGTGTATAGTAACTATCTCATGATGATGAATCCTGGGCCTGGTGTATCTGCACCAGAATCTAGTGGCGTGGGAATTGTGGTTCAAATATTAAGTGGACTTCTAGTGATGGCATTGCTATTAGCTATAGCTTTGTGTTTACTGCATAGATACACAAAGCAAGCTCATGCTCAAGCGGTTGAAATGATAACATTTAGGGCATCTCTAAGAAATCTTCGCGGTAGACAACGTCTTGTATCACTCAATCCCCCGGATATGTGCCCTATAGCAACGACTGATCTTGCTTCAGCGTATATCGAGCGGCATAGAGATTCAGATTACGGCTTCCAACAAGAATTTGAGCTATTACCGGATAGATTTAACGATCGCACGACTAGAGCATCGGATGCTAGAGAAAATGTGTATAAAAACAGGTATCCTGATATAAAAGCGTATGACCAAACCAGAGTGAAATTAAATCAGGTTGATGGAATAGCCGGATCTGATTATATAAATGCCAATTACGTTTTGGGGTATAAAGAGAGGAAGAAATTTATCTGCGCGCAAGGTCCGATGGATACCACTGTAAATGAATTTTGGAGATTAATCTGGGAGCAGAATCTGGAAATGATCTTAATGTTGACCAATTTAGAAGAATATAGTAAAACCAAATGTGCCAAATACTGGCCTGATAAATCGGAAGTTGATAAGGTGTTTGGTGATATATCGGTGACTCACGCTCAAGAAACTCGTTATTCCGATTATATCGTTAGGGAACTGAAGTTAACTAGGAAAGGGGGTAAAGAATCCGAAGAAAGGAAGATTACGCAATATCATTATCTAGTCTGGAAAGATTTTATGGCCCCGGAACATCCACACGGGATCATCAAATTTATAAAGCGGATTAATGAAGTTTACTCCCCAGAACGAGGATCTATACTGGTGCATTGCAGTGCAGGTGTTGGGCGAACTGGAACTTTAGTAGCGTTAGATTATTTACTGCAACAATTAAAGGAGGAGGGACAAGTGGCCATATTTAATGCAATTTGTGATTTGCGACACCAAAGAAACTTTTTAGTACAGTCATTGGTAAGCATGTTTAAAATTAATGAAAGCTCTGCAATAAAATGTAATTTTTTTTTTTACATAGAAACAATATATTTTTATATACCGAGCTTTAATGGAAGTTGCTCAATATGGTGACACCGAAATACCAGCATCTGAACTCAAATCTACCATTGAAAAGTTAAAAAGAGTCGATAGAGATAAAACAAGGTGCAAAATGGAGGATGAATTTGAGGTAAGCTTAATTTTCCAAAAGAAAATCGAAATTCTTCAACATTATCCGTTTTAGAATATCAAAAACGCCCTTGAAGATAGAAAGTCGTGTTCCGTAGCCAGCGGTGAAGAAAATCGTGAAAAGAATAGAGATGATACAGTAATCCCTTACGATAGAAATAGAGTCATTCTCACGCCTTTATCCGGAAAGGAACATTCCACTTACATCAATGCGTCATTTATCGAAGGATACGATAATTCAGAATCGTTTATAATCACTCAAGATCCCCTAGAATTCACAATTACCGACTTCTGGAGATTGATATCCGAGCAAGGCGTCAGCGTCATCGTTATGTTGTCGGAACTGGGTGAAGGAAAATGCGCTAGATACTGGCCCGAGGATGAGTTCGTTTATGACCATATTACGGTGCGATATGTGCAAGCAGAAAGCTGCCCATATTACACAAGACGGGAGATCTACGTTAGAAATAGGGAAGGTGAAGAATTGAGCGTGACGCATCTGCAGTACCACGGTTGGCCAACAGTGGACGGTGAAGTTAGTCTTCTGTTAATTAATTTTAAACCAGGTTTCGATTCTGTATTTCATCCACAGGTTCCGGAGGTAACAAGAGGCTTGATAGAGCTGGTGGACTTTGCGCAATCCGCAGTTTCGCATCATGGCACTCCAACTCCTATGGTTGTGCATTGTGATTTAGGAGCCGATAGAAGCTCAATGTTCGTGGGTTTAAGTATTCTAGTTCAACAATTACGCGTTGAACATCGCGTAGATATCTTTATAGTGACGAGAAAATTACGCTCTCAAAGGCAGGCAATGATCAACAGTTACGTAAGTATCAAATTATAAAGCCTCAAACACGTTTTTGATCGCTTCTATTCCAGGGTCAATACGAATTCTTACATCGCGCTATATTGAACTACGCCGAGTTGCACGGTCTATGTGATATATAACCGTTGTGGTGGCAGAACTGGCAATCATTTACATTCCTATCGTAAAGCCAGGGTCTTTAAATTTACGAAAATTGGGTCGAGGAAGGGGGAAAAATATAACCCGAGTAAATACGTGTTGTGCTGTTATTATTTAAAAAAAAAATATGCAAAACCTCGAAGCAATATCGGTAATACTCGAATATTCGCTAGATCGTTGCGGGTTTTAGGAATTTCCCAAAGCATATTTCTTCTTCAGATTTTTTTTTTTTTGTGATAAAAACAGTTCCATTTTACATCGCCATATAGCTTTTAATTTTAACCATAACTCGTTAAATGGAGACGATTTATTTTTACGCCAAATAACATATCAAACATGATTGGTGAATCGATTAAAAAGGTAAATATTTAATAAATCGATAAAACGAAATATGCTAACTTCAAAATGTATTTTAAAAGAATTCATTCTAAAAAGTATTATAGCTTAGGGCGTTCGAAGGATTACATCCGATTTTCAATTGAATGCTGAAGGTGTAATATTTAGGTTTATAAATTAAAAATCCATTTCACTCGTGTTTTATTACATTAACATCATGTACTTCGTTAGGCTAATATTTATTTTCTATTAATCCAGTACGTTTTCTAACGTGTTAACAACGTGATTTCTAATCTTAGGTATTATTTGTCTGTGGAATTTGAATCGTGTAACCATTCCGTGTTAATGTGCGAAGATTCGTTCTGTATTTTCGCTAAACGTGTAGTCGTCAAAATATGTTTAAATTTAAAACGAGTTAACGAAAAAAAAAGTGCCATGACTGAGAAACTGATATTCTACCTCCATTCCATGTAAGAAAGCTATCTTTTTCCAGTAACTGTATTAAGTTTTCTTTCTAATTAAAAAAAAAAAAAAACGCACACGAAACACTTCACATACACCAATCCTCTTGACGACTAAATTAATTAAATTAATTACTGTCTTAGCATTTGTTTCAATTCAAATTTAGAATTTACTGTGTAAGGAGCATTTTTTGAAATAATTACCTATTCTATATACATATATAAAGTATATACAATTACTACTTATGTATATATAACTTGTGCTTATGTAATGCTTTTTGATTGTGATAACTATAAAGGTATTTTTTTATTTTTGTAATCGTCAATTCCAAACAAAAAAAAAAAAGATATTTACTGATTAAATGGTTCATTGTGAAAAGAGTCGGTAGGTTTCTGTAGCATATACACTCTTCCACAAAAATTTAGGAACAAAAATAAGGCAACTACAATAACGTTTTATTCCATATGACTCACTAGTGATCCGCAAAATTAAACACGTGAATCACACGCGTCACTCATTTACCGGTTAAAATAACCTGAAAATTTCTTATGGGGTGTATTTTCCCTTCATGCAATACATTTCTCATTCTACTAATTATAGTGTAACGTGGGCAGAAATTTTATTAAAATATAAGAAAAATTAAAATTAATCGACTGACTTGAATGAAACATTTCCAGTGACAAAAAAAAACTATATTGGGTGATTTGATTTCAGTAGAATTTTATTCTAGTGTAGCGGTCTTTTTTTTTTTCTTTCATGTTTCGTACGAATCACCCTGTATGCGAAATGCACGTAAATTACCGGAAGTAAGTATATTTCTAGGTGTGTAAATATGTTTTAGAAACTAAAATTGAAATGAATCTCGTATGTGAGGTTTCTTGAATCTGAGACTGTACATGTAAATGCATTGTAACTTAAAATATTTATTTTCTGTGTATATTTTTTATTTTATTTTTTTTTTGTTTTATATTGCATATACATTTTTTTAAATAAAGAAAACTCAATTTGTTTACTTAGATTTTATTACATTTCACAGCACCATGCTACAATAAATTACTACTGACTATCATATTTGAGCTAATTTTTATTGCTACGTTACGATTCACGATTTTCCTTGCTTGGTCCTCTTCGGTTGCAATGTTTGCCCTTTTTCCTTCATTTTACATTGGATTACGGCACATTTATATTTTTTATTCGAATACTTGTTGATATCGTACAATTTTTTGCTGAGGGAATATGGTCCAATCCTCCTAATTAATCTGTAAGTAATCAAAAGAAAAAAAAATCCATTTAATATTCCCAATAAAACGAAAATTCTTACTTGACAAATCTGTTATTGTGTATATTAAAAGCTCTTGCGGTTTTCCCAAACTCGCAAGCAAATCGTTCAGAACAATCGTAACCTTCTATAGCTTTAAATATAACGTTGATCATGCTCGTCATTTCGGAGTTATCCTTAACGCCTCTCGGTTTTAAAACGCTAAATTTCGGTAGGATTAGCGCCGATAACACGAACATTATGGTCATTCCAATGAATCCCGATATTGCCATAAATAGCGGTTCTAATTTGTGCGGTTTTTTAGTAGGTTCCGGTGGTTTTGGATCCAATATATGAATGTTGTGCTAGAGAAATTGGAATTATAAAAATTTCGAAGCGGAAACGCTCAAAAATTAATGTGCGGTGTTCTAATTTTTTTTTTTTTATGTTAAATATGTTACTCGTCATACCTGATGTGTATGCGTGTGATATTGGTGTTGTGGTTTCATAGTAGCGACTTCGTGGTGTGTAAAGGTATCACTTGAATCGACCTGTTATTATTGTTTTTTTAAAAAAAATTAGTTTTAGTTATAAATTACTTACGTCGTGTATATCCCCTGGCCCTGATGGTGGTTTTGTTGACCAAGTTAGTTCGTCAAGGAATGATTTTAAGGGATAATAATAGAAATAATAAGCGGATGCGTCTTCTTCGTTTGATTCATGTTTAGGGTGCTCATCTATTTCGTATACTGCAGCTTCCGAATGCAAACCGTTTTCTGGTGTTTGAATTTTGACGGTATCACCTTTTCCAACCGCAGTTTGGTATAGTTTGGCCAATTCCTCCTTACTCGGTTGATATACGGGCATCGTTGGTTTTCTCACGGTCTTAAAATGATCCATTCTTCGTTGACTTGGGCGGGAATAGATGTTTGTTAAATCATTTATAGCGCTCTCGAGATATTGAGCGCTGTCTTGTCCATTTACATAAACGATAAACAACAGAAAGATGTACATATCGAATGAATTGTACGCGAACGTTTTGAAAATACTAAACATTGTCCGTTTCATTCTTACCGCTCGATATGAACTAACAAACGTTCAGCAACAGTTACACGTAAATCACATATATTTAAGAATCATTAAAGCGTAAATATACTGTCAGTGAACCTCAAAAGTCAAGTTCAGGTAAATTTTATTATTAGTAATGTGTTTGACGGACTCGTAGACACTGTATTGTCCCAGTGACCAACATTTAAACAACTAGTTTAACAACACAAAACAATATATTCGTTATTCGTCTGTATAGACGTGAACCCGTATGAAAAATGCATATTATTTAACTCCCGAGCACGGTAGAACATCACATCTCCTTTTTTTTTTCTCTAAAATCGCCTAGCCCCACCAATTTTCCATAGGTAATATCTTCAGAGTTACAGAGTCCATTACCTTCTTCTTCTTTCTTATATACGTATATTATTTTCGATCAGTCTAGACCGAACAATTTTCGCTTATTTGACTATTGACTATCGCCTCTTAATTCTTACATGACTTTATTGAAACTGAACTTGCCTAAAGAAATGCAATTAGATTATGATGGTGGTATGTTGACCGACTTTTTTTTACGACTCGCGAAATCGAGTCTTCAATTCCCTCGTCTTTTTTTGTCTTTCTTCTTGATTTGCGGTCTACTTTAATTTGATGTTTGTTTACTTATGGAATTCTCGAAAGTTACGCAGAAACCCGTATTTTTTTTCTATGTATTTTCCAGTTTCATTTCCTGTTTCGCTAGCTTCGTAATTTTCTACCAATCATTATGTAATTTTAGAACAGTTATTTTTTTTTTTAATTTTATTACGCGAAATTACCATAAATATTATGTTGTTATTGTTGTTATGCATAACATCCATAACACTTTTACTTCCCCGAATTAAAAATGTTTGGACTAAATACACATTTATCTTAGATCATATTTAACATATCTAATTGTAGGGTTCATAATTTCAAAGCTTAGAAGGATTTCCTGTCGTTCTTCCGGGAAATTATTTTCTAAATTTCGTAAACGATACATTAAAACACCTTCCATAGTTGGTAATGGGCATCGAATTAATTTTGATGGTACCAATGACTCCCGTCCCAACCGGTTTTTATTCATACAAGATTGTACAGACAAAAAAAGTCGTTGCATTCTCGTAGAGGGTCATTTTCTATATCTAAACTTCCTTATTTATCGCATATGCGCTCAATTCTGCAATTAGTGTCATTATTAACCCACAAAGTTAAGTCGCAATTCAGTATTTGGCGGGCGTTCTAAATATTGATGAATAAATGAAATGAATGCATCGTTAGGAATTTGAAAAGAAATCGGGTCACAAAGTAATTTAATAAATAAATTATGAAGTCGAATAAAAAAAAAGCAAATCAGTTATGCTGATATTAGTAAGTTATTGACTTTATTTCTTTTAATTAACACAAAAAAAAAACCTAAGAACTAATCTAGGTAACTAACATAACACTAAGTTTCTCCTAATTCTAATCAAATATATTTAAATGGAAGTAAATATAAATGGTACTAAGATAATGGAGTTCTGGTCGTGTTTGGCAAGAATAGACATAGAAGACCACCTCCAATCAATAAAGCAGAAACTATGAATGTTGGAGCTGGGCAATACATGTCCAATAAAGTAGCGATTACAATATTACCGATGATACCACCTAATCGAGCAGCAACCATAGAAATTGCAATACCAGTAGCCCTAAAATAATAAACATCAATTTAATAGAACCACACCCTCGCATCTCAACCCACGAAATTACCTGAGATTTGTTGGGAAGATCTCTGTAATCAAGCAATCCAATGCGGCATTACCGCAAGATATAACACCGCTAAATATAGCCGAAATGATAAAATTTTGCGTTTTATTGACGACCAAATACATACAAGCCGAACAGATACCAGATGTTACCGTGCTAAAAACTAATCACGAGAAAATTAATTGACGAAATTTGAATCATGTACGCTTACCTAAAAAGAATTTCCTTCCCAAACGGTCCATACCCAAAATAGCTACGATGTTAGCTGGAATTGCTGAAGCTAAACTTACTAAAGATTCCATAAACACAGCGCTTTCGATGTGTCCCGAACATTTTTTAACGTGAGATTCTGAATGTACAACGTAATATGTAACTTCGCAAACCCCAGCTGTCGCTCCTGGATGGTATCGAGCGTATTCGTCGAATCTATTAAATAATTCTGGGAACCACATCATAAGGCCGTAGTATCCAATGTGAAATGTGAAGTTGATCGTTATGGAAATTATTGTAAACTTTAGAATTGGACTTATAAATAGCTGTTTACTGTTCACAATTATATCAGTTATCATGGACTTGTATTTGTTTTCAGTTATTGGTTCGTTAGCTTCAATTGCTTTTAAGGTTTGCGCGTCCTCTAATATTAACTGCTTGATAGGATATAAATTCTTATCCTTCCCCGTGTTCATACGATAGATTTTACGGAATATTTCGATAGCTTCATCTGTGCGTCCACGTGATAATAAGAACTTTGGACTCTCGGGTAAAAAGAATAATAAGAAAGCAACGATGAATGATGGTATAGCACATATTAAAAGGAAAATGCGCCATGAATTATACACAAAAAATGGTGACTTAATGCCGATATCAGCCGGTATGATTAACCAGGCCAAACCAGCGACGAATAAATTACCCAAAGTCCAGAAGGCCGCCATGAAAGAAAGCATGGAACCTCTTTTGGACTTCGGTTGGAATTCTGCAAAATAGGACCAAATTACTGGTCCACTGCCCCCCAACCTGGAAATATAAAAGGGAACTAGTAAATTAGCGTGTAATAATTTTGAGATTGTTACTTACGCCGCCCCATTTAGAAAACGAAACAACATGAACATCTCATATGTCTGGCTGAAGCTTGAAGCGACAATGCATAGAGCGTTCATGAAAGAGATGACAATCAGCACCTTTTTACGGCCCAAGGCATCGGCGACCGACCCCCAGGCGTATGCTCCGACCATCATGCCGACGAAAATGATCGAATTCAACCAACCCTTGTTCTGGGTGGTCAAATTCAGATCGCATTCGGCTGACGGAAGGATGAACGACATCGAGATGACGTCCATCTCTTCCGAAGTGCTGACCAGACCGCATACTGCTAATAGTATGTAGTGAAACAATCCATATCCGGTATTTTCGATGGCTCCCTCAAAATCTGCTTTTTCACACACGACACCAGCCTTCTCAGGATCAATTGAAATTTTCTTTTTCAGATCGCTTGATCCGTTGAAGTTCGCGCTATTATTTACATCACTGACAATATTCTTTTTTGGAGAGGTATCACCTTCTACCATTCTATGTTGGTCCAGATGTGTGGAATTTGTTCTCGGCGTGAGAAAAAAATTAAATATACCTGACGGTGCTTTGAGGTGCTGTTCGGGGCGGCTTATTAGGGGGCAGGAGCTTGGTCTAACGTCGGAAAGTTCTAAAATTTTAACGAATAGCGGTGTAAAAATATATTTTTTTATCTAATTTCAAAGAAAGTAACGTGTCGTCGCAAGAAATAACTCTGTAATTAGTAGCAAATTCATCATCCACATGATCTATTTACGCTGTGTATTTATTGGAGTATATACAGCACCAATTAAAAGGGTAATTTAACATATGTTACTTAACTGACTGATACTAGTTGTTATTAAAGCAAATACAACACTGAAGATAACATAGTTTACGACGAAGTGGGACAGTGGAAACTTTTAATGTGGAAGGAAAAAAAAAATACGCAAAAAACTGAAAGATGCGTGTTGGAAAATGTAGGGAGTTAAACCAGAATTTGATGTTAATTCGATTCAATTCATTTGCATGTTGTGACAAACGGTTTGTTCCAAAATATTCTGACGTAGTACGTACAAGGTTGAATTTATAAAGACCTTATCTGGTAGATAATTTTAGTGCTTTGTTAAGGTGTTAATAAAAAAAAAAATTATCTTTTCAGCATTGAAATTTAAATTTAGAACGTAGAGATTATATTGTTGATATTGTTTTTTAAATAAGAAATATTACATAAAATAAAATATGATACTATTCAAATGAAAAAGGACTTACCGAAGGTCTTCAGAAGTGGAAGTTTCTACTAAACACAGTTGTGGGGCTGCAAGCAACCGCCACAATATATAAATTAACTCCATGTCGTCGCTCTCTTTATATACTCTTTCAACGTTTAATTATAAAGTAAACAAGTGTTGAGATGTATTTTAATTTATAACGTTTAATTATTGCTGTGTTATATCTCATTGTTTCTCTCTTTCATGCAACTATATTTATTATATTTATATTTAACTGTGCGTTAACAATGATATTTAAGAAAATGTCTAATTTCATAAGATACGCAAAATATTGTTGTCGTCATCGACGTGGATTAATTTTTTTTTTTTTGTTAGTGTTACTGCTACATCGTTTACATTAATAAATTTCACAAAATTATCCCAATCGAGGTTATATAAAAGAATCTTGTCCTTATTTACTTTTATATAGTAAGCCTGACATTAATTTATATACGTGACATACTGGTTTGAATTAGTTCTGCAGTCGCTGTAAGTTCATTGTATTAAATAGGAATGATTCTAAGGCTTTAATTGGTTCATTTAAAACGGATTATACATTTACTAGCTTTTCCAAGTAGCTTAATGCGCGTAAAAATTACGATTTTGGTCGAAAATTTTTGTGTCACACTATCTGAGGGCCTTCCTTTCACTACTTATTTTTGATAGAGAGGTGTATAAATATGTAAATATTAGCTTTTATTAATTAGAAGTATCATTTGCACCTGTAAAAGTATTTCTCGAGTGTTTACAAAACACTCTATTAACTTATCCTAATTTTTTTTTCTAATCCAAGAAAGCGTCCGGATCCTCTTTTTAACTGCCATCCATTTTTGGCCTTCCTAAGCTTTAGCTCTAAATGTTTCAGGATGAGATCGTTAGATGTCGCGACAATAAATAAATGTTAAAGTTATTTTACTACAAATTTCTCTTAAAATCCATCGGCTTCAATCGATTAACCCCAAGTCTTTCTTTTAATACCTTTAAATTTTTAATATATCATACTTCTAACTTCAGAGGTTCTAACGGTGTCTGTGACTACATTCAAGCTAGTGCGAAGTTGTTTTAAATAATAATGTAAAGTAGAAATAACCTACAGAGTTGTTTGTAAATGTGATGAGTCCTGTGAAAGTACTGTTATGCAAGTAAAATAGAAAAAAGGGGATTTAAATATACCATGAAGTCCTGAGGAAAACTACGTAACGTGAAAAGGATGTTTGCTTCTAGATATTCGGTAGGCGTTTAATTTTTTTTCTACCTCCGTCTATTTTTCTTTCAATTTAATAACACCTGCCTGTACCTTTTTTAAATTTCAAATGATATCGTAGCGGGGTACCTCTAAGTTCGAGCTAACGAATTCCGTGAATATGAACGTGTTTTGATCGCATGTTGAGTAATTTGAAGCCGGAGTTATTCAAGAGATTGCATAATTTCAATTGTTTATAATGTAGGTACGACAACCTGTTGAATATTTGCGCTTTAGGTCAATTTCGGACGCTTGCAAAACAAGTAGCTGCCGTTTCTATTTTGTTAAATATAGTTTTTGTTTGTTGGAAAGGGTAAGATTTAAATAACTCCTTAATATAAATAGATCTTAAGATAAATGACCTGCAGCTGTGTCGACAAAAAGTAATAAATGACATAAATACTATTAGAAGTTACCGTAGAAGCTTTTGAATTTAATGAAAAATCGCTTATAATACGTGTATTATATCATTGCCTCGTATAATCATCCAGTGCACATCTCGTTTCAAATACACACATTTCTGCAAGAATCTATCATAAAAAAAACCGGTTTGGCTGTATATTTGGGTACGTAGATATAATAGTATATATACCTTACTCCTTTTAAAGCGAGTATACTTATAACGTTATTTCGCCGCTAAGAAATCGCAATGTAGATGAAACATTGTTTATTTTTGAAATATTTACGGCTGTTTGTCTCTAAGCTTAACACAACATCGGAATATAAATGTGCCTTATATAATATTTATAAATAACTCGTGAAGATTACGCCATATAGTCTTGCAATGAATTTCATTATTTACTTTTAGTTTGTTCGATTTTGAAAATTTTTCTTTTTAATTAATTAAAGCGCTTTAGTAAAGGTCACGAAACGATATTTGAATAATGATAAATAGATAATCTGTAAAACAATCGTTTAAATTATGAAAATAAAAGAGGCGAGCTCGTGTTGCTCTCGTTCTGCAAAAATGGTAACACCTACGTATCATTTAACCATACATTTCCACATTCCTTAAGCAACACCTCTCATATTTACGGGACCTTATATTATAAGGACACTCCTTCAGATGAAATTAGGTCTGGTGAAAATACCTGTTTAGCATTTAAGCATTGTATGTAAAAACGATGGAATTAAAATTTCTTAAACCTTTCTCCTAAAACTATTCGGAAAGAAAATTTGAAAGATTCACGTGTACGATAAATCCATTAAATCCCCTAATTAAATAGAACGGTTTTATTGATCCCCTCCTAGCATTATCTCTCAAAATACTCGAACAAAACTCTCGTAGATAAGATTAAATTAAATCCATTGTCAATCTTTCCAGTGATAGCGAGTGTATTGATAATACGAAGCAATAACAAAAATGCCTCTTTCTTGCAACCTATCCACTAGCAATCCAAACTGTAATAAATTTGGTAAGTCGGTAATTACTAGCCGTTCTTTTTAACCTCATTAAAAACCAATCTATCCTAAAGGATATGAATTCGAGTGGTATCAGTGTAATTGCTGTCCGTATGGCTACCACATTGACTTGGATTTCGTGCGGTACTGCGATTCCATCGGTCAAACTGAAAGAACTGCTTCGATTAAAAGAAGGAAGGACCGTAGAAGGCAAAGGCAATCTATGGATGTTATGTTGGGCTTGGCACCGCCAATAACACAGAGTAACGAGATCCAATTACCGCAAATTGTTAGCTATAACCATCAAGAAAAGCTAGATTCCAAAAGATGCGCTTTAATCCAAGATACTACGTTAAACGAAGCCGTCAGCGATTTCGAAAGAACTTTCCAACGATCTAAAGTTAGTCATCCAAATAATTTACCGGATGTTACAGCGGTATCAGGTACGTTTCAAACTTTTTTGGGCATCCCTGTATCGTTAAATTAACAATGGTAAAATAAATAGCGGAAGAAGCTACTGAATGAAGCTCTTCATGCGTGGTTGCTTAAACTATACGGCTTTTTTTTTATTATCACATTCATTCTAGATCATTTTTGCATGTTCTAGTTTATACTTTTACTTTTCACCAAGTAATTTCGTTAAAATACCAGTATTTATATAACGTATTTGTTCATTGTACACATTACATTACATAAATTTTTTGCAGAAGGTAACGTAGATTTTGTTATCTTAGATAGCATCGTATTTTCAATTATCATTCATTATCTTTCTCAAATATAGACTTGAACACGTGAAATGGTAATTAAATCTATTAGTTTTCCGATACCTGTTTTTTATGTATTTAGCGATACCATACGTCCTTCAATTTCTCTAACTGTGCTTCTCGTATCTGTTGACTTAACTTGTTAGAAAGTTTGATTTTGTGTCTCCTACTTATCATAATTATATAAATATTTCTATACGGGATGTTCCGAAATTCCGTAATATTTATGCTTCTTTAGAAAATATACGCCGCGTGCCTTCTATTTCGTCAATATCCTCGACATCCGCTTCAAGCGTTACCATTCTACCGGAAGATGGTGCCATGCCAAAAGAATTTGATTCCGTGAGTATCGAATCAAACGGCCTAAGCCCAATGACGCTACAAAGTATTAGGGAGCAGATGGCTGTTAGCCTCAAACGTATGAGACAGCTAGAAGAGCAAGTCAAAATAATTCCTATTTTGGAGGTTCAATTATCAGCTTTGAAAGCTGAAAAAGAGCAACTATTACTCAGGATCAAAGAAGAAGAAAAAATACGCTTAAATAATATAAATTACATCAACAATAACATTCAGAGTTCAAGAACAAGGTCAATATCGTTAACACAGGTCGATTCAGGAAATGAAGTCAATGATAATCATTATGGACCTGTATCACCATCCCCCCCACCTCCTCCAAGAAGAGATTTCGGTGTTATGTGTGGAGTTTTAACCAGAAACGTGGGGGTGGGTCATCAAACTCCGAACACCAAAACGGTTTCTACAACGACGCCTCCTGAATTGGCTGATAAATGGTTGCCACACAAATTAGATTTTTTGATCGGCAACGAGAATTTGAAGCATACAACGCGGCCTATAATAACAGTTGGAAAAGGGACACAAACTATTCATTACGGATGCAAATCAACAAGTACACAAACAATTCCACCACCCCTAATTGTAGACAACTCCTCTCAAACTTCACCGCCACCAATAAAACATTTCAGTTCTATTGGTATATCGATAATACCAAATACAAATAACGCGAATACGCAAGCCTTTATCTCTTCGAAAACTGTAGGGGTTTCTGACGATACCATAAACAGCATACTTTGCTTGAAATGCACCAGCCAGAAGCAGACGGTTGGAGTTAATACTGACGATCTTCCGTTGCTAACACACTCTGTGTCTCTCGCGCAATTATCGCAAGTTAAACCTGAAGAATCTGAGAAGGATGTTAACATTATTGAGACCAGAACAATAGGATGTCAATATGATATGAGAGGCAGCCATAAATATACGCAATACGAGATTAAATCGCAATCCAGATCCTGTCAAACTGATATTGCGAAGCTGACGCATAGAGGCGTGCAAAATGATATATGGGTAGGCATCTCGAGGAGCACAGATACCAGGGAATTGATCCCGGAAACTGAAGAAAGAGGTTGCGATCCGGATATTTGCGAAAAAATTGATGTGGGATGCGGAAATGATGCAGCAATATCAGATTATTGCGAAAAATGCGTCGAGAGGGAGAAAGTTGAAAACAACAAGAAAGAAGAAGCGGTTACACCGTCTAGGATTCCCAGATTAAACAGCCAGAAGAAATTCGAACGGCAAATTACATACACGAAGATTCCGAGACCAATTTCACCTGGGTAAGTGCAATTATTTTTTGAATGGGCCTCGTATTTTTTTATTTATTTTATTTCTTGATAACGTCCTTCGAAATGAATCATCCGTCATTATCTAGCGGTTATTAGATATCTGTTGATGCCTAGACGAACCAAAACAAAGAAAGACGGACAAATTAGGTCACCAGGGTCGTTTATCTTAGCGCATGCTTGTTAAATCTCTCCGCGAAATCGATTCCGAGTTTAAAAGACGATGTATTGCCCTAGGTTAACGGTCATATTACATTGTTAGTGATATAAATATGATTTTTGAATTTCTTATTCGGCCTTAACCGAATGTTAAGCCCAAACGAAACAAAATCAAAACATGCTCATTCAATTTATATGCATCAACATATACTTTTGACTAGGTAAAGATTCGATTTAATTAAATTGTTAATGTGGAATAACGCGTCGGTTCCAGACTATCTGGCCTCGATTTATCACCAAAACCAATAGAAGAAGCGGTCACACCATTCGATAAGTTCAAACAGCACACTACATCGTCGTATACCAGTAGATTAGTTGAAGAATCAAGTTCTGTTTCCAATGGCGATAATTCTAAAAACACAACATTGGCGCAACTTTCAGAGGGCGATCTTGATTCAACTAGCAGAAGAAAAAAGTAAGTACATCTCGTATTAAACACTTCGTTATGCTTCAATGACATTAATCTCAGAGCCGTTCCAAGTAAAGAAATGCAAGCCGCCATGAAAGTACTTAACGACTCCCTCCAAAAAGGCCAAACCAAGAATATAGAGAACCAGTTGAAAAACGCGATTAATATAATTCTCCAAGAATGGTTTAAGATTTCCAGTCTCGTAACAGCGGACCCTTTAGATGTCGAAGATTATTTAGACTGCTTTGAAGATATCTCTTCAGCCCTTCTCAAATACATCGTGAATATGGTAGATTCGAGCGGTAACACTGCAATGCACTATGCGGTTTCTCACGGTAATTTTGATGTAGTTTCTATCCTCCTCGATTCCAAAGTATGTGACATAAATAAACAAAATAAAGCCGGTTATACTAGCGTTATGCTAGTATCGCTAGCCGAGATGCGTTCTGATACCCATGCTCACGTCGTCAAACGTCTTTTCTCTTTGGCTGATGTTAATGTTCGTGCCAAACAGGTAAGTCATCTATTTTAACAGGTCCAAGATATTTTATCACCTTAATTTTCAGCACGGACAAACTGCCTTGATGCTAGCTGTTAGTCACGGGCGACTGGATATGGTAAAAATGTTATTGGAAGCTGGAGCATACATAAATATTCAGGACGAAGACGGTTCAACGGCTCTAATGTGCGCTGCTGAGCATGGACACGTTGAAATTGTTAAGTATTTCTTAAGCCAAAAAGATTGCGATTCAACCATAACGGATGTGGTAAGTTTGTCGTATTTAAAAAGCAAGTGCAGATTAATTAATTTGTTCTTATTAATAGGATGGCAGTACCGCTCTTAAAATAGCGATGGATGCCGGGTATAGACATATAGGTGTCCTCCTCTATGCGCATGACCGAAATCTACGCGGTCAAGCGAAGCATAAAAGGAGTAAATCAGCATCAGCTAGCCCTAAAACACCTTCTTCTCCTTTACCTATTAGAAATATGTCCCGTGCCTTACCCTCAAATAAATAATTTTTAACCTTCAACCTTTTTTATTGCATTTTAATCATCAGTATTTTCCCTCTTTGTTTGTTCCGTTTTATTAATATTGCTTGTAGATGATTTTCCTAAGCGGTTAAGGAACTTGCAATACGAATGGTTCTAACTATTATGTCTACCCGAAATCTTTTCAACGCCTAATGTTATAGAGGACCAAAATCTACTTATCTAAGAGAACTAACAACGATATCGGTTATAAATGTGTTTAGCTAGAATCTCTTAACGATTAAGTCTTAGTATAAAAAATTTTCTCTTCACAGGTCATATAAAGTTAAAGATCTGTTCTTATTACGTAAGTGATAGTTAATAGATATATATGTCACTAGTACTTAATCTGTTAATATGAAAAATTTATCTAAAATATCGTTTAGTGCAGCTCAATTTCTTTGTGAAATAGATTGCAGCTTTATATTCACACATTCCATTAGACAATAATATGTAAATAATTCTTTTCGTGTGTATTTCTTTTCATTATAATGTAATATATTTGTATATATACCATATTTTTGTTTTTCGAATAAACGTAGAATATAGTAATGTAAAATATTTATTAAATATATAATAGTACTTCTGAAACCAACAATTTCCTTACAGAATAAAACACGTTTCACATATAAAAAGCACCAGTTATCTTTTCTTTTTTCTTGGACATACAGTATGTACAAAAAGTTATTTACAAAATTTCAAATGTATATTTACAATATTTAAAACAACACACGTAAATAAATTTAATAAACATCAGTCGTTAAATAAATTAAAAACACTAACAAAGACTCTATTTTCAATCCGATGCAACCCCCAGAAGTAATATATCTTGTCTCTCCTTCTTCCTCTTGCATTTTGGGCACGGTTTTGATGCATTTAGACATGTATTATGAAAGACCGCGTTACATGCTTCACACTGCAATAGATTAATTAACGTATTTTTAGTAAGATGATCAAGTTCCTTACCCTATAAACGTTTTCGACATCAAAAGGAAATATAACTTTAGAACTATTACATAGTTCACATAGAAAACCTTTATGACTACATAACCAACAATCTAAACCGTGTTTTTTACCAAAAGTAACAACCTGTTCCAAGGATTTCGCTAATGATAAGTCCGGAATTTGTAATAGATCCTAAAATAATCTTTCTTTAATGATTTAACCGATTTTAGCTTCGATAAATACTTACCAGAATTGAATATAAGTGAATATGTTCATACATGTACTCCCTTATCATTTTTTGAAATTCCTCAATAACAGGATCCCTACACGTATATAAATAGGCCCTTAGGAAGTTTAATTGATTACGTAACGTCTACAATTTGGACATTTCTTCGGCGGCGCTGTATATAAGCGGGTTTACAATCTAAAACGTATAAAAATGATATCCAAATATTCGAGCTTATACTCCGTGCAGTACTTTTAAGTCTATCATTGGATGATCTTTAATTTCCTCAATGTAATTGTAAGCTCTCTGAGATACCCTGTATTCCCTATAGTCCCAATTATGTATGATTCTTGCCGGGATTATACTTGGCGTTTCGCACATACAATCATTGCAGAAATATTCGCCGGTAAAGAAGCAAACGCTGAAGAGGGTAATTCATAATTTTTTCTTTCGTTAAATTAGGTAATGGATATTTACATACTTTGCGGGGTTTGTAATGCCTTTGGCTGATTTATATACCGTTATTGGTGTCTTACAACTGCTACACTCATAATTTTGTTGATCCAAACCTATCTCTCTAGCGATAGTTAAGAGTTTCTGATTAAGAAGTGAATATTTTGAGCTCTCATTGCTAACTTCAAGGGGTAACACATTTTCTTCTTGCTATTAAATAAAATTTAACTTATATAAATAGTTTAATAGTCGTGAATGAACTCACATTATCTGAGCTAATATTTGAAGAAGTTTCATTGACCGCGTCTTTCCCTTCAAGTTTTTCCCATACTCCTTTGACATCTGGCGTCTTCACATAAGTACCTCCAAGCATACTATAACTTTGTATTAAGGCGTTATAACTATGCTCTAATGATTTAGAATTCTCGTCAACTGGACTAATTTCTTTTTCTCTTGGACTGCTTGTTTCACTCTTTTCAACCTCTTCATGATGGCTTTCATCAAAGGACCAACCCATTCTTCTATTCAGGGAATTCCCCAAGGTTGTTTGAATGGTATTTCTTTGTTCATTGCCTCCTCCATATTCTCTTTGGCTTACCACACCAGTTACTTCAGACTCACCTACTTTCTGATCTTGATCCGATAATTCCGACGCGCTGTGCTCTTGGGAATCAGGTATGCTTGTAATATCCTCAGTTAATTTCTTCCTTAATATTATTTTGAACGCCTCGTCTTCATTGAAGGCTAAAATGTTTCCGATACCAGAGCTTCTGGAGTGCAAAGACATCATTGAGCCTAAAGACGCGGTTTCCGAATTCCCTATGCTTGCTGGCTGGGAGGATTGTGCCACATCTATGCATGTTTGGACCTAAATTGAAGCCTGTGACAAATGGTTTTTGAATAATGGTGTAGATCTCTACTTACAGGGCACATTCGTAGAGTAGGTGACCATACTCCAGCTAATGCCAAGGTTGTTTGAGGCCATGTGTTTAAGATGCTTGAAAAACATGGAATGGTGAAGGTTTTAACTGCTTCAAGGCCTTCTATTATCTTCTGGGCAACTTCAAGCAGATCACTATCTCGTATATAAGCATAGGTATGGTAGAATGACTTTAATAGGTTTAGATCTTGGCGAAGGGTTAATAGGTATGATGATAGTAGGCAATCATTTAAGATAATACGAATCCAGGCTCTGCAGTAGCCTACTTCAGTATTAATTTGAGCAGCATCAGTAATCTAAAATAGTAATTTGCTGAATTTTACTTAATCTGGAGACCTCTTATAATTTTAGCTTACTTGGTTTATAATTTCCTTGTGGGATATCACTAATAAAGGTGACCAAAAGTTAGGATCCGGTCTGTCATCAACATCCGCTATCACTTTTCGAAACCTCAGTGTGAGTGAATCTTTTAGGCCATGCAAGAAAATTGCTTCTACAACACAACATAGCGAATTCGTTGCTTCTTCCACATCTAGGGAATCACTAAGGATATTTTCTTCAATACCACATAACTGTATTTCTTTTACAGTCTCTGATAATTGAGTTGTAATGGTTTTCTTGATATGGCTATTGCGATCGTTACCTCTTGCCTTTACACTTTTTAAAAATGCGTTCATATTTGAAGATGATCGTTCATGCCATTAAAAAAAAAAATAAATCTTGGAAGTGCGCGGGGTGAAAGTTATGATTTCATTTCATTGTTTCTGACACATGTTTTGTACATATAAATAGAATTGTTTTCATCGGAACTTGACATTGACATATTCAAATTGCGTGCAACTATTGGAAACATAAATTACTAAGGTGGAAAATTTAGTAACTCGAATTTGAAAATTAGCGCTGGGTTAATTCTGCTAAACATAAGTAGAAATCAACATTACAATAGAGCACTATTATCTTTAAATGTGCAGGAAGCTGCCTAAAATGTCACAAATATATGAAAGTATTACCGAAGTATTATAATAATTTAAGCAAGTCATTTCCTGCACTCAAATTATTCAGAACTTCTTGGGTGGCATATCCATTTCTTGCATTTCTTAATTATGTAATTGGATATTGTAATATATAATACCAAATTTCCCACACATTTGAAAAAGAAAATTCAGTGTTTCAGATTCATAAAATTTACGTGAACTGTATTATTTTCCTGGAGTGGAAATTTTATATATACGTCTCCCAAATTGTCACAAATTGCTTATATCAATATCATATTTAAAAAAATAAACAACACTTTATAATCGTAATTTTGATATAACTTTTTTTGAGATCGTCAAAAATTATAAATGTGAAATGAATTTGTAATTATTTGGGTTTGTTGTATACTCGTAGGCATACGAAATCTGGTCTAAGGTCTATTTGCCCTTACGCTTTATAATTGACCTTTACTTATTAATACAAAATCCATATTTAGCATCTACCTTACCTTTGTTTTGTTCTATTTTATTTGACTTTCCTTTTTAACGTAAAAGGCGAGGAGTTGAAAATAAAACTGCGTAGATTTTATTTTTAAATAATTTCTGTATATTACGAATTATATAACATACATCTTTTTTGAAACAATGTTATATTTATTACATGTACATTAATAAGTCAACTACAACATGTTTTTTTGTTCTTTTCTTAATTAACCAGTTACATTTTTCAGTCAACAATTAACGATATTTTCGTATATATTTTCAGCCACTATGCAAAAATGTGCACTAAGTAGACTATATTGACAATTACACAATTATTTATTGTACTTTATGATACTTGTTCATATATGAAAAAAAACCTGTCTTTGATAACATTCCACAAAGAAAATACTTTGAATGGAAAAGAAGTTCATATAAAAAAAAATTAAAAAATATAATATCAATAATTGACATGAATGTTTTTACTTTATATTTAAAACAATCACTGGATAAAATATTTTATATTTATAGGAGCGACGTAGCATCTTTGTTTTTTAAAAATTAACTAAAGATGTAGCACAACCTAGCCAATACACTTTTTCTGGTTTTAATATAAATTAAAATAAAATTGAACTAACACACAGTCAATACCCTCTTGCCAGAGTTTTCCTGTTTATAAAACAGTGACAAAGTGATATTAAGTACTCGAATGCTTAAAAATTTGACACGTTGAATAAATTAAATATATAACATTGATTATCTTTAAAATTTATTGTCTTAAATTTAAATCAACATGCATAAATCTACATTGCACATATTCAAAATTTACCAAAAAAATTATTCGATTAAGCCCTCTTTTGTTTCCTAGTTTTTCGTTTCGAAGGAGGTGGTGGTTCTTCTTCAACCTTCTTCACTTTAGGAATATTTTGAGATAATTCTTTTAACAGTTTCATTAATGGTGCTGAAAATATATTGTCGTACACTTCCAGGTATATGTAAGCTTTGCTTAATTCGACTAGATATTCTTCGGGGTACTTTGTTTTGTACATCTCGATGAAGATCTTTCTCAACTTCCAATGGTCTTCCAGCATGCCTTCATTCTTGTATTTCTCAACATTCCAATCGGTTGAAAATTCGTCTTCTTCCATATTTTCTTTTTTTAAAATTTAATTAATCTAGATTAATTAGAATATTGAGAGTTGATTCTGAAGAATTCACTAAATTCCGAAATTGGCGGGAGGATATGATCGAAATTGGGCGGTAAATTCAAAATTTGGTATATTATTATCGTAAAATTAGAAAAACATGCGCAATGGATTAAATTATTTTGGTTAAAATTGGATTAAATCAGATTTATTCAACATGTTAAAAATTGAGCAATATATTTATGCATCTATAAAAAAACACAGAGTTTGAAGTAAAATCAACTTATTAAAAGAAATTATAATACTACTATATTCCTTTTAATTTAAAATGAAATAAAAAAAAAAAGAGTAAAAATGGTATGCAATTATTATGATGATATCTGTATAAATAACTATAAAGGCACTATTGCAAGAAGAATATATCATATAACTATTTCCAGAAAATTGGAATACTGTTCTTTTATCATTTTATAACTCCATAAACCTATTCTATTAAATTAGATCTAACGAAATGAATAAAATTAACATAAAAATGGATAAACGGACGTTGCTAAAATTAACTCTGTTTTGACATAGGATCATGCGCGACTCGTTTACGTCTTTTATTCAATAATGGATTATTTGAACTGTCAAGATTTTTTATATGCACCTGATCATAATCTACGCGCATTGTAGCAAGAGACCTATTCAATTCTTCTTGCACTTCCAGCCAGACATCTTCACCTTCGAGTAGCATCTTCTTAGTATGAAGTGGCGTTTGTGGAACCGCTGTATATTGCTGTGAAACACTTGCTACTACAAAACAAGGCCAAAAGGAAGAAAAAATGATCACTTACAGCTATCCACTTGTTCTGCATGACCTGCTCGATCGTGTAGCGCTTCACGGGATCAATATTGAGCATTCCGCTGATGAGATCTTTAGCCATATCGCTGACGTTCTTCCACTCTGGATCTGGGAATGTATACTGGCCCATTCTAATGCGCTTCTTCATCCCTGGAGAGATGGCCAAGCCGTGGTTGCTATAGAATGGTGGGAAACCGCACAACCTTCAAGTAACCATATTATGGTCAAAGGACACAATATATCTAACAAAATTCTTACAAAATGTACATAATCACCCCCAAGGACCATATATCACAACTCTTATCGTATTTTTCAGATGCCAACACCTCGGGCGCTGGAATTGAATAGATGTAGAAGATATAGCTCTGCAACTGAAAAAGTTAAGGATTTTGAGCACTTACCAACATAATATGGAGTATAGCATGGTGTTTTCAGTGTGTCGGAGCTTGTAAGCTTGGCAAAACCGAAATCGGTCAATTTTAGTATCCCTTCAATTCCTTGCTTTGTATACAGCAAATTTTCTGGCTTTAAATCGCGATGAGCTATGTTATTATCATGGAGGTATTTGACTGCAATACATATCTCATGCATTATTTGTGTTATCTAAAATATCGTATAGTGCAGCTCAATTTCTTTGTGAAATAGATTGCAGCTTTATATTCACACATTCCATTAGACAATAATATGTAAATAATTCTTTTCGTGTGTATTTCTTTTCATTATAATGTAATATATTTGTATATATACCATATTTTTGTTTTTCGAATAAACGTAGAATATAGTAATGTAAAATATTTATTAAATATATAATAGTACTTCTGAAACCAACAATTTCCTTACAGAATAAAACACGTTTCACATATAAAAAGCACCAGTTATCTTTTCTTTTTTCTTGGACATACAGTATGTACAAAAAGTTATTTACAAAATTTCAAATGTATATTTACAATATTTAAAACAACACACGTAAACAAATTTAATAAACATCAGTCGTTAAATAAATTAAAAACACTAACAAAGACTCTATTTTCAATCCGATGCAACCCCCAGAAGTAATATATCTTGTCTCTCCTTCTTCCTCTTGCATTTTGGGCACGGTTTTGATGCATTTAGACATGTATTATGAAAGACCGCGTTACATGCTTCACACTGCAATAGATTAATTAACGTATTTTTAGTAAGATGATCAAGTTCCTTACCCTATAAACGTTTTCGACATCAAAAGGAAATATAACTTTAGAACTATTACATAGTTCACATAGAAAACCTTTATGACTACATAACCAACAATCTAAAACGTGTTTTTTACCAAAAGTAACAACCTGTTCCAAGGATTTCGCTAATGATAAGTCCGGAATTTGTAATAGATCCTAAAATAATCTTTCTTTAATGATTTAACCGATTTTAGCTTCGATAAATACTTACCAGAATTGAATATAAGTGAATATGTTCATACATGTACTCCCTTATCATTTTTTGAAATTCCTCAATAACAGGATCCCTACACGTATATAAATAGGCCCTTAGGAAGTTTAATTGATTACGTAATGTCTGTAATTTGGACATTTCTTCGGCGGCGCTGTATATAAGCGGGTTTACAATCTGAAACGTATAAAAATGATATCCAAATATTCGAGCTTATACTCCGTGCAGTACTTTTAAGTCTATCATTGGATGATCTTTAATTTCCTCAATGTAATTGTAAGCTCTCTGAGATACCCTGTATTCCCTATAGTCCCAATTATGTATGATTCTTGCCGGGATTATAATTGGCGTTTCGCACATACAATCATTGCAGAAATATTCGCCGGTAAAGAAGCAAACGCTGAAGAGGGTAATTCATAATTTTTTCTTTCGTTAAATTAGGTAATGGATATTTACATACTTTGCGGGGTTTGTAATGCCTTTGGCTGATTTATATACCGTTATTGGTGTCTTACAACTGCTACACTCATAATTTTGTTGATCCAAACCTATCTCTCTAGCGATAGTTAAGAGTTTCTGATTAAGAAGTGAATATTTTGAGCTCTCATTGCTAACTTCAAGGGGTAACACATTTTCTTCTTGCTATTAAATAAAATTTAACTTATATAAATAGTTTAATAGTCGTGAATGAACTCACATTATCTGAGCTAATATTTGAAGAAGTTTCATTGACCGCGTCTTTCCCTTCAAGTTTTTCCCATACTCCTTTGACATCTGGCGTCTTCACATAAGTACCTCCAAGCATACTATAACTTTGTATTAAGGCGTTATAACTATGCTCTAATGATTTAGAATTCTCGTCAACTGGACTAATTTCTTTTTCTCTTGGACTGCTTGTTTCACTCTTTTCAACCTCTTCATGATGGCTTTCATCAAAGGACCAACCCATTCTTCTATTCAGGGAATTCCCCAAGGTTGTTTGAATGGTATTTCTTTGTTCATTGCCTCCTCCATATTCTCTTTGGCTTACCACACCAGTTACTTCAGACTCGCCTACTTTCTGATCTTGATCCGATAATTCCGACGCGCTGTGCTCTTGGGAATCAGGTATGCTTGTAATATCCTCAGTTAATTTCTTCCTTAATATTATTTTGAACGCCTCGTCTTCATTGAAGGCTAAAATGTTTCCGATACCAGAGCTTCTGGAGTGCAAAGACATCATTGAGCCTAAAGACGCGGTTTCCGAATTCCCTATGCTTGCTGGCTGGGAGGATTGTGCCACATCTATGCATGTTTGGACCTAAATTGAAGCCTGTGACAAATGGTTTTTGAATAATGGTGTAGATCTCTACTTACAGGGCACATTCGTAGAGTAGGTGACCATACTCCAGCTAATGCCAAGGTTGTTTGAGGCCATGTGTTTAAGATGCTTGAAAAACATGGAATGGTGAAGGTTTTAACTGCTTCAAGGCCTTCTATTATCTTCTGGGCAACTTCAAGCAGATCACTATCTCGTATATAAGCATAGGTATGGTAGAATGACTTTAATAGGTTTAGATCTTGGCGAAGGGTTAATAGGTATGATGATAGTAGGCAATCATTTAAGATAATACGAATCCAGGCTCTGCAGTAGCCTACTTCAGTATTAATTTGAGCAGCATCAGTAATCTAAAATAGTAATTTGCTGAATTTTACTTAATCTGGAGACCTCTTATAATTTTAGCTTACTTGGTTTATAATTTCCTTGTGGGATATCACTAATAAAGGTGACCAAAAGTTAGGATCCGGTCTGTCATCAACATCCGCTATCACTTTTCGAAACCTCAGTGTGAGTGAATCTTTTAGGCCATGCAAGAAAATTGCTTCTACAACACAACATAGCGAATTCGTTGCTTCTTCCACATCTAGGGAATCACTAAGGATATTTTCTTCAATACCACATAACTGTATTTCTTTTACAGTCTCTGATAATTGAGTTGTAATGGTTTTCTTGATATGGCTATTGCGATCGTTACCTCTTGCCTTTACACTTTTTAAAAATGCGTTCATATTTGAAGATGATCGTTCATGCCATTAAAAAAAAAATAAATCTTGGAAGTGCGCGGGGTGAAAGTTATGATTTCATTTCATTGTTTCTGACACATGTTTTGTACATATAAATAGAATTGTTTTCATCGGAACTTGACATTGACATATTCAAATTGCGTGCAACTATTGGAAACATAAATTACTAAGGTGGAAAATTTAGTAACTCGAATTTGAAAATTAGCGCTGGGTTAATTCTGCTAAACATAAGTAGAAATCAACATTACAATAGAACACTATTATCTTTAAATGTGCAGGAAGCTGCCTAAAATGTCACAAATATATGAAAGTATTACTGAAGTATTATAATAATTTAAGCAAGTCATTTCCTGCACTCAAATTATTCAGAACTTCTTGGGTGGCATATCCATTTCTTGCATTTCTTAATTATGTAATTGGATATTGTAATATATGATACCAAATTTCCCACACATTTGAAAAAGAAAATTCAGTGTTTCAGATTCATAAAATTTACGTGAACTGTATTATTTTCCTGGAGTGGAAATTTTATATATACGTCTCCCAAATTGTCACAAATTGCTTATATCAATATCATATTTAAAAAAATAAACAACACTTTATAATCGTAATTTTGATATAACTTTTTTTGAGATCGTCAAAAATTATAAATGTGAAATGAATTTGTAATTATTTGGGTTTGTTGTATACTCGTAGGCATACGAAATCTGGTCTAAGGTCTATTTGCCCTTACGCTTTATAATTGACCTTTACTTATTAATACAAAATCCATATTTAGCATCTACCTTACCTTTGTTTTGTTCTATTTTATTTGACTTTCCTTTTTAACGTAAAAGGCGAGGAGTTGAAAATAAAACTGCGTAGATTTTATTTTTAAATAATTTCTGTATATTACGAATTATATAACATACATCTTTTTTTGAAACAATGTTATATTTATTACATGTACATTAATAAGTCAACTACAACATGTTTTTTTGTTCTTTTCTTAATTAACCAGTTACATTTTTCAGTCAACAATTAACGATATTTTCGTATATATTTTCAGCCACTATGCAAAAATGTGCACTAAGTAGACTATATTGACAATTACACAATTATTTATTGTACTTTATGATACTTGTTCATATATGAAAAAAAACCTGTCTTTGATAACATTCCACAAAGAAAATACTTTGAATGGAAAAGAAGTTCATATAAAAAAAAATTAAAAAATATAATATCAATAATTGACATGAATGTTTTTACTTTATATTTAAAACAATCACTGGATAAAATATTTTATATTTATAGGAGCGACGTAGCATCTTTGTTTTTTAAAAATTAACTAAAGATGTAGCACAACCTAGCCAATACACTTTTTCTGGTTTTAATATAAATTAAAATAAAATTGAACTAACACACAGTCAATACCCTCTTGCCAGAGTTTTCCTGTTTATAAAACAGTGACAAAGTGATATTAAGTACTCGAATGCTTAAAAATTTGACACGTTGAATAAATTAAATATATAACATTGATTATCTTTAAAATTTATTGTCTTAAATTTAAATCAACATGCATAAATCTACATTGCACATATTCAAAATTTACCAAAAAAATTATTCGATTAAGCCCTCTTTTGTTTCCTAGTTTTTCGTTTCGAAGGAGGTGGTGGTTCTTCTTCAACCTTCTTCACTTTAGGAATATTTTGAGATAATTCTTTTAACAGTTTCATTAATGGTGCTGAAAATATATTGTCGTACACTTCCAGGTATATGTAAGCTTTGCTTAATTCGACTAGATATTCTTCGGGGTACTTTGTTTTGTACATCTCGATGAAGATCTTTCTCAACTTCCAATGGTCTTCCAGCATGCCTTCATTCTTGTATTTCTCAACATTCCAATCGGTTGAAAATTCGTCTTCTTCCATATTTTCTTTTTTTAAAATTTAATTAATCTAGATTAATTAGAATATTGAGAGTTGATTCTGAAGAATTCACTAAATTCCGAAATTGGCGGGAGGATATGATCGAAATTGGGCGGTAAATTCAAAATTTGGTATATTATTATCGTAAAATTAGAAAAACATGCGCAATGGATTAAATTATTTTGGTTAAAATTGGATTAAATCAGATTTATTCAACATGTTAAAAATTGAGCAATATATTTATGCATCTATAAAAAAACACAGAGTTTGAAGTAAAATCAACTTATTAAAAGAAATTATAATACTACTATATTCCTTTTAATTTAAAAATGAAATAAAAAAAAAAAAAAGAGTAAAAATGGTATGCAATTATTATGATGATATCTGTATAAATAACTATAAAGGCACTATTGCAAGAAGAATATATCATATAACTATTTCCAGAAAATTGGAATACTGTTCTTTTATCATTTTATAACTCCATAAACCTATTCTATTAAATTAGATCTAACGAAATGAATAAAATTAACATAAAAATGGATAAACGGACGTTGCTAAAATTAACTCTGTTTTGACATAGGATCATGCGCGACTCGTTTACGTCTTTTATTCAATAATGGATTATTTGAACTGTCAAGATTTTTATATGCACCTGATCATAATCTACGCGCATTGTAGCAAGAGACCTATTCAATTCTTCTTGCACTTCCAGCCAGACATCTTCACCTTCGAGTAGCATCTTCTTAGTATGAAGTGGCGTTTGTGGAACCGCTGTATATTGCTGTGAAACACTTGCTACTACAAAACAAGGCCAAAAGGAAGAAAAAATGATCACTTACAGCTATCCACTTGTTCTGCATGACCTGCTCGATCGTGTAGCGCTTCACGGGATCAATATTGAGCATTCCGCTGATGAGATCTTTAGCCATATCGCTGACGTTCTTCCACTCTGGATCTGGGAATGTATACTGGCCCATTCTAATGCGCTTCTTCATCCCTGGAGAGATGGCCAAGCCGTGGTTGCTATAGAATGGTGGGAAACCGCACAACCTTCAAGTAACCATGTTATGGTGAAAGGACACAATATATCTAACAAAATTCTTACAAAATGTACATAATCACCCCCAAGGACCATATATCACAACTCTTATCGTATTTTTCAGATGCCAACACCTCGGGCGCTGGAATTGAACAGATGTAGAAGATATAGCTCTGCAACTGAAAAAGTTAAGGATTTTGAGCACTTACCAACATAATATGGAGTATAGCATGGTGTTTTCAGTGTGTCGGAGCTTGTAAGCTTGGCAAAACCGAAATCGGTCAACTTTAGTATCCCTTCAATTCCTTGCTTTGTATACAGCAAATTTTCTGGCTTCAAATCGCGATGAGCTATGTTATTATCATGGAGGTATTTGACTGCAATACATATCTCATGCATTATTTGTGCGGCCTCTACAAAGGAATAAGGATTATTGGATGATACTTGAAAGGCTTTCGGCTGTATACCTCTTTCTGTAAAAGCACCATCCTGTCGGTCTTGTATTCTTTGGAATAGCTCACCACCTTCCATGCTGGAAATTAAAACGAATCTATAGAACACCTAGATGCTAACTTGAAATTCTTACCATTCCATTACAACTAGTAGACACCTATTTCCACTGAAATTATTTTCGTATACATCTATGATATTAACTATATGCCGACAACCACTCACTCTCCAATGCAACTCAACCTCCCTTTTGGCTTTATCACAGTAATGCAAAACCTGAACAAGATAAATGTAGATATCAAAAGTACCACATAGCTATCTCATGATATATCTCATTACTACATTTCGCATTTTTTCCTCTTTGTTTATGTCAACAATTGACTTACCTTCAGTGCGAATTTTTCTCTCGTCTTCTTCGAAAAGCATTCCACCACCTTTCCGTTAATCCCCAAACCGAGCACGGTGTTAGTTATCTCATAATCATCGCTAATAGAGGTTACTTTGGGCGATTTCGCATTGCGTGGAATACTCATCTTTCGTTTAGCCACGTTTGTCGATTATCTTTGCTCGGTTCCGCACAAATACAAATCTACAATTGAATTTTACACATTACCTTACGTTTATACCCCATTCACACCCTTTAAATCATCGAATTTACCCGTAGCACCGCAAACTGTCGCGCTGAGTCAAAAAAACGTTTCAGGGATGAGTTTAAATCACAGGAACTCATTTCACAATACACGAAATCATTTCATCGTACCGGTGAATATTTCACATCGATTGGATAATTCCTAACCAGTGTCGTCCCTGCTACATCTTGAAGAGAATGTATCAATACAATTCGCATAAGGAATTTCATAAAAATATCACAAAACTGTTCAAGTTAGATCCAAAAGCTAAATCCTTTATTATTTATAATTCGGAAACTAAAGCGAAGACTACGACAATCGATTCTTCGGATTCATTTCCGTATAGAAATATGCAATTAATAGTTCCCAAAAAATCGACAATCGCTTTCATGGAAGATTCTTGTGAAAATTAAAGATCTGTAATTTTCCAGTGAAAGCTATTTCGGTCCGTTTAGTAAATATGTAGCAAACATTTATAATTTTAATACTGCTTGGTTGGAAAATGAAAATGTATACTTCGTTAAATGGATCTTTAGACGTACGTCATTATTTGATGTAATAAGCAAAGATCGCTCTCTTAGATTTTTTTCTTATTTCTTTACATTCTCTTATATCTCAAAAACCGGTAGAGGCTGTGGAAATCGATTCTATGGACCTGTTTTTCTTAAAACACACTGAGAGGTCAGAATCTTCAACGTCTCTATGAAAACTACTTTGTAGGATTATTTGGGGGAGTACAGAATATTTATTCTTTGCTCAACAACTTGTCAACTGTTACCAATTTAATAATCTAATAGATAAACTGGTTTTTCTCCTAGCGTTATCTCTCTAATTCAATCCTACCTTCACAACCGATCATGCTATGTCCATTACAATGGGTTTGTGTCACACACATTCATTGCCTCTAGCGGCGTACCTCAGGGCTCCAATTTGGGACCACTCCTCTTCAATATCTATATCAATGATCTTCTACTATCATTGGATTGTAATGCTCTTGCATACGCTGACGATCTTAAAGTTTATAGCACAATTAGCTCTTCCTCTGATTCTTTAAGGTTACAGAGAAACGTTGGTGTCATTAATGATTGGTGTTATATAAACAAAATTCAGCTAAACATTAATAAATGTGCAGTACTTACCTTTACTCGGTCATCCAACCCGCAAATATTTCACTTTAGCATCTCTAACGCTTTCATCTCAAGAGTTGGCGTTTTTAGAGATCTTGGAGTCTTATTTGATTCCCAACTCTTCTCATTCTCCCCACATATAGACGCAAGGACTTCTGCTGCATCTAGGGCGCTCGGATTCTTGTTCAGATCCTGCAAGAATTTTTATAACACCTGCGCCTTGAAGTCTGTTTACTACTCGCTTGTCCGCTCGAAACTTGAATATGCTTCTACTGTTTGGTACCCATGTTATCACTACCACCAGTTATCAATTGAACGAGTTCAGAAGAGATTTCTTAAATATTTTTCGTATAAATCTGATGCCATTTATCCTCCTCGTGGTACTGATTATATCAATTTACTTTGTAGGCATGATTTCGAGTCGCTGTCGCGTCGCAGAGACGCAGCTAGCGCGAAATTTCTTATTAAATTGATACACCAGCATATTGATTCCCCGTCTTTACTATCTCAAGTGGACTTTAGCATACCCCATTACAATCATAGATCTGTTGACACTTTTTTTTATCCCCACGGCACGAACCAACGTACTATTAAAAGCACCACTAACTCATATGTCTAGAAACGCCAACGTCTTATACAGTGACCCTTTTTTTCTTTCGTGAGGATTTTTTTTTTATTTTTATATACTCTTATACCATAGGGTAATAGTAATATTTAGTATTTTTGAGACATTAAATACATGTAACTTAGCAATTATTTTATATACATATATATTCGTTTTTTTTTTTCTTTTTATATTTTGCTATCATGCATATTAATTTTAGTGTTTCCTGTAACTGGGTAATGTACCTGTTGGAAATAAATTACTATTATTATTAACTAAACGTTCAAGTTGGCTAGAGAATAGTTGAAATCATTCCGGGTTGAAGTATATGTTACGCCACTGTCTTACGAATTTTTACAGATAAAAAAAATAGGAACAGTATAGTTATTATGTCATTTGTCAAAAGTACTTCAAAATGAACATATATTTATCTTTTGCTATTCATTTATTTACACAAAGAAATCACAGTGATTTCTCAATCATGTGATTTTACGTGATAGCAAGATTTACATTTAACCATTATAAAAATCCTAAGAGCATAGTTTTCTACGTCACCCATACAAAATCTACAAATTTAAATCTTTTGTTCGTATATTCGTGGTCGTGTCATCTTGAATTATCTGTTAATTTAAATAACATAAATTATGATATCATTAGCACGTTCTTTTAGCCGCTACAAATTTTTCTTTTATGAGAAAAAGGAACTACGAATTCGTGATGCTGTAGTGATTCATTTAATAAACACTCCTCAAATAAATAAACATGCTAAATAGGAATATGTGTTCGCGTAACAATTTAATTAAATATGCAATCACGCAATATATTGCGGTTTTTATTTGGCAATATTATTGTAATGACATCAAAGTTATTGGCGATAATTTTTAAAATAACAAACGGATCCTTTCATAATAAATTTTATTCCTCTTCAAAGACAATACAGGAGAATCCAAAATTATTTAAACATCTTTTTTTAATTCCATGAAACAGAACATCTTGTAATGCCATATAATACAATTTGACTAGATAAAATCAATTAAACAAATTGAAACTAAGGCAAAATTAGTAATCTTAAGGTAACAAGTATGTCTGCCCATGACTGGTCATATTGGCGATAACGGGAGGTGAAGTATTCCCTGTAACTCGCGGAGGTTTATGTAACAAATGCGTGATCTCCGTAAGGATAAATTTGGTGATACGAACTACGGCGATGTGCGCCGCGTATTGTAAGATCAACGCTCCAAAGCCTTTGTAAAGCCCGAATATGCCTTCGTTTTTCAAACAGCTATCGTAACAATCGACTGGACCATGATAATTCGTCAATATCGGTAGAACTGAACGGCCTGTATCTAAATTATCGACTATGGTTCTGGTTCCCTGGAAAATAATATTTAAGTTATATCTCACATAGGGGAATATCAAAGAAATACTTGTAAATGTAAACGATGTAAGATCGTCTCAAACGGATAAAAAACGATATCACTTGCAACCATTGCTACTAAACTAGCGTTGAACTCTATTTCTTGTAGAATACTCGTGTTTGGTAGGTTCCGCGGTAAAGCTCCGGTTAACTCATGCTTACGTCGATATCTCACATGCATCAATCGCGATGCCGAGCCTTCGACAACAAGCGAAAAGAAATAACGGGCTATTCCTAGAGTTACAGTTGGAAGGACCAATGCCCAAATCGGCAGCATTCGTCCTTTTGGTCCACCACCCCAATTCAGTAATCTCATGAATCCTTCCCTGAAGACGTCCAAGATCCCTGGTTTTTCGCTGGCAATGTCGCTTTGTACTGTCTCCACCAGTGAAGCAGAGTAAAATGGTGTAATTATAGCAAAACTCACACTGGTATAACAGAAAAAAAGACACATTAATACAATTTTTTTTCTGAATAAACATGAAAACTACCATTTCAATAGAGCATGCTGCAAGAACTGTTTCAAACTGCTATACCATGTGATCTCCCTGAAACAAATGACATGCTATATCCTCATTTAAGAAATTCCCACAACAATATACTTAGGCCATGGTGTGATCTTTGAAATCAAATCTTCTACACCCAGAGACATCCCTCTAATCAAGAGAGTTGAGCCTAGACCTTTCCATAATGTCGTAATGCCTTGGTGCTGGTGTAAATGGCATAGCACAGGAATTAATGTTATAGGAATGATATGGGTCCTTTTAGAATTATAATGAACCTATATCAAAGGATTGAAGTTAAATTCTAGGATTGAGGATGTCTTATAAATACCTGGCATTGCCTTCGTAACACAACAAATGGATGACATAATAAATTTTCGGCTATTAAACTAACTACTTGAACACCTGTTCCTACATATTTCTTGAGAATTGCATCTGAAATAGTCATAAGAGCTATGAAAATATAACGAAAAAATAGTGTTTAATAGGGATTACCTTCATCAGATAGTTTGACTGTACGGATGGGATTTGGAAAGTGTGTACAACCTGGTTCTCCTGAATTCACATCCCAATAGGGTTGAATATTGACGTTATATAAATTTTGAACACCATAGTCGTTTAATCCTGCCATTCTTTTCATTTATTTTGCACTATATCTTATAATAGATAACCTTACATTCAAAGCTATTATTTAATAATTAACATTGCAGCAATAAACAACATAATACTGCTAATTCACAGTACACTGCGTTAATCACGTCGTTAGAAGATATCTAATCCATTTGTATTTTACTTATTTGGCGTAAGGAATCTGAAAAAATAGATGCTAACGAATCAAAGACTTTTACCATGTAGCTTATAATGTTGATCTCTGACGTTTTTTATACTTTTATTTGATACAATATCAAAATGAATTGTGCTCGAATACCAATTTCTAATTTAAAAAACTCGATTTTTAAATTATATTTACGCAAAAATAGTGGAAAGAGCCACCATTAAAATAGTTTAGGTTCGAATCTGATGGCCGAATTTAAAACAACCGCCATTTTCTTTTTGTATGGTGGAAAAGAGAAAATCACCAAAATTTTCCCTCTATTATTTGACATTTTCGTTACATCAAACATAACCTACACGTCGTTAAAAATTTAAAAGTCTCAGTTGAAAGGGGGTGCTTTTACATCGATTTGTTCTTGAAAAATGGCAGAGGAATTCTCTACAGATTGGGAAGTGGATAAATATTATGACGACACGGAACCGGATGAACATTGGGAGCTAAGGAAAGCATTTATGGAAGTACATAAAGATAAATTTCCAGAAGAATATTTGGTTGCCTTAGCTAAGGCTTTCACAAATATCGAATTCATGGGTTGTACTTATCCTGCACCGTTAATGGTTCGGATCGCTGAGTTATCCAAAGATGTTGCCAAACAATATCGTGAAATTAAAAAGACGAAATTGCAGAGGACTTTTGTTACTGGCTCAAATGCAGCTGAACAAAAACGTTCAAGGAAGAATGGTACAAGGAAGACTTGAAATTCCTATTAAAGTGTTTAATTCTTAATTTTTTTTTTATTTTATTTTATATGGATGTTTGGTTTTTTGTTTATTAGAATAATAAAATAAAAATAATTAAATAATATGTAGCCTTTCTATTTAAATATTACATAGTAGAAGTATTCCTAAATATATTTGAGATGTAAATTTATGACATCATTTTATTATGGTTCCCTTTGATAGAACACAAGATAATGAAAAATAAACATGGTAAACAAATATTAGCAAAATACCAGTCCTAATTTTGAATGTTATACTAATACAGTTATTGTGAGAGTGAAGGTATAGCGTTAACGTTAGTTAACAGTGCTTTTACTTTGAAAACGATTTTGAAACTTATATAAAGCTGACATAAGAATCATCAACTTTGCATTACAGAATAAAGCAACATATGACCTGTTTATTAACCTTTAGGTATTCGCGTGGGGTCTTTTATGCCCCCATCCCCGTTTAACAGTTATGTCTGCTAGATTTAAGCTAGTACTTATACGATAATTCTCACGATTAATTAAGAAAAAAAAAATAATGGGTGTAACGTGATTTTTTTTTTTTTTTGAAAAAGAAGAAAAAGATGAGTATAACTGCACAGGATGGGAACTCTTGTCTGAAACATCTTCACTCATGTTTCTGTTTGAAATCTTTGCTCAACATCAGCTACCAAGTCCATCCAATCAACCCAAGTGGACCTAGATATAGTGAGTTCTTAGTTATAGATAACAAAAAGACCCTAAGGATAATCCATGTTAAACCTGAATCACAAATATCACGAACTCATCTCGAAAGCCCTGAGAAAAGATTGAGTATGAGCAGGCATTCATTAACTGAAGAATATTGGTTTACGCGATGGTCGAAGCCTCTGAGGACTGGCAGCTGTAGTTGTTCCTTCAGAAGATCTCAGAGGTACTCAAAACTTTCAAACCAATTTAATACGATAAGTTTTGCACAGTTGACACACAATCATTCCAATTCCAATCTAGATATAAGTAATATAGATAATATAAAATTAGCTGCCACCAAAATTATCGACATAGATACCTTCGTTGAGAGGTTGGTTCAGGATACTTATTTCGAGGCACTACAAGAGTATATAATGAAGACAGAGATGGAATTAAAAGGCTATGATAATGTAGCATATAACATTGATAATTTGGATAACATTGTGTTACGGAAGAAGACGGAACTTGCGGAAGAGATAACAGATCTAAGCAGTGTAGAAAAGACAATTGCTAACCAAAGTTTAACAGTACAAAGTAATAATAATAAGGATGTTATTATAGGGCAACTCAAAAATATGTGTTCACATAAAAATAATGGAAAGAACGTATGTATTTTTACTTGACTGACTATCATGAAATCCATTCTAATTTTATTTATTCTAATTAAATTGATTGTAGAAACCTTTAGTAATGCTATTGCATGGTATCGGAAGCACTGCCGATGTCTGGTGGAACATTATTTACAACTTACATAGTAGAGGATACGAGATTATAGCTCCCGATATGCTAGGGCATGGTTTCAGCTCAGCACCCAATATAATAGGTGCATATAAATTCAAAAACCTTCTACGTAACACGTTACAAATTTTTGATTACTATGTAGCATCCGAGGAAAGAAAAGCTATAATAATTGGACATTCTTTTGGGTAATCTTGTATATTTGAACAACAAATCTTTTTCATATTTTTATTTTTACCAGGTGCAGTCTGGGTACTGCTATAGCAAGGTATAGGATGCAGAAGATTGTGCAGCTCATTTTAATAAGCGGAGGCGGCCCTACTCCTTTGGCAGCTCCTGCTAACGAACAAAAAATGACGTGTAATTGCGCTACTATACTTAAGCCATTCGTACTTTGTGGACTTAAAAGGTGCATTTAATGATTTGCATGTATGACAATTAGATTTTTTTTACTATTTCAGGAGTTTCTTTTATTCCTCGAGGGGTAAATATTTCAAACCATGCGAGGTCAATAGTGGGATACCCGCATATGTTCTCAAATACATTGAGAAAGGACAGTATTGGCCCGAAGGTGATGCAGCTTTCCACAGAAGAATACTTATCCCAACGTTATTAGTACATGGATTACAAGATACCAATGTTACCTTAGTGCAGGAGTGCGAGATGGAAAGGGTAAAACAAAGAAAAATACGCTATTTTGAAGCTTTGTGGCATTGGAATTTTTGATTGACTAAATTTTAAAGAGCAGGGAATGCTGTTCATTGAGTTAACATCACAACCTTCAAAATTGCGGTCTCTCCTATACGTTGTCATGAATTTGGATCCGTACTTGTGGAAGCGCATTCTTCATACTTGGATTTACCACGAATTATTCTGGTTTTTTTTCTAATTTCAGACCATTCCACGTGCTTTTTTGGAGCTAATTCCGAACGCTGGGCATATGTCGATGATTGATACACCAGAACGTTTGAGTCATATGATAACTTGCTTCATGGAATGGTGGATTCGATAACACCAGAAGAGTTGATTCAAAATATGCCGTCCATTTTTCGAAATAAATTCTAACCAATTCAGTATTTTTTTTTAGTAATCAAGTAGTGATTATACTAAAATCTATATACGAGGTATGTCTCAAAATTAATGAGAATGTTTAAGTGTTTAATTGAATGTATCTAAATTTAATATTGTCTCCTTCGAAGTATGCTCTTTTGGAATGTACAGAGCGTCTCCAGCGAATTTTCCATTTTTGGTAGTTTTGTTCCTTTGGGCTGTTTAGAACATGCCTCGTTGCGTTGTTTTTCTCCGTCAAAAATTTTGACTGCAATATCAGGTCGTACGCCGAAAACTCTTTCGTAAACATTCAAGGACTTTCGCCATAAAAGATTTGAGTCATTGTCTGGCCTTGTGGTATATATTAAAAAGATGATGGAGTTTGGATTTGCTCATCCGACCTTCCATATGCTGTTTATTGGAATCGCCACTAACACTAGACTGAGTGGCCTATGCCAGTTTTGGTTAAATACTTAGCTCCCCCACCCATATGTAGTCGTCTCCAGTCTACTGCAGTGTTGTCACATTGACCTTACACAATTCATTCTCATTATTTTTGAGACATACCTCGTATACATATGCATATATATAATATAGTTCTTTTTATATATTTATATAATTATATTTACATACAAAGAAATAAGAAACAATGTTGATTTGATACTGTTTATTATATTTTTTCCAGATTATATAATTGTGAAATTATTTACCCTAGACTTTATTTAATGGATTCTCAGGAGACTTTTGCCAATCCTTAAATATCATTTGCTTCAGTTGTGATAATCTCAGTGAAGGGTTTTCAGCTTTCAATTCTACCAATCTTCTAGTTTCATAGGCTGTATAAGCAGCTTTCATTCGTTTCTCAGGATGTTTATCGTCCGATTCAAATTTATCACTAAAAATGCCAATCGTAATTATAGAAATAGAACATGATAAAGACAAAATTACCTTAAAATTGCAATAGCATCTGTAACGGTCCTAGCTTCCTCTCCTTCTATAGTCAATCGATTAATATTTTGCTCTAAGGGTGCAGTTAGATGTGTCTCAATCTTTTCTTTTTCCTTCTCTTTCTTCACTGTGACACTTTTGTTGCTATCGATTTGAGCTCTAGTCACTTTCGGAGGAGGAGCAACTTTTGAGGTCGCCTTCTTTATCGATTCCATCTCACGTTCTAGTAATTCTCTCTTTTCCGCCTTCTTTTCCGATATCATTTGCTTTCTTTTTTCTTGTTCTTCCTAATTAAATGTAGTTTTTTAATTTCCTAAACGTGAAACAATATTGGAATTTACCTTCCTTTGTTGTTTTTTGAGAATTTGTTTGTCATCATCTTTCCAGTAGGCATCTTCAGCCTCTTTTTGTTTCCTTGAATCTTCTGCTTCTTTAGCGGCTGCCTTTTTTGCTCTTGCTGCAGCTGCTTTACTGTTTTCACCAACGAATTTTTTAGGCATCACTTTTCAATCAAAAGCTCAAGGCTTATTAATGATAACCTCAGTAAATTTCCAGCTGTCAAATTCAATTTAAAAATAATTTTGTAATTATCACAAATATCCGGTCTAACGCATATATATGGAAGTAATTATGCTGCAAAATCTTATATGTTGCAAAATAATTATAACTACATTTATTTGAATGTATTCGGATTTATTTTCTTTAGATTGGTATTTCCATCTTTTTGTTGGTACTTTGTAATTTTACGAATTTTTTAGAATGGTGTGCGAGTTTCGAAAAAGACGGGTTTAAAAATGTGTAAAGTAGAACGTGGAGAAATACCTCATAAAATAACTTTCTATAGAACACTATAGTGCGTTTTATAAATAGAATTAGCAAGATGTATTCTGAAAATTAATGATATGTAAGTAGCTTCGCCACATTATTTGATATACGCTATACTTCATAAGCTCGATCGCACTACATAATAGAATAAATTAACCAGATATTTGCGAGAAATATCACTCGATCTTCCTCATTTGGAGTGAGTATGAGTAAGTAGTGTAATATTTTTTCTAATTGGGTTTTTCAAAATATCTCGCGAGCCGGTGGTTACCCACATATGGTCTGTAGCATTCGTGCAGAGCATTTCAGAATGCTACTTCGGCAGTCGGATACTTTTTCGGAGGTCACGACTCAAGTAATTCCACAACAACTCAAGGGAGTTGCAATGAGGGCTCTGTGGCGGCCACTTCATTAAAATAGAACTCCTTCACAAGATGAACCCCTCTCTAATTAATTAACATCCTAGGATTCTCAAAAATACATTTGTTGTCATTTCTTCATCTGTTTTAATTAATTTTTCAATTCTTCCGCCTCCAAAGCAGCCCCATACCATTTCCTCATCTTCCATGTTTCATTGTTTTTGAAATACACCCGTCCATTACAATTTTCCAATCATTTACACTCGTTTGCGTGATCTTTTGCTCAATTTAGTCTTTTCCGATTGTGTATAGACTTAATCGTGGTTTTCTGTGCTATACGAGCCTTCAGACAGGTTTTTATTAGTCTCCCCGTTCTATTGTCGACACATTTACTGGTTGATGGCGTCGTAAATTGAACTCTTCTGTGATTTGCCGTGCGGTAAGGTGCCGATTTCTTAGGGAAATCACTCGTGTCGTGTCATTGATCTAAGCCTTCCACTTGGCTTTTTTGCTCTGAAACCTACTGGTCTCTTCCTTTCGTAAAACGCATTATTGCTTTTTTGGCATCATAAGATTTAATACAAGAATACACTGTACCACAGGTTTTATTGTTATGAATATATACTGTTAACATTAGATTGTGAATGAGTGTAACCCAATATATTAGGTGCGATGAAACTTATGAATGGTAGTGTATTTTGCAATGTTGCTGTATTAAATTGGATTTTAACGTTTCGTTTAATTATATTGGAATGAGCTCATTCGTGTTTCCTTTGTCACAAAAGAAGACGATTATTAAAGGAGCGATTGAAATAATACTAGTGCATTCAAGCATTCACTTTTTTTATTATAAAATCAAGGAATAGGTTACAAAAATTCAGACATAAAAGTAATACGAACTCGGTGTAATAATACAAAAAAATTATAGTAAGTTTGTAATATCGGTTCTAGCACACATTTTGTCTCTATTTTATTCTAAATTTTAATTTCTGAAAGGTAACCTTTGAATAGAATAACAAAATATATATAGAATTAGTTAGATTTGTGAATCCTGTTAGCAAATATTGCGTTATTGAATCAGAATATAAAAATGCGTGTTAGAATTGATATATTTATTGTAAGAACTATTGCAAATTAAATGATTTTAAAGACAGAAATTGTTATGAAAGAATACTTCTACATATTGCAATTAAATTTAAAGCTATGCGTTAAAAAAGTTAGCTACCAAATAAATTACGAAAATAATATGGGACTTGAGAGGAGAATTTGTACTTATTTTTGCCTTCTTTTTTAAATAAAATTGTATATTTACAATTATACAATTACGACAGAAAAATAATAAGACACACAGAGGTTTCTTTTTTAATATAAACTTAGGAACTTGTCTCAGGCCACGCATATAATAGATTTCTTCTCTATCCTTTACTTTTTTTTTTTTTAATATAACTTACACAACGAGTTAACAATTACTTAAATACAACAAGAGCACCATTTGGTAATATTGCAAAAATATTTAATTACTTCCGCTTTCGTTAATTGATCTTAGTATCTGGCCTTAAATATTTTATTCGTATTAATGAACGTTTTAACTTCATTAAAAATAATTGTTTTCTTTTAGATGTTTATAAATGATTCGAGTTATTGTATATAAATTAATTAATCACAAAAATGTTTGAAATAATTTAAAAAATCGAGTTACATGATTCTAAAACATAAAATCGATTCTTACAGTCTCTGAGGATGGTCTGTCAGATTTAAGAGCGTTAAAATTAATAAAAAGTACAATAAAAAATAATAATAATCATAATAGTAAACATAATAATAATAAACAATAGTCGTGCGTGTGTGCAAAATGTAGAAGTTCGAACCTCCACCCTCACTCTCCAATTTGACAGACTGTTTGTTTTGTTGCCCATCGAAACTGGGTTTGGTAGACAATCAAGCCTTGTCATTAAAGTATGTTTATCAAATGGAATGTTTGCGTTAAGGCACATCGTTTTTATTGGCGTTTATGTTTTAGAACGTTAAATACAAGGGGAAAATCTATGTTTCTCTTTAATAACATATTATATATGTGCACGTTTAACTACATAAATCTGCCTTTAAATTCGGAATAAAGCCAATATCGTTAACTTTCCTTTTATTTTACATAAACCTATCAACAAACAAAAAAAAATATCTTGACAAGAACAAAACAAGTAACCAGTATTTACAGCCTTACGAAGATTAAAAAGGGGACCTACAATGCGCCGCTAGTAAGTCTATATATTATAAATAAAATTAAAAAATAACATTAAGGATAATAATAATAACATACACATTTGCAGGTCGAGATCACATCTTCATTTTAAAGGCTTCCCTTTGTCTTTTATTCAAAGTGTTCGACTTTAAATTGTGTACAGTATTACCTGAGATACGCATTTTGGAGGTGTAACACAAGCCGATGTGCTTAAGGGCTCCGCACTCATTCCTTCATCGTCATCATTCTCCCTTTGCAAAAATAGTTTGGTTGAATGCTAAAAATTTATCTCGCATCTAAAGTAAATTCGATTCGATAAATCTTAGGAACTAGTCGAAATATGTTAGACACGATACATCTTTCAATTTGATTTAGGAACGAATATATAGTGAAGTTCATCCATGGACTACAAAGGTAGCGGGTAGATACTCATCTATGATCCCGATAGATGACAGATCTACTTCAGGGATGCGACCCTGCCCACGTGAGCCTTGGTTTATCTCCAAATACCATATGGGGAAACCATTGTTCTATTCTTTTAGTTGCTAACCAAACCTACTTTTTCATTTCTCGCCTAGTCAGCGTGGAAGACTAACAACCCTCAAACATGGCGAATTTTAAAACTGATGGATGTGTACCCCAGGTGAGTGGAATATCAATAGTAGATGTGGTAAAGATGAGCAAGTTTCATTGCCGTACGAAGAACAACGTGCAGGGGTGAATCGAGTACCCGTACCAAAGCACGCTTGTTCAGTGTTATTCGCCTGGTCATTCTGAATGCTTGCCAGTACACACATACTTAAAAAATGTCGCCTTTAGGTACGCTTCGTAAACGGCGTATTTCGAATGTGCCAGAAAACGTACGAAGTCGATAGAATTAAATGTGTAAAGTGCGACAAGTATTTAACGTGTACCAGCAGGTGGAAAGTGTGAACACCGCCTAAAAAGTATAAAACACTGTTCTGCAATCCATGATACAGCGAACAATTAAAATTTGATGTAGGTGTTTGTTTCATTCTATGTAATGCACCGTTCGCGAAATTTTATGCCATCTGTTCGTGATTATGTTGAAAGATTTATTAAAGCAGAATTGAAAGATACAAAAATTGTGGGTTATGTGATGGTACGTTACTTGCTTCTAAACGAGTTGTAATGTTTGTGAGTGATGGTGCCGCTAACATGCTTTCCTTGGGCCGATCTCTTAAAGAAGAGAGTGGTAATCTATTACATGTAAACCTTGTAGTGCAATAGATCCCTGAATGTTATCCACAAGTAAATGCTTTAATAGGTCATACGAAGGCAGAATTTCTAAAGTTCTCAAAACGAACTGAACCATCATCAAGTCGATTACTACGCATTGGGGAACATGGTTAAAGGCTGTGTTTTAGTACTGCGAGCATTTTGATGATGTAAAGAAGGTAGACACGCCAAACTTATCGAGAAAAGCCAGAAAATGTTTCAAGATAGTCAGGTAAAATGTGATTTAGAAAATATTTGTAAGAACTATTATGGGCTATCGGAGGGAATTGAAGACAATAGACAATCATTAGTTATGGTAACAGACAAAGCAAATATGTATAACGTCACCGATTTTACAATGAAATTTGATATGTTATTCAAATCGAATCGAATTTACCTCTATACATGAAGAACTTACTCTCTTGGCGGGGTATTCTTCGGATTTAAACATACAGGGATAGCCTGCACTTCCTCGTCGGTGTTTTGAGCTCTCCATATCGCCTGGAAATTCAACTCTAAATTACATTTTCCTTTCCAAAAAACTTGATACTTACATAGTAATTAGTTCGCGGCTTCTGATGTCGTTCTTCTATAGCCTTCTTTACACTATTATGATTTAAAATGGTATGAACAGATGGACGGCCTTTCCCATACGGTACCATCATTTTCGTAATTACACTACGTAACCTAGATGGGACCACTAAAATCATCATTAGAGGATTAACAGAGAGATTATAAAAATATTTGAAGTTTGCTGTTATTTTCGTCTGTTAATTTACAATATTCATTTCATCTGTATTGTCTCTAGAAGTATATCATCTTTTATAAAATTTAGGTTAAGTAATAGTACATGATGTATTAAGGTAATATTTAATTATTAGTCGAAATAAAACCGCTCTGTACTTACAGATTTGTGAAATATAAAAATAAAACAAAACAGGACAAAAACTAATAACACAAAGGCAGGACAATTATAGACAAACGTCATTTTGACATTTGCCTTACAATTAACACAAAAGACTTAAGTAACCTAAAGATGGACCAATTACTTAATTCTTGTATGTATATTTGATAGCATTGGACACAAATAATCAAATAAAATCTTTGCTAAAGAAAGCTATCTAAAGAAATGTATAAGTAATTTCGTTACGAATTTTGAAACTGTATGGACAACAATAAAAAACCTATACTAGAATGTAGTGACATCTATAAAAAATGGTACCAAAATGTACGATTTGGTTTGCACATGCGCTTGAAAATAGAAACCTATAGATGATTCACTAACCCTTCTTATGCACTGTTAAGGAGATATATTTCAAGGCACAGCTATTAACACAACGATATTGCAATTATAACTTACAGGTATCGCAGTAAACTCCATACCACACTAATTCATTTATTCTGAACGCAGCCTTTCAACAGCACATGGACTTTCATTATCAATCGAGTTACCGACTATTGGCGTTCCGAATAACTTACTAACTTATGCGATGTGAAGCTTACTACGATACCTGTGAAATGTACTTTATTAAGCTTACTTAAAGCAATAATGATAATAGATAAATTCATAATTGGTAACGGGTATTTTAATATCATAAAACGGCTGTGCTGCATGCATCTCGAGTATTTGTACTACTAAAGTATCTTACTCTCAGGATGTAGTATTCATCTACTTAAGTTAAGTACAATTGTAAGCCCAATAGTGTCGCCGTTATGAATTTTGGAATTGTATGGATAGTGATTAAAAAATTATAATAGAATGCAGTGACATCTACAAAAAATTGTGCTAAAGTGTACGATTTGGTTAGAATCCTGCGCTTAAAAATAGAAACAAATAGTCAATTTATGCCATGAATATTTTAATGTAAGGAAATGAATGTGTTAGATACATCTCAAGAACTTATAAAGAAAAGCCCACTAAAGGTATTTAAATATCGCCATCGAATTAATGACTGAGTTAAAGCTCTGTAATAAAGTATACTTCAACAGATCATGCAATATTGGTATAGTGGGGAAAATTTACTGTATATAACGTGGTTTATTTTCGTGATGTAGTTAGTACTCATGCGATTATACCTTTTAGGTGTATTTAAAAGTGGTATTAGTATGACAGCCGTCGTTATAAATTTTGAAATTGTAGGGATAATGGATGAGAATGTGGTGACATCTACAAAAAGTTGTGCCTGGTTGTAGTTAATACCTGCGCTTAACAGTAGAAACCTATAGTTAATATTTTAACATAAAAAGTGCCAAAAGTTATAAATATGAAGGGTAATCTCAATTTTTTTAAAAAACCTTGTTTGTTCGTGTATTGTGAAAAGCGTATTTTTCAAAGGAGTGTTATTCTATTAGTGAAATCAATAATTATAAGAAATCATTTATAAATATGCATGGTGCATGCATTTAAGGAACTTATTAGAGGAAATTAAACGGTATAGAAGAATGTTTAGTGCATTAAACAAAACGAAAGGTGAAAGAACAGCGTAGACTTAGCAACAAAAGATAGTCTTAAACTAAAACTATTTAAATATCCCATTGAATTAAATGCAGTTAAGTTCGATAATTAAAGTATACTTCGTCATTATACAATACTGGGAAAGTGGGGAAAATGTGTTATACATAAAGTGTTTTATTCTCATGCAATTATACCTTTTAAAAATCTGTATTTAAAAATTATATCAGTACGACAGCTCTTGTTATGAATTTTGAAATGGTATGGATAGCGAAAAAGTATATTAGAATGTGCTGACATCTATAAAAAATTGTACCAAAGTGTACGGATTTTGTTGGCACTTGCGCGTAAGAATAGAAACCTATAATGTGAGAAATTATAAAAATGAATGTAATAGTGTTTATTTGTAAATAATCAAAAGCTGATCCCGAATGGCTTCTTAATGTTAACTTTCTTTTTGAGACTTATACACGTAAGAACTGCTTACCTAAAACTTTTACTTCATTTCATTACTTGTTCTCGACGATGCTCCGAAGTTACTAGCGTCGACATTTTTAATTCAATTCACATTCAATGTTTGATGACCTCAAAGGGATAAATTCCCAACGTACCGCTAAAATATTTTTTAAATGCTACTCGTGTTTAAAATTTGTTTATAAAAGAGGCTCGCGTTTACACTTCATAAATTCTAATAAAGCATATCGTTGTATCTATGTGCACAGTGCTATAATATTTGTGAGCTTATTGTATTCGAAACTGTCAAAATAAATTCGGTATTTTTGTAATAATTTAATTACTTCTTTTTCAATCAAATTGCAAATTTCTCTACTAATCGAATTGACGAAACCGTATTAGCCATACTCACGTTGTTAATAATATCTTTTACGTTTTAATCATAATAGAAATCGCAAATATACAGGGAGAGATTGTTTTTTTCCAAAAAAAAAAGACAACCTTAAAATAAATCAGCAGATTTTTGAAAAAAGTTAATGAGATCATAGTTAGTACGACCCTTCGTTATGGTGTAAGTAAAGCCATAACTTTGAGAAGCAATAATACGGGATTCGAACCCGGGACCCTAAAGCACACTAAATGCTGACCTACAGGTCTCTCTTAATGGAGGGTTATGTTATAGTATACCTGGAAATAATTAATTGCTTATTTTTAATTATTTAAACAAGTATTTTCAGAAATTGAATTGAATAAATTCGGTATCGATATTTTAAGCTAAGATTTATTCATTATTTTCATTGCGAGGACTAGAAATATAATTTCTTTAAAAGTTTCATTTTATTTTTACATTTTTCAAGTTTAATGTACAATTTTTTTATATTTTTAATAGTTCTTAGGTCATCATCGTACTATTTCGGTTTCATATAATTACTTTTAAATATTAATTATTTTAATGGGTAAGATTCGTTAATACTGACTAAGATTTTTTTGTTAGTAAAATAATCTTGATACTAACACTTAAAATACTCGCTAGAAAATGTTCCATCACGTAAACTATGCCACAAGGGTCCATTTCCTGGTAGAATAACATCAGATGCTAATTCTAGCATAGAGATACCCAAGCTAAAGATGTCAGCAGCGTGGGAATAGACTCCTTCTAATATTTCCTTCGCTAAGTACTTTGCATCACCTTCAGATGAACCCGTTTTGATTCCTATTGATACTGGCGTCTATAATTGAAAAACGGAGAAAATAATCTTTAAAAAGAAGTTACAGGGATTTTTTTTGAAGGATTACATACCTCGTTTAAGTCCAAAAGCAACCCAAAATCACCTAATTTATATCTGCCATCCTCTGACATCATTATATTATCCGGTTTGATGTCTAGGTGTGCTAATGAAATATCATGGAGGTGTTGTAAGGCCTATTCGAAGAGAGACAAGAGATATTACAATGGATTAAAGCTTCAAAGTTTATACTTACACGTAACATATCGATGAAAATATCCCAAAGCTGTGAGTTAAGTAGCTTATGATTGGTTTTGGTATAAGTAGCTAAACTTAAGGCGCAAAGTTCCAATTGCATGTAAATAACATTCTTCTCCTCCCATGCCAAATAAAACTTAACTAAGTTCTCGTGATCCCCAATCTTTTCAAGGCAACGTATCTCATCATAGTTCGATGCTTCTGATGTAAACCTTTTCATCAATTTTATAGCGTAAAATCTTTTATCTTCTCTGTTGTAGGCTTTGTACACAACTCCGAAGGATCCTTCACCAATACATTCACTCACGATGAATAATTGACAGAGATAACTCCTTTTCTTTTTTGGGTCATAGGAGCTGCTTAAAAGAGCTGTAGGTTGTGTTAAGAAAAGTCACTGAAAATGATGAATGCGTTACACAAAATTAATTTAAAAGGATACTTGGTCGAATAAAATTAATCGCTCTAGCAACTCCATTTCCTTTTGAGTGATCTTCGGCTAGGACATATCCCTTTTTTGGCTTTGGTGGACAAGGTTTACGTTTCATAGACTCCATCTCCTTGAAAAACACGTTTCATCGTGTAAAATATAAACGACAGACATCAAATGAGATCATGACAAATAAGTTTCGACATGTCTTTGAACAAAAATCACTCAAAACCTACATACATAGCCATTATAATAAATAAACATACTACACACAATAAATAACAACAAACCTTCTTTGTAAGTAAACGTTCGGTGACAACATTCGGGGACGAAGCTCTTCTAACTTTATTACGCGTATTCATCTTGTAATTCGTGTATTTTATCGCTATTTTCCGCGGAAATTGACCGAAGAACCTTAACGCAACTCCCCAAATATCACCACACACGCCATATTGGTGTAGTTGGTAGAAGCGTGGATAAATAACCAATACCAAAGCTTCAATTTAAATCACATTCTTTGATTGGTTCGTGACTAACGGATTCTTAAAGATTCTTTGGTTAAATTTGATTTATACTTTACAGGAGATATATCTATCCTTGTCTATTACCTTGAGGTATATACTATTTATTCATAAAAAAATATTTTGCGTATTAATGGCAATTTTTCAGGAATCACATTTTAAACGCAATAGGTAAATACATTTTTACAATTAATTAAGTAAGTAAACAATGTTCCCTTTCATTAAATAAATTTATATATCCATAACAAAAATATATATACACAAACAACACGTATTGTTTTAGCACAAAATAAATAATCTTCTAATCCCTTCCTTGTTTAACCGGGCTTAATAAAGAACTGATCCGTGAAAATGGTGCAAATAAATAGATTTGTTTGTTGAGACTGAAAGGGCTTAATAGACGTAAACCTTCTACTTCCCCATGTGATAACATTTTCCAGCCCTCCATATAAGCGTAATTGTAAATATAGAAATTCTCTTTCTCTGTTACAAGTGAAATAAAAGCTTCGTTATATTCTGCAAAACCTAAAAAATAGATAACATATTTGATTCAACAAAGAAGAGAAAAATTATAGTTTAAGTACCTCCACTATAGAATGATGAAATACTATTTACTGATGAATCCAATATCAATTTTTGATAAAAATAGTAATTTTCATAATGATGATTATACTTCCAAAACGTCACAGATCCAGTTTTTTGGCTCAAAATTACAAAACTATCGATTCCTAACACGACGCTTGTTACTGATATGCAGCGTATTCCCAAAATTTCACGTAAAATCACAAATTCTTGTTTTTCCAGATTAAATTTATAAATTACTGTGACCATGCTACTTTGTACCTCTTGAGAAACATAGTAAGCATTTCCTAGGACTAAATTGACCCCTTGCTTAGTTTCAAAGGCATAGATTTTTCCAAATCTTGTTATAGAAATCTTCTGAATAATTTCGACGAGATCCTAAAACATTTTTAAAGTAAATTACACCTTCTTTTTGAATATAAATATAAATACCTTGTCTTTACTCAACCTTAAGACAATACAATGTGAACTACTTTCGTTATTTTTGCGAATATCATATAATTTGCTGAGAATTATGTAAACGTAGTTGTTTATTGAGAAGAAATCAACATTATCAATGTAACCATTCACTACTTCGTCATTGTATACAATAGAACGACCAGTTGCTTTACTGATCCAAGTTAACGTTGTATATTCCGTAAATGATGACGTGTTTGAGCTAAATTATTCAAAAAAAAAATAAAGAAAAAAAGTTAATACGATTTTAATTATTTAAAAACTTACTTCCTACATTCCATACTATAGCTTATGCTGTCAGTTATTACATGAATTATAAGAGAGCTATCTTCAAAGCTGTAAATTCTTTGATTACCCTTATTTGGGAATAGATTTATCGATAGTTCAGGTGTTATTTGGATCGTATTTTGAATCAAACACCTGCATTGTGGTGATAAGCCACAGGTATGTCCAGGTTCTTCCGTTAATACATGGATGATAGCATGATTATTTGTTTCTATGGCTTGGCTATTTATAGGATTATGGATTGATATGTTAAAATCTAAATATTTGTCGAGATATATATATTCACTTGGCAGATCTGGAATAAAATGTGTTCTAAATTGATCCCTTTTAAGACCAGGACTTACCTTCAGCAATTTTCGTGTTAGTTCGAATGATCTCTTGGATTTTATTAATGGTATCATGCACGATATTCGCTTTTATTTTTGGTGTTTCGGATTGAAGCATTGCTGTGATGGATTTTATTGGAATACCGTTCAAATTTTTAGCTGATACGGAATTAACTTTAGTTATTCCTTTAAAAACCTATAAGAGCCTGGATAATCTAACTAATTCACAATTGATGTTTTTAATAGGTACTTACAATGTTATCAACTTCTATTTCTTTACTAGTTAGTAATGCATCAGCGTATTTTTCTGTTAGATTTATTCCATTCAGTCTATAGATTGTAACATCACCATATATTACTAGATCTTTTGCGAATTCCTTTGGAGATGAAATATTTTGAATACCTATATCGAAGACGATGTTATTTAGGTTAATTTTGTTAAGACTTGGAGTCCAGGCTTCTCCGCTAATATGAATGTTATCAAAATAATAGATTCCAGATAAAACTTGTCTGGTTGTAGAATTTTTTAAAACTCTATTCTTTAAAAAGTTTGTAAAATTCACACCATTTACATTGAAAATATGAAAATTATGTAAAACATGGAGTTTATCAAAAGCTGCATATGGAATTGGCTTCAAATTATCCATGTTGACTAAATTTTCTGGAATTATCCCTGAGATTTCATTGGTCTGAAAATAAATTAAAACATTTCTGGTTGAATTAGATTATTTTCCCCTAGATCTTACAAATAATTGCGCGGCTATAAGACCGTTAGCAAATACTTTATGGCCCTTGATGACTGTATTGAGAATCTGGTCTTTGGAAATTATATTCCTATGAATTTCTTCAATCCATAACTTGTTAATTGTTGGTATCTCAGCGTTTCCATGCACAACTGCTCCTGCTGCTGTTAATTTTACAAAAGTCTTAGTACCATTTATGAGCTAAAATAATCATAATAAAAATTTAAAAGTATTAGTCAGTTGTAAACTGTACCTCATCACGATTTGATTTTAATAAAGCGTCTTCGTAAATTTCTTCGATATTAATACTATTAATTTCTTTTTTGGTATAAACGTTTTTAGCTGTAACTCGGGAAAAAGTTACCTGAAACGAAAGAATATCAAACCAAGGATAAAGTTTGATGTATTTTGGATAACTTACAGGTGCCGTTACGTTGTTATCTTTTCCTATGACTATGGCATTTGCCAAAATCGAGCTTACAATATGTTTATCCTCCTCTATAGTTGCATTTTTTATAATTGAAACTGTAGACCAGGACCTCGTTGGCGGATTTGCAATACTACGGAGAATTTCTTGCGTATCACAAGGCAATTTTCCTGAGAGCGATCTCATGAATTGAGCTTGCTTTAGTTTTAAAGTATTTCTCAATGTTAAAGTTTGGTTCCTTTTTTCTTTTACACTTATGAGATCGCTCATATCGTAATTGTTGATGTATCTACATTGTAAAGACGCTAAAATATCACTTTTCAATTATTTATAGGTATACAAAAAAATTGAATTATACATACGGGTTCGGAGTTTCTTAAAATATTGCTTTGCTTTTATATTGTTTTTGGAGTATCTGTATATCACATTCTCCGTCAGTTCTTGGAGAGATACGTTGTTTATATTAGACACCCTTAAATTGTTGATAAAGACATGACCTTCAAACCTGATTTTACCAGTCATAATAGGATCACCTGCAATCTTTTATGAAGTAGCATTAGAAATGAGATAAGCTTTCTATGTTTATCTTTACCTTTTCTGCTATAACATTAAAATTTATACCATTTAAATACGTTATATTGGCAAGACTTTTTACAGCAACATCTCCGTTTATTTCGACATGTTTTAGTGTTTTAACCGAACGTAAATTATCCAAATTTAATATGATTTTGTTTAAATTCTCGTTATTTAATTTAGTAGTTTCAAGATTCTTCACTAAAACGCAGTGTTTATTTTCTCTTTTAATAAGAAAGCTTGGTTCCTTACCTGTTATATCTTTTATTTTCAAAGAATCTAAATTGGCGCTATGGTTTCCTGATAAAAATTTCTTGTAGATATCATTCAATTCGATGTCATTTAAACTATGGATGTAAGTGCGAGAACAAGTTAAATTTCCTTTTATAATTAGCGTTTCAAATTGTTTTTTGCCTGGTATAGCCTTGAATCCGATGTTTATAGCTTCCCTTGTCTCTACGTCATCAAGAATTTTGATTTCCGCCTTATTTACAAGTAGATTATTTTTAAATGTTTTCTTTCCAAAGATTTCATAGCTAAAAAAATAATTTTCATCATAATTCAAATAGGAGATGCTTTATAAAACAAACACCTTCCAGTTAACTTCACAGAAGTCTCATTTAACTTGGTCAAATTCGGAAAGTGCTGTAGATAACGATTTATTATAACATCTCCAATCACAGTTAAATTATGAAACAGATAATTGCTTGGTAATTTATCCCCTAGATCATTGATCATGTATTCACTTATTTCAATACCATTTAAGAGAGGTGTTATAATACTTGGTGCAGTTATTCCACCCAAAACCTCAACAGGTACCGGAATACTTTGAGGAGTATTTCTCAGCCAATATTTATTTGGTATTTCGGTTATGCTAAAGCTTTTTCCATTCAATATCAGGCTCGTATTTGGTAGGAAGATCAAGTTTTCGACTTTGACGTCCCCTATAATTTTAACACGCTTATAAATTTGTTGCATTTCGTATTTCCGGCCATTGAAGACGTTATTCCTTGCGCTGTTAGGATTCGTGTAATTGAGATGAAAATTTTTCAAGATCTGTATTCGCTCAAATGTAACTGGTCCTAAAAAATATTGTTGGGAATCTTTTTATACGAGTTTAAAAGCTATATTTACCTGTAATTGTTGTGTTTTCATCTAGTGTAGTGATAATATCCGTTGCAAAATTGACACCATTAATGTCGGGGCAAATAAATCCTTTTACATTTAGCCTTCCGAAGTTTATATTTACGCTGATATTTTGATTGGTTTCTTTCGTCAAGATATTTTCAGGATTAATGTTATTTATTGACTTTACACTTAACTTTTCCGCTTTGAATTTCTTGATTATCAAATCGCCTGTTATTCTATTAGTAGTTCCATTTTTAAATATGGAATCTTTGAAGGTATTCCAATGGATTTCATTAATGGTTTGTACTTCTAAATTCTTTATGGTAACTACGGAGCTATTGTATCGTCGATTTTCAATAGCAGTGAAGTATTTTAAGTAATCAAAAATATCCCTCTAAAAGAAAAGGATCGATTTATTTAAAAATTTACGTGAAGAAAATTATACTTAACCTGATTTAAATCAACAATAGTTAAATTTTCACTCTGCAAAATATTAAATCTTTTTCTTCCAGTAATCATTCTAAAATCTCCTTTGAAATATAAACTGTCCAAGGGGATTCCATTGATAACATCGGTGTATAAGTGCTTTACTTGTAAGGAATTAAATGTTAGAAACCCATTAAGCTTTTGATTACCATTTAGGAGTAGAACATCTGCAGAAGGCATTGTACACGTATGTATATATATATATATATATGTATATACAGGGTGTCTTTGAAATACAATTAAATATACGGAAAATGGAAAGGTGTAGTTATATAGAATATAAATCTAAAAAAAATTGAGTCAATTACGACGCGAAGGTTATAATTAGAAGAGTCCAAGGAAATTATAATATGGCATGCTAAGAGTTCAATAATATCATTTTAAGGAATTTTTGTAAAGTATTTTGGATTTAAGTCTAATAAAATTAGATCTTTCCATTTCCATCCTGTATTAGAAATATATTAGAATACCATCAAATAAATTCTTATCTGGCAATATTAGGTTCTTGATAATAATATGATTTGCTTTCAATTTGCCAGTAAAGATCTGATTGTTGTTGTATGATAGCCAATGTTCCGGTGACCATTCGACAGAGTTTAATTTCTCTGTGTAAATGCGATCCCCTTTTAGAGTTGAAGCTTTGAGTCCCCCCAAGATATTAATCCTACTTTCAAATATCTGAAAACAAGAATTTTTTGGATAAGTTATTTGTGATATTTTATATGGTATACATACCCCAATATTTGTTCGGAATAACTCGCTTAGATTTGATATTATTTCGTTCAAAATATCAATAGCTTCCTGTATCATTTTCGATAGATTATCTTCAAGCTGTTCAATAATATTATTTTGCTGCCATACCGAACTTGATGTTATTTCGTTACTTTCATATTGAGCGGGTTCCTCGATTAAAGGCACATTTAAGGTATAATTATTTTCTTTAATACTACGTATTTGTTCTTCATCTTCATCTAAAGTATTTTGTAAATTTGAGAGGCATAAAGTTAAAGCATCTTCCTCACGGATTTTGCTATCTGTAAAAGGCATATATCTTAATTTTGAATATTTCTAAATTTAAATGGTTTACAATATAAATAAAATTAATATTTCGCGAGTCCCCTCCTATAGAAATTTATAAGTTTCAACTTGTTGTGTACGTGATCTTTGTAATTTGGTCTCTTTCTGTAATACTCTCATGTTTGAACAAGCATATGGATGTGTTTGAACAAGACCAGTATAAAAGAGGCGTTTGGGATTGCACAACTTCAATTAAGTTCGAATCCGAAGCGTGCGTTTGGTGCTTTTATTTTAGTGTGCGATCTATCCTGAAACTGAATTTGTGAAAAAACGAAGTGAACCTCCTACATCCAGTGAATCGGTTGGTAAAAAGATAAGGTTGTACAATTGACAATTATTTAAATTATGGTTTCACCTCATTGGAAGGAAAGCTCTTATGTTTTGTGAGGTGTGAATATAATAGGAACACATCAGTCAAGGAAAATATGTTGTTTTGCAAAACAGTACTGTCACGCAACAGGATAATGTCTTTTTGATGTTTTTTATGAAACTATTAGAATCTTGAGCAAAAGCGATAGTAGAAAATAACAGTGGATTAATCAAAATATTAAAAGATCGTCTTATACCAAGGGCGGAATTGACACACTGCTTTTTTCACAGGCATTCTGTTGGCACAAAAAATATGTCCGAGAATCTCAATCAAATTCTTTGTAAAGCTCTAAAGATGGTGAATTTTATTAAAAGCCCACCGTTACAGAACAGGCTCTTTCCTAAACTTTGCGATTAAGTGGGTGAAAATAAACAGTTAGGTGGCTATCACGAGGGAAAATGTTAACCTAGGTATTAGAATTGCGAGAAGAATTAATAATAATTTTCCAGGATAAACAAACGCCATTTTCATTGTTTTTACAGAATAATGAGTGTAACACATAGACTGAAAAGTTCTGGGCCTAACAAAGAAAACACGGGTTTTTTGCTTCAAAATTAGCTTTATTCATCAACGTAATCTCCATCAAGAGCAACGCAATCATTCCAGCGCCGCTCTAACATTTCAATACCACTTTTGTAGAACGATTTATCTTTTGCCTCAAAATAGGCCTCAGTTTCAGCGATAATCTCTTCATTCGTGCGAAATTTCTTACCGGCGAGCATTTTTTTGAGGTCTGCGAACAGCCAGTAATCGCTGGGAGCCAAATCTGGCGAATACGGTGGATGTGGGAGCAATTCGAAGTTCAATTCATGTAGTTTTGCCATTGTTTTGATTGACTTGTGATACGGTGCGTTGTCTTGATGAACCAATTTTTTTTTCTTTGCCATATGCGGTCGTTTCTTTGCAATTTCGGCCTTCAAACGCTCCAATAACGCTACATAATATTCATTGTTGATAGTATTTCCTTTCCCAAGATAGTACCGAGTACCGAGGCCATAACCTTTCCAGCCGATTGTTGTGTTTTCGGGCGCTTTGGACGAGGTTCACCATTTGCTGTCCACTCAGATGACGATCGTTTTGATTCCGGAGTGAAGTGATGGGTCCATGTTTCATCTATTGTCACATATCGACGCAAAATTTTCGGTTTGTTACGTTTAAACATGGCCAAACACTGCTCAGAATCATCAACACGTTCTTGTTTTTGGACAACAGTGAGCAAACGCGGCACCCACTTTGAACATAGCTTTCTCATAATCAAATGCTCATGCAATATAAAGCCAATACGTTCTTTTGATATTTTTACGATGTCAGCTAACTCGCGCAACTTCACTTTTCGATCATTCAAAACGATTTTGTGGATTTTTTTTATGTTTTCTGGTGTTACCGGCTCATTTGGACGTCGACTGCGTTCTGCATCATCGGTGTCTCTACGACTACGTTTGAAGTCAGCAAACCAACGTTTTATTGTTGTTTCTGATGGAGCGGAGTCCTCATAACACTTTTCAAGCCACTGCTTCGCTTGAACGGTATTTTTTCCCTTCAAGAAGCAGTGTAAAATTAAAACACGAAATTGTTTTGAAAATAACAAAAGTAGCGTGACTCTTAGCACAATAACTCACAGCTGTCTTTTGAAGGTTAGTACTAACTGAGAGAAAGGTGACTGCAATAAAACTAGCGTCATTTAAGGTGATTTCATTATTGTTTAGGCTGTTTCCGCCTCCCCTCCTTTAATATCACTGCGACCCCCAGATTGAGAAAAGATGGTTTATAGGGTTACCTGTTTCTGTTGAATGTAGTTCGAGTTCTATTGAGATTAGTCTACTGCTGTCATTTTCAGTTTTCGCAATGAAGTATAAGAAAAGTTTGTTATTATGGTTTATAGTGTCCATCCCATATATTTGAAGAAATGAATCATCGAATGTGTAGTTTGCAAGCTGATTTAGATTTTCATTTAAACTGTATATTATCAATTCACCCTGCGTGTATAATAATTAATTTTTATTTCTTTAAATAAATAAATACCTTACCTTTGTTGCCAGGAACAATATAGGAATGTTATTGACATCATCCAAATGGATTGCTTCAATATCCATTAATATGTCGTAACTATTTAAGTAAACCATTTCTATATCTACAACACAATATCAATAAAAGAAACCTGGAAAATTATAGAAATCTTACCGTTCCATTGATAGAGCATAAGACCAAAATCTCTGTTAAAGAATATCAAGAATATTTTCCCATTAAATACGTATTTCGTTACGTAATACGTATTTAAAATTTGCAAAATTTGAATCTTAATCAAACGGTGGTTTCTAAACTCGTATATCAGGGATTGGCCAGAATTTTGCGAAACTATTATTATTTCCGTGTTTGGAGTTGAGAAGGTAAAAATTAAGTTAGTTTTCTTCGAAAAGGTATCTTTGATTTTATCAAAATATGTTCCAGTCCATTCATAGATTCTAAAAAAAAAAAAATCTGAAAGAAACTGACTGGTTTTATTAGATTAACATTTACAAAGTAACCGAAAGCGAGGTTCCTAAATCACCCGATGTTACCAGGTATAACTTTTCATTGTTCACGAATAATTTCACATCAACTACATCTTTGAGAGCGTCAATTGATTGCATTGAAGATATTTCGCTGATATCTTCAGCTATATATATGTTAGAAATTCCACTTTTTAAACAGATTACTATAAGTTCCTTATTCTTATAATAAATTGTCTAAAAATCGGATGATATATTTTAACTATTCGATGCATAAAATAAAAACTTACTCTTATAAATTTTACTTCATCATACCCTAAATTAAAATCGACATCTTTCACTTCATTTATAATAAAATTTATTTCACTTGGAATAATTTCATATAGAGAACCGTTAAAAAAATAATTCGTGTTAAATAACTTCAATAAATGAAGTGATTTAGGATTACCAATCTGGACAGTTTCATAAGATAAGAATTTAACATTTTTATGGATATCTAAAAGAAGAAAAAAATAATTTTAAGTCCAACATCTAAAGATAAAATCAATAATTAGCCAGGTACCTCTTTCCGTTATTAAATGTTCTGTAATATCTACATCCAGCTCCTCATTTATGTATTGGATTTTATTTGTTAGAAAGGTTTGTAGATTGTCGTCATGTAGGGAAAGATTTTTGCAGTAACTTGTCGAAAGTAACATATACTACAAATAAGCTATATTATGTTTTCAATAATATATTTTTGTGCTTATACTTACTAGGATTAAACGTAAAATGTAGCTCAACATACTTTAAAATAATTAGTTGTTAAATTTTGAATGCCACAAACTCACAGCACACATGGATTCAACTTAAATGATCGAATTTATTTAGGAAAAAACGCCAGGACTTTTCTTTAGTTTGATTCTAAAAAAAAAATCGTTTTAGAATATACCGGGTGATTCATTTAATCTGGAATTTATAATATATCTGCATAAGCATCCTACAGAAAAATGTGCGGAATCGAAATTTTAATATCGCCGAGGTGGGCATCTATTAGCTGTAAATTATGCCCACTCCCAGCTGATTCTGGTCTATTTGTCTTGCATCTTTATTTCGTTTTTGATCACTTGCTCAAACAATTCACTGGTCTTGTATTGGCATTTCTTTTGTCTTTATCACTTTTTCTTTCGTCTTGTTTGTACTCTTGATAATCTCCATCCGTAACAGGTAATCGTCGCTTCTTATTTCTGCATTTGTTTGTCTTTAATATCTTTTTCGAGTTTTCTGAGTTTATTTTATGAATCTCCCGTTATCATTTATGGTATCTTCATCTTCTCTTCCCAATATGTCTCTTCACTCCATCATCATCTCTTCCCACTACTATAATGTTTCTTTCGACAACGTATACTTCAGTTTGTAATCATCGGTCCCCGCGTCTTTGAAGCCAATTTAAACGTCGAAATGTACTAAGACTTCCTGGACAATGAACTGCCAGAGTTACTCGAAGACGTAAGTTTAGAAGTGTGGTTTCAGCACGACGGTTGTCCGGCATATTATTCGGTAGCAGCACCCAAAATACTTGATCGTGATTACCATGGCCGGTGGATGGGTAAAGATGGTCCGATAAACTAGCCTGCTAGATCACCAGATCTAAGTTTGCTAGACTTTTTTTGTGGGGATACCTGAAAGTACCAGGAGCTCGTGAGAATATGATTGAATGAATCAGAAATGCATGTGCCCATATTACTAGAGACTCAGTTGTGTATAATCACCATTTCGAGCATTTACTTGAACAAATCAAGTACACCGTAAGGCAAATTTTTCTATACGATTTGTATTTTTTGATATATTATAAATTCCAGTTTAAATGAATCACCCGGTATATTCCTAAACCGACGTGCATACGTTTACATTAAAAAAAAAATATTGCAGTGCAATCTAATAAAGTATAAACTAGCAAGTTAAATTAAATTAATGTAATTGTAAAGCTTACAAACGATATTAAGAAAAAACAAAATAGTATACTCGGAACAGATTCTGTTGATCGTTAAAACTGCTTCGCTAGATGGAACTACGCTGCCTGTAATAGACAGACAATGTCAGTTTATTGTGTATGCATACATTAGAAAATACGGAATGATCATAAAACGTCGATTTCGTCATGTTGGATTACAACTACCCGAGGACATTATATATTTATATCATCACTACTAAAAACGATCGTAATTTCTAGCAACTAAATCTCGGTTTCCTATTAAAAGTATAATTACTATTTTTATTGATACCTGTGTACATGATTTAAATTGGCTATGAAAACGCGTTGAAAAGCTATACAATGTATTAAAATGTAACAACGACTTCCTTTCTTTCAATAACCGATTATTGAATTCTATCTATCGTGCATTGCTTAAACAAATTAAAGACATTACACATGCGCAATATCTCTTTTCCCAATTTTAATTCGTACAATTCATTGTATTCCATTCTGTAGACCAAGGAATTAAAGCACTTAACGTGTCAATCACTTCTTTCATTCCGGAACGATATCAGCCAGCATTTTAATATCTGTAAAAGCCCGATTCCGCAATTCTAATAAGCGAAACGTCACATAGTGTAATGCAGATTTGATCTTTTTTTTTTTTTTGCAAAGCGTGTCTCCGGATAATGGTATGTGGGCAATGCGAAAGGCAAGGGGTCAGTTGATGGGTTACGCGGTTCTACCCCGAAACACGGGGGTGATTTTCTTTATTCCGTCGCCGAATGTATTTACATGCATTTGCATGCGGTAGCCGGTGGTCATTTATTAACGAAGATAGGCCGTGTCAGTAAGGGATTACTCTGTCATTCAAATTTCTCACGCTCCGAATACATAAATGCCCGGTGTAGATATACAAAACACATCGAGGGTGAAGTATTTCATTTCAGCTCGAAAAACACTCTGTATAGAGATGGAAATAATTGCAACATAGTTAAATGTTTCTGAACAAAATAAGGAAGCTTAACTTGTATTATACTCTATTTTTAATTGGGAGAAGTGTTTAAGTACCAAAAAGTAGGCTAAAAAAAACGTAATTCTATATTTATAAAATTATGAATTGAAAATTTATTATTAAATTAAATATGGATTAATAAATTTTAGTATTGAATTGGACGTTGCTTTAAATACCCAAGCACAAATACAGTCCCTGTCCAATTTATTAGGGCAACTAGTTAAAATAGCGAGTTTGTTAAAGTATATAATGAAAAAAAAAATTGTAATACATACCTCCTTTGGCTCTTACAATTGCTCTTATTGTCTTTGGCATACTGTCTATGCAAGCGTTAATGTAAATGTCAATATTTCTTCTCTTTTGCTCCTTTGTAGAGTTCCTTCTCGAATATACGTGTGATTTTAGAACACTCCACATGTTTAGATGGATTTGGCCATGTGGCATGGTGTCTTATCGTGCATGACTGTGTAAGGGCCTTCATTCGTATCTAACTCATTGGACATCCTCCAATACACGCTTATATTGTTGTCATGGTGCCTTGACAAAAATACAGTGGTCTAGGACCTTTGACTGATATACAGGACCATACCTTAACTGACGTAGGGTGTTTCACTAAACCGTTCAGATGGACGTCGTCTAACAAATTGAGCTCTTTCGGTCATGAGTGCTTGTCTCATCACTGAATACGATCTGTAACGCAAAGACATTGTTCAAACAAACAAATTTTACCTGATTTACACATTCATTTAAGTTATTTTGTCTTACCTTTCGCCAATCTTCAACTGTGTAATGTTGATGATGTTTTGCCCATTCATAACGTGCTCGCTTCATTATTGGTGTTAATCTTGGCTTTTTCAGGGGACGTCTGCATTTAATCCGGCTTCGTACAATCGTCTACGTACTGTACACGTGAATATTTGCCCTTCTTATCGAGACATTTCATTTCCTATTTCTTTGGGTAATAAATGCTTTTCCAGTACTTGTAGTAGGTGTCGGAGTACCTCTTCTTTCAGTTCTGTACCCAACAATGCCTCAATACGGAGTTTTTTCTCATTTGGTATATCCATTTTTTACCGATAACAAAAATATAATATAAGTGCATACATGCAATAATTTAAAGGCTTAAATAGGGAAGAGGTTATTAAGTGGCTAATAAAATGGACAGTGACTGCATATAGTCATTTACTGCAAGAGGTATTAATATTTACAAAATTTACAACCCCCGCATTTTTTAGGCACGAGCCGCCTCTATAATGGATACAAAAATTTTGCTCTGATAAAATTTAAAGTATTACATGGTTTCAAAGATAAAGTAAATAATTATCATTAATCATTTTGTTTAGAAACAAATTACGATATTGCCAAATCTTGCATCGCTATGATAGAATGAAAAAAGAAATCCTCTAAAGAAAGGGCTATAAATATGTACCCTATGGTCATTTTCGTACGGCTCTATGTACATTTCATCGTTAAACGCTAGTAATGGACATTGCCGTAGTTAACTCAGCAATTAAACTTTCGAAATGTGATGCCCGCTAAGATAACGCGTACGCGCCAATCCAATTTTACCGTAGAATTTTATGATCGAGTACAATTTATACCTATTACTAAATCTGTAACAGGCTGCTGTTTAGTTAAAGCCAGGAACAGATATATATTAAAATGCTGGTTAATGTGTAATGGTTTTATGGTTGAAATGTATTTTACTAACTACTATTGTTACTTTGTATGAGTAAATCGCACATGACATGTATTAGAGAATAGCTGCACTAAATGGGGAAGACAAGTATTTGAATTACTTTTTTTATTTGATGAAAAAAAAAACCTAGGATACACGTACGTCTATGAGCAGGGCATTTACCCCGGGCACAAAATCATTAACTTACCCCTATATCTCGACGTATATTATGCGATGGCCACCGAAAACGGACATATTACAAATATTCCGGGAATCGTATCCATAATGGTGATTGTTCTGGAAATTAAGTTCACCCCCTCGAAACCGTGCAGAAAGTGCAACACATATACTTTGGCTCGAGAGTGACCTTTTTAAATTTCGCTACCTGGAAATTATACTTACACCCTCCGGTTTTAATTGCGAAGGCACGGTTTTTTTCCATTCGCGCAAATATTTAACCTCGGGGGTCATCCCGGATGATTCAATATTAATTATCGCATAACGTCTCAATAAAACTTTATGGGGTTGAAATAATTACAACGAAGAGAAAAATAGGGGGAAGCACGTTTATACGTATACGTATCAGAGATTGCAATTGAGTAGATTTAATCTGTTGCTACCTAAAGCTTTTTGACGAATTTAAGATAAAATTTGATGCTTTCCTTCTTATTCTAAAATAAGGGATAAACTCTCCCAATTTCCAACGGACGTTAAACCTACCCTTTGTTTTATTTTACTAGCTAACCTAAACCATTTAAGTCATTTATAGACGGGATAGTGTATCCTTACTGTCCAGTTGTATCTTACGGCCCCTGGCAGGGTTAAAATTGGCAGATTTAATTCGTCGTAAATCGATGGCCAAGGGTAGACCTTGAGTATCCGAGATTATAATGCCGAACGGTAGCTTGAATGACGTTAATCTAAATATTTAATATCTAATAGTCGATATCGTTTTACAAAGGGGAGTGTAAATTCAATATAGAATTCATTTGCATCGAATAAGGATTACGATTGAGTCAATTTGAAAATAATCAAAGAAGCTATTCCAATACTTTCCATTTTAATTTGTTTCCGATCTTCTTCTAATTTACTCCTTCAATGAAATTCCCTTTGAGGAACAAAGAAAGTTAAATATTCAACGGTATTCCTTTCTTACAACATTTTATCCAATTTGAAGTAAAAAAAAAGAACAATTTTTTTTAAGTCTCAACGATTTCAGTTTATGGCCACATTTTCGTAACAGCTATATACTATTTTTAACAATGGCAATAACTCGTTGGAAATAAATCATCCATATATATATATATATGTGAGAACATTCAACAAAAGTTAAATGGTTAAATAACGACTTATAAGTGTGAAGTATAATAAACTTCCGTTAGCTTGCTTTTCGTTTGTAACTTTAAAAAGGTCGAAAAAGTATATATAGAAACTTCAGTGATTTATAGTCACGTACAAAGTTTTGTGAAATGTAGCCCAACGAGGCGTTAATATTCATAAATAACTAGGAAAGTAAACGTCAAAACGAACTAATTATAATAACCTCGAAAAAAAGTATGAATTAAATTGAATAATTTGCTATTAATCAATTCAAAAGGGAGGATGTTAGGTGCAAAATTTCGTGTCGCAGGTGTCGCTATTGCTCTGAGTTAGTCAAGGACAATTCGACTCTACTAATTGCTTTGTTAATGACAAGGATAGTAACCAATAAAAGTAGGGTGGCTAGGGTAATGAACCGTCGATTTGTTAACGGGTACGAGTTGATAGGGTAGTATCAAGTTTTTATCCCTACAAAATAATTTTCACCAACGAAAACGGTATGAATAATTTTATCTCGCAAGCTATAACCTTAGAAATAAGATGGTGTCGCACATATGCACTCCATCCAAGTTTCCGAGGGGTCCTTTAAATATATAGGCGACATAATTCAACTTACCAATGCCTCGGTTCTCGCTTGGTTTCTCTTATGTAAGTTTCTCTTTTGTTATTTTAATTTTTTCAAAGTTTCGAGACCCAAAAACGTACTACAGCTATTTGTTTGTCATAATATATCTTTACCTAACTTTACTTGAATATGAAAATTGAAAAATATGGAAATATTTTATATAAACTGTTATATGCAACGATATTTTTTAGAAAACAATATTTTTCCATTTCAAAGTTAATGCTGAACTATAAATAAACACAACTGTAAGAGAAAATAATATAAAAAAAAATATTACATTTTATACAGAGAATACTTATAATAATGGTAATTCAAAACAGCGACATTTTATAGGTAAACAGAGTTTGACAGATATCCTACGAAATCAGGCATTATCTTTCAGTGTAAAAAAAGCCTCTAAACATCTTCAAAAGTTTATAAATAATAGTTAATTAAAATGCAGAGAGGTAAATTATTATCCGAGAAGGAAAAACAAAAATAAATTATTACAAAAAGAAAATAGGTCGAGCTCAACATCTCATCAACAAATTTATGAAGTTGGGCAATTCCTATGGCAAAAATCGCGCTAAGGGAGATAATCAAAAACTAACATCGATATTTCGATTAGCCACTTCTGGTAATGTAACTCCGCAACAAATAAAATGTAATTTAAATTTATCGGTAACAAAGATAGTGTCAAAGAACCATCTGCCATAACGAGGTGATGGAATGATATTCCTATTTCAACATTGATCAGATTGATAGACGGTGTAAAGACCCAGGTATTTGAAGTTATTTTAAATAGAGGATCTAATACTCACTACTAACTTTAGAAAGAATAATAAATTTTTTATGTATTTATTAATTCAGTGTTTTATTCTCTGTATAATCAAATATTCTGTTCAAAAGTTCATATGGACCTATAGAAATTTCGCTGAGTATATTTGTTTGCCAATAAAACCATTAGAATTTAAAATTTTTATTGAAAAACTAGAGAAACGTATAAGAACAAAAGAAAAACTTATCTTTATAACACATAATTAGATGTGAGATAAAAAATATAAATGAAATATAAAATTACAAAGAACTAAAAATAAAAAGTAGAACTTTAAAATGTTCAAAAAATATTTCTCCTTGGAAAGGGGTCACCAATTTTTCCTTTAAGGAAAAACAACAATTAGTACGCATTTCAAATTAGGTATATAAAAAAAATAACTTACCAGCATTAAATCTACTCACTATTTTTGTATTCAACCGGTTTTGCCCAGCAGACATCGATCATCATACCGTTGATTTTTTTATCAAAGATGGCTTCGAAGCATATCTCAGCGGCACGTCTAGTAACGAAGTGGACGAAAGCGTAGTCATAGACTTTGCAGATCTTAGTGATGCAATCCGGTCTGACGAATCTTCCTAAAAACGCCGTCAATTCTCCAGCTGTCAACTTCATGCTCAAATTTCTGATGTATATTCTCTTGACGCGGAGCATTATAAGGGGATCCACGATTTGGTCGCGATTGGCCCAGTTAATGTAGATCGGAGTTCCCCACAAAGTGATTGGTTTTGGACTTAGGTGGTTCAAAGCTTTAATAGCTAATGAACGTGTTGTAAAGTCAACAAACGCAAATCCGCGATTCATGGTTTCATCGAATCTATCCATGAACAATACGACGTTTTCTACTCCTTCGACGTGGCTCTGGAGAGTTTCCCGTACATCTCGCTCGGTCTTGTCTCTCGGTATGCCGTTGATGTACAAACGACAATTTTCATAAGATCTATATACAGTAATATATTGTCGTGGTTTTATTTCAAAGCCATTGAGATTCACAATAGCGCGGTCAGCGTGGTGCGGTACGTAAAATGTTACGAAACAGAAACCTTCATTAAGACCATTCTTATCCATTACAAGACGTATTTTGCAAATGTTTCCGATTCTTCCGAAAATCGGCACGATCTCATCTTCGAATACGTTGTGTGGAAGATTTCCGACGAAAACCTCGGACCCATAAATCGGTTTTTTAGTGTCGTTAGGCAACAAATACTCTCTCTGGTTGTTAGTTTCAATAATTGCATAACCCGTACGTTTCGTTAATGCAACACAACGATGAGATGATGTCTCCATTTCAAAAAAAAAAGTAGCTACTCACTTGACTTAACCTCAAAAGACCTGCACGTTTCACGTCTAATGTAGAAAAGGCTTGAAATCACACCGAGCGAATAGGTGTGCTTTATTATACGCATGCGCCATCTCGTAAATTGTAATAAGCTAATGGGTGATTGGCTTTTCAATATTGTCGGTTAATGTTATTTGAAGAAAGATGTTGGCTTTTGTTTTATAGGTATCCCTTAATATTTTGAATCTTGAAGTATCTTAGAATTACAGTTCTATTTAAACAATTTACTTTTTCGTGGAAAATATTAAGTAAACAATGGTAAAAGGGGTTACGATTAATGTAGGGAATTTCACTTTCTGAAGATGATGAAGTTTTGGGAAGGGAAATGACATGTTTGTAGGTTGGTATTGTCCGACTTTCTAATTTGATATTAGATATTTTGACATGCTTATGTATCTGTATTTTATACAACAGAATAACAGAAAGGACAATTTTGAAAATTGGTGTAGCATTTTTTCAACATGTCTGCACGTAATCGCTATATTGAAAATAATATGAGAAAACAACTTTGTATTTACCGTTTTTATTTACGTTACCTAAAGTTGTCATCTTGTGTACCCCACTATCTGGCAGAATTTACCTTTGAAATACATTGTAGAGTTTTAAAAGTATTTGAGTTACATTATATGCAGTTTTCGGTTTTATTTTAGTTATTTCGTTCTCGTTTTTCTTATTTATTTCATTTGTTTATTTAGACTATAACAAAAAAATGAGTAATGGTGGTAGTAGTGGAAAGAAGGGTATAAATCACCATATTTGTGCCGTGTAAAAACTGTAATATAGATTCAGAGTGAGACAATTATAATGAAAACCAAAACACGATTTGTTGTTTCATTTCTCTATTGTGTTATATTTTTTTATTTCTTTTGTAAGTTAACAGGGATCGGAAGTCAGAAGTATATTCCTGGAACGTATATGAAATTCTACACTGTAATAAGGCTAATACGATATATGACAATCTACCTATTATTGTGCTGGAGTTATTACTTCGGCATCGCGAATTATATTATTTATTTAAGTCTGGTTCAGGATTATACCCCTAACTTCCGATTTATTATTGCTTTAGTAGTATAGTACATTGTAGGTGTGATATAGTAGTAAACATACTTGGATTACCCAGTAATCTTATAAGTTGCATTACGCGAAATTCGAATTATCGATTAACAATTGAGGAAGTGTAATTAACCATGATAGTTTCATAAAAGGGCTTTCAAGTGTTTTACGAAAATAAACGATTTCTACACTCAGTTTTTCAATAAAACAAAGCTTTTATAATCAAGTATATACATGTAATTTTCTCTAAATGTTATTGTTGTTACTAAAATAAAAGCATAGTCGTATTATTTACCTTACTAACCCTTTTTTAAGCGCGTTGCTTAGAAATTAACAGATTAAATTATAATTACAATTTTGTCGTTTGAATTTTTTTTAATTATTTTCAATGCGGTGGCTAGCTAACACCTCATAAAATAAGACTACACAAACGTCAAAGAAGCCGACAAATTTGTCCCATCTGTTTTATTCTGTGTTTATACTACTAATATTTAAATATACATACACGTTTTACACCTAGCATTTTCGACACTTAACTTTGTAAAAAGAAAACGATGAAATTTGCATTATACTATAAAATAGTATTCAAACAAGCTTAAGACCGCTAATGCAATATCAATCACATAATCGATTCTGCGGGTAATATGCTAGTACTATGCGGTAGTTACTGATAATAGGGGAATCAATTTAGTTCAAATATTATTGGGTCACTTACGTTCACTAATTAGAGGCATTGTATTGATATTTGTAAGCGTATTTGAGCTGCTGTTAAGTTAATGAATATATAAACAAAGACTAATAATCCTCTTTAGGCCATCAGTGTAGTAATGTAAATCTTAAGATGGACGTTGAGATGTAGGTTTCTGTAATTGATTGTTTTAGATTTTGTAGTGTGCATGATGGAAAAAATAATAATGGTAATCCTTAAATGATGACGTATATTGTATTGTGAAACACCAAACACGTGTTTCGAGTCAACACGACCTTTACCCCTAACAAAACATGAGCCAGATGGGTGCCGGTCTGATTTCAGGCATACGCGTGCCTAGATTCTTCTCTTGAATAACCGTTCCGACCTCTTAGCAGTTTCAGCTTCATTAAAGCAATTAATTAGACAGCCGGCAATATTCGCTTCGATTGCTGAAGGCGTCTTTGTGCGGTTGACGTTCTGTTGACGGACCGCTAGGGCAATCCCAGTCATCTTAGTTGTTATACGGTTACGGGTTTGCACGCCCTCTGGTGGCCGATCCGTGTGCGTGGTGTGTGCAGGGACCTCTCTTATTCCTGAGACGGTGGAGCCGGAGAGACAAAACATAAATTCGTACTGTACCGATCTAGACGTTTCCGTTGCTTCTAAATCAAAACATCCCTTTTCTCCCTTTACTACGGATGCGACATTCTTCTTCTACCAGACCAAATATTCTACTTGAGTACACATTTACAAGTAAAACTTGTACCTAACTTTCTCCAGGCACCGACCGGTATTAGATTATAGTGGAATATTATTTTCTTGCTTTAGTAACTTTAATCGTATATTATAACTTCGAAGGGAATATGCTTGTTTTATTGGTTTATACGATTACTAATAAGATATCAGAGGTTCTCAATATTACCTTTTTCTTTAACTCAAAATGTCTATACTTACGCTTAGCAAAATTGAACCATTTTGATCGGTCGCTTTAATGCCTCTTGAGATATAAGCAAATCTTTTGACGACGTCGTTAATTTTGCTGTCATAAAAAGAATCTTCGCTTTTCGATCTATGAATTCCCTACCCTAGCACGTACTAAAAATGCAATTAAAATATAAATCATAAGTGATAAGCATTTTTTGACATCTCCATTGTATTCATCTATACGAACGAATAGAAGTCTGTAATGTATAAGCTGTTAACTTCCATAGTTGGATAGAGGGAGCTTCGTGATTTACACATTTCCACGGCGAATGGGGTGGCATCTATTATTATCACTTATTTACAAATCTAGATATCATTTAATGGCTTTTTATTGGGAACCGCGTTCGCATGCTTTGTCTCGGTCGATTTATGTACAGATGTAATACGTTTTAGTAGTGCCAGTTAATTAAAACGGTTTCTATTGTTTTTATTGAAGAAAGGGGGCTATGGACGTGTATTATCGACATATATTTCTCCTCATATGTACAAACCACGAAGCTTTTTTTTTATCTATCGCATACATTTTATCCGACAATAAATTACATTTCCACCTGCACACATACAGCAATATTTAATATGGCCAACTACCCTTGCTAATATGCGTCCAACGATATTATCGCTTCCTGCAAGGCATGGTAGGTTTATTTCTATCTCGGTTGAGGTCTGACGATTTGTTCATGTTCTTGTCGCAATAATATTAATTACTAAAGAGTCACCGTTTTATCTCGGCCTTCGTAATTAGATGTTTTGCATAGCAAAAATGTTATAATTGTCACAACTTTAATGTATTTTACATGTAAGGGATTAAAATTATTTCCCCTTCAACATCGTTATCGGGGAATGGCATAATGGAATTATAACTTCATTTTTTTCTCCTACGGTATAAAAGTTGAAGGAAAAAATGATAAATCTGAATAGACTGAAAGCTGCTTTTTCCAAACAATCCTTAACGTTACCATTGCACGGATATGGAGGGGTCAGACAGAGGACATAACAGTTTTGCGAATAATAAATACAACACATCGGGAACCCTTATCTATCCTGATAACACGGAATAGTTATTGTGCCTGTTATTGCGTGGAGGTGATTGCAACGCATTGACATTCGTGTTTAATTCCCCTGTATACACATGGTAACACCTCGCCAAGTTTAACCAAGAGAAGGCGTCTCTGGAACTAGGAACAGTACAGGCTCTCCCTGTCGCTAGGATTGCAATTAAAATAGCGTTTACTGTTCTTCAATCACGCAGGGTGTTTTTTGGGGGAAGGAGGGAATGACAGGGCTACATAATACTAGTAATCAGTGACTCAACTAAACATCGTATAATTGCCTTTCAATTTTACTCGGTGCTTAATCCAGCTGTCATTATTCAATGGTGAAATTTAGTTATTAGTTTGATTTTGTATTGTTTAATACAATATAACAGGAGAATATGGTTAAAATAGCAAAACTGAATATAAAACGAGGGTGACCTGAAATGTTTTATATTTTTATTTTTCGATGTAGTCTTCTCGAAGATCAATACACTTTTTCAAACTGCAAAATAGCCATCTGTAGCGGCGATGACCTTCACATTTGAGACAAATCTCTTTCCTCCCAGTGATTTTTCCAGGTTTGGGAATAGGAAAAAGTCACTGAGGGCTAGGTCCGTTGAATATGGAGAATGAGAGACTAATTCGTATCGTAACTCATTCAATTTGGACACTACGATGCAAGATGAATGAGTCGGTGCATTGTCATTGTGGAAAAACACTTTTTCCCACCTGCAAACGAGGCCGTTTGTTCTTCAATACCGCATTAAATCGGGCTAATAAATCGCTGTAGTATTGTCCCGTGATGGTCTTTCCCTTCTGCAGATAGTAGATGAGGATCACACCTTGGGAATCCCAAAAAATGGAACGATGGAACGGTCTTTGCTTTCTTCGGTATGTAGTGGTGGATCCAAGTCTTATCCACGGTTACGAAATGCATGAAGAACTCCCTTGGATTGCGTTGGATTCTGGCCAGACACTCCTCCGAAACATTGAACCATCGAGCAAATCATTATTTAAAAAGGAATTCGTAGGTATACTACTTGGAAGTTGATGGGGCTGGAAAAGTCCACTGCTTCGACTGTTCTTTGTTCTTCGGTATGTAGTGGTGGATCTAAGTCTCATCTACGGTTACGAAATGCAGAAGATAGTCCAGATGTATGATATCACATGATCGTGTAGGTACAGGTAAAAATTAAAATAAAAACAAACCAAAGCAAAACGGGATATCAAAATCACATTGATCCTGTAGCTCTGTTCCATAAATACGAACCGCATACATACACACAGACTGCATACATTGCAATAACACAGCTATCGATGTTGTAACACATGGGCTGAAAAGTCCCGGGTCTAACACATAGATGACGCTAGTTTTATTACAGTCATCTTTCTCTCAGTACTAACCTTCAAAAGACAGCGGTTAAAATTTCATGATATTCTATTGATTAGTTTGCGAGTTATTGTGTTAAGAGTCACGCTACTTTTGTTATTTTCAAAAAAATTGATCAAAAAGAATTTCGTGTTTTAATGTTACACTGCTTCTTGATGGGAAAAAAATACCGTTCAAGCGAAGCAATGGCTTGAAAAGTCCATCAGAAACAACAATAAAGCATTGGTTTGCCGACTTCAAACGTGGTCGTAGAGACACCGATGATGCAGAACGCAGTGGACGTCCAAACGAGGCGGTAACACCAGAAAACATCAAAAAAATCCACAAAATCGTTTTGAATGATCGAAGAGTGAAGTTGCGCGAGTTAGCTGACATCGTAAAGATATCAAAAGAACGTATTGGCTTTATATTGCATGAGCATTTGACTGAGCTCTGTCCAAAGTGGGTGCCGCGTTTGGTCACTGTTGACCAAAAACAAGAACGTGTTGATGATTCTGAGTAGTGTTTGGCCATGTTTAAACGTAACAAACCGGAATTTTTGCGTCGATATGTGACAATGGATGAAACATGGATCCATCACTTCACTCCGGAATCAAAACGATCGTCATCTGAGTGGACAGCAACTGGTGAACCTCGTCCAAAGCGCCCGGAAAGCACAACAATCGGCTGGCGGTATTTTGGGATGTGCTTGGTGTAATATTCATCGACTATCTTGAAAAGGGAAATACCACCAACAGTGAATATTATATAGCGTTATTGGAGCGTTTGAAGGTCGAAATTGCAAAGAATCGACCGCATATGGCAAAGAAAAAAATTTTGTTTCATCAAGACAACGCACCGTGTCACAAGTCAATCAAAACAATGGCAAAACTACATGAATTGAACTTCGAATTGTTCCCACATTCACCGTATTCGCCAGATTTGGCTCCCAGCGACTACTGGCTGTTCGCAGACCTCAAGAAAATGCTCGCCGGTAAGAAATTTCGCACGAATGAAGAGGTTATCGCTGAAAATGAGGCCTATTTTGAGGCAAAAGATAAATCGTTCTACAAAATTGGTATTGAAATGTTAGAGCGGCGCTGGAATGATTGCGTTGCTCTTGATGGAGATTACGTTGTTGAATAAAGCTAATTTTTGAACCAAAAACCATGTGTTAAAAGCTACAAGATAATACTGTCTACTTTTCAAACGGCATCCTAAGAATTCAATAACATTTTTACGTGCGAATATTTCGGCTGCGAATAATAAAGAAGTTATTTCTCGCGTTTGTGTAGGTATTTTCGCAAAATATTTTAGATTTAGGTCTAATAAAATTAGACCTTTTCATTTTTCATATTTTCTTATTTTAGTTCATGGACACCCTGTATACATTAGAGATAAACTCAACGACCCAAGTGAGTCAAAAGCATATTTTCGATATATATATTTTTGAAAAGACACGATAGTTATGCGTACATTTAATAATAATAATACAAATTTATTAATTGTACGACTAGCAATACATAAAAAAATGCAATTAAATATATAGCCAATATGCGAACAACATCTTTTGTATATAAAATTCCGAAATCTCTTTATAATACAGCATAGTAAGTGTTTGTTAAAATGGCTCAATACAGCCAGAAAATAATGGAAGATCTTAGACGAAAAAATGACGAGACATTAGCATTATATGAAACTTATTTGCTGTATTTTTATCAAAACTGTAAGGTAATAACTTGGATATATATATATATATATATATATAGATGTAAATTTTAATCGTCATGAGATAATTACAAGATCCAGTACTATCAGAGTAAAGTGTAATTACTATCTGGAATGGCATATTATTGAATTATTATCGCAATAAACCATGTTATAGATACATCTTAGCGTTCCGAATCGTAAATGAAGATGAAAAGATAACTCAAGTTTATATAGCACTTAGTTTTCGCAGCCTTCCTTAGAGCTTCTTAGTTACGCTACGGGAACAAGATATTGCTCTTAAACACTGCGTTATGGTTATATAAATATTAAGTAGGAGACCTATCAGACGTCGGTAGGGAAGATTTGTTTTCTAATGTCTTAGAGAGTGGGTTCGGTTGGAATGATAACAATTAGATCCTAGCTTTGGGCGTCGTACGCAAGAAGGATTAAGACTAGCTTTATCATCAAGGTAATGGAAGGGACTCTGATGCCGTCTCAGCGTCGATTGTGTTATTAATGTATTCGCAAATCAAAGATGGAATCGCTAATGTGAGCAATTGTTTGCTGTTTAGACCAAGGGTGCCTTAAGGCGTCCCAAACATATTCTCGATCAATTAGCGGAGCCCTCCAAACATATATCAATTAGTTTGAATTAATTAGATTAAAACTTGAATATCTTTTACATTTAATTAAATTCTGTTATGTACAAGATCTCGCAGCGGTACTATAATACGTCATTATTATGGTAAATTTAGGAAATAATTAAGTTTGCTTATATTAACGCGATCCATGTATATGATGACTCGCGGCCAACCACCATTGAACAACGGCCATAAATTATTGGTACGCTACATAATCATCATCATCCATGGCCCTCTACTATCCGAACGAGGCGAGGGCCTAATGCAAACCCATGAATATGTACGTGACGGTCAATTTGTTTCTAAATGTACTACAATACATCAAGCTTTACTTGTCGTTAAGTCTGTCTGCATTAGCACCGGACCGTCACGTGGACAAATCTGTTTGTACCATTAGAATATTTCGAACCGAAATTACATTTGTCAGGTGGAATTTAATACTGTCTCTCCCTTTCGCGTGGTAGGCCGATCTGGCCACGGTGCCAAACCGTATCCGTACCGCAACGCTGGTAATATCACGTTGACTCTAATAGGGGCACATTGCGCCTTTTAATTAACATTTTGTTTTAACGTCAAATCATTGTCAACTGTTACACAAACGCGTAAAAGATATTACCTCCGACTGATTAGCGTTATTGTTTCCGGTTTCACTTCAATATTGGAATCGTTTTAAAATCTATGTTTTAAAAATTATAATTAATTCACTGCGCATGCTTAGTTTTGGAATTGAATTGAACATTTCGGTAAGATTGCTAATATATACTAATTATTTTTCTTCTTCTTCTAATAGTTCCTATCCGTTTCGGATGTTGGCTACCATGTATACTATTTTAACTTTCATATTCACATAGATATAGCAGCGCAAGAGTCTTATCTTGGTTTCTTGTGAACAGATATTTCATTTTATTATAAGCAGATCTGACCTTTTCAATTCTGCTACGTATTTCTTGTGAGTGGTTCAATTGTTCATTTACAGTAGTTCCGAGGTAGCTCACTCGTTCTATCCATTTTTGATTTATTGTGACATGACAGTTGTCAATTTTTTCTTTGCTAATGACCATTAATTTTGTCCCTTTGGTGTTTATGTCCACACCATACAATTGGCTGTGGTATGTTATTCTATCCATAACTTGTAATCCTTCCAAGCTGTCAGCGAAAATAACCGTATCGTATGCATAGCGAACATTATTTAATCTTTCTCCATTCAGAAGAGTTGCAGATTCTGTGTGAAACTTCCCTGAATATGTACTCTGAATATATATTAAATAGTAATAGAGAAAAGATGCAACTTTGCCTTATACCTCGTATATTTGTCTCTTTTCTTCTGTAATTCCCGACTCTAACGAAAGCAGATTCATTCCAGTGTAGGTCAACTATTATCTTGATGTCTTCCTCATCTAGGCCTACGTTTTTCAGAATTTCTACAATTTTTTGGTGTTTTACTCCACCAAATGCCTTCTGATAGTCAAGAAAACATGCATACACCCCACAGTTCATGTCCTTGTATGCTGTATATGGCCTCTCTTGTTCTTCACAGGTTCTGTAATTCTCCTATGTTTTACTTTGAGGAAAAGTTTCAGCAGGTGATTCATCAAAATTATTATTCTATATTCTTCACATTTTTTAGCTCATATTTTTTTCGGTAAGGTTATAAGTTCTGATTTAAACCAATCATGCACGGATGTCATTCATCTTATGCTATCATCATCCCAAAGTTTTAAGAACTCAGTATTTATGTCAGCGGGTCCTGGCGATTTTTCTTCTTTGAGGTTTTATTGCCTCCGTAACTTCATCAACGAGGATATATGGCCCCGCATTACCAACTATTCCAGGTGGTTCAGGTCTTATTTTCTTCGTTGTTGGTTAATCTGGTTAAGTGACTACGTCTGCATGTCCCAGTAATTTCTTTAACTTTTCGTTGAAATTTTGCTTGTAAAGTCTCGATTTCAATACACTTTTCTTTAATATCTGCTTCTTTAGCTTCTTTGGTCTTATTAAGTCTTTATCCCTTTAATTCTAAAATCTCGTGGGACACCAAGATTTCTTTGTTGCTGTGTTAGGTTGTAATAGGTTATCTTGAATAGTTTTAATTGTTGTGCTGAATTTACTCAAGCTTGTCATCGATTTAATTTTAGTGTTTTTACTTGATCTCTTATTAATGGATTTTTTAATTTTCTCAGATTATTTTTAGCTTCAATAAATGCTTATCCCTTCAAATACGAAAGGAAAATTCAAGATTTTCCTGTTAATCTTTATATATCAATCCCTAAAGTGTATCTCTTCGGGTATAAATAATAGGGAACAATTCTAAGGGAGTAAAGGAGTTTTCCTTCTTCCTCCGTTTTCCGAGATCGTCATGAGATAATAGGAGAGACCCTTGTTTTCAGAAAAAATTATACCTACTCTCGTATCGCACAGAGTGGCGCTGTGGGCAACCGGAAGTGCGTAAAACTTGATTTACGAGCAGTCTATATGGTGATTTCGAATAGGTATCAGTTTATGTGCAATTATTGATATCGAAATAAATAAATAAACCACCGTATCTCTTCGAGTTTGAGTGTTCATTCGGTTTTCAATCTCAAACGGAGCTTTTATAGTTTCGCCGCATGAATAAGAGATCGTCGGCTATAAATTTTGTATGTAGATAAACGGCATAAAAAGTAACGGGGATTGGTAGAAAGTTTTTTCTTGTAAAAGGAAAAAATCCATCCAAATTAAGGAAAAAAAATAGAAAAAAAAAGGTAAATCGAGATCTCCCAATGATAAATGCTCCGATCGGTGCCGTCAGGCAATACGGAATGCAATGCAATTCCGATGGGAAATTCTATACCGGTTGAAACCAATCTGTCACAATGGAATTATGCGGGGGAAAATCTCTCTAAATCGTTGATCGCTCACAATCCGGCAAGTTTATGATGTACTTATAATGATACAAAACAGTTTTTCCGTATCAGCGCCTACTCATCGGTTCACTTGTTCATTTCCCACACTTTTCCGATCGCCAGCAATTACCTCGGGCGCTCATTTCATTCATTAGATTACAATTTTCTGATAGAAACGCCGCCTATTAGATGTGCATGTCGCATACGGGTTATTTGGGAAAATCAAACTTTTTATTTGATACACATATTAGATGAACCATTATATCCTATCTACTTGAACAATCGTTTTCATTAAATTTACTAATCCACCTTTATTTCTCTTGTAAATTAAGGGAATGTACGTATAATAGCCTATTATCTTTGATGTGTGTTGTATATATACAGGGCGTCCATAAAGTAACTATATTTTCTGTATATCAAACATAAAACATAATTAATTTTCACTACTCTTCTTTTCCATTGTTCTACTCATTAATTTTTTCAACACTTAAATAGGTTAATTAATATTCAAACTTCTTAGAAACTTCAACATCTCTCCCAAATAGTGTCCGAAACTCCATAGTTTCATTTAATTTAAATTAGGGCTTCAGTTATTCAAATAGAACACACAATTTGTATAAAATGAATGCGATGGAGACTGAAATACTCTATAGCAGGTTCTGTCCCATTTATTTTGTTGCCTCTGGTTCTCGTGATTACTTAATAAAACTGGAAAGCTACGTTGTTTAGGACCCACATCTAAACTTCTTCGGATGAGATTATCTAGTAACTACTTAATAATTATTGGCTAATTATCAATTGATTCAAAATAAGATTTTATTGTTTCGTACGTTTGTTATAATTCCAGTATCATACGAGGGTTGTCTTTTAAGTTTTGTATATGGAGCTGGAATAAAACAGTTTTAAAGACTTGTAGAATCAAATTTACGTTTTTGAAAGCATCGACTACTCTTTTTGACGACTGGAACCTTTGACCACCCAATCTGTTTCTGATTTTCGGAAAGGCAAAAAAAATCGTTGGGACTTAGGTCCAGATTGTACGGCAGATTGCCTAACAATTCGATGATATATATGTCATTCGGAGTTGGTTGTTCAAAGCTGAATGATGATTTGCGGCAAACAAATGGTTGTATACCAACCAGCTCTTTGATCTTGACGAGACAAATGACGCAATTACATTTTTGGAGACACTTCGAGAATGGATGACTTTTGTCGGTAATAGACGACAAAAGGCGTTTATTTTCTGGCTTATATGAGTAAATCCAAAACTCATCATCATTGAGGATGTTGCACATGTTTTCTAAGTTTCTCGCATTGAAGCGGTTTAGACATTTTTGATACCAGGTCACACCATTTCACCACCAGTTCACAATTCTTCATGCAATTTTTTTTTAAATTGAAGTCTTTCAAATCCCCAATGATGCCTCAATTTTGCAGTATATCACATCTCGATCTTTGTTGATGACACACAGCACAGCATCGACGTTTTCCTGACTGACTGTCGTTTTTGGTACTTCTGCTCCACGTTTGAATTCTCCATACCAACGAGAAATTGTTGACTAATGCGGTATCTCATTGGAGAAAAGGGAAACAAACCCGGCAAGGCATTCTTGATGAAATAATTATTCGAACATTGTAGCTACAATGCTAAATGTATCGCACTAAAACTTTGGATTTAATGCTGATTTGTGACGCTTCCTATGTCCCAGTATACAAAACTGCAAAGACATCCCTCGTATTTAAAAATCTTATTTTGGAAAATGATGAGAATTTTATGTATTTATAGATAGGTTGTTCATATAGGTATACATCGCGTAATAGAAAAGAAATCACTGTATATTTCTTCGTATTGTATGACTAAGAGGTGTTAGATTTATCGTAATGAAAAGGTCCCAACCCCATTGCACAGATACAATGGAAACAATTGAATTGGAGGACCTCGCAAACGAATTCCATTATCCCCAAATGAATTAGTTTATCCTTAATAGTGCAAAACACATGTAATTCGAGCGCGTCCCTCAAATGCAACAACACCGCGTACAGAATCTCGTCGCCTCTTACCGTAGAATATTAATCGCTTGCGAATTCGTATCGAATCGGGGAAGAACCGGTCCGAAAAGAGGTATTCCAATCGGAATGTAAGGGTTTGAACTGTAGCAAAGCGTAACGAAAATCGGGGAGGAGGAAGTCAATACTTGGACAAACTGATTTATTATTAGTGTGTGACTCGGAACAAGAATTGGGCGTTCACTAAGGGACACCACACGCCATCTTGACTGACATTTCATTTAACTCCTGCACTCGCTTGTCACTCAGATAGTTTGTAGTGTCCAACGTATCTGGACTCATTCATGTGTGATCCTGCCAAATTACCTAAACCCGACCGGGAACGTATATTGATTCCCTTCGATTTTTTTTTTGCCGGAAAAGTGGCCTTTTCTCGCGAACTAACCAATGCCTGAAAGCCTGCAAGCCGAGAAGACGAGGCCTAATGATTAATTGAATTTCCGTGTAGTTCCCGGGGTAATACGTCGTCCCAGTTTGATTAATTCAAGAACGCACACAATTCGAACGCTACTACATTCGCTGATTGTACGGGACTGTTTTCATATTTGCTGTGAACTGCTTTTATTGTATTCCGTATCGCATTAATCACTTTCTGTCAGATTAAATTCACTCATTAAGATGTTTACTATATTAGCTCCTTTTTGTACGAAAGAACAAATCATTTATATTTTTGATGATATCAATACTTTTCTACTACAATAAAAAAAAGAAAACTTTTAATTTCCTGTATACAGAATGTTCTTTAACTGACCGCCTTCCTTTTTTACCTTTGAATTTTCTGTGAAACGCTGATTTTATAATTAGAAAGAAATCCTGTAGTCATAGCGATTGCAAAGATTATATGATAAACGCTACATCACACAAATGTATTCTCAACTGAGTTACTGACTGAATTATAAACATATAACACATGGGCTGAAAAATCCCGGGCCTAACACATAGATGACGCTAGTTTTATTGCAGTCATCTTTCTCTCAGTTAGTACTAACCTTCAAAAGACAGCTGTTAAAATTTCATGATATTCTATTCATTAGTTTGTGAGTTATTGTGCTAAGAGTCACGCTACTTTTGTTATTTTCAAAACAATGGATCAAAAACAATTTCGTGTTTTAATTTTACACTGCTTCTTGATGGGAAAAAATACCGTTCAAGCGAAGCAATGGCTTGAAAAGTGTTATGGGAACTCCGCTCCATCAGAAACAACAATAAAACGTTGGTTTGCTGACTTGAAACGTGGTCGTAGAGACACTGATGATGCAGAACGCAGTGGACGTCCAAATGAGGCGGTAACACCAGAAAACATCCCATAAAATCCACAAAATCGTTTTGAATGATCGAAAAGTGAAGTTGCGCGAGTTAGCTGATATCGTTAAGATATCAAAAGAACATATTGGCTTTATATTGCATGAGCATTTGGCTATGAGAAAGCTCTGTTCAAAGTGGGTGCCGCGTTTGCTCACTGTTGACCAAAAACAAGAACGTGTTGATGATTCTGAGCAGTGTTTAGCCATGTTTAAACGTAACAAACCGGAATTTTTGCGTCGATATGTGACAATAGATGAAACATGGACCGATCACTTCACTCCGGAATCAAAACGATCGTCATCTGAGTGGACAGCAAATGGTGAACCTCGTCCAAAGCGCCCGAAAGCACAACAATCGGCTGGCGGTATTTTGGGATGTGCTTGGTGTAATATTCATCGACTATCTTGAGAAAGGAAATACCATCAACAGTGAATATTATATAGCGTTATTGGAGCGTTTGAAGGCCGAAATTGCAAAGAAACGACCGCATATGGCAAAGAAAAAAATTTTGTTTCATCAGGACAACGCACCGTATCACAAGTCAATCAAAACAGTGGTAAAACTACATGAATTGAACTTCGAATTGCTCCCATATCCACCGTATTCGCCAGATTTGGCTCCCAGCGACTACTGGCTGGTCGCTGACCTCAAAAAAATGCTCGCCGGTAAGAAATTTCGCACGAATGAAGAGGTTATCGCTGAAACTGAAGCCTATTTTGAGGCAAAAGATAAATCGTTCTACAAAAGTGGTATTGAAATGTTAGAGCGGCGCTGGAATGATTGCGTTGCTCTTGATGGAGATTACGTTGATGAATAAAGCTAATTTTGAACCAAAAAGACCGTGTTTTCTTTGTTAGGCCCGGGACTTTTCAGCATGGAATATTTCCTAGCTTTACAATCTTAGGTTGTAAAAGCTTGTAATTAAGAAGTCGTTAAACCTAAAAATATAACATATTGAACACAAATTCTAGCTCACAAGGGGATTGTACGTATTCCTGATATTCCTGCTCAAATCTCCTTATAGTAAATTTAATTAGATGCTTGTAATTATCCTTGCATTGTGTCGCCAAATCTCATCATCATTGCTCATTAGCACTATATTGTAGTTTGAAAGATAAGTTTAAAAACACTAATTTCATATTTACTAATATAATAATGATAACATTTACTATCCAACGGACCACAAAGGTTCAACGAGAGGATAATGAAGACTACAACCATCCAGCATTCCTAAGTTTATGAGAAATTCTTTGAGGCTGTCTTATTCCATAAATGAATCTGGTACAGAATTCAGGTGGTACACCTGAATTCTGCGTGAGTCGAATAGGTCTACATAGACAATTCCCAAAGCAACGTCACAGGAATTTAAATGTGATAACACCAAGGAATCACATAGCAGTTTTTTAATAGAAATGTCAAGGGAATGTAGGAGGTTCGTTCGAAATTGGTTACAGACATGACCACATTCATTCTTTGCTGATAGAGTTAAAAAGCCGACAATATCAATTCGTTTACCTGAAAATATACGTCAATATTCTCATGGGATTTCTGTGTATCACACCAATACTGGGAAATCAAATAAGAATCACTTATTTTTTCCATCTTTTTGCAATTTTCTCTAAATTTTCCGTCTGATTTCGTTCCTTTTCCTCTGATAGAAATTCAAAATTAAATCTAAAGTTTCCGCATTCGCAACGTTCGCATGGTAGGAAATTCAATCTAACTTCCGTGTTTCCTCAGTTCACCGTCTAGTTTTATTTACACGTATTGATATTAGTCGTCAAAACGACGGGTGGGATGACCCGTTTATGGGGTACTTAACGTTTGTATCTCTGCGCTGAAAAGATGTACTTACACGGGACTAGCCGGCATCGAGATTTTCTCCATTCAGATTTTGCACGATAAGCTCGCCGAATCCAGCCAGTGGAAATGGCGGGTACCCAAACGAACGAGTGCCATATCTCAAGCGCGGAGGGTCGTTAAATCAAAAGTGGCGTAAAACTATCTGATTTTATGGGGAAATTAAAAAGTTTCATTTAAATACATTTGAAATATTTTACGGCGTGATAGTAAAGCGGGCGACCGTAAAATGCGCGATCCACATGCTAAGTGACTTGACACAGTTCGAACTTCAATCATCATAAAACGTTAAAGCTGTTTAAAGCGCACAGCCTCTTTGTTATAATAGCTTAATACATACATTGTGTCAGTCGACGAGAACTCGAGAATTTTGTAATGTCAATGGATGCATACGCGGGAAGATTTTTATTACCGATACATTTAACATCTCCAATTGCCTCTCTTTTAGTAGTACGTATCTGACGAGGAAGAAAAAAAGAGACCAAGACCAAAACACAAAGAACTTCAAGCATAAAACATTTTTTACTAATCAACCTACACATAAAAGGTTACATATTTGTAATTCCTCTTCTACAGAAAAAATAAAAGCACAAATCCATTGTGATTTTAATTTATTCAAGATCACGATTACACATAACAAGTAGTTGAAATTTCCAAAGTATCATCTGACTTGCTCAACTAACTTGAACCCGATGTCCAAAAATGAGGGGACGAATGGTAATTTTAATCATGCTTTTGCATAATTTCATTTCGCAGGGGATCTTATTTACTTTTTTTTTTAGGAAGTATTCTCAAATCCTGAAAAATGAAACGAATGTTATGAGATTAATTATTTATAACGTCGAGATAACCCACATGTAGTGTAATTTGTAAAGAAATATATGTGTAGTACAGTCCGCAAAAAAATTATCGTATAATTTTATGACTGAAGAAATTTTTAAATATATCTTAATATACTCCAAAAAACAATTGTTATGATTATTAATATAGTGACCAAATGAAAAGAGATATTCATATTTGCAAGTTTTATTAAGCATATATGGTAAAAGAAATTATATTATTGGAAAAACAATTAGAGGGAAGTAACTTAAAACTCGATATTGACACCCCGGATTGAATTAAACCTTCCTGTATAAACTTGGTCTAAATTCTTTTCTAATTTCTGAAGCTCTACTGGGGCAATATGTTAGGCCCGTATCATTCTGAGAAGATAGTCCCACACATTCTCGATAGGATTCATGTCTGAACTCACCACAAGCCAATCTAAAATTGCAATGACAACCTCATCAAGGTATTCCCGGAAGATTATTGCTACATGGGATCGTGCATTAGTAAGAATTTTTTGCCTATTTTTTATTCATAATCCGCTCGAGAGGAAATTTTCTTAACTTGGGTTCGTCAAGCTGAGCATCCCAAAGGTGAACCTGTCTTTCCCTGCAAACTGTCGGGCAGTCGACAAGGAGGTGCACAGGAGTTTGCTTTATCCCTCCACACTTTCTACAGGAAAGAGAGCTTACTAAGCCTATGCAATACGTGTATTTATTCAGTGCGCAGTATCCAGTTAAGATCGCTTATGTTTGCTCATAAGGGATCCCGAGAGATTTGTAACCTGTCAACACCGTTCCACTAAAACCGGTGATTGGCGGTTTGCTCAGATTTAACAAAGGTCCTAATACTATCTAATACGTCGATTCAAGACCGCAGAATGGTCATCCACTGGCGTCTCTTGCTAGCAAGTCAGCTATTTCGTTTCCTTTGAGCCTCGAGTGGCTTGGCACCTACCGTAGCGTAACGCTGCTGTTGTTGCGCCAATTGTTACAGCTTTCAATGGTATCCCAACACTACTTCGAAGCCCAAACTTGACAGTTTGTAGCTGCTTGGGTATCCGATACGATTTACACCGCCTCAGAGTGATTCATTGCCTATTACTGGTCCGTATGGTACTAGATGATCTCGTAAAATGTCTGGTATATACTAGTGGGTAGTCATTATACTAGCTCTGTATGGCTAGCTGGAGAAATGTCTCCCTAAACTATGATAGAGTCATCATCGGAATTAGGTGTAGATCTATATATTGGTATACGTTTATCTGAGGTGTAAAGACTCATCTAGCAAACCTTAAGACGAGGAGCTGTAACGGTTACTTATTCGGGGATTCTGGTCAAGTCTATCTGTAATTGTTTTGCAGTCACATGCCTTCGACATCATGCTTATAGTCTTGGAGAGTAGTACAGCTTGAGCGACCTGGCACCGGTTTTCGTATGTGATTCCCTGTTTCTCTAAGTCTGGCTACTGCCCTAGAAACACCTGATTGATTAATATTTATTAAATTAGTCACGTATGTTTGAGATCGTCCATCTTTGATTAAAACAATTATTCCAGCCAGTTGGTTTGGAGTTAAATTACTCATTTTAATTTTAAACTAAATAAACCATATGTATATGCACTTTTCTAAAATGTTTCTGTAATAAGAAAAAATGAACTTATTCAAAAGCTAGTATGATTTTCTTTGTATATTTGTAGTCGGCACATATATGGCAAACATATGTCAGTCTACAAACGCCTTCTCGTAATCTACGCGATACTTTTTTGGTTGAGTGTATGAACCACTTATTACCGTAATGATATAATTAATTCATATTACGTAGAGGAAATTGCTTATATATTACATGTTTTCGTGGATAAATTAATTATTGATAAGATGAAATTACATGTAATTGAAAATAATATATTCAAGACTAAATAAACAGTAATTGACAAAATGGTCCCGAGTACACGGAGACATTGTTGTTGGAATTAATATGACAACCTATTCACATCAACGGAGAGCACAGGTTTGGTTAGTTGCTATCATCGCCTGTGCAAAAGCTACGAAGTTCTCTCTCATGCTCGACGGCGTTATATGCTATCGTAAGGGATTACTTCGGGATAATTACGGCATAATTTCTAAGATAATTGAAATTAACGACTTAATTAAATTAAGAAAGGATCGTTATGTGACTGGATGCAAATGAGACGGTGTCTCTAATGCTATTTTTCTCCTTCTAAATGTACAAAAGAGAATTTCTATTATCCTCAAAATAAATAGTAATGCTTGTCACATGCTTTTTTCGTGCTGGGGAGCAAATGTATCCGGTTCTAACTGGTCAGACGCGATAGCATAGCTTAAATTATTGACGTCCAGTTGGCTTACGAAGACAATTTGATGTATGGCACCAATTGGGAACAGGAGCCCAGTAAATAAAGCCTGAACCGGTACCGTCACGAACAGTAGAAGAGAAATAGCCGCCCAGGGATATCACGATATTCTTAAAATTACATTTAAAATTGTTATGCCCGATGTACACCCCTAAGGGGTAATTTAGAGCTCTGATGGAGGCGAAACTTCTTCTTCTGTTTATTTTATATATTATGCGGTGTATATTCGATACGGGATGACATAAAGCGGGGTCCCCCCCTCGTTCCGGCGGTAAAGGGAAAACACATTAACCCCTGTACATGTAATCGGAGGACACTTTGATGTGACCTTGTTCACGCGGTTGGTAAAATATCTAAATATTTACATTAAACATTATCCAGGAAAATTGGCTGTTTATATTAACGACAGAATAACATCCCATAAATTATCTCTCGCTGTAAGCGGAACTCTTTAGATTGCATAATCGCGTTTACATTTAGGGAAAATTTACATAATCAGCCCTTGATACTACTCAACGCGCGGTATCCAGTAATTAACACAAAAAAAAAAATTAAAACAATAAACATCTATTCAGCAACACGGATTCTCTTATTCACTTCTCTTGTTAAATATATTCGCTCAAATTCACGCGTACTTAATTAATTTTATTCTATTACATTTTTCTAAGTTCCGGAAAATGGCCTTCTTCGAGGTATTTTTTTGTAGAAATCGCATAACTCCACGTCTTCAAATTTAGATTTTAGGAGCGAGTTTTCTTGAAGCTCGATCAACTCCATTTACAAGTGTATTTGAGCATTTTGTGCATTACTTTTTGTTGGAGTAGGAAATAAATTGAAACTGTCCTTCCATGTTCTTAAAATCGCTAAATCTCTTCGAAAATTGCTCCGACAGAAACTTGAGTTCTTCAGCATATTGAGCATAAGCAGTATTTTCATACGCAGAGAGCGTGGTGAAATAGTAACTGTTACCAGACAGCATCTGTGCCTCCCACAAGCGGATTTTGTTCTGAAACGCTTTTAAACGGATGTACAAATCATTTACCAGCTGCTCTTGTTTTTGAAGTTTCTAATTTAAATCATTCAAATCGCCTGTAAGGTAGACCAGAAATACTAAGTGACATATCCATTTTGGGTCACTCATTTCTAAGCTCGTAAAATCGTTTCAGCATTTTCCCTTTGCTTAGCCATCTGACTTCACAATAATACGTCCTCATAGTCGGCTGATATTTCATCCAAAAACGCCTTGAACTGACGATGGTTAAGCCCTCGGGATCGAATAAAATTGATGGTTTTTACTCTGCCACATTCATAACATTCTGGAGTCGAACGGACTTGGAACACAAGTTCTGTCGGTGGATAATGCAGTTGAGGACTATCAAATCATCTTTTTGCACATTTAATTCAGTTTCTTTTTCATACAAAATTCCGATGAAACCTTTACGTAAGCCGACCATAGAAGATCCACCATCTATGCATACACCCAGTAATTTTGACTATGGAAGGCCAAAACTTGTGAGTATCTTTTGAACTTCATTAAACATGTCCTCTCCTGTAGTGGTTTCTTTTAGCGGCTGTAAAGCAAGCAATTCCTCAGTAATAGTGAATTCTTTATCAACATCTCGAATAAATATAGGCAGTTTACCTGTGTCACACAAAAACTGGTGCTCTCGTGTAATGCTACGGAAAATGATTCAAAACCAGCCATACGGTCAGTCAAAATTGTTTTTATATCATTAGCCATCATTTCTATACGTCGGGCAACAGTTCGTCTTGACAAAGTAATTTTTTCAAATTCATTTTTTTTCAGGACACAAAACACTGCAAAAACTTCTAACATACACTCTTTTTCCTTTTCTAAATCCATGTAATTTTGGTTAGAAATAGTTTTGGATACCTGTGAGGTAATCTCAATATTTTATTTAAATTTTATTATTATTGTTTCTCTCTTATTCCTTCCCTTTCTTAAATTTATTATTAATGTACTAGAATGACTTGCGCGTTATCTTCCATAAAACCATCCCTCCGATTCACTTCAAAAAATCTGCTTCTCTTCACGATGACTCCACTTCACTTCGCGATATTATCCCGAAGCTTAATACGCCGTTATTCAATTTTCAAATGAAATTAAGTGTATTGATTGATGATTCCCGTGATGGCTCGCAACGATCTTTCCTCACTCCGCCGCCGACTGATAGTTGCGTGAAATATTAGCGAATCAAAACCAATTTCGAATATTATGGAGGGCTAATGGATTGATGGCTTAATGCTTAAGCGTCGTAAATTATCTCGAAACGATGACTGTTCTTTTCGAATAAAAATTGTTTCGTTATATATACGTACGTATATATCTATACGGGTATTCTACAAGGATCTTACCTGGTTCCGTTGCGGTTTACGTTTAAATGAAATTGAAAAAAAAATTAGCAAGATTACACTTCGCCAAAAAGTATTGCATAGACTATGAAGTATACAAAGAAAATTATACAACCAGCTTTTGAATAAGTTCTTTTTTTGTTATTACAAAAACATTTTAGAAAAGTATATATACATATAGTTTATTTAATTGTTTATTGAAAGTGTTGTTATACGGACAAATTTTAAAGCAAAAATAACCGTATCGTCTGCATAGCGGACATTATTCAATCTTTCTCCATTCAGAAGAATTCTAGATTCTGTGTGAAAGCTTCCCTGAATATGTACTCTGGGTATATATTATATAACAGGAATGGAGAAAGAATTGCCTTACACCTCGTAGTATATTTTTCTTGTTGTGTGATTTCCGACTCAGAGGTCCTTCAGAGCTAGTACAATGACTGCTCACGGGTCTATAACAGACATTTTACAAGAACATGTAGTACCATGTGAACCAGTAATAGGCAACGTATCCTTGTTAATGCAGGATAATACATGCTATATAACAATAATCGTCCAGAAATACCTTGATAAGGTGAACATTCCAGTTTTAGATTAGCCTACGGGAGTCAAGACATAACACATGGGCTGAAAAGTCCCGGGCCTAACAAAGACAACACGGTTTTTTTGGTTCAAAATTAGCTGTATTCATTCCAGCGCCGCTGTAACATTTCAATACCACTTTTGTAGAACGATTTATCTTTTGCCTCAAAATAGGCCTCAGTTTCAGCGATAACCTCTTCATTCGTGCGAAATTTCTTACCGGCGAGCATTTTTTTGAGGTCTACGAACAGCCAGTAGTCGCTGGGAGCCAAATCTGGCGAATACGGTGGATATGGGAGCAATTCGAAGTTCAATTCATGTAGTTTTACCATTGTTTTGATTGACTTGTGATACGGTGCGTTGTCCTGATGAAACAAAATTTTTTTCTTTGTCATATGCGGTCGTTTCTTTGCAATTTCGGCCTTCAAACGCTTCAATAACGCTATATAATATTCACTGTTGATGGTATTTCCTTTCTCAAGATAGTCGATGAATATTACACCACGCACATCCCAAAATACCGAGGCCATAACCTTTCCAGCCGATTGTTGTGCTTTCGGGCGCTTTGGACGAGGTTCACCAGTTGTTGTCCACTCAGATGACGATCGTTTTGATTCCGCAGTGAAGTGATGGATCCATGTTTCATCCATTGTCACATATCGACGCAAAAATTCCGGTTTGTTACGTTTAAACATGCCCAAACACTGCTCAGAATCATCAACACTTTCTTGTTTTTGGTCCACAGTGAGCAAACGCGGCACCCACTTTGAACCGAACTTTCTCATAGTCAAATGCTTATGCAATATAAAGCCAATACGTTCTTTTGATATCTTTACGATGAGAGCTAACTCACGCAACTTCACTTTTCGATCATTCAAAACGATTTTGCGGATTTTTTTGATGTTTTCTGGTGTTACCGCCTCATTTGGACGTCCACTGCGTTCTGCATCATCGGTGTCCCTACGACCACGTTTGAAGTCAGCAAACCAACGTTTTATTGTTGTTTCTGATGGAGCGGAGTCCCCATAACACTTTTCAAGCCATTGCTTCGCTTGAACGGTATTTTTTCCCATCAAGAAGCAGTGTAAAATTAAAACACGAAATTGTTTTTGATCCATTATTTTGAAAATAACAAAAATAGCGTGACGCTTAGCACAATAACTCACAAACTCATGAATAGAATATCATGAAATTTTAACAGCTGTTTTTTGAAGGTCAGTACTAAATGAGAGAAAGGTGACTGCAATAAAACTAGCGTCATCTTTTGTTAGGCCCGGGACTTTTCAGCCCATGTGTTAAATCCTATCGAGAATGTGTGGTACTCTCTTTACAGAATGGTACGGAATCAACATGTTGCCTCAGTAGAGCTATAAGGATTAGAATTTAGACCAAGCTTATATACAGAGGCTAATTAAGTTGCTATCCTATAATTTTTTTTTCCAAAAATATAATTTCTTTTACCATATTTACTTAATAGAAATTTCAAATATGAGCTTCTGTTTTCATTTGGTCCCTATATTATTTAAATAATCATAACAATTGTTTGTTCCTTTAGTCATAAAATAATTCTTGTGTTACAAAAATGAATTATGCAATACTTTTTTTGCGGGGTGTATTTGCCGGCAATAGGAATCCAACAATTAGGGTGAATTTGACGCACGGATCGGTTAGCAATCGGACGTGTCCATGTTACCGTTGGCGTGATTTAGTGCAATGCCGCTGATTAGGGAATGTCACATAGCTTGAGATGAGATGCCCTGTTTAGCATAATGCATGCTAATCGGTAAACGACTAAACAGTGCTCCGTGTCCATCAACATCAATGCTATTAGTTGTCATATGTCAAGGCAATCATGCTTTGGCATATACGCATTAGATACAATAGATATTAATATCAACTTGTGTCTTCACAATTAACTCTAATTGATAATAATAATGCAATAAAGGCCTAATTCAGCCATGTATTCAAGGATTCACGGTTTTAGTACGCTTGCGCAGTTCGATATTTTTACGCAACAAAACACAAGTTAAAGGCACTAAAGTTTAAAAGATTAATTAACGCTAACATTCTCCTTTAAAATCGTATTGCAACAATAACCCCCTAATAAGTACAAGAAAAGGGTCGCCTACTGCGTGTCATTTCAACCGTAGACACTCCGCCGATCTTTTAATTAATTTCACAGGTCCTTTGCCCAGTCGGAGTCACAAAGATCACACCGGGGGTGTTCCGTGTTTAACAGCGGCACCATTGTGGTTAATCGCGGAAGTGGAATCGATGTTCTACTCTACCGGAAGTGCCGCAATTGAATCTACGTATGAACTTAACACCTGATAAATTACTAACTATCACATCAGAACCTCCTATGATTTCGGGGGGAGGTCGTTTAAACACCGATACGAATTGTATCGATTCAGTAGCGATGAATAGACAAGACGGTTGAACGGTTAGGGGATCATTTAACGTCGTTTTTGATGGTGAATTTGAGAAATTTTATGCACACATCCGTGCAGAACATATCGATCTGTTGATCAAGGTATTAAATACAATAAACCCTGAAATGTGCGAGTTTATGTGCAAATGCATGCTCTCTGGGGCTTAAAAGGGATTATCGACATTTTTAATAACATCAACACGCCTGTTCAATCTATGCAGATCGTAAATTTTATCAGATGCAAATTGTCAATGTACAAACAATTAGCTGTCCCTTGTGTATTAAGCAGACAATGGACATTTCATAATTAGTATCAGGAATGTCATTAAAGGGTACGAAGCAAATATGTAACACTGTTCGGGGAAAATTCAATTTGCTACGTTAATCGAAAACTATACGCGGAATATACGTGGAATCGATAGAAAAATATTGCTATTGTTTTACGTGGACTTTGTTTTAGAATTCTTACATTGATAACATTGATACATTTTAACAATAGTTATCTATTTGATGTTCGAACTACCTTAAAAGAATGGAAATTATCAATCGTACGAGGATTTGTATGCATTATTGTTTTGATTTAGATATAAAAGCGTATAAAAGATTATTAAATACGAAGTAACTCAACATTTAGTACGTTTTACTTATTAGTAGCAAGTGTATTCTTCTTAAAGAATGTGGAAGCCCATCCTTGTAAGTACTTTCTTATTTATAAAAATTTTATTTAGATAAATTTGCTTATATGTTATTGTAGACTTCCGCGATATTTTTCTTTTAAAGAATTTAAGTTTCCGGGTTTGCTACAGAAGAAGCTGCATAAAACTAAGACCGAATCATCAGCAAACTCTTCTTGGTCTTCTTATAATTGCATGTATGAGGTTCTAAGCCTGTTACGACTTTTAGTTTTGGTCTACCCATCTCTTTTGTGGACTTCCTATCGATCTTCTTCCTTTTGCCTCATAATTCCATACTCCTTTTGGTTTCCTGTAGTCTTCCATCTTTTCCATGTGCTCTCTTCAATTCTGTCCCTATTCCCTTCCTCTCAAGTTCTTCTCTTATGACTGTGTTTGTCTTCCTATAAATTCTTGTATATCCTGTTGTTCTTCTTAGAAATCTAATTTCCGATGTTTGGATTCTTCTTTCATTTACTTTAGTTCTGGTCCAGCTTTCACTCCCATTGGATTACCATTATTTTATAGAATTTTACCAGCGTATCCTTCTTTACTTTGTTTTTGCTATAATGCCATTTATTCGGTTCAATTTGGTTATTTTTATGTGTATGTCCATATCATTTTGATAGTACGATATTACTTTAGGTTTTTCTGTTGATTTAGCTAAGTTATACTCCTCAGCTAGTTTGTTTAGTTCGTAGGCATTAATTGGTCGTCAGCAAAGACTAATGCTACCAAATAATTTTGTGTTTTTCGATTGAGTGTGTAGTGGCATTCATTCCCATAAGACATCATCAGTGTATATGTTAAGAAGTGCAGGTGACAAGCTACATCCTTATCATAGTCCTAAATTTTTAATTAAAATATTATCTTCGTTATCGGTTATGGTAATCTTTGAGTTGTTAAATTAATGCTTTTAATAACTTTAATCAGATGTATTGGTATTCCTCTCATAGTTTTTCTTTTACTACCTTGTCAAAAGTTTTTTATAATCTATAAACAATATGTGTGTTTCTTTGTTACATTCTCGGTGTTTCTCTATTATCTGATTAATTATGAATGTATTGTTAGTGCAAGATCTTCTTCTTTTGAAATCTGTTTGTTCCTCCACGAGTATATCCCCCTTTGAGTTGTTTCTTCCAACTTCCAGCTATTGTTTTCGTTCTTCAGCATTTATTTAGTAATTGTTGAGTCCTTACTTTATTTTTAGTGGGGCTTCCTGCAGCTCTCTTAATTCTATTTGATCCACACTTCTAATCTCCTCCTCTTCTTCTTCTTCTTCCTTACCACTCCTGTTTCGCAGTCTCTCCATCTTCCGTTTTATCTTGTATCCATATTAGATTTGATTAATTTTTTTTGATTTCTTGGTTCCAATATTTTAACTTAGGTGTCCTCTATCTATTTGGTATCTTATAATTGTAGTTCTTTCATTCATCCACTTATAATATTGCATTCTATCTCTCCTTTTGCCATTTATTAGAAGTGTTTTTTTTTACTATAGCATAAAGCATAATATATTTCCTCAGGTCAAGGGAACCATTTCATTCTTCTATTGTTTCTGTTATCATTGCTATCTCTATTTTATACTCATCCAAATTTCTTGTAAGTCATATAATTTATGCGTTAATCCTCACACATTCCATGTAGCAATTTTTCAATGTTCTCGTATACCGAATCTTTTTCCATTTGCGGTTGTCATCTTTGTTATCAGTCCGATCCGAGGAATTTTTTAAAGGTGTGCAAGTGTGTTTGATTTTTACCTGGTTGGCCTAACGCAGATCCCTTCTCTTTTATCTGAACTTAGGATCGTCTGTAGAGACTAGAGACTTTGAAGCTACTCAATCAATAAAATAAATTTCTCTTTTTCTTTAAGGATTACGTAATCTTGCGACATGGTGCTACTGCGTTCGATTGCAGATACAGCATGCCGAATTCCTACAGAACTGCAGTTCTAACGATGAACGAGCATAATAAGCTTCTACTATCCGTAAGGTTCGTTCTTCATGTAATCCATGATTGGAGATTCATGGGGTACGCTTTTTATCCGTTTCAAACACGTAAGTTTTAAATCGATTTACGTCTAGCGCAATGTGATTAATCGTAAAACGAATTTCAGCTTACTACGAATACCAGCTATTTCTATGGGAATTTGTCGATAACAAAATAGAACAATACAAAGGTTACAAATCTTACAACTATTTCCATTTCGATGTAGGCGAAAATAGAGGTATTGCAGTTAAGTTGAAACTGGGGGGATATTTAAAACGTCATAGGAAGTATCCCCGGCCCCGTTTCGAGACTGATATAATAATATGCGAACCCCAAGGACAGCCAACGTATTCAATAGTAACTTTGTACGAGCATAAAGATTGAATTTTTTAATGGAAAATAAAAAATAAATTTATGCTGAAAGAACCATTACGTCTGATTAATATTTAACCCTTTCTTCTGTAATTTAAATCTTACTTCCGCGGGGGAAGTTTGATCCCCTAAAAAGAACACCCCTTAAATACTCGGGTATTAATATTTAAAAAGCATGGGAGAGGATATCTTGATTTTAGCTCGGAATGTACGGCGTACTTGAAGCAGCATTATAGGGTGCAATTGCATACATACGCATCTAGTTAGATGGTTACCATGACAACTCTAAGTGCACTGCTGTTCCATCTATGTCACTAGGTATATAGGTTATGTATTAAACCCACGCATCATGTTCAATTAACGATATAAGAAGCCTTGCACATTAAGCGAAATATTCTTTGTTTTTGAAAATTGTACAGCGATTTACTGCTTGATTTATTGGATATATTCCAATTAACGTTACTGTAGACATAAAGCAATCAATGCTATAACGCCCAGAGGTGCTGTTAGGCAATTTTCTATTCCTGCACGTCGGAAATTTACATGGGGGCATTTCAAAAAATATCTTTACCCATCAGTTACCTACATGTCAAAATAAATAAATCATAAGTTTGAATTTTATTATTTTCTCTTTGATATAGTAGCACGAAGCTATTAAAAATAACTATACCATAACTTATATTGTCACCGTATAAAGTCGAAGAGTCCGAAGATACAATAGATGAAAAATTAAGATTATGACCTCTCTCATTCAAAATCAAAGGGTGACAATCAAAACGGCTTCATCTAATAAACCAGTCAAACAGCAACGTAATAAAAAGAATTGAATAGGTGAATGATCACAACATTAAAATAATATAATAAATGAATCAACTTTTCGAGCCCTTAGAAACCCCCTTGGTCATCATCGCAAAACTGGACGTCGACAAAAAAATCAACGTAAAACGTTTATATTGGTCACGAACATTACGTATTCATTCATACTCTTCATGAGCGATGAAGACGTTTGATTGAAGATGTGTCATTTATCAAGGAACTAGGTGAGAACATGCGTTTTTCGTACCTGCATAATACGCACAGGAAGGGTTCGATGACCTTACGCTTTTTTTTTATCCTCAGATCCCCCTTTGTTGTCTAAATAATGACTCCCCATGTCGTATACTCGCATATATACTCTTAAGGGCATTGCGTCAATAATTGTGTGATTACTGGTACAAAAATGAAAATCGTCTTCACACTGGAACAATACCCCCTTGCTTTAATCCCCCTAAGTCAATATCTCGACGTACAATCTGATAAAAAATTATCGTGGAATGGCTATAAATTTCGCGTGTAAAGTAATGCTTTAAAAAGAAGGTCTCCATCAGCCATTAGTTTTTAAACTATAATAAATTCCCGATTTGCATTCGATTCCACAGCTAACTGCATGGGAAAGAGCTTTTTACAATAAGTGAACGACAACGTTCCCGATTCTAAAGCGTAAAAGTTTATTTGTCCTTCTTTTTCCCTTTATTCCGAATTGACAGTCCGGAGGAAACCCCTCCCCCATTCGACGCAAGTTTGGCGGGTTCTTTGTGGGCGTTCTACACTTATATATATTTAAAAAAAAAAAAGAAGGGGGAAGTGGCGCAAATACACACCCCAATGGATCTCTTCAAGATCACCCGCACGTAATTATCAGTTATCAGTGGACCGTGAAAGCGCACAAGCTTTTTAGCACGGTTTTCTTTAAACATATTTATGTCAAAGCTTTTCAATTTCTCGACGTCACTTCCTATTTCGTCACAGTACGCTTCAGTTCGCTCAATTTCACGTTTATCTTGGCTTCTAGATTTTTAATTAATTTCATCCTACTATTGATATTTTTGCGGATAAAATTTCTTAGACGTTGATAGGATTTATTGATGTGTATCGGGTTAATTGGCCTATATACGTACGAAATTTGGTTGTAAACTTTTTATTTCGGCTTAAAGCAATACGTCTTATTCGATTTTATTATTTTAACAATACTCAACAAGTCGAACGCATTCATACACGTACAGATCTTTTACGAGCACCTTTTGCTTAAGTTATTTTTATTTTCGTCGTCTGTTTTGAAGTATGTATAAAGCGAACATAAAAATGCTAATTTGCAATCTTTTCGACTGCTTAATGATATTCCAAACTGAAAGGAGTCGAAGCAAGAATAAATGGACATATCTTATAAATGTTTGATTTACACTGACAACGGAATAGACCATAAATTTCCAATAAAAATCTCTCTAAAAAAGAGGCACTCCTCCCTCGTTTTTTCGACAGTAAAAGTAAGAAAGGAAAAGGCATTAAACGTGTTGTATGTAACGCGAAAATTTATCTTCGTTTCAAATTCGATTAAAAAGGGGTAAATTATTTTAGTACGTGTTAATCTTGAAATTTTCTCGCGATAATAAATTTAAATAAAACGAGAATTTGTCACTATATTGAATATATGACAGGATGGACTAGAAACGGGGTTCAGGCGGGTAAAGGGGTGGCATGCGATGGAACGGGGTTAAACTGGACACCAAATGATGGATTACCCTGTCATCTCGCAACGCACACGTAGCAAATTGTGGCGTCTGTATCTATCTATGCAATCCCCGGCTTTGAGAATAGTGGTTAATGTTTTTGATAGAATTTATTTAGTTATCAATCTTTTACCCCCGTCGACTTCCTCGGCCCGTCGGCTACGTTGTGAAATATTACGGGGATTATCGACTTGTCTTCATTCTTTCGGGAGGCTTCTTTTTGAAAAAAAAAATTTATCGAAAATCATGTTATGAATAAAATAGATTAAATTAGGGTGAAAGGTTCCCGGTAACACTTTATATGTAAGTTAGGGGAAGTGAATTTTTATAATGGATGACGTTCTTTCCTAATTTACATAGAGATACTCATGGAAATAGTAATTTGAAAAGATGAAGGCTGTAGCATCTAAGATTTCAATTACCAAATTCTTTTTGGAAGCATTATCATTTACATAAAAAATATGCCACATCCATTAGGTTATGGTCTAACATATATCTAATCATATGCTTTGTTTACTACTGTATACTTATAGAATGGAGGAACAAGGAAAGGTTGAAAATGTAAATTGAGGGCTTCGAAAACGAATAATGACAATTTCCACGGACGATAACCAGAAATGAAAACATATCGACGTTCATCAAATGTTATTTGTTAGGACCCACATGTCTGCGGATGAATACAGTAATCTGGACTCATGTGACAGTATATAAATGTGCACATATACATATATATACGTATGCTAGCGAGGAAATTGTACGTATCATTAGGTCCGCCCTAATCAAATAGGTCCATCATCAAATACATGCCAATCATGAATAGCAATTTAGGCTCCCGCTTCTGCCGTAGTGTAACAACGCTCGACGGTTTTAGAGAGGTGTCGGTCCCCGAAAAATTCTCTAATACGTCACTTGGCGTAAATTATCTGAAATTATTCACTCGCATTTTATTTGCGCCTGTCTCCGTGTTTCGTGGGGGACGTATATGGGTCTGGAGCGCGTGCAATTATTTTGATGAGACGGTTTTTTTTTTTCCAGCCAACCCTTTTCGGACATATTGTTTTTACGATTTCATACGCTTAAATCGATAGTAATTAATTCAATTTTTATTACCAGATTGCATGAATGTCGTTTGTTACACTAGACGATATACAGTGTATTTTTTACTAAGAATAAAATATATCCATATATTATATTTTAATAATTGAACAAATAAAGTTGTTAGCAACTGCATTTTTTACTTTACTTAAAGAGTATAATAAAATAAACAGAATAAGTATCCGAAGTGAAATATTATTAATCCTTTAATTTCACTTTGCATTTATTTGTATTTCATTGGACAGATGAATATTAATGTATTATTTGCCATTGTAATCAAATCTCTGTGCAATATTTATGCACTTAGTTTACTTAAGTTCAGTTAGAAAACGTGGACGTAATGGGAATCTAGGCAATTACACCAATCTGCTAAGTTGAGGTGAAGTCATTATCCATTCAGTATGCTAATGATTCTCTTATCTCATATTTTGGGGTGTGCTTTCTAATTAGTACTATGACATAATCACCACATATCAGTAATTTTATAAGAACAATTAGGTAGTTTAGTCAGTACAGTAGACAACAACGCGTAGCTCCAATAAAGCAACACATAGCTCCATACATACAACATCACAGGCGATATAGAGTTTCAACTTATCCAGAGCAAGTTAACTTGTATTCATTTATTAACAGTAACTAATGAGCTTCAATTCGTCATTGAGCGCGTTAACTCGTCATTCATTGAATTCAGTGTATTTTTGTAACTAACTATTGGACTTGTTGCTGACTAACTTAAGCTGTGATGTCCATGTAGTACACGATTCGGATCCATTGGTGGCTGAGGATGTTCATCATCCCGCTCTCAATATTACATTTAGGCTATGTTGCGAATCTGTCACTAAACAGTTTCCATCAAACACCAACTTGAAATTTAATTTTCGGAAGGCAAACTTTCCGACCTTGTACAGTGATATAGCTGAAATTGACTGGACTTTTTTGGAGAATCTTAATTGCGTTAACGAAGCAGTATCAGCTTTTTATAATTGCTTAGACATTGTCATCCGTCGTTCTGTACCTTTGTCCAAACACTCCTTCTCGAAGATACCTCGCCTTGGTATAATTTCGAAATAATCAAGCTTCTTCAAATAAAGAATTATTACCTTCGTAGGTGGAACAAGAGTGGACGCGAGATTTACCACATTGAATTTAAGCGTTTGAGGAAATTAGTTAAAGACAAAATTAGAGTTGTATATGTGGAATATCAGACGGCGGCTGCAGAAGATATAGCACAAAATCCAAAGCTAATCTGGCAGTACATAAACGCGCGTCGTAATGCATCAAGAATACCTGGATGTCTCACTTTGAACGGCTCCACTGTTGATGATCCCAGCAACATTGTTCAGACCTTCGCCGATGAATTCTCTAGAGTGTTTGTGTCTGGTTCATAAGCATTACTGGGGCCCCGGCCTCTTGATAGGATCTCATTAGTGGTAGTTCTTTGATTGGATCTTTTACAGCACACGATATCTTAAAAGCATCTAAGAAGTTAAAATCTAATTTTACTGCTGGTCATGACGGCCTCCCGCATTTTTTGCACGTGATTGTTGTGTAGTACTATGCGAACCTCTAGCTAGAATATTTAACTTGGCTGCAAGTTCTTCTACCTTTCCTGACGCTTGGAAGATTAGCAGAATTACACCCGTGTTTAAGAAAGGTAATCGTTCTGACTTCCAAAATTATAGACCAATAAATATTTTATCCAACTTTGTAAAAATGTTTGAATATCTTCTGTCTCACAGAATTTACGTTAGTGTCAAGCCTTATTTATCTTCGCGACAACATGGTTTCATTCCAGGAAGGTCTACTACAACCAACCTTGCTGAGTTAGCACAGCATATTCCCGAATCCATGGAACGACGTCAACAAGTAGATATATTATACACCGATTTTAGTAAAGCATTTGACACCATCAATCATTCCCTTATGGTATCTAAGCTGAGTAGTTTTGGTTTTCCGCCAAGTGTAACAGAATTGATCCGCTCGTATTTAACTGATCGTTCATGCTATGTTCACTACAATGGATATACATCCCTAACATTTTCTGCTTCCTCTGGTGTGTGCCAGGGTTCCAATTTGGGTCCCTTTGTTTAATATTTATTTGGATGATCTCCTACAGGGGCTGGACTGCAATGTACTGGCTTACGCGGACGATCTTAAGATCTACAATACCATAACCTCCCCGGCAGATTGTCTGTTTCTCCAGAACAGTCTGGATACAATTGTTAGATGGTGTACACAGAATGGAATTCATTTGAATCTGGATAAGTGTGCTGTTGTGTTACTCCAGATGTCATAGACTATACAATTTTCACTATGCTGTAAGTCAGGCTATTGTTCCTAGGCACTCGTCTGTGATGGACCTGGGCGTGCAGTTTGATGCAAATCGTTTGCAGACCACATATTATCCATACGAAATTCTGCGATGAAATCCTTAGGATTTCTCATACGATCCTGCAGATCATTCAATAATCCTGCCTCGCTAAAAGCATTATACTATCTGGCTTGTCCGCACTGGGTTGGAGTATGCCTCCATAATTTGGTATCCTCACCATATTCCATCTGCAAGTACTACTTGAAAGAGTGCAAAAACGATTTTTGAAATACCTGTCCTTCAAAATTGATGGCACTTACCCTGGACGCGATGTTGATTATGCTGGTCTGCTGAGGAGACACGGCTTTGTATCGTTATCGGATCGAAGGAAGGAATTTAGCAGTCAATTTCTACTTAAACTAATTAATCACGCCATTGACGCTCCATCCCTTCTCCAAAATTAATTTTGTGGTATTTCAGTACGATACCAGGTCCTTCCCTAATTTTAAGGTCCCGTCATGCAAAACTAATGTTCTACTTAAAGCACCCTTTACGCATATGATTAGAAATGCCAATGAATTACTTCACGATCCTTTTTATTGAAGAGTCTACATGGATTTACATTGTCGTCCTATTTTGTTCTTGCATTCTGATGTCACCGAGCCATTATTATATTTATGATTCAGTTGTATCTTTTTTGTAATTTAAGTTTATTACTGCACTGTATATATTATATCATTACTACATTATGCTGTATTATACTATTTTATGTTATTGTCACATTATCCTGTAAATGGAATTATTTTCTGTTGGGTAATAAAGATTATTATTATTATTATTATTATTATTATTATTATAACTGCAGGTCTAGTATACATATGGTATTTACGCGTTTTATTAAGAACGTATTGCAAAAGAATACGTAACTTTTTCAAACCAGGAGGAGTTCAAACAGACTACTTTATTTACAGAAATCAAACATACACTAAGTAAAAGTGCGAACTGTTAGCTACTTTTCAACATAATCACAAGGTACAAGCTTCTATATACTCTCTTCGTAAAAGATCCGATCCAAATTTATAAAATATTACCTTATTTTATCTTGAACTCCGTCGTCGTCTTCAAACCTTTTACCCGACAAATGAACTTTCAATAAATAAATGAAAATCAGAAGGATCATACTCTGGAATATGAAGCGGATGGACAATAACTTCCAAATTGTGTTTCTGAAACCATGCCTTCATCTGGTTCAAGGTGCACGGTCTTGCATTCTCACGCAACAACCAGAATTCTTTCGACAACCTTCCTCATTTCTATCGAATGGCTTGTAGTTTTTCGGGAGTTTAAGTATAAGTACGGTTTTCAAGGTGTTTTGGGTTTCGAATACTAAAGCCCAAAGAGCTCATGATTAACTTAAGGAATGTTATTTACATGTTGTCTGAAATTCACTTTTGAATCAAAGAAAACCCTTAAGTTCTTAGTGAAGACTATTGGATTTCTTTGAAAAGTAAAAAAAATATTACTTTGCACCTATCTATATTTATGTAAAAATTATTAATGACGCACCAATTCTGCACCAAACTTGTTTAAATAATCTGCAAATAGTAACTCTTCGAATAAGATAACATCGACAATATTAATAAAAATATTAAATATCAACAGTCCCACATTAGAACATTGGGGAATCCCCGAAGTTGCAGTGTAATTATTAGGTGCATAGCCATCAAAAACTCATAAATATAATACAAAAAGTTGTATTAAATCATTGCTAAATTCAAAACTTTATAATTTGCAGAGTGTATCTTAGAAAAGTTATAACATCTACCTGGCCCCCCTTGCCCAATATATTCGAAATAAATTGAGTATAGCAAGCTAAATTGGTTGCAGCGTAGCGTTTCGCTACAAATCCATGTTGAAAGGGAGATGCACTTATAACAAGTGGGTATATCTTTGAATACCTTTGCAAAAGTTGACAATACAGAAATTGGTTTTCAGTCATAGATCTCAGTCTTAGATCTCAGCTGCTTTCAATTGAAATAGCTTCAATATAACAGTTGTGATAGAAGGTAAACAATAATGAAATAATTTGCAAAAACTGTTGCTTTTTATTGTGGATGTGCGACTAGAATCATCACTTGAACAACCCAACCAGATGAACGTAAGGTAATTCTGTCTGCACAAGGCTCAAGTCCGTCCAATTACACCACCAGAGTGGTGATCAGTGACCCATCTTCTAAAATCTCTGATCACTATGGAATACAAAGGAGGCCTCTATGAAGTATTTAGAATTAGTTAGTATAGTAGACAATAACCCTTGCAGATTTTGAAAAAAAAAAATAAAAATCGTATTACTCTTGGACAAACTCAGTTTAAATCAATAGAAATGATTTTGGGTATTCCTCTAATGTTGTTGCATTGGTGACTTCATTTTATTAAAATTTTGTTGTTTGTCTCCAATTAAATTTGGATCATTTCTAGTTGCATATCTTTCCTCACCAACAACATAGAGAATCAAATTGGTTTTATTCAATAGCTTCGTGCTCTTATAGGAAAATCAGTGACCAAAACATACCACATACTTGCCAAAGTTTGGGATGTACGATGTACATTACTAATTAATTTTCCAAAATATTATCGTTTTCATGCCAAAGTCATATTTGCACATTTTCTAGTTTGGTGTATATATAATCTAATTCATCCTGTATATATTTTTGTAATAATTTTTTTTTTGTTGAATATGGTACAACCTTGAGATTATTTTTAGATAATAACAACCTCAATATATATATACTTTTCTCATTTCTAATTTCTTCAAAATCTAATTATCGGTCAACATGAGTCACGTGCTTGCATAAGTTAGATGTTAAGATATGTACATAAGTTTTAGTTTATACAATACGAATTTACGTAACGTTGATTCTCGTGTGTGCATTAAAAGACCGGGAAGCTATTGTATATATGTAACAACGCGTTATATTACGTATCAAAGTTTTTTACTGTCACTTTCACTCTTGGCGGGTCTCAAACTTTATAGCGGGGACTCTGTGGCAAGGTGAGCGAGACTCCTGTCTTGGTAGTCGATTTGAAAAGATGCCTTATGGTAGTACAACAATCTGACACAATTATTTAGCAAACAAAACGGGAAGGTGCCGCGATGATATGGCTTTTTCGGGTAAAATAATATTTCGTCTGATAATAGTGCTGTGTATCATTCTAATCGCGCTGGGCGACTACAGCGGGCTTATAGAAAAGATTTTCAAGGCCGATGCAATCCAAAGCAGTCCTACGAATGGGCCACGACCTACAAATCCGGGTTATGGCGATATGAAACCAGAAATCGATTTGGATGCCGATATCGAGGAGGATACAATCAAAAAACTAGGTAAATACAAATCGAAAGTAACATGTTCCAATGTTATTTTGTTTCTGAATTAGTACAAGGTTAGAATAAATACCGCGCGTTTATACAGTTCGGTATTATTCCTAAGGATTAGCATATTAACTATTGCAAAGGAAATTTATGTTGGAAGACCTTTCGCATAGTTATTTTCAAATTGATTTAATGCAAATTTAAAACACTAAAGTACTTTCTTTCAGGTCCTTCTTCTACGAAGATCCAAATTTTAACGACGATAAAAAACGCCTGTTTACCAAAATTGATCTGCGAGCTGAACGCAACGCCTCAAAAGGAAAAATTGACGGAATCTGAGAAATCGTTACTATCATTAATAAGGTAAACCGGAAGGAACTCAGATACGCAACATGCAACATAAATACATTCTTTATAGAGGCTGTTAAGTCATACCTAGGTGAAAATGAAAGCTATTGCGGAACTCTACCGTAATATTAAAGCATTTTACTTTCACCAAGCCGTCGATGTGATAATATTTGTTTATAAAATCTTCTACCTATCCGGAATTAGCATGCTAAAAGAAACTCGCATTTTTTTATTTATATTTCGAATTGCTTTTGTAAATATTATCCTTTTTAAGTGAGAGGAAAAGAGGTACGTGGAAGGGAATCCTTTCTTTTTAAAGCACAACCAATTAACGTACAAATTGGTTATTTTCATAATTATAAACTTCAATGCGTGTTAAATAATACCAGAGCAAAGGTTAAGTATTTTAAAACGCTAGTTGTTAGTAAATTAATAGCGTTAGTAGGTTATTCCTTATGAAGCGTCTCACAATTGTTAAGTGCACTGCCCTTAATTTAATAAAACGCTGCTACTTAGAAGAAGAAACTAATTTAATAATTCATGTTGGTATGTTTTCTTTTTATGTACGTATTTATAACTTCTCAATCATTTTAGGGACACTTCAATTAGTACCACGGCCGAATTAACATCGAAATACCACTTCGCAGCACATATGGGTCAATTAATAGCAGGTGTCGATGGGAACGGTTGTCACAATTTCTATCCATCGTGTCCTTTCCCTGGTCTCCAAGTTTTGCAGATGATGAAAAAAGTTCGCATGCGATAGAAATGAGATTTCGTGAGATCGGAATAGTTTGTTTCTGGAATCCTTACATTTCTTCTCAACTTCTTTCTCTTTCTCGTCTAATTGCGATTTCCAGGAACAAATCAAAGCTTTACAAATAATCCAGTTGTATTTCGAAATTGCCAAAACAAATCCCGGTTATTTTTAAACAACATTTTTTTATTGTAACTACTCAACTATTGTGTATATATTAAAATATATAATTTGTTTCTAGTCTATAATTTTAATAATTTAGCATTTAAAGACTGCCTTTTGTAAAACGAAAATATATATATATATATATGCCATTGTTTTTAAATGACGAATAAATTTATATACGAAAAAAGATGTGTAAATGAACATTGTTCTGCATTCATTTCATTTCATCTGGATTTGACGCCAATTATTTCTCCTATAATTGTCAGTCATCCATCACGAAAATTTAGTATCTCTCCAATCCTTTACTCAAGAAGGTTCTTCTCTTCAAAATATGAAAAATCAGCTGGATGAAGTGTACAGTGAAAATTCGCCGTGTTATTGTAGCAGTAAAGGATTTGTTAGAACTAGTCTCGGCAAAGAGTGGTAAGTTTCAGTACCGTGCGGAGAATAACGTGGAGGGGTGAAATGCGCGGTACAGAGAATTGAGTACCCGTATCGAAATACGCTTGCCCAGTATTATTCGAATGTGATCTCAAGTCAGTATTGGAAGGTGTGTTAGGTAACACATTTTACAATTAATTACATAAGGTGTGCGATGTAAATCGCACAGCAAATTGACCTAAGTTTGACTGATCTAGCGAGTAAAATAACGCTTACGCAAACAAGAAATAGGGGGGTCCCGAATGAATAAGGTCCTTATTTATATACATACAATCATGTGCACGCAAATAGCACTGGTCTTAATTTAGATGAAATATTAATTTATACATCAAATAATAGAAATTCTTTATTCATGCATGTTACATAACTGCAAGGGTAACGGGTAGATATTCATCTATGATCCCTATAGATGACAGATCTACTTCAGGGATGCGATCTTGCCCACGTGAGCCTTGGTTTACCTCCAAATACCATACGGGGAAACCATTGTCCTCTTCTTAGTTCCTAACCAAACCTACTTTTTCATTTCTCATCAAGTCAGGGTGGAAGATTCAGCCTAACCCTCAAACATGGCGAATTTTAATACTGATGCATACTCCAGGTGGGTCGAACATCAATAGTAATTTCGGTAAAGATGGGCAAGTTTTAGTGCCGTGCGGACACAACATGAAGGGGTGGCTTCTGCCGTATTATTCGACTGGTCGCATTTAGATACGTTTCGGAAACGGCATATTTCGAACAAGCTAGAAAACGTAGTAATGAGTATGCCGAATTTAGAATACGAAGACGATAGAATTAAAGAAGGTGAAAGTGTGGACGCCACCTAGAAAGTATAAAACACTGTTTTGCTAGTACACTTCAAGCATTTAATTCTATCGGCTTCGTATTCTAAATCCGGGATACTCGCTATTACATATTCTAACTTATTCGAAATACGCCGTTTCCGAAACGTACCTAAATGAGATCTGTTCTAAGTATGTGTGTACTGACAAGTACTCACAACGTCTAGACTTTCCGTCCCGCGCGCTTCACCCTCCTACGTTGTTCTCCGCAAGGCATTGAAACTTGGTCCTCTTTACTGAGACTAGTTAGAACAATTTCGAATAGCGTGTAAATCCTTTAAAAATGATGCGAAAACAGGAAGGACGGTGGAAGTGGTGAGGTGTCTTTGTTGAGCATCTCGTATTTGGCTATCGATTTAGATGCGAATAAAGTGTGCTCAATCATTTGTGGAACTCTGGAGAACGTTCTATGAAGACAATTGTCACAGGGTTCCTTACTACGACTCTTTGTGCAAAAAGCCTGTCAGACGACAGTAAGATATTGGCTACGATCTTTTGGGATGATGAGAGTGTCCTTCTTATAGATTTTAAAGAAAGTAACATCGTTATTAATTGGGTATATATAACAAGAGGAAAGACATAGGACACGTGAGATAATCCTTTGTAGATGTCCCCGCCATGCTAATTGTCTTTGTCTTCTACTCTCTACTAAGTGGTGAAGATTTCAAATCGGGGACATTTTGAAGACGAAAGAGACAGTTAATACTGTGAAAACTAATGCTCGGAGTAGACAAGAAAATCTTTTTATTTCATTTATCGGTGTTCATGATTCTCCAATCCTTGCGATAGCTACATCTCCAATAAATTCGAAGACTTGAGCATTTTTTTGCACTATTTGGCAATAATTTCCTTTAAATGCTACGTAAATAATTCTTAAAAATATTCCTAGCAAGCTTTGTAGAATCGATATTTCATATTTTTTGCAAAACGCTACCATATACTGTGCTTTTATTTCCATTTTAAATTTAGATTCAATTTCCTTTTATCGTAACTACCCTCGCCAATTTTGTCATCTCGTATTTGTTTTCCAAATCCTCACTGAACCGATGATTAAATAAACCATCACAATTCCAATGCTAAAATTACTACTCGGGCCAATTTATTTTTCCTCGATAATACCCCGAATAATTGATTTTTCTCGTCTGAAAATTTACATTTTTTCTGCTTGTTCTTAGCGGGAATTTAAAACACATTTTCGTCCATTTTTACCATTCAATATAAGACGTTTATATACAGGGTGAAACTGAATAGATCTTTGAAAAGAATATAAAGTATGGTTTCATTAATGTTTTAAATCAAATAAATGGTGGTGGTCGTCATTGTCATTACATTGTTGGAGACGTTGTCGGAAGTTTACCATCACTTATAGTTGAGGCGAAATAGTATCGATTTCCTGTCGGATCCTGTCCTTCAATTTCTCAAGAGATGAAGGTCTCCACGTCTCCTCTTAAATGATCGAAAGCTCAGGAAACATTTCCCTCACCATTCCGAGTGAATACCTTGCTGTGTGAGCTGTGGACCCGTCCTGTTGAAACAATACATTTTCTGTATCCACATCGTCCAATTTGATGCTCAGAAAGGTCTCTAACATTTCAACGTTCCAATCAGCAGTCACGGTTACTGTTGCATCACCTTAAGCTAAGGTAAAATTTAGGAGGTGCCATTTGTCTGATATCAAAAAAAAAACTATATTTTATGTTCTTTTCAAAAATATATTCAGTTCTTCTTTATTCTTTATGCCTCTTCAAAATATTCGATCCTGTAGTTAGGATGCAACTTTGTTTGCAACCAGAAAGGATGCATGTTGGGTTGCATACTTTCCTATAAGTGAATGTAACATTGATTCAGCAAAAATTGGCCAATTCTTTGTATATAAAAATATGATACCTATGTATCTATATCTCCCCACTTTTGTAACATATTTCAAGCCAGACAATCGATATTTCCTTTAATCATCTTAAGTTGTTTATGCGGTTAAATTTATTTTCAGGACGAGCCTATCTATCGCTAGCCATCATAAAAGTCAGTTTTCCTTGTTCTAGTGTAAACAAATGGAATAAATGGGCGCCATTTATTTATTTAGGTCACCAAGGAGATTGTAAAAATTAACGCAAGCCGTCGAAATTTTTGTCGTCACTAGAGACTTCGGTTTCTCTCTTCTACAGCCGTGTGATGGAATATTTATGTACAAGTAGACAATAAATTTTTATGTAACTATTTCACTGAAAAGGATAATAAATAAATAACCTTTATGTATGGAAAATAACAGCCTTTACTCATAAAACAATAAAATATGGAAACACGTGTATTTACAATATATATTTTCTGTATTTTATATGAAAGATGGGCGGTGGTTTAAACGTTTAAATTAACATGTTTATAACCTTACCCAGACAGTTTCGATCAGACCGGTAAAGAAACGCAAGGCAAGTGGTGTGTTATTAAATATAATAGAAGAGTAGCATTACTCAAAATGGTAATTGCTTATTGTCTTCATACGTATATAGAGAAAAATCAAATGGTAATTATTCATTTTATGCTTTAAGCGTTAATACCCCCGCGTTATAACTTTTAATTTTAAACCATGACATCTCCATCGACGTAATTACGATGGTAGTGATTGATGGCAGCTACCATCAAGTGTTTTATGGACTTTTGTGGCTTTTGCAAAACCAAGCAATTTCTTTTCTTATTTTTCTTTTATCGAAAATAAAATAAAGCCATCCATGTACAAGCATCTCCAATATTTCTTCATTAATTCAATTCAAAAGAAAGTTTCACTCATTACGGAGCACTTTCGATTTCGAGGCCTCGAATTCATCGTGAGAACTGAAACAACGCTTTATCACCGTATATAAACCTACTACCACTTGTAGCGGTGAAATATAAGTAGTGGTGGATATACCGGGCAATATACCATGCACTTTCACCAATAATTTTATACAAGACCTGTTCTTCGTAAAAGAAACAGTGTTTCGTTTTTAATTCGATACCAGTTTGTCGACAACAAGTGTAGTTATGATCGTGTCAAATTGGTTTATTTGTGCCCTTACGTTAAGCTTCATATGGCTATATACAATCACCGAGGTGAAAACGCAAACACCCTCTATACAACTTCCGGTTGAATTGGTTGGTTTTCCAGTTATTATACTTGCGGTTAGATTATCGAATTTCGTTAAAAAGTTGGCGTATTCTTTAAATCCAAGTAAGTTAATATCTTAGTTTTTTTTCTTTAACGCACTCATTTCACTTTCAATAATTATGTAGCCAAAATTAAGGTAATTTGAAACCTAATTCTATGTATGAAGTAATTCATAATCATTTCAAAATAATTACGTTGCGCAATTGTAACCGTACATGGTTAGAAACTTCATATGTAAACGGTGATCAAGGCCACGTAATGATAAAGAAAGTTGATGCCTTAAATTTTACTGGGACAACGCACTTTAAATGATTCATTTTGTGTTTAGATAATTACGCAATTAGGGATTGCTTTCTTTTTAGACACTTACATCTCGAGAAACAGGAGATCTATTGCCTCAAGCGACGATATGATTGATATGGTTGAAGCTGAGAAACGTCTTGTAAACGAACTAGGCGAGAATGTGTGTATCTACACGAGGGTTTGTTTGCATCACGCGGAAAAGGCTAGGAAATCCGTTGGAAGGATAAACTATAACGTTGATTGGGATGAAGTTTTTAGGTAAATTCTAACAATAAATTGTCCCTGAATCAATTCCCATTTAATCCTCGCATTAATAACTTACTTATCCTTATATTTCTTGCTCACTTTCACACGACCCAAAATCAATTTCCAGATTAAACATTCATCATTGGTGTATACGAGATGCCCGTTATTTTTTTCGTGCATCCCAAACGATGATTTATGTCTGCGATATGCACATTTTAATTTAATTTCTTTACAGTCATTACAAAACAACTTCCGATAAGAACAAGGAATTTTATCTACTCAGCATTTTCCTCGGAGACTTCATAGCCTCACCAAAGTTTTGTAATCAACTCGCAAAACGTGGTAGAATATGTAAGGATTAATTTGACTTTGATGTTTCTGCTTCCAGTTTTGTTTAAAAATATTTCGATACTAATGTACATATTTTTAGTTAGTTGCTTTATTAGTGTCATATTTATATATCTTTGTGATAAGTTTTCAAAATAATAACGTGTAATAGTGGGGATCTAGTCACCTTGTAATTGCTTCATTTCTAACGGTTTTCCTTTCACGTAACTTGACTAGAATCAAATAAATATCGTATTTATTTTACATGCATTTTACATTTGTTCTGTGTGTGTATGTTTTTTTTTTGTAGTTTTTATTGTAAATAAAGTTGTTTCTCCTAGACCAGGGATTACTAGCTGTAGTCGTTACTTCTATTAAGAGACCTCCGAAATAAAATCCTATTAGAGCTCGGAATATCGGTTTATACGATTGTTTTTTTTTTAACTTAAATTTAACTTTATGCAATTTTCCGGTTTGTACAATCGTGGGCAATAATATCTACATCGTTTTGTTTGCTTTCTTTTTCGACTCCCCTTTGTACATTTAAATGGTGTGCGGTATCACAAAATCAATCTTTAACCGTCTGTATTATTTGTGAATGACAATTGAATCATGACGCCACATGGAAAGTAATAGATGTCAAGCCTGAGAACGCCCCCTTTTGTATTAGAAAACCCTCGAATTGACAGTTCATTCCACTCATAATTACCATTAATTTTACGCCTTACACAATAGAATGACATGGCGTTTATTATGTCTATACGCGTGTGACGTTTTTGGCGAAACGTTTATTTTTGCAGTTAACTGTACGTGTCTCTCGATATTGTGCATCGAGATTCTTTAAAACCAAAGATTAAAAAGGTTTTTCGCGGTAATTAAAACGTGCGGAAGTTATAACTCATTGTCGCGCGCATTGATTCCCAAAAGATCCAAATGAACGTAATAAGTAACGAATAACAAAAGGACTCTTTGACTGTTGGGGCTTCAAAGTGTTAGCGACACGTTAGATCCATGCCCGGACCCTCTTTTCCGTATTAGATCCCTTAATGCTCTATAAATCCGAGCTTGCATATAACTAAATGAAGGTTTACCACTATACCCTTGCCATCTTTCGCCCTTCTACACTTGCACACTTTGTCCTTTTCAGAGATTTATAGGGATTTGACGCATATTATATTAGATAAGTCAATTTGTCTTCGAAATAATATTCAATTAGTAACTCTTAGTTTTTATTTATGGGTAAATAAATACTGACACTATTTTCAAAAAACTTACAAGAACCTAATAAATTCTTAAATACTATGAAAATCTTTGTTTTAGTCATTAGAATCTTGTACGAGGGTTGTTTTTTAAGTTTTGCATATAGCTTTTATTGTTTTTCCAAATATTCTCCACGAAGCTTAATGCACTTTTGCATGCGTTCGAACGGTTATTCCAGTTGTTTATTGATACAGTTAAAATTACATTTTTGAAGGCATCTACTGCTCCTTTTGACGATTTTCGGAAAGGTAAAGGTATCGTTGGGATTGTAAAGAAAATGGTCTAATAATTCGACGTCTTTTTGCATCAAAAATTTAATTGTCTAGCGTGCTGTGTAGAAGGACATCAGAATAATAGTTGACCTATCTGCTTTCGTCAGAGTCGGAGATAAATATACTTCAGTGCCGAAAACTGAAATCATCTTCGAAAATTTCTGTTCTCGGTTTAATTCTATTTTTCAACTAATTTTGGATTTAAGTTAACTAAAGATGAAGCTTAATTTTTAGTACTGAGATTTGATTAGTAGGGAGGGCCCTCTATATCCCATTATGCAAAACTTAAAAGATATCCCTTGTAAATAGTAACGCTAAATCGACAATTTAAATTTTTAGCATTACAGCTTTTTCTCTATTTGCAAAAAAAAAACTATGATAAAATTGGTACGGATTGTAAATCTTAATATTTATTTTGTTTTGATTATTTTTTGAAATGGAGCTATTGTAATTTTAGCGACTGTACATATACAGGGTGGTACGAAAGCAATAAAACACAAAAACCGTTTATTGGATAATAACTTCCACGACTTTATTACATTTAATCTACCATCGTTGGCCAGCTCATTCGGCCAAAAAGGATACAATCTCGTCCTCCTCCTTTGTTTCTTTTCTCGATTGCAATCAGATTTGGCCGGGATTAGGGACGCTACGTAATCAATTGTCATCCTCTTGGAATCGAGTAAAGATTACGCTTCCCGACTATCGCCTCAATAAATACAAGCTTTTGCGGTGTGACATACAAATGAAATGAAAACAACCAGCACGTTTTTGGGTGTCGTATTGCTGTCCCTCTGATGAAATGAGCTCGGCCACGTGCCTTTGACGTCACTTTAATCGCTATTATTAAACGCGGTATACTCATTTATAGAAAGAATATAACAGGGGATATTTAAGATGTTACATTATAATATATATATATACATAGCTAGGAAAGAAAAATAATTTTTTAACACGAAAAAAGAAAATTCAATTATAAAACAATCTGGTATTACGCATTACAGCAACAAAGTACGACATGTTATACATGTTATATAAACAATAGATAAGCGAGAATCCTCATATCTCAAAGCACCTACGCTTTTCGAATGAGTTTTAATTTAATAGAGGCAACGCATTTAGATCAGCGGTTTCCAACTGATATCCATATCAATTTTTGAGGTTAGATACCGACACAATAGACTTGAATTTATCTAATATTGCGTGTTATGATGATAAAACAAGTAACGGGTGTATTAAGTGCGCTTAAGATTATTAGCTAATCAAAAAAATTTTGATGAATCTATTATTAATTCCCCTGTACCTGTCCGATCTGAATACTCTATTGGGAAAATACTTTTATCTCTATTGGTTTCATCAAAGTCCGGAAAGATTAGTGAGGATTTCCCTCTTTTGATGTAAGGATAATTGAAGCCGCGTATATTAGGGAAACTGATTTTTCCGTGACTGATTTGATTATAAGGGTAATTTAAATTTTGTCCAAAATAATTCGGCTTCACCCCGTTAAAGAATCGAAAAAACCCTCCGTTATGATTATTTAAATAATTTAAAAGAACGTCGGGATTTTTCGGGCATCTAGGATAAGCATAGGTGCATTTCTGAGAATCATCTTTCGACATATACCCTAATAAAGCAGCTTTTCCGAAGAGTAATATCGGGGAGGTGTTTGGACCTTCAAATGCTGATAGTAATCTACAAAATTATCAAATCTAACAAATTTTTTACGATGAAATAGATTACATTACCCTGATAACGAATCCATATCAATATCAAACGTTGGTAGGAAGGATTCTTGTCTACCACTGTTGTAAATTGTTCCACCCCCTGATATTAATTCGCAAAGTAATTTTGGCACACAATAATGATCATCGTTTCTGCTAATTAAATGTAGAGTTCCCAATATTGATTGAGTAGCTGGGTAATTTAATAGGTTATAAATATTTTGATCACCCTGTCGGGATTGTATCGCAAAATTAGTGAGACCCCTAGAAAGATGTAAATATTCTTAAGAATTGAAAGGTAATTGAAACGAATTACATACCATAGTAGATTTACAGGATCTCTTTGTACTTTTTGCAAGATACACAGCGAAGAACATGTTAGACTAGATAAAACAACAAAGATATTGATATTTGAAACGTTCATTTTGAAACGTGATTTTGGACTGAGACGCTTTATAATTTTGCGAATATATATGTAACGTAGGTGTTGTTTTCTTTCTGACCTAACCTAGATGACGATATTTGCAATTTCTTGAATGAAAATTTCTCTTATTACGCCTACTAATAATGAAGGAATTAGAATGGTATTATTGATTAACTAAGTAGTACAGTGGCGTCGTAATTCTTTTTTTGATTTATTATGAAAGATATGAGCGACAAGATGTAATTTAGATATCTGTTATTCTTAACGAACTGTCTGGGTCACTTACCTAGAAATCTTATATTGTAACACGGTTTTTTACAATTAAAAGTAAGTGAAAAGGAATTAAAAAAAAATATTTTTACATACAAGGTTCGTGTCAGGGAATATATATACAGTGGAAATTATCGTAAGTTTTTTTCTGAACCAAGAATCCTGCTAATTGCCACTTAATAGGTGCATACATGTTATACGGTCTTGAAAAATATCGCCTGCCGCTTTAAATTCTACATTTTCTAGATTCTGTTTTAGATAATCAGCTTAAACCCATACATCGTAAGTATAATTGTGGTAGGTACGAGTTTTTTAACAAAAGATCTTGCCGTGAAATTAAAATAATTTGAATAATTCGAGTGATGATGATGGAAATTACTCTATTTATCTTTGTGAGAAGTTCATTTACCCAAAAACAAAACGGTATGACAAATATTATCCCGAAAATTGGAAACCTTAACGCCCTCAATATGTGACCCGGTTTTTCCCCTGGATTATTTTCACTTGTCACAATTTATTTAGACGCCTCCTCTAAGGGCACGTACGACTAAACAAAAAAAAAAATAAAAACGGAAGAGACGACTTTAATACAGATAAGTAAACAGGAGATGATTGTCTCGGAAAATAACAAATCCCTCTATGATAATAAATGTCTGCCGCTGACACGTGCTTTTTAGGGTGGCAGAGAGCTTCCATAAGTAAAGTTAGTCATCTTTTTAATCTTTCTTGCTCTTCAGACCTTTCGTTTTCTTTTATTTTTTTTATTCTTTACTTTCCTTCAAAGCTAAGGACGTAGTCTTTTGGGAATGGATAATACATAATTTACTAAGTCATGTGAAAAACGTATGCCAAAATTTCGTTTCTGTTTTTCTTTTACATGTGCGGATATCAATTATTTCCGCAAAGCGAAGTTATGGCAATAACAGAAATATTTTTTTCTTTAGTTTGAAATTTGTAGCGTTAAAAAAATTTGGATATACAGAGTGAACCACTTAAAGCCATAAGCGTAAGCAACAATGAAATGCAAATTCAAAATAGATAGAAAGCTCTTAATTATTTAGCATTACTTCACACGAAATGGAATGTATATTTTCTATGCCTTTATTGAATAAGACCGTCATCTGGAATACATTGTACATTAATCTGTAATGTAGAAGTTTTCTTCTTAAATTCTTTTAAAATTTGAATGGTTCACACAACATATAAAATTTCTAGTACATTTTAACATTCTTTTTATGTGGGTGAAATAAATAAGGAATTATATCCAGAAGAGGACTATAGAACAAAGCAGATGTCTATAGTATAATTACATTAAAAACAGATACTGTATTTATTTTACTGATTTGTTGATTGCGTTGTTTTGTCCACTTTCACAATTATTTTAACATGTTATTTTTAGTTTTAAAGAATTTAGGTTTGCAGCTTCAAACCGTGTTGTAATTGCATGAGTCCGCTGAAACCCAGAAGAAGTTCCATGCAACTACGACGCGGAAACCTAGATTTAAAAAAAAAAGCAAAGACGACAGAAGTTTATAACAACGTATTATGTTTACTTTAATTTAATTCTTTGTAAATACTATGAACATCTTTGTTCTGTAGTCTTTCTCTGGAATATCCTGAAGATATGCGGAATACTTGCAGATATTGTGAGAGTATTTATTTAACTCACACCATGTCAAGAACGTTCTTTTAAATAAGTTTTTATTATTATCTTGCAGTTAACAAATATTTGATGTATTAATATTCGTTTTGTTTGGGGATATTTTAATCCTCTAACGTTTTTTTATATGTGACACATTTAAACATCGTTATCTAATAAAAAAAAAGGTATTGAGCAGGTCAAATATGAAATTCGACTTGTTGGTGGTTAGTTCTTCGTACTATGGCTTCGCACAAAGTTATCGTGAGGGTCTAATTGTTATAAATATTATTGTAGTTAAGACAAAGTGCGTCGAACGCTTTTAATGCGATGATGGAAAGGATTTTTTGTGATTAAAGAAAGGTAATTTTTACATATATTTCTTAACGCTGCACGATTCTACCTGTTTTATGTCTATTTGCATGACGTTTATAAAATTAGCATTACCAATCGTTATAGATGTAAATTAAAATAAAAAACAATAGATATAACATATTTTACTGGAAAATCGTGTTTCTTTATTTGCCAGAAAAATAATGTTTTCTTTGATTCAATAAAATTATTGCTTCAACTTAAACAATATTTTTAACCAGAAATATCAACAAATAATTTTTTTTCATTGATTGAAGTAAATTTTAGTGTAGCAAGAAACAATACTTTAGAGGACGGTAAAACTTTTAATTTTTCTTTATTCTTATTGCTATATGCTTGTGTACTTTTAGTACTAGTTGCGATTAGACGCTATCTTCAGGTAAAATGAATCATTGTACATAAAAAAATACAGCTAAAAATTATGGGTTTTGAATGAAATTACGAAGAACTAAATATTAAAAAAAAGACATGAAAAAGAGAATGTTATAGTTGAGATAAATACGACAAGGATGTTGGTGAATAGGTACATGTTTCTTTGTTGAGAGCTGTGGAGAGTTCCAATTTAAATTTGATTAATTTTTAGTTCTTTATAATTTCATTCTAAACCTACCCAAACAATAGAAAATATTTAAATAATTTTTATGTAATATAATTTTGATATTAAGACTTCTTAATGTTGTATACGTATAAGAAGGTTGCAAATTTGAGTAGGTTGATGGCTAATGTTTGTGATCCTCGGCCAAAGAGCCGGAGGTTATTGATGTCGACAGTTCAGTCGGTGTGGGCGGACGCTCTGAGCAAGGAGATGTATCGTAAGAGGCTGGCTACTGAGAGTTGCCTCGGCGTTCCGCACTGTGTCGGAACCAGCGGTCCTAGTGGTAGCGGGAGTCATCCCAGTGTCGCTCCTTGCTCAGGAAAGGAAGCGCATATATATGAGGAGACGTGCAGGTGAAGAACGAGTCGCCAACGAAAGAGACGCCACATTAAAAGCATTGCAACGACTTTGGGAGACGGACGGAAGAGGGCGCTGCGAGACTGATTCCGCGCCTCCACCCCTGAATCTCTAGAACCCATGGGGAGGTGGACTATAACCTGACTCAGTTTTTGACCGGTCATGGCTATTTCAAATCATATCTGCACCGAATGGGTAAGACCGAGACTGGAGCATGTTTGTATTGCCCAAATGACATAGATTATGTGAGAGATAGGCGGAACCAAGACGGTTACTCGAAATGGATATCGACGAATTTACGATTGACACAATTATAACTAAGATATCAGTCAATGAAAATTGCTGGACAAGTTTAACGCGATACGTTCAATATGTCCTGCGCACCAAGAAAGGCGATTTGGACCGCAACATGGAAAGAGAATTGCTAGAATTCGAAAGTCCAGTGGAGCGTGGTCTTTGTACAGCAAACTAGACACAGCCCGAACTAAAGTGATTAACGATTTGGGCTGGTGTCTAAGAGAAGAAGGGGTATTTTGGCTGGTAGTCCTCCATTGAAGGGAGTCCGGCATAACCAGTATTGATGGATATGCTTACTATTATTATTATTGTTGTTATTGTTATTATTATTAGTTTCGCGGTATGTGCAAAAAGAATTGCTATAATTCCAAACCACAATGGAGTGTGGCCTTTGTACAGCCAACTGCATAGACCCAGCCCGAAGTATTGTGATAAACGGTTCCGGACTGGTGTCTAGGAGAAGAGGGGGTATTTTAGTTGGTAGTCCTCCTTCAGAGGGAGTCCAGCATAACTAGTATAGATGGATATACTAGTATGCGTCAATGCATTTCACCTCCGCAAAAAAAAATACATATAAGAAGATGATATGGAATAAGTAATTGTGGTAGATGTTTCATTATAATTGTTTTAGGGATATTTATGTTTTATTATTTTTTTTAATTAATTTAATTAGATTATTTAATAACTGATATTTTATTTTATAAGTGTAATTCATGTGAGTTTGAAGGTGGCATCTAACTGACGCTAGTCCTATGCACCTACAATGAATTAATTATTTGTTAAAGTTAAAACAGAAACAATTAATATGTACTTTGATTTTCTTTAGATTTTATAATTAATTTTAATCCTTTTGGAATAGATTCTACTAACTTACGCGAATAATCTGGCGAAATACTATTCCATTCTTGTAACATAGCATTTTTTAGGCCATTCCACTTTTGTTTCAAGAATGAGCCATAAATTTTGGATAATGTTTCGGGTCATTGTCATGGTAAAATCGAATGTCATCTTCTGTGTTAAGTGTCCTGGCGCTAGACACTAAATTTTGTTTAAGGATGTTTAAGTACATAAACCTATCCGTAGTACCTTCAATAAAATGAAGATTTCCAACACCAGCACCAGAAACACAGCCCTGGACCATTACACCTAAATGTTGCGGTTTCATTTCTTTATTTTCTTTCCTCCACAAATTACCCTTCTCTACTCTTATAGGAGAGGAGTTTTCTAGAAGTCGAAATCTTTATTTTGATCCTGTAGGGCAAACTGTGACTTCCTTTATCCTTCTGACTTATAAACGGTTTTTTCTTGGCTAATCCTCCGTGCAAATTGGCACACCTCAGAGTTCTTCGAACTGTTTCTTCATTTATGGTATTTCCCTGAATATCTTAACAGTGGATTATTTTTAGATTGTCAAATAATCGACCACATCCTCATGTAATATTTCTTTTTGGAGATATTTTACATTTATTCTTCACTCTGTTTTCGCAATTATATTGACTTTTATTTTTTTATGGGGAAAAATTAGTAATTCTCGCTCTTCCAACATCGTCTGTCAACTCATGTTGAACTACTCTAAATTATAAACTGCTTGTAATAAGATCGCACTTCACAGTTGTAACAGGTAAAGAGGTAAAGTGGACGTGCATCTAGGGACTTTTCCTATTCGAATGAAAATTGTGTACTGGGCTGCATTATTTTCACTTTGATGTTGAATTAGTTTTGTTTTATTTTTGTAATGTATTTCAATAATAGTAGATATAATATATTTAATTTATTTTTCCCAAATAATTACTCTTCCTAAAATTTTCAGCTTTTTATCAAATTATATACTACTGGATCATTTTTACTGTATGTGGTCTGTAAACGATAAATAGGCATTAGCAACAGACCCAGGTTCTTTATAGATGAGTACTTAGGAATAATAATGTGACTCGCAGTATATTGATAAATATAGAATACAGCGCACTTATTCAGATTTAAGTGAACTCTGTTCTGCGTACATCTTCTGACTATAGTATACAAACTGTTCTGAAGCAAGGAATAAAATAGAAATAAACTTTTTAACGCCACGTTTATATTCAATTGTTACAACATATTTTTTCGTATGTAATAAATATTTACCTCGTTCTTTTTAATGTAAAGAAAGCCTTTTCATCAACGTGTTAATGATCAAGATCAAGTTTTCAATCACCTACATTAATTTTCATGCATATAACTAATATGATTATATAGCATTCATGTAATTAAAAAAAAAACCATTAAGAAAAAAAAAATCATTATCCAGGTGTGTTGTATTCCCCCTAAGACATGCGGGTATAACAAAGAATATATTAAGGATTACAAGGAACTAATCCTATCAAGAAAATTTAAAATATATGCAAATTTTTGATACGAAATGCGATTCAACACGGGGAAAAATATGAAAAGAAACAATAGCTTCTATATCGAATTAATTTTGTTATAGGATTTAGGAATATGCGAGATGGAAATCTACGATCCGAATAATCTAAAATGGAATTGAAACCCGTTGTCAATCCCGTAACGTTATCTCACTTCAGTCGGATCGGGCCACCCCCTTTTGTAAAGTTAAAATAAAAAAGAGTATTTGGCGTTGGCCTGTGACAGATTACTACCGAGGCTTAATGTCAACATCATGATTCGTATTACACGAACGGTGGGTTAAAACCGAGTATATCTAAGAGGGGTGAGTTAACTTGTCTTTTGGGGAAAGAAGCGTTAAATCCGGACAGATTTTCCAATTATTGTTAGATCCTTTGTTCGTTGAAAATTCGATTTTACATCTATATATGTACATTTCAATTTCCGAAATATTCTAGGGATCGCGCTTTAGTTTAATGTAAACGCTTGCTTATTCACTTGTCTTTAATTGCACATATTTTAACACCCATATTTACATATCTATCAAATGCAGAGTGAACCCGTTGTTGGACTGGTAAAGGGTTATCAAGTGTAATTAAATGATTGAAAGAGGGCATTTTGTATCAGTCAACCACACACTATTTACTAATTGCTAACAATCAATTACGCTTATTGTACTAGGATGACACGGCTCAGAACTATTGTAACCGTATTCTATTGTTTAAACGCGCCTTGTTTAACTATTTCGATAAAATATATTCCCTGTTACGGATTTTAAAAATCAATAAATATTAAATTCTAACTTTTTTTTTTCTGTTTCATACCTTGAAACCGGTAGAATCGTTGTTGTTTTGGTAACGTCCTAAAACGCGTGAAATAGATCCAGAATTTATCGGCCGAACATGGCTTACGTTTTGTGTATATAAAAAAAAGTATCATGTTTCACACTCTATTATCATCCATCAGAAAAATGTTGGAAGTCTTTTAATGGTACGCCTAAGCAAGGCGTCAAGCTGTCTAGGTCTCAAGGGCAAACGGCTGGAGTCAGCAGTGTACTGTATTATATCGGCTGGTTTTTTTTTAGAGGTAGAGAACTTTAAATTGAAATAAAACACAGAAAAATGTTTTCAATATCCATGAAATTGGCTTTATTTAAAAAATAATTGTATGGCGTGTATATGGTATAATCTGGACGTCCAATTTTCACAAACTTTTTGCAGTAAATCAGACTGAATTTCAGGTTCCAAATGCTCAATTGTTTCTGGTTTATCAGCATAGACATGCGGCTTTACATATCTACAGAATGACGTTAAATCGCACAAAACGAGGTGGCCAGTTAAGAGGTCCATTTCGTCTTCGTACAAAACTATTAATGACGCTCTATAAATAATTAGATATGTATGTTCTTTTAAAAAGTAATTCTCGTTACACGTACCTGATACGGTTTATACCCGAACATATAAATAATATTAAATTTATGGCATATAAAAGAACTTACTGTAATGACGACTTACTACTTATAAAAAGAAATGCTATGCTCTTATACAAAAGCTATGTACTAAACGCAGAAAGTCAAATTAAAGATATTAAGAGATCATTCTGGTCCTTCGTACGAGCTAAATACAGAGTAGGTGGTTTGCCTAGTTAAGGAACGGTTCTGGTGAAACGTTTACTATCCCGTCTACCATCATTGAAGCATTCCAAAGTTTCTTCAGCTTTGTATATAGCTTTTCAAAAATTACATCTGCAAAACCATTACAATCAATTAATTCTTCTTTGATTAATATTAAGTGTTTTACAGAGACCGATATTCTGTGTATTATGGGTGATGACAATATATCTGGTTTCATCGTAAAGGATTGTTCTTTTGCCTTTTTTAACTTATCCTTGTCCACTGGTATTTTTCCTGATGTATGGAAAATGGTGTGAGTTACTTCTGTTCGCAAAAAAGGTGACATGTTTTTGGTGGATAACTATCGACTTATCTCAATAACTAACAACTTTGCTAAAGTGTTCGAAATTTGCTTGTATAAAAGCATTTATTCCAACTTTTATATTGTAAGAGTACCGCGTTATGTTAAGTGTCAAGTTATATCATTGTATTTTCTATCCTGTTATTGGATGTACATAGATCATCTGTTAGGCAGAATAATTATATTAGTGGCGCCGTCCAGCTGAAGCCACATGTCTGCAACATTAATGCCTTCCAACGCGAAAAAGTTGGTAATCATGTCCCTGTATTGCTCTCACTGTTGACTGTATAACGTTCTGACCATCATCATTTTTGAAGACATATGGACCAATGATTCCATCCAACACACCAAATTGTGTCTTCTTCTGGAAGTAATGGTGTTTCGACAATGCCAGAAGGTAAAATATTGAGTTGTTTAGGACGATGTGTGAGAGCTCGGCAAACAAATGGTTGTGTGTAGCGACATGCCCCTTTATCCCAAAAAAAAAAAACAAGCAACCATTTGCTTCGAGGTGCTTCTGGCGCGAATAACTTTTGTTGGATTTGGCTAATCTTTACGGCTGTTTATGCACCACGATTGCATTTTTTGAGCATTTCTTTGCACGAATCGATACAAGCCTTTTTTTGAACGATTGTAAAATTATACGGAATCCAACGCGCATAAGTTTTTCACGACTAAATGATCGTATAAAATCTTGTGTATGCTTGACATCCTAATTCCCAGGGATGCTTAAATCTCACGGTACGTCTCATGACGATTATTGCTTTATCACTTCGTGCACTGCATCGATGTTTCCTAGCACAATAATCGATTTTGGACGACCATCTTTAAATTCGTTTCTGAGTAAACAACGACCATGATTGAATTCACTAAACCAGCGATATACTGTAGTGCTAAAAGCTGAAGTGAGTTGAGATAAACCACGTCGAAAATTCTTACGATGAATTCCATTTCTTGACTGAGATGAAATTTTCAAACGTTCGTACGTATATAGTCAAATAATGTCAAACTTTACGATGTATATGTCAGATGGCACCATTGTTGCCAATTCCAGATACATAAATAGTAACCCTCGTGTATACTTTTAACCTGATATAGCCCTTCAATCAAAAGTGTTATCACTGAACCATTTTTTTCAATAAAATCGTGGATCAGCAACAATATTTCCTTCGACCCGTTCATCAAATAATACGCCGCGAACGATGATAGTGTGGCCTCAATTCCTGTACAAGTTGAATCTTGTAAGTACGTAAATCAAGATCTTCTCGCAACATTTTCCATAAAATAGATGAACACAGGTTTAATTGTTGAGTACGATGACGAATTAAGGAATATTGCTCATTAACACTATGCTGCACACCATTAATCGTATTGCGAAAAATTCTCGAATTAATAGCTTTGATGGATGATTATAAGCACCATGAAATGCACGTAATGCCCTATAAGTTTCTCAAATTGGACCACGTTTTTCGAAATAAATTTGAATAATTTACAAACGTTGCTCCGACGTGAGCCGAATCGGTTATTACACAAAACTTGCCAATTTTAACACATGGGCTGAAAATTCCCGGGCCTAACAAAGAAAACACGTTCTTTTTGGTTCAAAATTAGCTTTACTCATCAACGTAATCTCCATCAAGAGCAACGCAATCATTCCAGCGCCGCTCTAACATTTCAATACCACTTTTGTAGAACGATTTATCTTTTGCCTCAAAATAGCCAGTAGTCGCTGGGAGCCAAATCTGGCGAATACGGTGGATGTGGGAGCACTTCGAAGTTCAATTCATGTAGTTTTGTCATTGTTTTGATTGACTTGTGACACGGTGCGTTGTCTTGATGAAACAAAATTTTTTTCTTTGCCATATGCAGTCGTTTCTTTGCAATTTCGGCCTTCAAACGCTCCAATAACGCTATATAATATTCACTGTTGATGGTACTTCCTTTCTAAAGATAGTCGATGAATATTACACCACGCACATCCCAAAATACCGAGGCCATAACCTTTCCAGCCGATTGTTGCGCTTTCGGGCGCTTTGGACGAGGTTCACCAGTCCACTCAGATGACGATCGTTTTGATTCCGGAGTGAAGTGATGGATCCATGTTTCATCCATTGTCACATATCGACGCAAAAATTCCGGTTTGTTACGTTTAAACATGGCCAAACACTACTCAGAATCGTCAACACGTTCTTGTTTTTGGTCAACAGTGAGCAAACGCGGCACCCACTTTGAACAGAGCTTTCTCATAGTCAAATGCTCATGCAATATAAAGCCAATACGTTCTTTTGATATCTTTACGATGTCAGCTAACTCACGCAACTTCACTTTTCGATCATTCAAAACGATTTGGTGGATTTTTTTGATGTTTTCTGGTGTTACCGCCCCATTTGGACGTCCACTGCGTTCTGCATCATCGGTGTCTCTACGACCACGTTTGAAGTCAGCAAACCAACGTTTTATTGTTGTTTCTGATGGAGCGGAGTCCCCATAACACTTTTCAAGCCGCAAACTTCGCTTGAACGGTATTTTTTCCCATCAAGAAGCAGTGTAAAATTAAAACACGAAATTGTTTTTGATCCATTGTTTTGAAAATAACAAAAGTAGCGTGACTCTTCGCGCAATAACTCACAAACTAATGAATAGGGTATCATGAAATTTTAACAGCTGTCTTTTGAAGGTACTAACTGAGAGAAAGGCGACTGCAATAAAACTAGCGTCATTTATGCGTTAGGCCCGGGACTTTTCAGCCCATGTGTTATATGTAAGGACTCAAACAAAGGATTCATCTCCTTTGTATTGTTAGGAATAAGGATTATACTAAATGAAACACCAAATTCTTTCGGTATGTTTACATTTATTTGAAAATAAAAATCAATAACTATATAAGGGTGGAAAGGTTTACAAGTTTGAAAGACTATTCGGTAGTACAGATGGGAGTACCGGTTCATACGCAGCATTGTAAAGTGCATATTATGCAGTACATCTCCAAAAAAGATAATAGTACTATATTAGCTATATGTTCATAAACATGTATAAAACATATATATAATAGACATTTACAAAATATTTCACAAAAGCAAGAGAAATCCTTTCTTTCGTTCTATACTTTCTGTCGGTTGCCTTTTTTCAGTTGAGTTCATCGTTTTTTTTTTTTTTGTTTGAAAAAGAACTTTTGTTTTCTGTTTAGCTATCACTGATCGGGCCAAAAATAACCCTTGGTCCAGAATTTCAGGTATATATGTATTTTATATACATTTACTAGGCGAACAAAAATAATTTACAATACATAGATTTTTTTTAGTTTATATATATATATTTATATTTATATATATATGGCATATTCAGTTCATAAAATTAATAAAACAAATAACACATAAAAAAAAATTAAAAATATAATCTAATAATATAATAGATACCTAGTCAACCTTAAAAAAAAAAAATAAAACGACTATACTGACTAGGGGAACAAAAATAATCGAAAACATTTTAGTAGAAAATGTCATTCGGAGATCAATTACAACAGGATTCTATTGCCATCTAGCAAATCACAGAGACGCTTTGAAGAGCGATCTAATAAGATGCAAAATACTAACTTTTACTTTTTTTTTTTGTATTTTTTTTTTTATTTTATTTTAAACTACTCACTAAAAACTAATAAAATTACTATCTTTAATCATTAAAAAGAGAAAAATTGTTTTAAAAATTAATTTTTATCTCGTTTTTATCTATTTATTTACTTTAATATTTTCTCGTTAAAAAATATCATATATGCAATCCCTATACAATATACAATATATTTTATAAAATTAAAATGTTCAAGCTATTAACACGCGTATAGTTGCTTTATTGTTGTAAAATTGTAAAAAAGTATTTTTTGAAAAATTTCTTTTTGTTAATAGTAAAACGGATTGTCCGAATTCAATAATTACAACGTCGCAAATCGAAACCTAATTAATTGGAAAAAAAAGGAATTAAGAGTTAATTTTAATACTTTGAAGTTGATTAATAAATTCAATACTTTTTTCTTTTATATACAAGTTCAGGTGCTGGTTTTGAGTCCAAATTTATTAGGTCGCACCTCTTCTATTCTAAGTATGGAGATCATTTGAAAACTTTCAAAGGGGTACGGCTGAATAACTCCGTACCCTCTAAAATTACTATATAGACAAAAACAACTAAGTCAGACTCATCGGTAGCGAAAGCGAATAAAAGGGCTCTGTCACCTGCTTGGCACAAGATTCAATCTTTGGCTATTCTGAATCCAACTTTTTTCCATTAAATTTTAATTATATAAAATTAAAACAAACGAAAATAAGGGAATAAAGACGATAGAACAAACAAAGAAAAAACACGAGATTAACACGACGTTAATAATAATAATATTAATATTAATAGTAATAGTAATAATAATAATATTAATAATAATAAGACAATAGAATATTTCGATAGAAGAGACAAATATTTACAATAATTACAAACCTTTATAATATTTTTTTAATTCATACAGACTATATTATATATTTTCCTCTCTATTACCTTCGATCTAATTACGAAGAAATTGAGTTGAACTAAAAAAAAAAAACATTGAAAAGAAAAGAGAATACACAAGTACTAAAGAATAAACAAAATTGTTATATGTAGGTATCTCTAATTACATAAAATTCCTGAGAGTTGAACGGACGCCACTGAACAATAATAATAAAAAGTAATAATAAAAAGAAGCGAAATGGCTGTTGTCCGTTCTACTGAAAATGAGATCAATGGTTTGATTAGCCCTGCTCTCTTTGGAACTGACAATTTTTTTTTAATTATTTATACATCTCACAGTGCTACGAATATACATATATATATAGTAATGTATATATTTATAAACAATTCACTTTTTGAGCACTTCCTTTTTAAATAATTAATAATAATAATTATTATATATAACCGGCTTAGGTAATATTATTATGTTACATAAAAAAACACACCGAAAGTCTTAAAACAAAAAAAAAAATAATATATATATATATATAAAAACAATTCTAAAAAAATAGCCAAAAACGTAAAGCTAATAATTGTAATAATTATACTCTGTTTACTTTAGTTTTTCCATTATTTTTTTCTAAACAAGTATGGCTTTGGGCTGATTACTACGTAGTAATAAAAAAGATTTTTAAATCCGGAAAAGTCGGTTAAGTTACCGATTTCGCAGTAGGTGCCAGCCGACTACGCAAATTACAGCGGTACAAATTGAACCAGTAAAGGGGGCGGGTACGAATTTTGAAAATATACTATTCCTCTTTGTAGAGGTGGAAGGGGACGACAATGAGGATTTTGAAGAAGATTGAAGAGTTGTTGCGTCTTCCTCTTCAGTACCGTCATCCTGCAACAATAGAAAATATTTATTCGTATTTCGGGGGCGCTTTCCGATTTCGTCTTTTTATCAAAAAAAATTTTAAAAATTCCATTCGGCGATAGATGATTTTTAATTTTTTTTTTTGATCCCCAAAAAGCGAGTAATAAATAGAATAATATTCCCATGTAAACAGACAAAACTCTAGATAAACCGTAAACAAAAGATATTCTGTAATAGTAGCAATACGAGATAACGCAGTAAAGTTTATGAAACAAAGAATAATCGTCTACAATGTCTGGTACACACAATCTATAAACAATGCGAGTATATACATGTATATATATATATATGCATGGTAAATTTACAATTATCAATCGTTGCATACGCACTTCAGTAGTGTCCAAGGTTGAATTGTAAATCATGTAAATGTTAGGGCCATTTAAAGAAATTAATAAATGTAAAACGGTGTTGCGGACGAGATGAATATTTCACAATTCCATGATCGTTTTACGCTAGACAAGAACGTTATTGTGTGCATTATGTGTGTCCGGCTGCACGTTTTCTAGGCTTGCTTTACGTGCACGTGTAACATTGGTTGACTACGCGATTAGGAGCAAAAATAAATGCGATTTTACAATTTCCATCTATTATACCATATTATCGCATCGTAACTAGAGAGAGAGAAGAGAGGGGGGGGGGATCAAAGGGGAACGGAATAGATTTTCGTAATAAAACGTTGAAAATAAAATGCAAAAAAAACTTAACATTAAAACACTTTGTTAGTTTGGGGTGAAGCTGTTATTTATTTTTGGTGTTAATAAGTTACAAGTATCTCTAATAATAATAGTAGTAGTTAGTATTAAAATTAAAGATAGGAGTGGAAATCCGAGGCCATGTTATGGTTTAAATCATTATCTCAGATATCCAACTACCAAGCTTTTGTATAAATACTTTTTTTTTTTTTTGGCTTTTTGTAACTTACACACCAACCTTATGAAAACCAGCTGCCTTAAAATCCTCAGATATTTTGCGCAAATCCATATCGACTTCCATCCACTCTTGGCTTATTTGCGAGCTCGTAGTTGGTGACGTTGTTGTGGAAGAGGTTTGGTGATCAAAATTTTTGCTATCATCATAAGACGATTCGGAGGAAAAACGGTATCTCCTAGGATGACGTAAGGTTCTCGGTTGGGTCGTTTGGACCGAATTAAAAGCCGCTGATAACAACGATAGGTTTGTTATAATTTCTGGGATCCGATCGTGTTGATTAACCACACTACTAGTCGAGGCTGTTTGGAGAAAAAAATTGAAAATAGATGATATTAATCACTTTTGGGACTGTTTTTCAAATTTTCAAATGCAATTTTCAATTTGCAAAATGGAAACGAATCAACGATTCATGGTCTTATTATTTTTATCCATGAGTTGTTGATTTACGAGCAACAGGTTCGCACAAAAGAAAATCTATGTGCAAGAAATTCGCGATCACACCGAAATTTTTTTTTTTTTTAAATAATCACTACCAAACACTATTCGTTTGTTTTCTTATTTATTTATTCTTCCGTCATTTTTCAAAAGAGCACGTGCTTCACACATTTCACTTGTTTGTTTACGTCAAGTCTCTCTACGTACAGCCTCTTATTTTTTTTTGTCTCGGGGCGCGATTTTTTTTTTTTTTTTACTTTTCAAGGAAAAAAGTCACTTTACGGACTTTATCCGTTCCTTTGTTTTCATAAATTTGCTTACCTCTATTTCGTGTGGCTTGTTGTTGCTGTTGATTGATGGTCTGCTGGCGACAAATAATAAGTAGCTGTTGGAGAATGTCGCAAAGTTCCCGCAGAAGATCTTGAATAGTCAGCTGCGACACCTCTTGATTCGGTATCGTGAAAGGTACAGCCATTATTTCTTATTTTATCAGTGCTGTGCCTTCGGTACGATTCAGTTGAGATAACACAAATGTAATAAACGAAAAATAAATCGAAGTTCAATGACGGTTTTAGTAAACAAGTACACACGTTTCTTTTTAAGTATTACGCGGTGTAACAGTGTATACCGAGTACTGATTGCTGGCAACTGGCACTGACAACAGTTGAAAGGAATATGTTCATAAATGCAGCGCTGACTCTAACCACCGATAGCATAGGGACATCAACCAATGACGTTCGTCGGGGGCGTGCCCTCATGTCATACAGAAAAATCTAAAACAAGCCGAAATAGTAATTGTTACAACTAAAACTGTATTACTCTACGGATACCTGATTATTTTGCGTTACAATTAAACACTATTTTATTTTCCCAACACTTGCGCACCGAAGAAATTAAATAACGCCCCTCCTTCTCACTACAAAGAAATTATAGGTAATACAAATGACTATATCAATTTGTTACAGTGAGGGACTAAAGTTAAAATACATAAATATCACTTAAAATGAATATAAAGCATTTTAACACAAATGTATGTATTCAGTTTATTTAGAGTCAAATAATAAGTAGTAATCAAAGCTTAAAAAACTTATTTTGTCGCCAGAAATAATAACAATGCGCTGGGTAAAAATTTAGATACAATTTTTCTTGTTCTTTTTTCCCCGAAAAAAGTACCATTCTATTTGCTGATTTAGTCATTTATGCATTTTTATTCAGTATTAATCCTGATTTTATTATTGTCGGTAAAATAATGGACAAAGGAAAGCAAATAAAGGCTAATGTAAAAAGAATCATTATTAAAGATTTTCAAGAAAGCAAATCCTACTGAAGTATACGCAAGGTTTTGAATTTGTCATTGGCAAAGAAGGAGAATAGTCCCTTTTACAGATGAATCTAAATTTAATATTTTTGGCAGCGATGGTCGCGCAAAAATTTGGCACGCCATTTGAAACCAAAAATTTGATGCCTACCCTTGAGCATGGTGGCGGAAATGTGATGGTTTGGGATAATAGACATGCGCCTATATAAAAGTGTATTGGAGGAATATTTGCCGCCTTCTATGGATAGTTTGGGTCTGGGAAGAGATTTAATATTCTAACAGGACAATGATTACCGTCCTCCCCAATAGACCTCAAAAAGTTGATTCAATTGAAGGAACCTCTAACAAAGGCCTGGTCAGAAATCACGTTATCCAACAGAAAATTGAGTTCTATCCAATGACCAATGAAATGTTAATTTAAGTTTTCCAATTTAATTAAAATTAGTCAAAAGAGATATTTTTTGTATTTAAACATTTATCCAGCACACTCTTTCTGGCGAATTTACCGTGGTTTGTGTAACAAATTACATTATTACATTACATATTCCACTAACGAATACATTGCATGCATTCAATTTTAAATGATGTTTGTACATTTAAACTTTAGTCCCTCACTGTACGTGAATCATTGTGTAAATTCCTGAAATCGGGATATTGATATTTGCAATTATAATGCGATAATTTTTATCTTCATAAAACGCTACAAATTATCTAATAAGATCTTGTTTGTAAACTGTAATTTCCTAAATTAATTACAGGTACTTTAATGGTTTCTATGACTTTGTAGGTATTGATTCTAAAAAATTCCAGAAATATTTAAACTAATTGCTAACTTGATTAGTGTTGTTTGCAATTTGTTTTCATTACACAATAAAATATGTCACCTGATTTTAACCTAATGATAAAAATAAAAAATATTTTGCGTCTTATACAGTTAATCTAATAAATATTTATAAAGGTGAGTTTTCCTTACAAAAATAAATAAAATGTGTCACTCATCATTAATAATTTTTGGATTATTTTATTTAAAACAATTACAATATTAATATTTCCGTTAGGTACTTCCAATTTAAATCGAAAATCGGATCCATTTCCCCAACACTTCTTTTCATTTCTTCCTAACCTGCTACTTTTGAAAGATTTGATGGATCAAACAGAGCGACCTTTATCTTCGTCACCCATGACTCATGGCTAAACAGATCACAAAATAATCATTTAAATAACTTTCGCTTGGAAATAGATAAAATTTGTACGTACCTTCAATTTTGCATTTCGTTCTCAATATTTGAACGAATCTAAACGCAGTTACTAGTACCACTATAATATCAATGTAATAGCTTCGTTTTGGTCTAATAAATGGAACTGCCATATTGATGTCGATTTCAAGTACGACTATATGAAAGAACATTTGGCCGAGGCTTTATAACTGGTACCTTATCAATTTTGATAAGGTATTGACGCATACCTGTACTGTTGTGTATGTTTTGTATAATGTACATTTATAGCATTTTGCTTGCCATAAAGTTCGTATAAAATGAAAACGTTATTAATTGGTGTTTTCCTTTTCATTGTAAACTGGTACTTGTCTTTGAGTTTTGTGTTTGAGAAAATTAGGCCATTGTATTAAAGAAAAACAATAACATTTCTCTTATTTATTTTGTTGTTTCGGTGGCCAACTTTTTCAAGCAACTTTAGAATAAAATTTCCAAATGTTAGGAGGTTTTGATTTATATTTAGGGCAGTTTTTTTAATGATCAAAACACTCAAAAGTATTACGCAAAAATAAGATTTTTTCTTAGTTAATAATAATAGAATTTATTGTCTAATAGAGTACTAATTTCAGGACAAAAAAGTAATAGAATGTCATACATACATTGTGAAAAAACTAAAGACCTGAGAATATATGCCAAGAATTTATCTGTTAAGCTACACATATTATATATCGGGGTATTATGCAAAATATTAGTTTTCGGAATAGGTACTGCAAACCAAGAACAAAATCTAGGTGAACAAGTATTTCTCATATTATGATGCTTCAGCAAAGAATGATAATCAGTGGAATAGTTCTTAACGTCCACAGCATAATCCAAAGCCGACTTGACCAACAAATCATAAACAAATAAAAACAATAGTGGTCTTAATTTGAAGCCCTGCGACATGTTAGAAGTAGATACATATAAAATACGTAGTTAATACGCTACAACAATGAGAAACTTGAAGTAATTAATAATGAAGTAGAAAAAGAAATTCTAATAAATAATAAACTTCTTAGTTCTGTTGAAATTTAGTAAAGCCCTCGTGTATGCAAGTATGTATACATATATGCTTTTCTTAGACTTGCCTTTGAAATGATTACAGTGATTCTATTCGAAACACGTCTCAAGAGGCATTGTCTTGTATTCAATATGCACAACGCGTGTAAAATATCATCTTACGGGACAGCGGGAGATGAATTTTGTGAACAGGTTTTTGGTTGTAAAATTACATAAACTGCAATTTAGACTCGCTTTAACATACAACTGCAACAGCTAATCTAGCTAGTTCTTCCGTAAACAGGTTGTAACCTGTCGAAGATTATAGCTTTTCCTTTTCTTTTCTATGGTGCAAGATGCTTATATTTAATTCCCCGGCGTTCCTCAAGTACGCAACTACGCAGTTTAACCCAGGTATTCGTCGATATTGCGAAAAAAAAATACGACGCAATATACATATTGTAAACGGTTACAATTTTCCATCCTCAACTGTTAGGTATGTACCTAAGAGGCAGACAGACCATCCTTTCAAACCAAGTGTTTTTAATAATGATTTATGGCAGTTTAGGGGTTCTATTGAAACTTTAAGACCCGCACTAAAACGTCCTTTAAAAGGTTTTAAGACGGGTAAATTCGGATAAACACGGAAAAATCGTAGGTTTATCTTTTAGAGATCATTTCTTTCTTTGGTAATTATTATTTTAGACGACTGTAATTAATGATTAAAAGTAGACGTAGATATATATGGAAATTAATTACCCTTATGCTATTGAAAAAAGAAAGAACGAAAAACTACCCACCAAGGAGAATAAAATTTACATTTAATGCGACGATTTACATTTAATATTCTTTCTTCAAGTGTAAACCGACAGATTCAAAGAGAATGCCGCGTTCCTACGGTATGGTAAGCTTAATCTATAATATATAATTAAAATCTGGTTCGAGATCGTTTTGATAGAAATTACATAGTGTAATTTAGTTATTATTTGTTAAGCGTAAGACAGGTAGTGGATGTTAGGTATTCTCTACTTCTTTCAATTTCTTTTCTGTTTTTTTTTTCCTTTTTTTTTTGGATGTCTGCATGTACGGTGGATGAATTTTTTAACAAAGAAAACGACTCATAATAACCAGGCTTGTAAATTTAATTAACAAGGAGTATCGTTACATTTCACAACTTCGCCAATGATTTATGATTAGATAAGGAATATGGTCTTATGTTGCATAATTTCATTATTTATTTTATCAAAAAAAAGAAAACAAGGTAATAATATTTAATTCTAATTTAGATTTACTCATAGTAATTTTTTCAATATCATACAGTCGTATGTACAAAAATAGCAGTACTTATAAATCACATTTACTATAGATAATTCTGACGCAGCTATATTATTATCTAAATCTTTTAATACATATGGTTTCGGTTAAGTACCAAATTTGAAGGGGAATTATTGAGTTTGCTTGTTTATGTACTTAAGTATTTCTTTTCTTAAAAGTGGCATCCAGACTATAGTAATCTATTGTTTGAGAATAGATCATGTCTCTTCTTGGAACATGCTCTTCTATTTCAGCTGATAATTCAGCACTTATTAAAATGTTTCCCCTATGGCCACCTTTGCTTAAGGACTCTGTGAAGTAGAATGCAATATGTACAACTGCAGGAATATAAGTAAAAAGGAATTGAAAAAGGAAATCAAAATACTACACCAAATTAAATCATATTTTAGAATGTAAGTAATTAATAATTTCTGTGGGATTGGAGTTTACTGAGATACCTGTGAATTACACAACTACACACTCCTTGCAGTCGTTGAAACCTTTCTTTGGTAATTTGCTTTTTCAATATATACAGTTAAGGTATTGCCTTTAAATTGTATAGTTCTTTTAAAATGTCAAACGTGTAAAATGAAACATTACCTGATTTGCATCTCTCTTTAAGTACATATTTGAAACTTTAATTTCATGACTAAAATGAATGACACCTTTTTAAACTTATATACTTCTGCTAGGTTTAAGTTTGTACAAGTAAATACAAGTTTTTCAATCCAATTACACCTAAGTCAAAATAAAATTGGCTAGTATTTTGAAATGACTGCTCAATTATTTTTTATGTCCTACAATACAAACAATTTTATTTTCTCTTTGGTATTAAGAAATTTATTTATTTATTATTGTAGTTACGTAAAATTTACGAATAAAATGTTCAATAAACTTGATTTTTTTTTTAATTTAATGTATAAATTGATATTTTTGCCAAATAAAGACTACTGCTATTTTTATGCATAAGATTGTATATATAGAATTATCTAATTTGTTTATTAGATAAATAAAAATAATAAAATTGTCATGTATGGTATATTAAATTATATTACTGACCAATTTCCGAACGACAAACAGTTTGAAATGGTGCTATTGCACTTTCGATTTTAAAAATAGAATGCCATAAAACCTCAACTCGAGTATGAGTAATTCTTTTAAGACACTAATTAGTAATGCCCCCCTAGACTTACAGCTATGCAAAACGACGGTACTTTAAAATAGCTACAATATCGGGGAAGAATACAAATACAGGTTGTACAAAAGTAGACGTGACAGACTGGAGTTTTCGCACCTATTTCATATGCATGTAAATAATAGGCAAGATGGTTGTATTTTGTTATATAATATCGTAGTACCATTGACCATACTGTTATGTTATTAGTCGTGATTCATTGTATATATAAACGCGGTGAGGAGGTGAAATTACGGCTTTATACATATTGTGAATCATGCATTGCTATAGAGAAGTATTCGTATTTAATATTCTTCTCTCTTTCAAATTTACAGTATTTAGAAAAAGTATTTACACACTAGTTGAATTTTAACATTTTATATATACACCAAATTTATAAATTTTAAATATTAAATAATAATGTAAAATAAATTAACAACGGAAAGTATTTGCACATATAAATTATATATTAATATTTTGTGGGATAACCATAGGCGTCGTGGTATAACTTGCTGATCCAGTACTTCTACAAATTCTTAATAGGGTTCAAGTCTCGTCATTATGGAGGTGTTTGCAGTATATGCGGTGCATTATACTTATTTATTTAGGGTCGTTATCATGCTGAAAATGAAAGCGACCCTTTAAAATTTTTCTACGCTTTGGTTCAAATTTTGTTTTAAAATATTCAAATACCCATATTTGTCCATTATACCTTGAACAAAAAGTAAGTTCCCTAAGCCATTTGCCGCAAAACACCTCCACAACACTGTAGCTTGTAAATTATAGGTTTTTAAAACTTGTCCTTCTTTTTTTGAACATTTATTTTTTGCCATCTGAGCCAGTAATCATAAATTTCCGTTCGTCAGAAAAAAAATAACAGATTTCCAAAATTCTGCAACTTGAGTAATATATTTTTTACAAATTCCAATCATTTGCGTCGATTAACTTTGTCCATAAAGGATTTTCTTTGGGCAGTATAGAAACAATTTTTATGGTATCGGGATGTACACGTTTTCCAGTAACATTATAAAGGACCATTACTAATTTCGGATGCTCTACTAAAGGGATTGTTTTTAATTTCTCTGATTATACATTTTTTATAGCGGTTTGTAAACAGCTATTTTTACCATGTGTAGCATCCCAATCTCCAAGAGACTCTATCCCTAAAACCATCTTCCTCCAGTCTTCTCTTGTGCATGGCTTTTTTAATTCCTTTTTCCCAACTCCTTCTTAGTTTTCCTTTTTTCCTTCTATTACCAGGCCATTTCCAAATCTTTTGAGGTAGTTTGTGTTGGTTCATTCTTCTTATACCACAATATGCGACCAATTTCCCTTTATTATATAATTGTATTACTACATGCATCTCTTCGACTGTACTTTCTCTTATTTTGCCTGCCATTTTTGTGTTGTCTACGTAATTCTTTTGTTATTGCGACGTTTATAAAAATTTATAATTTTGATTTATGTATACGTCTTCTATATTAATTGTAATTTCATTTTTATGTATTATAATATAAGTTTCTTTTTGAAAAATGTTAAAATTAAGTTGGTGTATAAATATTTTTCCTAGATACTGTAAATCGAACGATAAAATCTTTTGTCTTAAATAACGCTTCTACCCCCAAAAAAAGATTCTAAATTAAAATATATTATTTTGGACGTCAAAGGGCCTCTAACCATAGATAATATGGGTAATGCAACCGGTTCAATAGCCCGTAGGCTATATTCGCAGGTATATATCTTGAAAACGGTTTGCAACACTGTGCCTTAATGGTCTCCTCCGTGTGGGAAGAACTAGCTAGACTTGCTGCTGCCAGTGGAAAACGTATATGGTAGTTGTATAAAGTGTACGGGTCTCCACAGTCCATATGAAATTAATAGACGTCTTGGCAAGGTCAAATCGAATGCGCCGGTGAACATATGCCCCGTTTTGCTTCTGCACACAAACCGCACATGAAATTAATAGATGAATAGTTGCAATAGGGTCGAAAGCTGGACACGATAAACAAAATGAAAATTAAATCGTTCGAAAGCCATCACCGATCATTAAAAGAAGTAAAAAGACGCGATTCTATACCGTAACTAATACGGGGTGTCTTAAAAAAGTAGAATTACTTCAATATAATCTCCATACCCATTTTATATTCAATTTACAAATTAAAACATTTTAATGAGAAGAATAATTATAGGTAACGAAACATTTTCAAGACACCTCGTATATCATACATCTTTACAATTCATCCGAATCTTTCTTTTATGTAATACAATCTCTTCGTTGCATGCAAATTCAAATACGGTCAAACAAAGGCATAGAAACGTAAAGATTTCTCTTCGAAATGTTTGGTTTTTACGTTTGTAAACAGGCGAAGGCACATCTGCGATATTGTCAGGCCCCCACGGTTTCCGAGAAATAGCCAGAAACTTCTTGGAGCTAAGGAGAGAGACACCTGATGTTTATCTGGCTCCTAATATTAGTCCGGGGCGTCATTTGTAGACTTTCACGGTTTAAGTCGATTGTATCGTATCAACACGTGCAAGTTAAATTATTACGTGGTCTTTTTAGCTCGTTTTCGGTCGTATTAATTTGAATTTCCGGAACATGCGATAGATAATCTATACGTGATTACACGTTTATGAATATTTTAGATATAAATATTGCTTGTATTTTTCTCGGGATAAGTAGGACCGCCTATTTCGCTAAGTAAGCGAAATACGTCGTCCGTACAATTCTTTCTAAAACCATGACAGGTAGAAAGGTTGGCAGGTACATTGTCCGTGATTCACTAAGGAAGCAACTGCGTTTTTCTGCATCGTGTTTTGGATGGGATGAGTATTAGAAGGTGCCTGTTGTCCTTGACCAGTTGCTGTTGAGTCACAAACTAAGTATCGACACAGAACGTCCGATGGTATAGTGTCTCTTGTAAGTCTACCTCGATGTAGGTGACTCACCCCGATACCCAGGTACATACATATCTGGGACTCGGGAATAAATGACCAAATAGCGATATTATTTTCGTACTGGTTATGCATTTCCTATATTCCATTTACTCTTAAATCCTATGCCTTTTTTTTAAAGAATACTATGCGAGATGAACCATGGGTTAAATAAATATTATTTAGTATCATTTCGCAATTAACTTTGTTTTTTTATAACGGAAACCGGTATTTCATTCAAAAATATAGTTATATGGTTCACCCTGTATATATATATATATATATACTCCTGAAGAAGAAATTAAATAAGGTGTTCTAATCAACCAGAAGTATACCTAGTATTGAATAAATATTGTGCGTCACGTTTGCAAATTTTGTCTTGAATTTCCCGTCACATTTTATCTAAAGTACTTTTTAAATAGTACCAGAGAAAAAATTATTTGAAGTAAAACTTGGAAAGAATACGTCAATGGCTACCTAATCTATATACTTTGCACACATTAAGCTATTATTAACAAAAAATGTATCAATAATTATTTAAAATATAGTAAAGGTTCTTAAAAATTCATTTCAGAATTATAATATCTGCTTGTTCGGCGTAGCAAATTCGCTTATAATTATTCACACACAACACTAACCTGTAAAGCAAATAAACTAAAGCTAAAATCGAGCGTAGCAACGTCTGATATCTTTTGTCGTACTAGCAACTATTCAAGAGCAAAATGCTAAATGTAATTTTTCTTTACTTTTGATGTAAATACACCTCGAATGTAATTTAAAAAATAATTATATGAATTTTAATTTTGTGACGATATGCAGACAAGAAATTGCAACAATCTTTCCATGCCCAAGCATCGTACCCACTTGTATGAAACGAGTCCCACATACAAGGCTAAAACATTTTATAATAAATTACCAACAAATATTAAGCACTATGAATGCGTTTCGCGTTTTAAAACTTAGTTATTCGGCTAATTTAAGACTCAATCATTTTATATATACATTTTATATTTTAGTGTTTATTTTTTATACAGGGTGTGTTTGAAATAAAATAAAGAAATGCGGAAAATTAAATTTTGAGTCAATTACGCAATAGCACACTTATCTACCGTTCAATCAGCCTGGTAAGTCTTCAATAACATGCTTACGGATGAATATTTCGTGTATGAATAATAATGAAATTTTTATTTTAAATATCTTTATATATTGGATATTTTAGTTTTAAGTCTAATAAAATTGGATCTTTCTATTTTTTATACTTTTTTATTTTATTTCATGGACACCCTGTATATTGAAGTTTATATGCTGTGTTCGTTAATAGAATAATTATACCGTCTATGATTTGTATTACAAGAGGATGTACTGTTATTTCAATTGTGGCTTTTTCCTTATGACTGCGTGACAATAATAACTTTGTATTTCAAAACTTAAGAAGTACTTACGTACAATTAACGTAACCAATTATAACCAACACTTAACACGCCCTAGCTCTCACAGAAATAATGAAATGTAGATAAAAACGTCCGATATACCTTTCCTTTTCCACTCAATATTGGTACCATTGTATATCTACTTGAGCGAACTGATCTGTAAATCTAACTGTATGTTTTAGTACCTATATGTTTTAAACCTAAATACATATACGTACATATTGATTGATTTAGTGAATATGCTAAAGTGCTTGCAACGATAGTATAGCGTATCTGCGGTAAACATGTTCGCAAAACCATACATACGTAAAAGCTACGACTTAAAATAAACTAAATGCCAACAAACAATGAGTGGTAAAAATATGTTTTACATACATTATATATATTTTTTTCTTATTTCATTCACAGACATTCGCTAACCGCGGTTTAATTATAAATTCTTGACACTGCCAGCTATTGTAATAATTTCCAGTACCTGACCGGGTGAATAACGTAGCATTTAGAACGTAGACTATGTAAATATATATGTACGTACATAGTTAATAATTACGATGTTTCTAGGCAATAAGATTAATTTTTATTTTGATAACTTATAATTTAACCCTTGTAGAAGTGAATTATTCGAAAGAGTTTTACAGTTAAACGTATAATGTTTTTATTTTCCGCCACACATGTTAGAACTTGTTCAGTTTTCCTTCTTCATCATCGGACTTATTAGTATACCGATCACATAGTTCTTTAAGACGTGTTAGTGTTGTGGGAGATGAAAGGTTGTTTACATTATATTCCTGACAATAGATATAAAATTTAAAAAAACTCTTTTTGCGTAGTGAAATATGCAAAATTACCAACGTCGATGTGATATTCAATTCTAACGTCCCTTTATATACAGGATGATTCGCGAATAAATAAGATTTAATATTTTTTAATACTGCACTCAAGGAAATTTTTATAGTTACATATAATTTTGTTGTTCACCTATCACGTTTCTGAACGTAAAGAAATAGACACATTATTTTGGTAATATTGCAACTGTTACATATATATGAGAAGTACCTGAAGTATAAATATCAGCGATATTTCGATACTTCCAAACATCCAACAAAATCAGGCATTTACTTTGCAGTGTTTCTAAACATCAGTGATTCACAGTGTAAATGATGCAATGGTATATAATTTGGTAAGAAGCTGAGAATGTTAGGTAAAATAATTATTTGGGAAAAGTAAATTAAATATATCTAGTATTCTTCAAATACATTAATTCGAACAGGTATTACGAATTCTAATTAGGTAACATTACAGCGGGTTACATATTCAACATCACAGTGAAAATGATGCAACTACAATAATAATTAATTAATTATTTTTGAATGTTAAAAAGGAAACAATTGATATTTAGTTTCATTTTCTTTAGATTTTATAATTAATGGGAATCTGGCCAATTACTGATCCATTCTTGTAACAAAGCATTATTTAGATCATTCCTATTGAATATTCGATGATTACGCACTTTTGTCTCAAGAGTAAGCCACAAATGTTTATCAGGTGACTGAGCTGAAATTTTTACCATATTGCGATAGTGATATAACAATCATTCCTGGACTACACGCGAAGAATGTTTTCGGTCGTTGCCCTGGTGAAATCGAAAATCATCTTCTATGTCAAGTTTTCTGGGATTGGACACTAAATTCTGTTTAAGGATGTTTAAGTACAATAAAATAAAAGTTAGCAGTAGCAGAAACAGGGCTCTAGACCATAACATGCCCACTTTCATGTTTAACAGTTGGTTTTAAATATTGTAGTTTTAATTCTTCATAATTTTTACTCCACTCAATACCTTTTCCATCTGAGCCGAAAAGATTAAATTAACTTTTATAGGAGAATAAAACAGTTCAGAAGGCGAAATGTTTGTTTTGATTCTGTAACGGAAAATATGAGAGACTTCTTTTATCCTTCTGGCTTATAAACGGTTTTTTCCTGGTTATTCGTCTGTGCATATTGGCACGCTCCAGAGTTCTTTGAACTGCTTCTACATTTACGGTATTTCAAAGAACATGTTTCACCTCCAGGGTTAACTTAGAAACATTTAACAGGCCATTATTTCGAGGTTATCTAATAATTACTAATTCTCGCTACTCTAGATTATAAGCCACTTATGATAAAGTCGCATTTCACAGTTGTAACAGATAGAGAGATTATAAATTTTCTACGTATTTATTTTTTTTTATTATTTTAATGTTAATGGAACTATAGAAATTTCGCTGAGTATACTCTGTATATAAATCTAAAAAATACCAACCCCTAGCGGTGTCATTATTTACTCCCTCAACACTAGTAATTATCAAGTCAATTAGATTTCTTTTCTATATAATAAATGACTCATTGACCAATTATTAATCGCTATCCCTTCTATTTTAAGTCCACGGTATGCCATTACGATTTCATTTGTAATTGGCACGCATATCGGAAGTCATATTTGTTTCCTCAAATAGTTCATTATACACAGCTAGAGTTCAAATTAATACGATTGTCATTATTTGTAGTTGATTACATTCGTTTTTTGTCGGGGCGTATTATTAAAAGAATATTAAGTCTACTATAGTATATAGTCATTTTATCTACACGTTTTGAATGATGAATTTGTAATTTATCTAGGGATTTCCAAAAATTACGTGGCGTTATTGGTTTATCAATTTACTTCTAAAATCTTGACCTATAAACAAAACGATGCAATTAAAATACTTGTAGATAATTTAGATAATTATTTAGCTTTTGTTTTTCATGGCCACAATTGATGATAGATATATAGGATTATCACCGGATATTTCCTGTCATCATTTTTTTTTTGTCTTTAACTTCCTTACCCACGTCACCATCTTCTATGAAAAATAATTAGAATATATGTAGGGCGAATTGATTTCTTTATCATACAGGATGTATTTTAATCATAAACGATCTGCATATCCGTTATTAACGGAAGAATTAGTGACAATATTGATTTATATAAATCGTATGATTCATGTGACAGGCTCAAAATCATTACATTCCATTTTACACTAGTCACTAGAGAAGAATCAATAAATTCTTTTGTGTTTACATACCTGTTTAGGAAAATCGTAACTGGGCATTTATTGATTAGTACCTTGTAACGAAGTAGGTCTCCTGTTTATCACGAATGGTATCCGTGATATGTAAAGTAACTTTATGCAAAAGAAAGAACGACAACAGGTAAATAAAGTGGCCTTGAATTTTGATTTGAAATTTGAAAAATATGAATGGAATTATTAAATCTGACATCCCTCGTTTATCTGTTTTCTTTTTTTGGCGTCTGTTCTTTTTTTAAAAAGAATTCTCCGTATCTCGAATTGAAAATCATCTGAATGAAATTTACAATTCGTATCAGACACATTTTAACCTCATTTACAAGTCGCATGTTTAATTTCGAATTCTTCTTCGCGTGTGAAGCAATCTCCTAGCGGAATTAACTTGGAATCGTACCAAGGCATATAAAATTAATAAGACAAATTCCCTGATAGCGCAGTTTAGTACATATTTCAGAAGGACAAGAAGAAACCGACCCTTTTTCTTTATGTCTTCCTTACGATACCTCGGAATTTAAAATCTCTCTCGTTTTATTGCATTATTTTATAAACATTGTGCGTGGGACTATTAAACAAAGAGTTCGAAACTGCCATATACTTTTATGGTTATTGAACGGCAAATCCAATTTTTGGAGCTATTTAAGATGTTCGCGCGCATAAGGAAGGGTGGCCGAAATATGCAGAATGACGTTTATGATCGTTTCGGAATCTCGGTTTTATGATTTTCGGAGATGCCAAGGCACTTTTACTAACTCCACTTGGTGTTATCTTAATATTCTTTCGCGAGATTTTTTTCTCTTTTAATATAACGACGTCCCTCCCCATTCTACGCCTATGCAATCGTCTAATTAAGTAATTAAAATTAAACTAATAAAATCTGCAACGCCCATGGGGGATTCCCCATTATAACGGGCAAAAAATTTACGCACACGATAATAATTACCTCTAATTAGGGTGCAACGATATAAAAGTGACTTCTAGTTAGTACAGCGTCATTTACGATATCTATATCATTATGTGCGCCTTTCCGACCACATTGTGCGCGATTCGGCCTGTTGAAACACATATTGGGGATCATTTTTACCGTAAAAGCTCCCCGGAAAAATATAGTTAGGATGAAAAATATCCGTCCAAGGGGATTTAATCACCTAATTAGGAACAGTAATTGGTCGAAAATTATTGGTTAAGGGAGTCATACGCTTTATTTCATATCGATTCTTGTGTAATTTTGTTTTTGTGCTAAATGATTAGTCTGATACCCGATAATTTAGAACAAGAATATTTATATGAAAAAGGATGTAAGGTGACGCTTGTTATTTCTAGAATTTAAACACGTATACCACTTCATTTTATTTTCAATATATAAGGCCCTAATTGTCTGCGATATACAGATCAGTTCGCTCAAGTAGATATATCACCGTACCTATAACAGATGGTAAGGCAAGCGAATGTATATTGAATGTTCGTGGCCACATTTGAATTTAGTGAGAGTTATTATTTTAATCGATAAAACAGCAGAGAAAGTACAAATTAAATTTTTTTTTCTGAAAAAGTCAGTGCCGGTAGAATTTGAACTCACGCTGTCTAACCGGGGGAAAGTTTTGTTGAGTTCAAATCACTTTTAAATTCATATTAATTTAAAAGAATTACATATTATGCATGCTTCCATTACATTTTTGAAATAATTTTAGCAATTTTAAACAGATTAATTTTTTTTAAAAACGATATACAGGGTGTCTAATTTTATTAGACTTGAATCCAAAATATATTGCGAAAATTCCATCGCAGGCTTTTTTTGAATGCGTTGATTGTCAGTTTACATTTTTATCGAATAATGTACCGGATGTCCCTCTAAGGCACTCCCAATATATTGTACATATGAGGGCAACGGATCCATTTTATGTAAATTTTACGTTTAATATATAGTGATGTACTAGGTAAAAGGTAAAAAAGGATCAAGAAAGTAAATGGAAAGGCATAATTTCTCTTCCTGAAATATAAAGAGTCTAGGGGAACTGTTGAAAATACAGCGCACTTCTAACAATCATTAACTTGATGCACCAAAAGATATTGTATTCCGCGTTTCATATTGCTTGTCGCGTTAGATGGATGTATTATGTATATATATTCTTCATCCATAGGCGGAATACATATCACAATTTCCTAGGATTTTTTAATTCTCCTCGCGTCGTAATTGATTCAAAATTTTTTGAATTTATATTTTATACAGAGTCGCTTCAACAACACTTGCAGAGGAGGCGTAAACTTTACTATCGTTTATTATATATATATCGCTTTTCGTAAACATATTTTTTATATAAATAAATATTTCAAAATTTCATTCTTAGAGGACGTTTAATATAGTGTATTTACACATTCCAATCACATTGTATAAATATGCATTATTTCGAAATTATATTTATAATCTTCAAAATTTCTCGTACGACGGAAGGATGGTACGACTGGCTCCTTATAATTTCACTCATATCAAGTATGTGTGTACTGTGTAGCCTACCATATAGGCAAACAAATGTGTTGCTATAGATATAAAAAACAAAAAAAGATGGTGTCAAAGTCAGACATGTCGGCATCGTTTCTCCTGAGAATAATTAGTTATTTTCTCATATAATTCGATAATTTTACAGATCTTCGTTAATATCCAGTCATAAAGTGTATCAGCTGATACTACAAATAAAATCTGGAAGTTCCGGACACATATTTTCGAAGCCGAAGACCAGTTCATCTTAAAGGCGAGAAATTACATGCGAGTGAATACGATTTCAAAGATTAAAGACGTCGAATCTTCTTAAGTTCTTCAAAATTATTTGTATCTGCTCTCTTTTTGTTTCGTAAATTAATTAGAATATTTAATGATTATCTAAACAGGGATTGCCTTAGGTATATATTTATTAATTTGTCAATATATTTACCTTTTCAACTTTACATTTGGTTATTTTAATTAGAAAACATTATCACTTAATTTAAAAACAAATTGATCAAAATTTTAAATCAAAGAACCCATTTGAAAAATTTAACGAGCCTGAGATTTTCCACCACAATATATATATATACGATAGTAGAGTTGACGGTTTGTAAGTATTGAATAAGTTGGAATTTAAAATTTATTCTATAATGCGTTAAATAAATTACAAAACTTGAACACAGTGGCATCGGTAAACTGGAACATGCCACTATCTTCCTGACCACAATACTTCATTAAAAACTGGAGGCACGTTTCGACAGCTAAGCTATCATCTTCAGCAATAATACTGAGTTTAGTATAGTGAAGTGTTTCTATGCGTTATGTAATTCGCATTAAAATAATTTTTGAGACATATGTCTATTCCCACTTAACCGTAAGAGAAGTCACAATTGGTTAATAATTAAGGACAAGAACGAGATCATAGAACGCTATGTCGTTTAGGCGTATTGATCTGTATATACATGTATCTAAATAATTGAATATTTCTTACCATAAAGTAAATAAAATTGAATCTTAATTATTTTCCCTTTCGGTAATTAACAAAACACCACAACTTTAACCCCAATCAACATGCAAGTGACTTTCAATTTGCTACCTGACTTCCATTGAAGATCAATAAAATACCCTTTGGTGGTGGTTAACGCTAATTAAAGTTTACCTGGTGTTATTAATGCGATTATCCGGAAAGGATAAAAAGAAGATCCTAGGAAGCAACAAATTCCGGCCGTCTTTCATCATTCCTCTCCGTCCACGCGGATAATTTCGAACAATTTCCCCCCTTCGTTTCGCGCGCATATCCAATTAAATATTTTGATCTTTTACTTTATGCCGGATGATAAATGATGCTACCTCTGATGACTTGTCGTGCTCTCGCAGTAGCTTTGACACTTAATCCATATGCAATAATCGACGCTAGGTTACAATCTGCTATCCATTAATTGGAGTAGGGGTGAGTTTTCGGCCCTGTCTAAGCGGCGTAGTACCAATTTCAACCCTTTCCGTTAATTAGCTGCAAGATTGGAGATTATAAACGGAAAAAAGAGTTAATTGGAAATTGTTTCTCCTTTCGACGATTATTTCCGAAGATGGGGTGCATATTTATTTGCATCGTTAACTTCAAATAAGATCTTTTGATAAATGTTACTTTGGAATATTCGTATTTCAGAAGGGATTTTAACGCTACCGCTTATTGTTTTCTATATTAAGAAGACAATAATTTATAAACGAGGAAGAATCACTCTTTTTACTTGATTGTAATAGATTTAATTTTTTTTTTATCCTATGTCCTTTGTACCTTACGGTATCGGACTACCATTCTCTTATTTTTGTCTTCCACAGATTCCTCTTCTGAACCAGTTGTTTCGTTTCAATCCATCCCATACTTCTTTTTTCTAATGTTTTGGGGTTTACCTATTCTGTTTTTGCCCTCTGTTTTGACTTCAAAAATCCTCTTTATTTTTCGATTTTCTTCCATTCTGTCCAAGCCATCCCAGTTGTCTCTCCTCTATAATTATTTCTATTGGCTTGATATTTAGACTAGTAGTGATTTTCATGGTTCTGATTTCTTCTTCTTAGGAATCTCATTTCCATGGCCGTAACTTTGCTTCTAATTCCATTTGTTCTTGTCCATGACTCAGTCCCATATCTTAGTGTTGGTCTGACCACTCTTTTATACACCTCTGTCTTTATTTGTGTTGGTATTTCTTGGATATTTTTGCGAATTTCCCTATTCTCTATTTTCCCGTTGTCTTTAATGGTTGTTCCTAAGTAATTGTAACATTTAATTTGTTCCAAGGCTGTTCCTTCGATTTTGTTATGTTTTTTTTTCTTCTGCCGCTATTATCATTGTGTTTGTTTTCATCATGTTTATCTTTATTAATTCTTTTTGGTATGTCTTCAAGTTTTGCTGTAATGTCACCATATCATCTGCAAACATTAGTTCCTGTACGTTGTTTGGCTTTCTTAATGACATCATCTCTTACTATAGAGAATAACAGTGGGCTTAATACGTATCCCTGCTTTTATCCAATTTGTTATTCGAATTTAGCTGATTCTGCGTTGGAAATTCTGATTTTATTCTTCTCTTTAGGCCTCTCCTTTCCAGGATCTGCCATACATCTCTTCTTACCATATCAAAAGCTTTCCCTGTTAGTTTTTCTCCTAATTGTCTGATTACCAATATTAAGTCCTGGCATGAACTCAAAGTAGCAGCCATTCTATCTTGAGTGCTCTTTCGAAATTTTTGAGGTGTTATAGAACTTTCTCAATGGTCTTCTGTTGCAACAACTTTTTACAGCATCATTGAAAGGTTTATTTCGCCCTTATTACATACATCAACTTCTGTCTTCAGCTTGACAAATTAAAATTTTGTCTGAACATTTTATTATAATATTTAGACTTCATTTGTGCGGTCGGATACTTTTCCAAAAAATTTTCTCAGCGTTTAATGCTATATCCGGATATATATATTATTACCATAATAGTAATATTTCCTATAGTGTACCATTTTGCAATAAACGATCTGCTTCGCCGGAAAAGCCGACAAATCTCTCTTCTAGCATTGCCAACTATATAGAATGTTACAAGACAAAAAGTTGCTTCTGTTACTTGCACCTTCTTTAAACCTTGTAGAATCACGTCTTGTTTACTTTTAGATAGAATTTTATATAAACTTTTAAAAATATCTTCTTTTTCCACATCGGGCATACGAGGGGAGGTCCAGAAGTTCGTGGAATGAAGGGGATGGAGTGGGGATATGGGCGCCCGCTAGGTGTCATTCTGATTGGCGACTCATCATTAGTATATAAGTTAAGTTGCAGTCCTATAGCGTCAGTCGTTTATGAATAGTTGCCTGCTAAACAAGTCAATCCGGAAGAAAACTGAAACTATGGAGGAAATTGAACACCGTGCTGTGATAAAGTTCCTTACAAAGCAAGGAAAGAACCCTCACACCCTATTCAATGAAATGGAAACCGTTTATGGGGAACAATGCCCTAGTAAATCAATCATTTATAAGTGGCATGGTCTTTTTAAACATGGTTGGGAGTCGATTGAAGACGACCCGCGCTCAGGACGGCCAGTTGAGGCCACCACATCAGATATCGTCGAAAAAGTGCAAAAATTTCTACTGCAAGATGCCCGTTTAAAGAGAAACAATTATCTACATTAGTTGGAGTATCAGATACCACCATTTTGCGTGTCCTACATGACCACCTGGGTATGACAAAAGTCAGTGCAAGATGGGTACCGAGAATGCTCACGCCTCTGCAGAAACGGCAGCGCGTCTCTGCGTCCAAACAATTTTTGGAGCTGTGTGGAGACAAACCTGCAGAGATTTTGGAGCGGATTGTTACCGGGGATGAAACATGGGTTCATCACTTTGAGCCTGAGTCCAAACAGGAGTCCATGCAATGGCATAAAAAGGAGACACAATCGCCAAAAAAATTCAAAGCGTCAGAATCGGCTGGAAAGTTGATGACCACTGGGGATATTATTGATTGATTACAAAGAAAAAGGTAGGAGCATAACCGGAGAATATTACGCAGCGATATTAGAAAAATTAAAGGAGGCCATCAAGGAAAAACGTCGAGGAAAATTGACCAAGGGTGTGTTGCTCTTGCAAGACAATGCGCCGGTTCACAAGAGCAAAGTTGCAATGGCTGCTCTGTACAAGCATGGCTTTCAATCAATAGTCCATCCATCCTACAGTCCAGACTTGGCACCTATTGATTTTTATTTGTTCCCCAATTTTAAAAAAGACTTACGTGGAAGAAAGTTTTCCGACGACAATGAGGTAAAGGAGGCAATTTTGGCCCATCTTGAAGCGAAAGATAATAAATATTTTTATGATGGTTTAGAAAAATTAATTCATAGATCTAATACATGTATTGTGTGTGCTTAAGGGTGATTATATTGAAAAGGAAAAATAGATTTATTGTTTTATTTTTTATTTTATTTAAAACCCTTTCATTCCACATTCCAACTTCTGGACCTCCCCTCGTAATTACTCCTATATTTCCTTAAGTATTTCTTTTTTTATTATGATGTTATTTAAGAGGTCAAATAGTTCTTTGGTACCTTTTTCCTAATTGGATAGATTTCATTAACACGTACTATATGGGATTTGAGTGTATAACGCATTAAGCAACCCCCAAAAGGAACGTGGAGTGATAATAAATCAACTACATATACTGATAAATCTATGATTGAGTACCAGTAACCCACCCCAGGGACATATTCTGCTTGTCACACTTCTTTCATATATATGAAGATTGAAATACCGCAAATAAATGTGACCACTTGCTAGACGCAAACACACAAAGCCCTAACGCGCCCGTCGACATCAAAAAAGACGATCCTTAAGCCTTATCTGGCGGAATTGAGAATTGCTCTGCGTTCTTGTTTTGTGTTTGCGAATGTTAGGGTTCTGCACATGTGATTTTATCAATTTCCTAGATCTAGATAACGTAAGGTTTAAATAAAATCCTCCACTTAGAATAAAAATGATAACAAATGAAATAATTTCACAATCCGTATGCTTTTAACTGATAACGTAATATAAATAGACGATTCTAAACAGGACGGTACTGTCAGGTTACATAAGATGACTCATTCGATACCGTATGGTTCTACGCATATTTGCTTTAAAGAAAAAAAAAATTCACTTGAATATAATGGATAATTATAGGAATTTCTAGTATGGATAATGAATCATTTTCAAAAATGCACTGTTTCAATTAGGATTATTTTTGGCACGTTTCCTTTTGAGTTTATCAGCGTGTTGCAAGAAAATTTCGCAATATTCATATTATCAGCACTCATAGTTATCTCCGTAATCGGTTAAAACTTGAGGCAACAGGCTGTCTGACTGTGTAAGTTGGTATGCTACGTTTACGAGGATAGCAATAGCAAATAACATCGAGATGTGTCATTTATGTATGTGTAAGCTAAATACGTCACAAATATGCATTTATGTAATATCCCTTTAATCAGCAGTAAAAGCTAAATAACTAAAAAAAAAGCACCTCCTTCAAAACGAAATGACTTTATTACCATCGAGTAACTAGTCATTAAAACGAGAGTAAACTTGTACATGCAATCGCGTCAATTGCTATTTACTTTTTTAGGCCATTGTTTGTACTGCGTGGACACCCTTTTCGATGGTAATAGAGGATGAAACAAAAAAAAAATACTCCCACTAACTATCACTTTGCTTCCCAACTGGCGGTCGGAAATATGCAGGGCTGTTTTTTAATTAATTCCCTTTATTGTTTACAGTTATTTCGAAACGATAAAAGCTTGCGTACGAATATTATTCATCGTTAAATATAGGTAACAATCCAACAATCCACTAGGTCGTTGTTTCAAAAAGAAAGCTACACTACCTACCCTAGATATATGAGTCACTGCTGTGGAATGTCCGGAGTTGTAGATGTTGAAAAAATCGATGAACAAAATAATACCACGTTATATAATTCATAACAGTTCCCTAACCCGTTGTACTGTCGCAGTAAAATACGTTTTATTTCGAAAATTTTATACGATTTAAATGCAAATTATTAAACAAATAAAACTGAGGTTCTGCAGATTTAAATTATGTTTTGTGTGTGTTATGACTGGGATGGGTTTAAGAACTCGTTGTTTATAGTTATAAGTAGGAAATTTCTATAGAGTGTGATTAATTTCATACATACAGGATGTTCTTTGTAACACTTTCAAAACTATTACAGGATTATTTTATTCATATTAAATATAAATAGTAACTTTAACATGCTAAATATCAGCCCTCCTATAATTTTATATGATTACATTTATAGCGACGAGTATGAACATAACATGTATGACGTGTAAAATGAGCAATTTACAAGCTCCTGTCTTTCATATTGAGTTGGTTCCTCGATTAAAGGCACATTTAAAGTATAATTATTTGTTCTTCATCCTGATCTAAGGTATTTTCTAAATTTGAAAGGCTCATCATCTTTACGGATTCTGTTATCTGTAAAAGTCATGTATACTCCCGCACACTTATTTACTCTCACTTAAAATTTTAGTAGGAATTTCTAACATAGTGATTGTATTTATTTGGCGAGAATTATTTCTTTGGTTCTAACCTGGTTAATGAGAAATACAAAATAAAATTCTAAAACAGGAGATTCTAACAGGGACACTTTACTCTCATCTACAGAAATAAATAAAATTTGTAGTTTTGCTATAAACTATTTATTACTAATATTTTGAATTACTTCAAACACTCTCTTTTCTAAAGAATTATATAAATTTTCTAAATAACTTTTTGGTATTGATTCAAAAGCAGTTTCAAGGTTTCATGGTGACGGGATAGAAATAATTTGGACTTTCGCAGAATATGATAATAGTTTTGGAAACAGTCAGGTCCATCTCGATGAAATTTTTTCTCTTCGCTGAGGATGACCTGCTTTCATTCATCTTTCCAATTCAAATTAACCCGACAAAATAGTAACCGGAGCATCTCTATGACGCTGAAGTAAACGTGGCTTCTTCTTTAGTTTTTGTCGTTGGAGATGGAGACACTCCTGGATTATTTTAGGAACTGTAGCACTTGCTGAAGTTCCAACATTTTCTTTAATTGTGCATGTAGATGCAATAGATTTTGATGCCTCACGTAAAATTAATCTACCTTCTGTCTCTGTTATTGTTCCCGTTTTATCTTCATTTTTACTATTTCCAAATTTAAATGGTTTATAGCAGCGATTCTCAAGCTTCTTTTAGGTCTGTGACCTCCTTCTGTTCTTCTCCACACAAAAGTTAATAAATATTGGAATTGCTAGATGAATAAATAATACTTATCCAGGATGAGCAAAAACGCCATTCTCATTGTTTTTATAGAATAATGAGTGTATGTTGTATTTTCGCATTTAAACGACTTCGAATGTAAATTTACAAGGACGTGATAAAATATTTTATTAATTTCATGCTTTCATTAAGAAGCTTGATAGCATGGGTTATTCGCTTTCAGAGCAAAAATTTAGATATGTTCGCATATTGAGAAAAATTTAAATGAACAAGAACACTATCATGCACCTCAGTTTGCATTCCATAAAGATGCATTTGCGTGAGCTAAAATCTTAGTTGACGAAGTATTTTCCGGAAGATAAAAATGATTTCTCGAAGAGATGGGTACTGAATCCGTTTAGTTAAATGTTTAGATTCACGACCAATTCATCGAAATGTCTACTAAGTGCAATTTACATCTGAATATTTCAATAGCAAAAGCATTGAAAATGTTAACGTCTTTCCCTATGTTGTTTATGGTTGTGTTAAAAACTAAATACAGGAATCGTCTTTATCATTCAAAAACAATTTGCTTTTGTGTGTTTCTAACATAACTATCATATCATTTTTTTTATTTTCTTTATATGTGCATTTATTGTCACTAAAATGTTAATAATAAATAATTTTCGCGGTCCTTCCTTAATTTAGGAGACGATAGTTTAGGTTATAAAGTTTTTGGCTAATGTTACATTGAACAACCTGTATACAGTGTGTATAAAAATAATCTTGTTTCGTATAATTTTACCCTCAAAAATGGAACTATCCAAGCAGAACAAATAAGATAAGACGAATTTGTCGATCGGATAAATCCATTTCAGTCAACGCAGACTATCCATTTATCTCATTTTGTTACTTTTATGTTTTATTTACTTATCCGGTCAAGATGCACCCACAAGGATCTAATGCAAGGGCTATATTATATATTTCCCTCGTTTCATACAGCGTTTGGGGGAAGACTTTCACGGGAGATGGAAGATAAAGACCTTATAATCGAACGATTTGTCAAAATTTCTTAACATTTTATCGCTCAACTTGTATGCATATAATTAAAACGAATATTCCTAGTTCCTTTTTTTTCCCCCCCTTTAATGAGGTTGAATTCTAGGCAGTTACCTAGCAAGCATTGCCCAGAATTGGAAACCTACCGTTTTACGAGCGTTACAAACAATAGCGCGCAATTCTATTGTGTTTTGAGTGTCATTGATGTTTGGAATTCATTTACAAGTCAAACATGAACGCGGTGCTCAAAACCCGAAAACCTTGCCGTGCATATTCAGACGTGTAGTGGCTCTGAAAGACGCGGTAATGGCCAGCTTTGTTAGAATAGACAATACAACCCTACTGATGTTCCTGCGTATTATATGTTGATTTTGGCTTAAACCATCGATATTAATGTAATATGCGTTATAGTAATTTGAAGCAATTTTCTTTTTACTAACCTAGATCTCGTAGAGTACAAAGGAAACGTCCTCCGTGGAGATAAATCATTTTTAAATTAGCTGCCAAATTTATTACCTTTTCGAGGGTAGTTTGGCAAACATCCAATTCCATTTTGTACCGTTTCAATACGAAGTTCGTTTATCGTAAATATTAAACAATGGTCGTAGAACTTAGATCCTATTCCAGAGCAACGTAATACGGTGTAAATAAAATAATTCGTTGACGCCATAAACTTGTTCTAAAAACAGCTTTAATTGTCTGCAATTGTATAATATAAGTTTAATTACTTCGACACTAGTAATAATCTCTCTAGCTTCAATATAAATTCATAACGCCCTGTTTTGTTCTGTATCTTATTAATAAATCTCGGAGATATCGTCTTCGGATTTTACTGTAACTTCACTTAATAGATTTTAAACAATGGGCGACCCCAAAAAGGAACAAACGGGAAAAATATGAGCACTGGACTCGAACAGGCATTTATCCGGAAAAGAAGGATGATTTATTTAACGTACTTAAGTGTATAACGACGGGACATTTTCATCCCCGAAAAGTTGAAGCTATACTGCCCGCAATATTTCATTCAAATTGCATACAGATGACCCTATATAGCGTTCCAATATGTAAATGCCTGCCTGACGGCTAACCCTTACGCTTTTTGCCGCATAGACATGGAAATGCTTCATTTACCTTATAGAACTCGAACGCAATGGCTGGACAACGAAAGCCAGACGCGTATAAAGGAATTATTTTAGGGTTGCTCCGCTCAAATCCCCTTGGTCAATACATTGAAAAAAATCAATTCGACATTTCGACTGAATTACATTTCGTCGTATATACAGGAGTACCGCAGGATAGCATTTCTCTTTCAAGCACCATTACTATTTGTAAAAATATACTGTTATATTTTGGATGTAAGTGTATTTGATGTAAATTCACTTAAATGTATTGGCACTTTTTAATCAGTCTATCATTTTGATTCTATTTGGCTATTTATTTATATTTATTATATTATTATTTAATTATATAAATGTTAAAGGAAAGGAAAATTTTATTATGCATATGTGCCTCTTTTATGAGTCATTAGACAGTGTTAAACTGGTATATATATATCTAGATGTGCGATTAGGAAAAGCGCTTGCATTTTACGTATACGTCAAAATAAACAGGTTCTATATAGATGCTAATTGTAGTCGGTTGTAAAATTTGCATTACGTCGAAGCCAGCCACATGCGCCTGTGTGTGTACATTCTTTAATTGTCCTATTTGAAATGCAATTTAAACACTGTCCGCATTTTATTATTTACATATTCCGTTTAGCACCTCGGCGAAGTTCGATTCAGTTTTAACAGTCTCTTTTATATTTCACGTAGCGCACAACTCTATTGTTTTTATTTCAGTCAGTCAGGTATGGTGTCGATGACCATTTGCTATATCTTAAAATTGCATTCAACTGTATTACAGGCGCAATACACAACGCTCGTGCATTGTTATTTATATTTATCGTTGAGCATGGAAAAGTTTTTGCGTCAAAATATATTTGTGATATTGTCCTTGAATATTTACACAGAAAAGCTTCAATACATTTCTTAATTTAAGATATCTGGACAGTATAACCATCCCCGACAAAAAAAAAATATTTATGAGGTCATCGCTTGGGGTTAGTCCGAGGAAGAAAAAAAAAAGGGGAAAGGTCTAATTGATTTATCAGGTGGAAACCACCGAACAGCAGTAGCATAACTTTGCAAGATTGTTCGCGGGATCTACTGATGAGAGGGTATTGATTGCTACGGGGGAGGTGGGGTTGAGTTATTGTTATGGTTATAGCTCCTCTCTTCTTGGTCATCGAAGAGCGTCGACCAGCATTTCGTAGATTACTTTATTATAGGCAACGCCATGGTGGTGGACACACTTACCTCGCCGACATGTGAGATGATGGGACTATAACAGCCCCCGTCGATAGTTTGTTTCATGTTACGGCAGTTGATTTAAGCAACGACCCTTCGGCTTCCTTTGGCTATATGCAGTCGTTATCTTACGGGTTGTACGATTTCTTTTCGTTTCACTCACTCTCCATAAAACTGACTATAAATAATAAAAACATCTTTATTGCATTGCCGATTCCATTTTGATAAGAACTTGCGTTTACTTTATTATTAAAAATGATCTTTTCTTATTGTTACAGGATCTTCGAAGAAACTACACTATTTGATGCTATTCAATTCAGATGATATGTAAAATTCTAAAGGTAAGCATTAAAATTCAAATGTATACAGTGACCGCCACAAACAAACTTCTGCTACTAGTTTCGTGTCTTTTTGAAAACTAAATAAGCCTAAATCTATTCTAAATGGTAAATTTTACTGTGATACGTTAAATTACAATCAAACTGACTAAACAGAAAAGGAAATAACACGGTTCGAAACAGTAAATAAAAATATGAATTTTTCTACTTCAAAGAAATAATTTTATTAAATTGTCCTGCTGCAACTATTTACAATAATCAAACTAATTAAATGTTTTGTTGGACTAACTACTTACCCTATTTTCTAATTTTTTCGTTAGTAGAAAACAAATATTTGTTTGAATCAAAGATCTGAATTAATCATCGCATGATATAACAACTCGACTAGAATATTAAAAGTATTAAATACATTAAAAAAAATTACAAACAAACACAGGAGCGACTTTGTCACTTGTAAGTACTAGTATGTGTTCTATTCTGCACTGTTAAAGGAGGTACCTAGACCGCGGTTCATAAATGTTGAAATAGTTACGATAACATTATTGCAATTGCGGTGTCCAACGTATTTCATGTCGAAAGCTTAAAATATTTAGTATAAGTCATTACATTACTAAAGTTGGGATATCTTTCCGCGAACAAGGTTCGTATTGAGTACGCAGCACCCCCTATCAGTGTAATGTAATAAAACGGATGTAGTAGATGATTAAATGAGATTATTGGTGAATTTCCGATTTTATATTATAATTAAGATTATAACTAAGAGGTACTGTAAAGTTTGCGATAAGCCGTTGATGTGTTGTGACCAACGCGATTGTAAAAATCATATAAAGAACGTATAACACCGAAATAAGGAAAATAAAGCATTCGACATTATCCGGAGGTAGAGGTATTAACTTTTAATACCACAAACTGTTTTTGAATTCTCCCAAATAAATTCAGGAATTTCACTGACAATGCCCTTGTATTCTTGAGCCACCAGAGCCAATTTTCACACGTTAGGGAATATGGCGGCAATTTTAAATTACAATACCATTACTTTTTGTTATATTATATACCAAAGAATGCTCATTTGCTAAAGTTAAGCAATACCAATCAGGTAACTTGTTTATCGTAAAGAAAGTATTTCTTCATCTTATAGGTTGTTTTTTAACATTTACTCTCAAATTTTAAAAATTAGTTTATTTTCTACGTTAAGATCAATTTTGAGTTAGAATGGAAATATTTTCAGAGATTTAAAAATATATACGGTATATATATATAGAGGATTCTAAAATCGACCCACCTCCACACACTAATTTTTGTTTCTTTTTAGCTTTACCAAAATCGGATGGATTTCCATTTTTGGTGGACTAACATCTGATGTACTTCCGGAAGTGATGCCCAAGATACTTATTTCAAATAGGATGCCTTGTATACTTTTAGAAAGGTAATGTAAAGATGCATTTTCTTTTGATATCTAATTTTTCAATGCAATAAACTTTACCTACCTTTTAACATCAAAAGTAAATTATATGCATATACATGGATACATAATCTCAATGACGGCCGGAAAAGTTACAGTAAATTAATAAACATGGAAAAATGACTGGCAGAGCACTTACAGTTAATAGAATAGTAACTGGTGTAATGTTCAAAAAACATATAACCATATCTTGATATAAAAATAGAGACACGTGCATTGGATTGTGTAATTCTATGCACACAAATAAAGCATCATTGAGTTAGTACATAAGTTTAATGAATACCATTCCGTTGTTATATACATACAAATACGTTATTACATTTATTATAAATTTACACATGCAATAAAAATGCAAGTAGAATTGCTTGGGGATTTTTCTAATTTTAAAATGGTTCTTAATTGTATAGACGATATCATATCAGTGATTATTTACTTTCAAACTAGCTAGGTTTTGGCGCAACTCCAAATCCAATAATTAAATTAAAAGAAAAAAACTAGCTAGGTTTCTAAAAACTGCAGTTAACAAGTTTTCACGGTATCCATTTTTATTACCGTCGCATACAAAATTTTAAATACGTGACGATCGGCACAGTTCTAACGTGCACCAACTGGCACCGCTTACACCAGAGTTACTATTGACCTTTTTCAAAATGTACCAACCCAAACAAAGAAAAAGGAACAAATGTGACATTTTCTCTGCGTGGATATTGAATCTTATAAACCTTAGTAGAACAAAATGTATCCTTGTACTATTTTACGTTTAAAAAGATTAGGTGTAGTGGAAATTTCCTTTAACGTAATAAATTTGGTTAATTCAAACATATCGGTTTTTCCAGTGTACGAAAAGTGTACGTTATAGAAATATGTCATATACGTAGTACAAAGATATCATATCTATCCTTTTTTTAAATTAGTTAATAGATAATCTTAATTATTTTTGTAATGTCGATTGTACTTGTTTACAAGAGAAGGTAAGGAAATTTTTGCAAATTGAAAACTTCAAAGTTTTAAACATAATATGAACTTAGTTAAACGAAGAAGGAGGAAAGAATGGTATAGAAAACTTTTTCGATTAGACATTATTAGATTAGTTTTTACCGGAATTTTGAGCACATAGTTATAATGTCCAATTCTGCCAGTGTCTTACAGGGTATCTTTTCTTTTTAAATGCATCAATAAAATCAGTGACATAGTTAGACTATAAAAGCTATGTTATTCGTAGAGTCCAGAGATATGTATAAAAAATTTTACTGGATTCTAAGCCATGTTAGGATCTTGGGTAATGAAACTGCTGACAATCTAACTAAAGCTAATTATGCTGATGAGTTATTTATTGTAGTAGTGTGAGTACGCCTGCCTGAATTGCCTGCACCAAGTTTTGGACATGGTCTGTACCCATCCCTTTTATTTAAATTGGGAATTATTACATTTTCTTCTTGCTTGTAAAAGTACTATAGACACATTTATTAAGACTATTAGCTTCATTAAACTTTCCATTGTCTATATCTATAGTTAATTATTTATATTCAAATAATCGACAGGTTTACAATCTAATCATAGAAATGCTTATAAAGATGAAAATTAGGATTTGAGGTCTAGTGGAAGTAACAACCATCCCTATTTTACCTGTGTGGGTTAACTTGATTTCCGGTATCAGTCTTCTTGTGGTGTACTCAGTGTCAGTTACCTCAATAGGCTCCGGATTGTGTGTATGTCCCTGTTTATATTCACTGTGTACATCTGTATATGATCTTCAATTTAATGTATATTTTATTACTTATTGTTTTTCTTTTATCTCTGAGCTGAATAGGTTATGATCCCGTGACACCATGAAAAAAACTTAGATAAAAGTAGAAAGTTTTTACAGTTAGTTATACTAATTATAAAAACAAATAAAGATGTACTGCAGACCATAGAGTCTCAGTTTATACTGTATATTTACGAATACATACTATTTTTTAATTCACATAATTTTGAAAGTAATAATAAAAATAACAAATACGAATATAACATAAATTTAAATCTATAAATCGGTAAACCTGATTACTTTGATTTACTACAAAAATAATATTAGCAACAATGTGAATATGCACCGTACATTGATTATCCCTCTTTTGCATGCCAGTTCTCGTTGGATTGTTACTTTATAAAGAAAAAAAAAACAGTAAAAGGAACTTCGCTTAAACAAGTTCATATATTTCATACGTCTGCAGTACAATTGGATATAAATCATGTATGCCGTGGAAGACAAAACAACTTTTCAACTTGACTGTACTACAACAAAATCTGTCTTAGCTATTAGATTGATGCTACTGGGCTTACCATCTTAAAGAGTCTCAGGGTTAACCAAGATGATTACGAAAGATATGAGGTAATATCACTTGCGTTTGACGGATTTCGAAATTATGAAAAAATATCTCGGCGACTAAGAGTGAATTATTGCGAATTTTAATGTATTTAAATCCGTTTCTAGTGGGTGATACACGTTCGAATTTCGTTGTTAATAAGTTGAGACGACCTCTTACGAAATCATCTTGGTATCCTGCAACCTGGTAAGTTTTTTATGGAAACAATAACAGTAGTTCAATGTATCTTGGTCAATGCTTTGATAATATACTACAGATACAACTACTACACTATAGCTTATTATATATTTTTTTCCTCCATTTTTTTTTAACGAATATATAATTATAATTCTGTTGCGATATTAATGTGACATTTTTTTTTCTTCTGTTACACAATTTCGTACATATGTTGAATATTAATGTATCAGATTTGTTTCCAGTTACACACCATAACTGGAACCTGTTTATTTGCAGTATAAAAAAAAATGCAGTAAAGCGTGTTACAAAACTCTATGGAAACTGCGAGATTTAGAGCAAAAAACTAACTCTAAACGTTTATAAAAATTGTTGTATTGTTATTAATTTACTTTCTACTTTTGTATAATTTACCGTTAAAATAATCCCCAGACCTTTACAATGATGACAATCAATATATTTGAACGTTTTACTTTAAAAACAAAATTTTTTTGGTTAAAACGAAAGGAATCAAGGATTATTTTTAATATGAAAACTGTGTGTACTTGTAGAAATATACAGATAAAACAAAGAACTTATAGTCGGTTGGATGTATTCATGAGAAAGCTTTAATTCGTATGAATTACTATGATAATTTAGAATGAATAAAAATATCTAATACAATTTCTTTTTGAAAAAGACAAATATACAAGGTGTCCATGAAATAAAATAAATCTATCTAATTTTATCAGGACTTAAATCCAAAATATTTTGCGAAAATTCCTTCGCAGACGTGAGAAAATGATAAAAATATTTAAAATAAAAATTTCTTTTGGAATTCTGCATTCGTCTTAATTGACTCAATTTTTTTTAAATTTTTGTTGTCTATAATTACACCTTTTCATTGTCCGTACTTTTTTAATTTTATTTCAAAGCCACCCTGTATATTTTTTGATGTTATAACAGGGTTTCGAAAAACTGTAATTTATGCTTTATTACGTATTTTATGTTATTATTTTAGTTTGCATTTCTTCTTCGTCACTCAAATTTTCCAATTCATCATTCCCATTCTTAATCAGTTTTATTACATCAGCATCAGAGTAAATGTCGGATATTATTAAATCATAATCAATATTCACAAAGTCTTCCACTTCAAACGTATTCTTTTGTACCAAAATGTTGTCACCTTCTTTGAAGTTCAGAGAAAGGTATGCATCATCATCTTCATCTGCACTGATTTTTGTTGACAATTTTGAATGTGTAAGGTAGTTTGCAATTGTTATAGTAACTTAATTCCAAACTTTTGCCAAATATTCTACAGCGTCCAAAATTGAAGTTTTAGGGTTGCTTTGATGATTCGTATTCAAAATAATTTATATACATTTTAAGCTACTGTTATGTTTATAAAATAGGAACACGTACAATGTGTGTGTAATTGTTTTATTACAATGTTGACTGGTACAATTAACAAAGAATTAGTCCTTATGTTATAGCATTACAACTCTTTTTCTAGAATTTGACGACCCCTTTTATACATCCGTTGAAAGTAAGAAATGATATATTAATTAGACTTTCGAAGTATGAATAGAACTTAAGATTAAGGAAATGCTGGTAATACATTCTTATCTTAATTGTTGAGAAACACAGGTAAACTAATAACTTTAAGTTATAAAACTTTCGGATTTAAAATAAATTACTTAAATACAATTAGTTAAAGTATTGACTAAAGGGCTCATAATATTATTGAGATACATTGTAACTGTTTAGGATTATTAGGGATAATTAGGGTTAGGTAAAATATATTTCAAAGCAGTAAATTTGAATGCCATAAAACTAAATTATACGGTATTACTGAGATTCTTTCGTTGAAGACGAAACAATGCTAATACTATAACAGTACCTATTATCCCTTGACGTTAAACCCGAGGTTCACCAGAATTTGATGCCGTTATATGTAATGTTTTTTCAGTTGTATGCTGCATATATAAAGATTTTTTTTGCAATATTCTGAAATAGATATCAGTGCGTTTGTTATACTTTAACTGTAGTTTTCCCTTAAACTAAGCGCGAGAGCTATACTATAGACTATATTTGGGCTGATTGTAAAGGTTTAGAACTCTGTAAGATCATGTAGATTGATAACCAAAAGGTATATCATAATTTTTAAACTGATCAAGATTCGGACTGTAGCTATGCTTGATTAGAGGTGAATAATTATACAACGATTAAGAGTAAAATAAATGTTGCAAGGAATCAAGTATAATGACATATTACGAGAAAGTATTGGTCAATAAATAAAGTTTAAACGTAGTACGTAACATGGAATATATATTTGTGCTGATGACATATGGTTATTTTAGAATTATACCAGGCCACGATAGCGGTGGACGATCTTACATGGAAAGGTAGTTATTAAAAACTTTTTATATCGCCCACTGTTTTTAAAGAACACATTTCATACATGCTACTTGTATTACCCGAGGATCAGGTTCTTGGGCAGCAGCACACACCATTCAATTTATATACTCAAGATTCTCCTACCTACTTCTTATAACTTCAGGCAGCAGAAGCAGTTTCTTTGCTTCTGCCTTTTTTTCTTTTGTTTGTGAATTTTTAATATTTGAAGCTCGATTTCCTTCAATAAAAAATACGAGGCGTGTTTAAAAAAATTCTTTATTACACTTAAAATTTAACGTGAACAATAATTGTAATACATATATTCTTTAATTGCAGATTAAATATTCCAGTTTTGAACCACACCATGAGGAATTATCATTAAAGGTTAGTATATACATTAATTTACGTAGGGCACTTTTGTTAATTCATTTCTCGCTAGTAGACGTCTATTATCTTTCCCATTCGCTGAACTAGCGTTGCCTAAACCCAATTAGAGACAAGACACAATACACTGTCAGATTCGTCCATCAATAAAATGACTTGCAACTTGGCCTGAACATATTTTGTACATTTGGCAGGAATTTCTTATTCAGGGAAAGCGTGAATCGTAGTTTTGTCCCCGTACGCTTCTTTAATCTTTCTTTCCCTTTTTTTCTTCTTGACGTGTAAGTCGTCTTTCCATCTTTCATGCTAGACATTTACAAGATAAGAATAACGGCTATCAGAGTAAATTTTCTGTCTGTAAATCGAATTTAATCTGTCTCTAAATAGACTAAAACCGCATATTTGCTATTATAACCTAATTTAGTGTGCTTTAATGACAAAATTGATAATTAATCGGTCGCAATTAGTTCTGGTAACACGTGATACAAACCCGGCAAATATATTTAGGTGTAACAGAGGTTTAAAGCCGGCGTAATGCTTATATCAACCGATGCACAATACGCGTCGTGAAACATATCTGTATAAATGCACTGACTCTATTGAATATTACCGATACTAATTGCATATAGAAGATGTAATCAGGGTTGTGCTGGATGTAGATGTGGTGGTGTTGCAATCTCACCTCTCAGTCGTACATAGCTGATCGTGATGACATGACATTATGCACTAGTGCACTAGCCGTCGCCTGATAATACGTCACACCCCTTGATTAATGACCATTAGAGTATTATATGACGTGTATCTATTTACAACCCTTCATTTATAACCTATACAATGATTAAACAAAACCGGTTAAACTACGAAATATTATCGAAATCCTGTGTAGCCAGCTATTCTGGCCAGCGCCATCGAAACAAATGGAAATTTGCATATTACGAGCTTTCATACATTTTCCTGTCTGGTTTTCACGTTCCTTCGTTAAATATTCCGATATTAATTCGTTGACACGCAGATATTAATATGTATTTATTTTAGATGAAATCCGATACCACTCGATGACAATGGAATTTTAAAATTAAAACTATGCAGTGGTTATCTAGAAAATAGAAAATCTTTATACACATTCAGCGATCTATCCGAAACATGACTAACAATTTTGGATTTTTAATTTTCAATTTTCAAACTTCGAAATTTTAGGGTTAAAGGTAACGGGCTAAAATCTCTTAGGCGTAATATGCCGATATAGGTTTACATTTTGGCACGATCTAATTTCACGTTTTATAACTGAAAAAATTGCACTGTTTTGGTCAGAAAAAAAATAAGATATTTTCATTACTCCAAAACAGGAAAAGCTAGAGGTTTGCTTATTGGTTACGCTTCTAAACCAGAAATCCCCAAACTACTTCCCGGGACTCAACACTAGTGTACGAAAACCGCCAATCTAGTTCGTGGTTCCGTACAAGATGGCGCTATACTGCTGTAACGTAACCGAAATTCCCGCGTAATTCAAAATTACATGTTGCTGAGCTTGGCCCTTGGAATTTAGTGAAGGAGTCAGTGTGGCTCTTAAGGTGAAAAGTTTGGAGACCCCTGCTCTAAACCCTCGAAACCGTTTAAGAGCTACAGCGCCTCAAAGTTTGAAAGTCAAGCGTTTTTGGAGTTTTGAAAACTTTAATAGCTATAGCGAGATGAAGGCTCTAAACCCTCGAAGAAACGACGTCCTAGCTCAACCCATTCGGATGCTATAGCGTGTCAAAATTACTGTCAAACGTAAAACGATGGAATTTTATATCTTCAAAATCGACACTATAGGATGGTGAGATTATTTTCGAACTTTACCGATATTTCACGGACAAAAATTCGTATGTCACCTATTCATGGTCGCAGTGGTAGTTGTTTTAAACTCGTTTTGAAGATCTCGACGCGTATTCTCGAATGGCGTTTAGCAGTTACGGCACCTCGAAATTTGAAGGTTAAGCGTTTTTAAGCTCGTATCTTTCGAAAGGTTGGTGAGCTTTATTTTATCGCAATCTACGCGAAGAAACTCGCCTTTTGATATGTCACTCGACTCTATTCAGGACACATTTAAGAAGTTGGGTTTTGCATTTTTTCGACGTTCAAATCTCGATATCTCCTAAACGGTTAAAGCTAGCGGGTTGAAATTTCTTAGGTGTAGTACCCCGATATAAGTCCAGATTTCGAAACGATGAAATCTCTAACATGTGCATTATTAATTATTTATTATTATATTTGATATTATAACTTGATAATAATAAATATTTAAAGAATATTTAATACATATTGTATATATTACACTAGCCAACACATATTTTGGTGCCTCGGTCTTTTTTAAGGGTAACTAAGCAATTTTGGGGAGCCTAACCCAAAAATGCCGTCAGATTTGTTCTATCAGATCTAGTTTTCGAAATTCACTCTTTCTGCCTTATTTAGGAAAAATTCACCAAAATTAGATATGTTTTCTTATGTACGTAACTTTTTAAATATTACTATTTGATAACTGTTAACTGAAACACAAAAATGGGTAGGAGAGGGTCAGTTAAAAATTTCCTTTTATAAGATTTCCTTGCATAGGATTTCCCGGAACAGTCTCGCTTAAAATTCCAGCAGTAATCGGCCATTATATCCTATCTTCCTTGGTACCTTTCCTCCATAATGCTGATGTCTTTGTGAAATCTTTCCCCCTGTTTCTCATTAACTTCACCTAAACTTTCTGCAAGCATCTACTAAATAACGTATGAGTAATAAATTTCACCGTGGTGTATTTCAAAAACTAGAGCTGCTGGGAAGAAATGCCAGTTTTTTTTTATTTTAATTAATTATTGGTCTTGGGATTGCGCCATTAGCCACTTACACCAATTAAACCAGAAAAACCGAAAAATACGAAGGAAACTAAACAACCCGAATGGACACAAGGCTAACACAGGATACGCTTCACTCCCGGGGCCGATCGGGTGACTAACACGAACACACAGGTAGGCCAAGGGAAAAGAAGGAAAATCCACAAAGGATACATTACATAAGGAAACAAGCTAAATAAATAAAACGCAGGTTACACATGTGTTTGAATATCTTGTAATTGACATCTTCACTCTCCAAGGCTCTCCAAGTCGTTAACAAATAAGTTGATTTTCCCGGTCTGATTACTACATCCCAACATAATATGATTAATATCTCCATATTCAGATTCGCAAAAAGTGCACGTGCTACTGTCCGACACATCTCCCATGATTGAACAGCAACCTTAGGATCTGTGACAGCATGTTCCTTTTAACGGTGTTTCTATTATACCACCGGTTACTTTTAATTTCTGGGAAAATCATGTACTAGTTGGTGGGATTATTCTTATACATATTAGTGTAATGTCTTTGCCAATCTTTATAAGATCTATTTTTGATTTCATTCAGGAGATCCGAATGTGGTAGTAAGAAGTTTTCTATCGAGTCAATATTATTGCAAGCCGCTTTTGCCAGTCTATCTACCTCCGCGTTAAATCTAATATTAACATGTGCTTTTATCCAAATGTACGTTACCGTTTTGCCACGTTGTCTCAGGCTATAGTCTAACAATAGCATCTCTCCTATCAGTGAAGATGAAGAGAAATTAAAGTTTTGAAAACTCTTAAGTACACACTGAAGATAGCACAGTTGTCCCTATCCATTCCTAGTATAGTTTCCATAGCTTTTCTTATAGCTGTTGCCTCTGTCGTAAATACACTGGCTTCTTTCGGTAACGCAAATCTTTCGCTCCGGGATAATAAACGCACAACTAACTCCTACCTTACTTGTTACAATTTCATAGTACCTTAACTTACTCATAAGTCGTAAGTCATCTGGAAATTTTGAAAAAAATATTGCAGGCTTAGGTATTATAGCTTTCCAGGGTAGAGTATGTATAAAAAGATCTTGAGCTTTTATTATCAAAAGGGGCAGTATCTATGAAAGATGCTGTAAGAGGCGGTGAGTTTTCTTTACACCAATACTTGTGACAGGTTATGTACACTTAATTTACAACATTTAGCGGTGATCTTCGACTTATTTGCTCTACATTTTAGCAGAAATTTATCACATAAAAGTGCTTTTCGTCGTAAACTTTTCGGCAACAAATGCCAGTTATAAATACTTTAAAATCAGTTCATATTTTACAGGCACAAACGACAAAAAAATTATTTTGTTGGACGGTGTTAGACGCTAAATTTTAATATATCTCGTGTGGTATGTATATACATGAATCGCCTTGCTTTTTAAAATACACCAGTGGTAATTATAATAAACACGACAGGTTAGTGTAAAGTGTTATGCTAATCCACCATATGACATTTTAGTTTTAAGGAAAGGGGACACAGGTGTTCTGTTGTAGCATTTTTATTCGAATAAAATTATCCTTAATGATACTCCCGGACTACTTGTGTTACGTATTCCCGACACTTCCGGGCCACATGTTCTGATTTCAGTAAACACCTGATAATGAAGAATGACTACTCCCCATTCACGAAAACTTATCGGATATTAGCACACGATTACATGAAGCTTTGAGTTCCCGAATCAGATGGAAAAGGGTGATCGGTTTAATTCGATAATTTACCTTATCTATTCGTTACGTCGGGGTTCCGATATGCGTTTGATAATAACATCTGTGAGGATTTTAGGGTATTTTAATAGTTTTTGTTGTTGCGTGTTAATAATGCATGAGCTTTTGGAAAGCTTTTACTTAAAGACATACGTATTCTAGTCATTTTCTGTTTTAATAAAGGAAAAGCAAAGTTTTCTCGCAAGAATTCTGCTTTAAATAATGAAGTCAAAAAGAAACTGAAAACATAGCTCACGCTTTACTCTCTATTTTAAAATTTAAATGAGGTCCGTAAAGTTTGATGTAGCATTTCAGGTCATCATGAAAGAGCAAGAGCAGTTTAAATTCACCCTCCACACCGCGCTATTTTCGTCGGGGATAAATTAGGTTAAAACGCGGACCTGTGTATGACGATTTAGCCTTAAATAGTCCCAGAGATTATCGCGAACTCGGTTTTCGAGGGTTCTTTTGTGTAATACAAGCTTTCGGGCGAGCTTACAGTGCCAGATCTGTATTGACCATACCGTAGATTGTAAAACTTGATCGTCACGTAGGATCCGGGCCTGTTTATAGAGTGATAAAGCTCCTCGATGTCTCATTACGTTTGCTGGAAACTTATTTTATGAGCGGGGTGAACGAGCCCCCTCACCTCGTTCAAAAATACTCACGTAATAGCCTGATCGTGTCACTATACCGGTGATGGTATGCGTTTTTCATTATTCGCAATTACACTCGAGAATTATATGGTCCTTTTATACCTTTAGTTTAAATTAAAGTGAGCTTTTAAATCGGACTCCCTTCAAAAAAAAAAAAAAGAATAAGAAGAGGACGGAAGACTCGAGGAAGGAAAAAATTGGCGCGAGAGGAGGGAGCCGTTTTTACTACTAGCGACACAAATTAAATTGGTTAAATGACTACTTTTTTTTTATTGATGCGCCTACTATAATTTCCAGCAATTTACTACCCTAATTTTAAAGATTTATTTTGTACTAAACACGGGGAACAGCGAAAGAAGTTCGATATAATAACATAACCCCCTGTAGTCGATAAGATCTGGTCCCAAAATGGCGTTCAACGTTAGAGCCTTCTTTTACTACGCCATTTATTACGCACACAAAAAAGTAATTACAGGTTTTTTCCGCCCTATTTTCTTTTGAGATATCCAGTATCATTGTATATTCTTGTCATTGTATGTTATAGGAGGAAAAAGATACTAATATAAATTTGTCCATTATTGTAGACATAATATTTACATTTATGCGATTATATGATTTCTCTTTTAATTCATTTATTATTGAATATAACACCTGCTTATTATCTGTTACTAACTAGATTAAAACTGTTATATCCACCCCGAAATGACGTTATCTTGTATGATCCATCTATACATAGACAACATATATACCTGCTGCTTGTAATTTCTAAAGCGCGCTGAAATATTAAAGCGATAGGTGCTGGTACCATCATATAGTGTAACAGATCTTCAAGAACCCCCTAAACAAGACACACACACACGCGCAGGAAGACTTGTGTACGTTATATTAGTCATCAAAGGTAAAACCGTTTTTTTTCTCCTCTCTAGTAATCTAAAGCTTCAGGATATTGACCCCTTCGGATCATCGAGAGGGTGCAATGCATTAATAATAATTGATACAAAAATCTGTGGGAAATAAACAGCGGACGAGCAATACCTGTGTCGGCTGGAAAGCTTAAGAAGTGTTTCTGCGTGTGTTGTGTATATACATGAGGGTTCCGCCCGAAAAGGGTGAGATTAGATTTGTAAATTACAAAGATTAATTGCACCGGGAAGTACCGCGCTCAATTAGAGTACAACGGCGCAGATGTTTTTCTTGATGTTTGGGTATCGTTCTTATAAAAATACATGCAGCAGCTCCAAAAATATTACATTCATTATCTTAAGTACATGTTCCAAGCTTGAACAATTATTACTTTGAAATTTTCGTTTTCAGGTGAAGAATCTACATTTCGAAAATATGGCGCAACTTGGAAGCGGAGTTAGCGACTACAACGGCCGTGGAAGCCTGTAAATGATGTAATATCCTGTACTGTATAAAATTCTTCAGCCTAAAATATGTACGATGTAATATATGCAGTGTTTATAAAATTATATGTAAATAATAACAACGAGAAAATAAATAACAAAAACCTCAAAATTTTGTTTTATTTATATTTTTAAAATTGAAATCCAAATCCATATAATAAAAAATCCTCAAAATTCTAAGTCAGTTACCAAAGAACCCCAGAACACTTTTGGTTTCGATTAGAATTTTACACAGACACAGACACAGACACAGACACAGACACAGACACAGACACAGACACAGACACAGACACAGACACAGACACAGACACAGACACAGACACAGACACAGACACAGACACAGACCCAGACACAGACACAGACGCAGACACAGACGCAGACGCAGACACAGACGCAGACATAGATACAGACGTAGACACAGACGTAGAGCCAGACGAAGACGCAGACACAGACACAGACACAGACACAGACGTAGACACAGATACAGACGCAGACACAGACACAGACACAGACATAGACACAGACGTAGACACAGACGCAGACACAGACGCAGACGCAGACACAGACACAGACGCAGACCCAGACGCAGACGCAGACGCAGACACAGACACAGACGCAGACACACACATTTTTCTTAATGTTTGGGTATGGTTCTTATAAAAATACACGCAGCAGGTCCAAAAATACATAGACACAGACACAGACGTAGACACAGACACAGACGCAGACACAGACACAGACACAGACACAGACATAGACACAGACGTAGACACAGACGTAGACACAGACGCAGAGCCAGACGCAGACACAGACACAGACACAGACACAGACCCAGACGTAGACGCAGACGCAGACATAGACACAGACGTAGACACAGACATAGACACAGACGTAGACACAGACATAGACACAGACGTAGACACAGACGCAGAGCCAGACGCAGACGCAGGCGCAGACACAGACACAGACACAGACACAGACACAGTCACAGACACAGACACAGACACAGACACAGACACAGACACAGACACAGAGACAGACACAGACACAGACACAGACACAGACACAGACACAGAGACAGACACAGACACAGACCCAGACCCAGACGCAGACGCAGACGGAGACACAGACATAGACATAGACACAGACGTAGACACAGACATAGACACAGACGTAGACACAGACATAGACACAGACGTAGACACAGACGCAGAGCCAGACGCAGACGCAGGCGCAGACACAGACTCAGACACAGACATAGACACAGACGTAGACACAGACGCAGAGCCAGACGCAGACGCAGACACAGACACAGACCCAGACGCAGACGCAGACGCAGACACAGACGCAGACACAACACAGCACAGACACAGACATAGACATAGACACAGACACAGACGCAGACGCAGACACATACATTTTTCGTAATGTTTGGGTATGGTTCTTACAAAAATACACGCAGCAGGTCCAAAAATACATAGACACAGACACAGACCCAGACGCAGACGTAAACACAGACACAGACACAGACACAGACACAGCCACAGACACAGACACAGACACAGACATAGACGCAGACACAGACACAGACGTAGACACAGACACAGACGCAGACACAGACACAGACATAGACACAGACGTAGACACAGACGCAGACCCAGACACAGACGCAGACACAGACGCAGACGCAGACTCAGACGCAGACACAGACGCAGACATAGATACAGACGTAGACGCAGACACAGACGCAGACGCAGACACAGACGCAGACACAGACGCAGACATAGATACAGACGTAGACACAGACGTAGAGCCAGACGCAGACACAGACACAGACACAGACGCAGACACAGACACAGACACAGACACAGACACAGACACAGACACAGACACAGACACAGACACAGACACAGACATAGACACAGACGCAGACCCAGACGCAGACGCAGACACAGACACAGACACAGACACAGACACAGACACAGACATAGACACAGACGCAGACCCAGACGCAGACGCAGACACAGACATTTTTCTTAATGTTTGGGTGTGGTTCTTATAAAAATACACGCAGCAGGTCCAAAAATACATAGACACAGACACAGACGTAGACACAGACACAGACGCAGACACAGACACAGACACAGACATAGACACAGACGTAGACACAGACGTAGACACAGACGCAGAGCCAGACGCAGACACAGACACAGACACAGACACAGACCCAGACGTAGACGCAGACGCAGACATAGACACAGACACAGACACAGACACAGACACAGACACAGACACAGACACAGACACAGACACAGCCACAGACACAGACACAGAGACAGACACAGACACAGACACAGACACAGACACAGAGACAGACACAGACACAGACACAGACCCAGACCCAGACGCAGGCGCAGACGGAGACACAGACATAGACATAGACACAGACGTAGACACAGACATAGACACAGACGTAGACACAGACATAGACACAGACGTAGACACAGACGCAGAGCCAGACGCAGACGCAGGCGCAGACACAGACTCAGACACAGACATAGACACAGACGTAGACACAGACGCAGAGCCAGACGCAGACGCAGGCGCAGACACAGACACAGACCCAGACGCAGACGCAGATACAGACGCAGACACAACACAGCACAGACACAGACATAGACATAGACACAGACACAGACGCAGACGCAGACACATACATTTTTCGTAATGTTTGGGTATGGTTCTTACAAAAATACACGCAGCAGGTCCAAAAATACATAGACACAGACACAGACCCAGACGCAGACGTAGACACAGACACAGACACAGACACAGACACAGACACAGACACAGACGCAGACACAGACACAGACGTAGACACAGACACAGACATAGACACAGACGTAGACACAGACGCAGACCCAGACGCAGACGCAGACGCAAACTGACGCTATTCCAGAAGGATTTCACATTCTACTATACAAGACTATGACTCACACTTTCTAAAATTTTGGCTATACTGAACGTTTTAATTCCTTCTAAGGCATTTTAAGCTTATCACCATATTTCTTTGGATTTGGGAAGGATTTAACTAATAGAACAATTTCCTACAGCGACAGCATTTTATTGAGCAACCGTATTATATAATTACAAAGACACATATATACAATTCATGTAAGTGGAGAGAAATTAAAATTGACATATAAAATGTTCACTCTATTTCACACTATGAAGACGACGTAGCCGAAACACACGTGTAGTGGAGAAAGATGTTGGAATTCCAATCCAGTTGTAGGTTCTAAAGGAAAAAGAAAATAAAAAAATAGTTACAAAGTAAAACAGTTATCCTATTAAAATTAAGTAAATGTGAAAAACAATACTAATTATTAGAGAAAGGGTAGCATATGTAAAATAACCGTAATGCAATACACGCAAAATGCAAATTGTAACAGAACAAATCATTTGAATATACGAAAGTTGGGGGGAAGCGGTATGATGTGTGTGGTACGGTGTTCACCAACTGTAGCGTGGATTTTTCTCGATTAAACGAAATATAGAAGGGCATATGGCTTTTTTCGACTTTACTTATGTCCTCTACAAGTACCACAATTCAGATAAAGTTCCTATTGAAAGTAATTGCCTGCCATTTCAGACTTATTAAGGAATTATTTCTGAAACGATACGACGTCAATTAGATATTATTTTTAATGGACGTATTCCTGTTATATCCTCTATAACATTAAAATTAAAAGGCAGCTTGCTCCCATGTTGCTGTATCTACGGTCGAGCACATAATGCAAATCACAGACCGTGTCTAATACTATAATAATATTTTTATAATGATGGAAAAAAGTGAGTGCCCCTCCTAACCGAATTTTAGCGAATCTGTTACAGGTAGATAACTGGCTCGTTGACGATGATAGACCGATGACAATGACAAATAACATTAATGGTATTAAGTTTTAAAACCTACCCAGTCTTTTTGTAACGTGAAGGGTGCTTCATACGGATGATTTTAAAAAGCTTCCTAGGGGTCCCCGCACATACTCTACGGATCATTACACACAGGTGTACTTTGACGGGTTTGTGCATTCGGATCCTCTTCACAGGAGATCCACCTGAAAATAAACGAAGCCGATATTATTACACGATTTAAAGAGGATTTTTACGTTTTAATCTAACTTATTTGGTAGAAAAGCTAACCGCGTCTGTTTTAATGAAATTAGTAGAGCGAAGGGTTTGTCTACCCCTTGTGTATCGCCTTCTTCTGCTAACCGATAAGGAAATTAATAAACAAATCAAGTTTGTTAGTGTAAGGGGTGTCAAATCTAAATATAGCTCGCAACCAATACCTAGAGGGGCAAGAAAGAAAAATGGCTTAATTACACAAGACGTCCGTCAAACGTCTATATATCGAACAAATAAAAATAAACGTTTACGGAGATTTTCTTCTAGTGGGGAGCGGGACGTTTCGAGTCTTAAAATTGTCAAAATCGAAACAAATATATCACTACTTTCTATGTTCGAGATTATTTACGTTTCTTGCGGTGTAAATCCCTCTCCCGGGGTGTTATATTATCTCCCCTTTTACCCACTTACTGTAACATCCCATGGGGTTGACGCAGACTATACACATCTTATTATATTGGTAATTTGACAACTAATTCTTTACGTCAACATATGCTTAAACGAATCCGTAAATTTTTAAGATCAGATTACAAGGGTAAGTAAATAATTAAATTTGAATCGATTATCGAAGCAAAAAATTCAATCGTGGTGGAGGTGCCATTTATATAAAATTATATTACATCTTACAAACGAGTCATCTCGTCCACCCTCTCTATTGTCCGTAGCGTCTAAATTACTGAAATGAATTTAATAACAAGGTAAGTACTCAATTTATCCCTACAAATCGAAATATTACATATATACCATATGACTACTTTGAAAAGCACTTGTTCTAATTACGCCAACTGTTGTAAGAGTTTATTGGAGCATGTAGAATTTATACCGGAGTCTTTACGTAATTGCTGAAGCAACTATACATTTTGATGTGTATGAGTATCAATCGATGTGCGTGATAGACGACACGATCATTTGTCATGAGACTATCATTACAATTATTCTAACTACTGTTTATCAACGAAGGGGAAGGCGGTTACTCCCTTGTTTTAATGAAATTTGCAATTTTTTTTTGTTATTCAATTAGAATATTTAAATTGGTTTGTGCGATAAAAATTTAATAACTCTAATCATTAAGCATTCCATAGATAGATATGTTTTATGCTACAGATATTCCACTTCAAAGCAAAGCTACGTAAATTTAATTAGCTGAGTTACTATGCTATAATAAATAGAACTAGGGAAAATCTCCCTCACCTTTCCGAAAAAAAAATAGAATAGAACACAAAAACAGTAACAAGCAAATAATTCTTTTTATTTGAGCACATCTTTTTTCAACCAGTTCTATTATTACAACCTTGATGTGTATTATATAATATGACAATGCAATATAGGGTGATATCGGGGGGGAGTGCATAGGCTAGCTGGGGTGGTGTCGAAACAAGCGGTTTGAGTTAGAGAGTCTCTAGGGGTCAGTACTCCTACGCATCTGTCAATAGGCCATATATACGGTAATTACTCATTTTCGTGAACGACAGCGTGACATATTGCATTCAATCCTCTTACGGCATAATTTGTACTTTCCATGAAACACGTGAAAAGCGAAATCTTCACAATTATTAAACCATGTCGTTCCTATTATGTGAAAAAAGAATTCCCGCATATAAAATATAATAACATCAGATTTTCTATTTCTCTTTCAAAATAAAACACCTGCATCCACTTATTTGTTTTCCATTGTTCGAGTTGATTATACACCTACTAGATGCATATTTTATTCGATAATAATATCGCACATTGATAGAGTTATTAGAGTTTATAATTCTTTAAAAAGGAAGTGCCATCACCGTTACAATAGGAAATAAGGTAAAGGTCAATTATACGGCGGAATACTGGTAGCATCCGGACAGAGTGCAACAAATAACAATGGAAAAAGATCATAACCAATATTTTCTTCAAATATAAAAACAACCATGAACATACTAGAGAAGGAAAAGTAGAGAAGAAAGATTTATTATCGGTGAAAAAGATTTACAGAAAAATTTAGAACTTAACATTAAGAAAGAGAATAAAGCCAAAGTAACTGCAACAAGTAAAAACGTTTCAATATCTGGAAGAAATCTCTCGGAAAAGGAAAATGAAAGTATATAAGTCTATTTATCGATAGTAAATCAAAAACAAAGAAGTAAAAAAATCTGAGAAGAGCTAGAGGGGTCACAAAATGCGATAGAATAAAAAACACCGATATAAGGGAAGATTAAGAAATTAATTCAGTATTGGAATTTATTGAGCAGAGACAACTGGTATGGTGAGGGCATTTGCAAAGAATGGATAATGAGAGACAACCTAGAAGAATATAGAAAGCAAATATTGCGAAAAATACGGGCAGACTTGGGGCAATGTCATAGAGAAAATTTTTGAAAGAAAACAACTCCCGACACCATTTATATGGTACATGGGTTATTGGATTATATAATTTAATATATACAACAAACGGCACCTAGATGTGAGGGCATTAATAAACATAGTTTACAAATACTTCGCTAGCTTAATATATTCTAATCGAGAAATCTAGAAAAAAGAAACATTTGCAAGCAAAAATATGAACGTCGTGCATTATTCTCTTACTCGTACTTCCATTTTATATTTCAGCTGAACACGCATTACAACAAATTTCCGAATGGTACTGCGATTTTTATCTTCTAATATATGCAGATATATTTCCTATGGTCCTCGAAGTGACCGCAACTCCTCGACCATCCATTTTTTTCTACTCAATTTTCTATAATTCTGAGTAACCCTATATTGTTCAATTTGCATAAATAATGTGTTACCAGAGTTCCCCTAATCTAAATTCTTGCTGTTTTTATGTTTTATATATGTAAATTTTACTTGTGTATATATAAAAAAAGACTGTGTATACAATGGGATTCAAAACAACGCAAACAGAACTGGTTGAAACTCCTTTTCTTGCATGTTGAATTTTTAAACGATAAACAATTCCAGAAGTTCCAATGTTATAACTCGAGAAGAATCGAACAGAGCCACTGGTACGGTAAATAAAACAAGATATTGCTTCGGGCATATACGGCTAACTGGCGCCTACCGTTTAGTGCCTGTTGGTAATTGTAGAAGTAGCTGTGTTCGAGGGATCTCATCGTGATACATTCTTTTCCGAAGATAGCCGGTAATTTCGTCATTATAATTGCGATTTACTTTTCATTTCCTTTTTAGCCGAACAAATGTTAAAAGCTCCTATATAAAAATACAAAGTCTAAGCTGTAATAAGAAGTTGAGATAAGATGATTGGCAGAAACGAATGTAGAATGAAAGAAATCGCATAGGCACACGCAAATCCTAAAAGCTAAAGTTAAACTTCCGGGTGCGTTGCATGTTTAGAACGGATTCCGTTGACCCTGGCCATGGTCTGAATGTGTGTTTCACAACCACATGTACAAGTTTATGTATGTATATATGTACGTAGTTACAACGCTCACGTATATAGAGGTGGGTACTTTCAACGCATAGAGGCTTACTATTACACAAAATACCGTTAGTTGTAGCTACTATAATCATGTCGTTTTTGTCATATTAATTAATATTTTATTATGGCTTTCTTCTCTTGAATACCGACTGAAATACAACGAAAACGAAGGAAATACTCTTTGAATTATACGTGTATTTATAATTAAAAAAAAAAAATCAAACACCAAAACACGATGACTCAATGCCACTACTTCTACAATATAATAGTTAAAATCGTATAAAGCAGATCTAAATGTCCATAAAAGATATAATATGACGCTTTTATATGTAAAATTAAATGAGACGACATAAATCTTAAAATAATAAAACTTGATTTGTTAAATTTTTATTATGATTGTATCTTCTAGGCGAGCGTACATCGTCCAATCTAGTCAGTTTACTGTTCCGATAATTGCAGGATGAGAGGTTCATCCATTTCACATCTCATAATAGTTTAGTAGCCATCAAAAACACGTATTGCATAACTTAAGTATTTCTTCAAATGCTCTTTGTCCATCAGAGAAAAAGAAAGTATGTTACGTATTCATACAGTTTCTTTTCAAAACTTAATCTTGCTTTGTTAACATCCCTCTTTATGTATTCGTCACCAATATCGGCTCATTAATGTGAAGTGTCTCCTTGTTTTTTCCTCCTCCTTTGTACTTTCTTCACCTGTTATACGAGGGTTACGCTTTTTACGAAAAATCACCTTCTGCATCAATGCACTTTTGTAACCGAAGCTTCCACAACGTAAAAGCTTGAAGCCAGTTATCCTTTGGGATGCTGTCAAAAATTGATGAACTGCTTCTCATCCTCCATTGTGAAATGTCGACCACCTAAATGTTTCTTTAGGTTAAAGAACAAGCAGAAATCATACATGGCCAAATCAAGTGAGTAGGGTAGGTGTTGAATAACTTTAACAACATTAACCATTACTGCAGCAAATCCAACACTAAGCCTTGATAAGTGCATCTTGAATCTTCGTCTATCATACGTTTCATGCTCTCATTTCGAGCTGTAACTAAAAAGTAGAGCCTCTAAAAATGTTTCTTCAGGTTAAAGAACAAGCAGAAATCACACATTGCTAAATCAGGCGAATAGGGTGGAAGGCCAATGACGTTTACATTGTTGTCTGCTGTGCACTGTGTGACGATGCATTCTCGGCATGCAACATTAACTGTTGCGAATGTTGACTGACTCAGGAACTGTAGGTAAACATTTTATGGTGCACCAGTTTGCTGTGACTGTACGCTTAGTTGCGTTTACTAATCTTGTACGAAAGAAAACTACTTACATAACTTTATTGACAGCCCTTGGCTTTTTGGCCTTCGTAATATTTCAAAATATATAGCGTGACTTTGGTTTTTATTTTGAGTAACGTAAATTACTACTTTCCGTAGCGCTATAAATAAATTCCATGCTGTATGTATGTTGAGTTTCAATATTTGAAAAACAAGGATCGCAAACTATCGTTTCACAATCCTACCCAGTCTGATCTAAAACTGCAACTCACCAAATTACATAAGTTAACACCCACCGAATTAGTCCTTGAATTGTTGCTTCGAATGCTACATGTTCTCGCTGACAATTTCAGAACAATTAAACTGAGAACGTTTGATTTTTCTCGGGGGGAATTGGAACCACCAATCAAAGTTTGTTTACTGGATAATGATCTTGCATCTAAAGCCTTCAAATGTAAATGGAAATTAAGAAAGACTAATAAGTTTAAAACTGCATATTTTGTCATTGTTATTATATATTATTATTATGACTAGATCATAATTAAACAGTAATGCATTAATTAAAAAATTGTAATAATTCAAAATTAAAATATCGGCGCGATATTTGAAAAAGTAAAATATAACTCACTCTGTATAAAGCTCACGTCAAATTGTTATCTATTAAAAAGAAAAAAAAAAACAAAAATAAATCTCTTTGTGTAATAAAAAAAAGAACAATAAAAGGCGTCATCTAAGGAATAACATTGTGTACGCATTTAAAATGCTACGGTATGTGTATCGTACGTGTAGGTAATTATTGCAATGTCGAGTTGACATAATATAGGTCCGGTTTGAGAAGGCAATCTGTTCATCATAAGAAAGATTGTGTCTGTTGTGTACGGAGTAAGACGTGGGGGTGAAGGAGTAAGCCTGTGACAGCAAGACGCGAGCCAAACGCGCGCTATAGCCGGTCTCTGTTCCTCCTCGTACCATCTACGGGTACCACCGATTTTGCTGCCGTTGTTCTATACAGAGTTTGATGTTGTATTGCCGGAGAGGTTGCACTCGACGGCCTTGAACGATCACGGCGTACAACCGGGCACTTGCACTTTCTTAAAACCCCATCCGCACGGACCCTTCGTGGTTCCTCCATCGGGTGCCCGACGATCCTGCTTCTACTGTGCCGTTTTGCCTTTTGCCGTCTCCAGATACTTTACCACTCACCGTATTATACACTCTCTAGCAGACACAGAGTAGGCGGAGACAACCAGAGTTGTTGACCTCAGGTCATCACGAACCACGCTCGCTTGTGTACTTACGCTTTATTTATAATTTAGTTTTATTTTCATTTATTTTGTCTTTGTATTTTCCCCACTTTTCAAGAGTTCAAACAGGTTTGTGAGCAGTTGTTAACTTTTATACGAACAGTTGTACGCTACTCAACGCACAAACTAGAAGAAAAACGACGCAAAACTAACAGTTCCTTGATCAAAATCCAAAAAGACAAAACCGACACACTTAAAGGGGAACAAAACCAATTCAACATATACCATCGAGAAAAAACCAAGTTATCTTTTTAAGAACAAAATGAAATAAACAAGCAGTACACGTACTTCGTAACTTGTTCGAATTATTTTCTAAAAATTAAAATGCCATTTAGACATACCGGCGTTTCCACCAAAATTCTTCGTTTGAATTACATTACAATCTATTAATTCTTCTTTGATTAATATCAAATGTATTACGGAGTCCGATCTCCTGTATACGTTGAAAAAAAAAATTATATAGATTCGATAATTATGGATGATGATAATATACCTGGTTTCAGGTTCTGTCTTAGCTCAGCTTCTAAGTATCCTTTTTAATGTATATTTGTTCACTTGTATCGTTCTTGATGTATGGAAGCTAGGCATTAAGTTATGTCCTTATATTTATTGTCTTTTATTTGATGTTTATAAATCATCTTTTGGGCAAAATAAATATTATTATTAATTCCTATATTATATTTTTTATTGTTAATTGAGGCACTGTGCTAATGAGGTTAAAATCAAATATGAAGAGAAACTTAGTTTTAATGCTATACTTGCATTTTACCAACGCTTGAAATTCCTGAAAAATATGAGTCAAGGTAGGATTTGAACCCACGACCTCTGCGTTACCGGTGCATAGTGGTGTAAAATGTTTGAAAAGCAGAAAAAATTCAATATCTAGAGAATGGATAGTCCTATCGAACTGGGGTTACTATATTAAAAAGAAGATATGGGTATATTTTACGCATTCATAATTTACAATAAAGCAATATTATTTTGGAGACTAATACGATAAAGTAGGAGTTATATTGTGCGATGTCTTCTATGTTTTTGAAATTTTGATATGCTATTATGTTCTGTTTATGGGATTTCGATAAAATGAAATATTTCATAAGGAAATTAACACCGATTTTAGTAAAGCATTTGACACTATCAATCATTCCCTTATGGTAGCTAAGCTGAGTAGCTTTGGTTTTCCGCCAAGTGTAACAGAATTGATCCGCTCGTATTTAACTCATCGTTCATGCTATGTTCACTACAATGGATATACATCCTTAACATTTTCTGCTTCCTCTGGTGTGTGCCAGGGATCCAATTTGGGTCCCCTTTTGTTTAATATTTATTTGGATGATCTCCTACAGGGGCTGGACTGCAATGTACTGGCTTACGCGGACGATCTTAAGATCTACAATACCATAACCTTCCCGGCAGATTGTCTGTTTCTCCAGAACAGTCTGGATACTATTGTTAGATGGTGTACACAGAATGGAATTCATTTGAATCTGGATAAGTGTGCTGTTGTAAGCTACTCTAGATGTCATAGACTCTACAATTTTCACTATGCTGTGAGTCAGGCTATTGTTCCTAGGCACTCGTCTGTGATGGACCTGGGCGTGCAGTTTGATGCAAATTTGTCGTTTGCAGACCACATATTATCCATACGAAATTCTGCGATGAAATCCTTAGGATTTCTCATACGATCCTGCAGATCATTCAATAATCCTGCCTCGCTAAAAGCACTATACTATTCGCTTGTCCGCACTGGGTTGGAGTATGCCTCCATAATTTGGTATCCTCACTATCTCCATCTGCAAAAACGATTTTTGAAATACCTGTCCTTCAAAATTGATGGCACTTACCCTGGACGCGATGTTGATTATGCTGGTCTGCTGACGAGACACGGCTTTGTATCGTTATCGGATCGAAGGAAGGAATTTAGCAGCCAATTTCTACTTAAACTAATTAATCACGCTATTGACGCTCCATCCCTTCTCTCCAAAATTAATTTTGTGGTATCTCAGTACGATATCAGGTCCTTCCCTAATTTTAAGGTCCCGTCATGCAAAACTAATGTTCTGCTTAAAGCGCCCTTTACGCATATGATTAGAAATGCCAATGAATTACTTCACGATCCTTTTTGTTGAAGTGTCTACATGGATTTACATTGTCATCCTATTTTTTTCTTGCATTCTGGTGTCACCGAGCCATTATTATGTTTATGATTTAGTTGTATCTTTTTTGATTAGTTTTAATTTATTACTGCGCTGTATATTGTTACTACATATATATGCTAGGTTACATTATTCTCGTATTGTCCTGTAAATGGAATTATTTTCTGTTGGGCAATAAAGATATTATTATTATTATTATTATTATTATTATTATTATTATTATTATTATTATTATTATTATTATTATTATTATTATTAAGAGATATTCTAAATAAAGTTATAAAATTTTAAACAATGATAATCTACAAAATTGTGGTGATGGTAACCCACTGTGACAAGTTCAGATATAATCAATCCTAATGCAAGTTCGTAAAAATTCGATAAAAACTATTCAATATAAAATAAGAAAGTTGATATCAAACTTCTATCAAATGGATCATAGTTCACCATGACTACACTGCAAGTTTCAAAATCAAATTCCCACAAGAAGTTCGAAAAATTCTATTAAGACAATTTGGTAGGACAACCTGTATAGTTAGTTATATAATACGTAGCTATAAACACCGCAATACCAATGAATTCGATGACGTTAAAACATCAAAACTATTTACACAGATTCCGAATTTTCGCTTAGATCCCAGTTAAATGAAGAAAATTTCTAAATAAGCAAATATAGGCAGGATTATTTGCACTAATGTATTCTGATTCTAACTTAAAAAAGTTTCTTTTAATCAAATTATATGTAGTATTTATATCGCAAATTGGTTTATTCATTTGTCATATGTTTTGAGCTTGTGTCTAGATATTCAGACCCAATTAATATTCATTATTTTAAAACTAGAAATCGGTGTATTTCTCAAGATAAGATGATTTTGCTGGCCGCAATTATATGGCGTTATATTTAGATGTCACAATGTTTGTAGATACATCGTAATACCTCAGCAGACAAGTTCCTACTAATTAAATTAATATTAGAGACACTTTTAGATAGTTTTAATGCTGTGTGACTGCCACAGTAATAAAAAAGGATCGACAGGTATAAGTGATAATTATTGTTATTATGAGACGATATTAAATAAGCCAATTAAGATTTGTATTTGTATGATAAATTATTATTATTTCAATTTTTTCCAGTGTATAAGTTTAATGCAAAAAAATTGAATCAAAACCAGTTAACGAGTGTAGGAGGAAACATTTTATAGGGGTCACATGGGTCGAAGTTTAGATAATGATCTGAAGACGAGCCACGCGCTTGCCAATGCAGGTGTCCATCCGGTCCAAACCGTAGGTCGCCAAACTCGCAACGACATATTGCCGAGAGGAGCTTAATTACTTATTGTTAGTATAGGTAGCTAGACTTGATTGCTGAATTGCTAATATAGCTATAAATATTCATATAGTCCTCTCCTCGGTATCTATTAAATTAAAACTGGCAAACATTTTTCCCTACGCACGTTAAGAATTTAATTGTAGGTTAACACTCGAAGAACGTACTAGAGGCCAAGAAGCGAGAGATAAAAATATACAAATAAATAATTCAACAACAGGTAGGTATAACTACAAAAACATAGTCCCTGTTGAAGCTTGAAATTGTCCGGTCTGCTCTATAGAAACAGAAAAGACAGAGAGGTTTTCTGAAGGGGGAGGGTGACTTGTTACGCAGCTACCGTGTGTATAGGACACCTGGTCTGAGTTGACCTGTGGGCTCTTCTTAATTACAATTATTAACTACTAGCGTGTTCTTGGTTGCGAGCATATTACTGTTGAGATTAACTCCCGGCTGCATTTTTTTTTCTTTATTCTATACTACTTCGTCTTCTTATTTTCTTTATTATTATCATTATTATTATTTTATTTTTGTTCTCCTCGAGGTACCGTTAATATATAAAACGAGAGTTGTTGCGCGCGTATTCGCCGTGATCTAGGAAATTGCAGGTCTTATGCGCTGTTAACTACAAAACGTGATTAATCTTCACTTAGCGAGATGCTGGTTTGGTTTGATAAAAGTTCTAACGGACAGAGATGAGTGACCTTTTCAATTCGAAAAATCTTTAAATATTCCGCTATTATTTAGGGTAGCATTTGCCATTTAAACTACAAACACACAAGTTATTTTATCGTTCAGTGACCACGTCGAGTTTTGTGCATGAAAAAGAACATTTTCGGCACGCATTACTTTTCTTATTTAATTCAAATTCAAAGTCAATTGAAAGTCATCGTGTGCTGATTGAAACATATGGTGAACACTAGGTCTCGGCAAAGAGGGACAGGTTTCAGTGGCGCGCGGAGAACAACGTGAAGGGGTGAAGCGAACGGCATAGAGAATCGAGTACCCGTATAAAAGCACGCTTATACACATACATTGAGAAAATGCCGCATTTAACAACATGGTTAAAGGCTGCATTTTATTATTGCGAAGATTTTGATGATGTAAAGAAGGTTTTACAATTCGATCCAAGACATGCCAAAGCTATAAAGAGAAGCCATAAAATGTTTCAAGATAGTCAGATAAAATGTGATTTAGGAAGTATTCGCAAGAACCACTATGGACTAGCGGAAGGAATTGAAAATTCTATTCAAATTGTGGATAAATGATGCGAGTATATAAACGTTATTCTTCGCACTGTACTGTAACTTGCCCCATTTATCCGAGACTAGTGAGCATGTTCCATCAATTAGAACAAGTGAGACATGGTTTCGACAGTTTAGAAGTGGTGATTTGCGCGTGAAAGGCAGACTTTGGTAGACCACAAAACTGCGAAAACGAGCAATTACAGACTCAACTCAAATTCAACGGCAATTAGCATAAGCATTAAATGTGTCACAAGAAATTATCAGCAAACGTTTGCGAGCAATGGGGAAGAAGCCAAAGCGGAAAAAATCGTGGCTATTACCTAACGAAGTCGGTTCTTCAACAAGAAGGTCAAATCCCAAAGAAGACCATGCTCTGTGTCTGGTGAGACCGGAGCTGCATTGGCACAACGCTACCACCAATAAATGATTAATTTGAACCACGCATTAATCAAAAGACGACCGGAATGGACCAGAAGATCTGACGTACTCCCCATCTGACTATGACCTCTTCCCATCATTGGGGTACAAATAGCAATTTCGAGGAAGTTGGAAAATGGCTCGATTTGCCGCAAAAGGCAGTTTTTTCTAGCATGATATCCATAAATTACCTGAAAGATGGGTGATATGTACAGAAGCAGATGGCCTGATAAAATACGTGTTTCTTTTTAACAAAAAAAACTGATTAATTTTCACTTAGCGAGACGCCGGTTTGGTTTGATAAACGTCCTATAAGACAGAGATGAATGGCCTTTTCAAATCGAAAAATCTTTAAATATTCCGCTATTATTTAGGACAGCGTTACAATTTTTTTTTTTCCCAGTATTCGATTAGCATCTATTTCCCATGTATTATTTATAATTCCATTTACATTTTCTACAACGCAGCTAGGTTGATTAAAATTCACAAAGTCTAATACGTTTTATTCAGATGCGACGTATTGACAGGCATTTGTTAAGTCTCGCTCTTGAGTAAGAGTAGAGGTATACGCAAGGAAACGAAAGGAGAAGAAAAAAAAAACAAACAGGTTACAGACAGCATACAGTCGATGTGATGGCTAACCTCGACAGCAGTAACAAACTTTCTAGTGGCTTAGACTAATGGTCAGTTATATTATACACCGATGCACTACCGTTTAGTTTAGGTAATTCGAACTGGACGCGTTGGCGAAAAACCACACCGGCCGTGTCCCTCTTTGCGTTTCGACCGGATTATTCTCCCGTTCCTCATCTATACTCCGATCGCTGTACGGATTACATATGCGCTTTGGGACGCGGTGTTGATGCACGTGTGACATTTATTGGTGCAAGCTGGTTGCACATGCAGTTTGAGGTTCACCGAACCATATACGGCATCCCACCCTCGCGTTTTATATAAAAGAATTAAGCTTCAAAATTAAACGTTAAATACGATACAATTAAAATTCAATTTAAAAAATGGAGCTAAAACACAATTGGCCAAACGATTTTCGGCCATAGGCTAAATATAAATATCCGGTGTACATAATTTTAATGATACTGACCATCTAGAAGGCTGTAAATATACCCGTAGCGGACCAGTTGCATGGTGGACGTACAACAGTCCGTTGCAGGGTTATCGTCTACTTTAAACTTTCCTCTGGTCATTTCCAGAGAGAGGGCACTTATGTGCATCAAGTGAATACACCTCTACATAAAAATGAGTACGAAAAGAAGAAAAAAGAAACGACGACAGTTTAAAAATAAAAGGTATATCAGCTGGAAATGATAACCAGTTTGTTTTGTCTCTATCCTTCTCTCTGCTATATGTATAGTTTACTACAAATACTGCTACGGCGTAGTAACAATCCTCTTCTTATACACATGCAGGTTGGTTAATACACGTAAACCGAGGAGCGAAAAATTATCGTTTGTTATACTTTAGTAATTATTGAAATTACATATATATTTAAGTTTTCCATAAATATGTATTATATTACGTTACGTGTATATTTGTTTTATCACCGTTATCGTCTCTATATCGATATTTGCATAGGGACACAGACCACTTGATAATTAAAAAAAAAATCTAGATTGGCTGAAAAGGTCAATGGACTAGTTTAATAGTAGTAACGAAAGATTAGTAATTATGAAACACCTAAGAGAAAATGCAAGTAAAACGAAATCTAACATTTGCGAATGCATCAAACTCTAAAAACGCTAGCGTACGCGTTAGAAGCTTTATTACTACCTAAAACTGACATTTAAACCATAAACTCGAGACTTTCTGACAACACGTGTTCTCTACCGCGCTTTAAAATGCCATGCTGGTCGTGTTTTAAATAACAACTACGGTTAACGATATAAATCATATTTCCTCTACTAAAGATAATTCGGTTTAAGTATTTTCTTTGTATCGATTCTGGAAACGCCGCGTCCCGTTCCTCTCTCTATAGCAAAGCGCTAGAAGTTAATACAAAATAGAATAAATGATTATTTCAAAAGCAATTAAGCGTGGCGAATAAACTACATGCAATTATATACAGCAGCGGTTTTTATGATGTAATAGAAAAGTACAACCGATGCCGGAGGGGACGCTTGCGCATTTCAGTTTCAATAATGCATTTACACAAAGAAGTATATCACGATATTATTACACAACATCTTTACTGCATACAACTATTTCATCCAAGGCCAATACGAAACTCCCCGCGATCATATTGCTCCTGTCACCTTTAAAATAACAATACAATGAAAAGGTAGATATATGTAGCGCAATTATTTTATTCTCGTTCGACTTTAAAAACGAATTCAATCTCAAATTAACAGCTAAAAGATTCTAAAATCCTATCTACGTCAGTTATTTCTTTCAAGGTCTATAGATTGAATTGCATTTGCAGTTTATAAAAAAAAAATAATAATAATCCTATACACACAATAAGAAAACAAACAAAGCGACAAACACCACTCACGCTGTCCTTTTCAGACTTTCGAGCATACAGCGATTGAAAATGATGTAATTTTAAAAGACGCATATAGGTCGAAACACACCTCTAAAGTGTAAAAGAGACACTCGACGCAGAGTCTAACAAAGAAATGCGACGACATAGAGGTAGCGCGGCAAGGGAAGCTAGACAGACACATCAGATAACAACAAACCATTTAAATATGTTTTGTTTTAATATCTATTGGTAATCTTTATCAGCTACCATGTCAACAGCTCTTTGTACTACGAGGGTTATTAAAAATATTTTTTGAAAATTATGTAGAAAAACATAAAATTCACTTAAAGCGTTTTATTATTTTGGAAAATATTTGCCTTTGTTGCTGTTTGAGTTCGTTGGTGGAATTTTGGATATTTCATACCACGAATTTAATAATTTAAATTATTAGATTCCGTAAATATCGCAAGGAAAATAAATAACTATTTTAATATAAGGGCTTTCTTCTTCTTTTTCATTTGTGTTCCTTCCACTTTTTTTTGTTTTCCTTTGTTTTGAAACAAGAAAAAAAGAGAATATAAGCAGAAACCATTTTTGCCAATTGGATCACCTTCAGTAGACCAAAAAGATTCCCTATTACTAATGATGACCCAAGAACAAAGAAAAAATAAGAAAATAATTTGTTGCACAACCAAATCATCTATAATACAGCAATACTGCAAACCTTTATTTACCAGGGAGTTTCTCATTCATTAAATTACTATAAACAGCACGTTTAAAAGTATTAAATGGTAACTCCTTGATATGTAGGGGAAGTGAGTTATATATTCGTGCAGAAGCATAGCTGAAACTTTGCCTCGGTATATTGATGAGGTTCCTCCTATGGACGTTAATAACTAAGGTGGAACACTAGTATTTAAAATTTTATAAATAAAACACGAGAAATATGACTGTCTTAGTCGTATCATACTCATCCAGCATCCCTAATTTTATGAAAAATCTTTCCTTATCTGAATTCTGCATGAGTCGATCTGGTCTAGACAATTTCCATAAACAACATCACAGAAATTAAAATGTGATAACACCAAGGAATCACATAGTAGCTTTTTAAAAGTGGGGATAAATTAATTTTAAATTACTATCTACAGAGACCTAAACTTTTCACATCACTTTGAAATTTCAAGGGTGTGTTATTAATTGCAAGTTTGATGTTAGGAACTATGTTCGACCTTACTTTAGAACTATCGCACAATGTAAAGTATGATTTGGATTCGTTTAAAAATAGGCAGTGTAATAATACAAATAGTTTGATAGGGATAAAAATTGTTTTTTTGAATAATTTCTAATTATGTTGACGGGTAAACATTTATGTCCGATAGTGTATATAGATCCATGTTATTGCTCTTAAATGCGCATAGCTTTTATTATTGCATCATAAATTTGCGATTACAGATTAGAACTTTTTTTGTATTTTGAAATACTGCAGCGATAAGAATTTCATTTTTTTGTTTTCAATTTACATCATTGCTAGAAGTTAAGTGCACTGCATTGTTATAGTTTCCATATACAGGCTATTCAATCAAAAGAAGATGTGCTTCTGTGAATTGTTTTTTTTTCTATTTTCTCAATTCCAATCAAAGTAAACAATGCCAGCAAATTCCTAATCTAACCAAACTTTATAACTCCAATAATAACGTAAATTAGTAGTTATGAACACTTAATTTTTGGACATGATAGAGTCTGAAAAGTTAAAAAGAGTACGGGTTAATGTGTAGAAAAAATTATTTTTAAGTATATGTATTCGTTGTACTCCATGAGAAGAAAAATGCTATACCATTAATAATGAACATCTCCGAGGTATATTTTCCACGTCCAAGTTGACTGCGTATTCCTTCAGTAAGCACCTCCAGCTTGTGCTTCAGATATGCTCACATATTTTCAATGGGATTTGCATCTGGCCACTACGATTGCCAATCAAGTATGACGATGCCAAACTGCTCTTTCCATTCGGTGCAAAGCTTGCTCCTGTGTTTTGGGTCGTTGTCTTCCTGTGAGATCCAGTCCTCGTTTTTTTATGAAGTACCATTTAGCAGTTGGCAACAAACACTTCTCATATATTTTAGACAACTATTGAGCATTTAAATTGGGTGTAAATAGATGTAATGCTCCAAAATCCTATTTCGAAAAGCATCCCCAAAGATGAACTTGTACAGGGTGTTTCACAGTCCGTTGTATTACTCTATTGGTCAAGGTTAATCAGTATATTACCAAAGAGAAGCTTCCAAATTCTCCTTTGGCCAAGCGAGTCTTTTCGTCACATGTTTTTCGCTTAACAGTGGTTTCTTCATTATACTTCGATATTTGAGGTTATACGCAAGGAGATGGGTTCGAATAGTTGGATGTGATACTTCTATACCCTTCACTTTTTGATGCTCCTTGTTGCAATGTTAAGGTCGAGTTTCGCTTAAACAAATTTACAATTCTTTTTCTATATTTGGCGTCACTTTGCCTCTGGCAAGTCATCGATATTTTTGATCTTCTTATATTGCTAAACCCACCTAGCGAGGACTGATTTTGACTTTGCCATGCATATGACATTTTTTTTAGAGTGAGAAGACAGGAACACAGCTTCCTAGATCAGATTTTTATGTTACAAAGCATTCACGACAAAGATTTTATCTATGGGCTTACAAAAGAACTAGGACGATATTTAAAGCCATCTGCCATTTATCCCTCTTACTTTAGAGACTGTATATGTGCATATATAAACAAGCACAAGCCATATGTACGGAGAAAAGGAAAATAAAACAAAAGTATATAAAAATCGAATACGTGGCTTGTGGTATTGCGGTATTATTGGATTCTATATCAATTTCACCTATGAAGAGATAAATGTTACAACAATATCATCATTAAAATATATCCAGCACACGCGGAAGAAGTCTTATAAGTTTCGTAAAAACCACGTGCATTAAATTGCGTAAACAAGTTGCTGCTGAATATATGCGACCTAAGCTGTACGTGATGGATAATTTTATTTCTATGTATATAAACATTTTGCAAGTAGATAAGGCTATTATCCTATTACATATAGAAGTTTCTGGTTTCTATCGCTTCAAATGCAAAGTATTAAAAATAGAATAGAAGAGCGTATTCATGATAATTACAATTTTGCAATAGTGGAAATACATTTATCAGGGCATTTGGTGTACGTTATCGCAACCGAGTACATCCAGACTGCGTAGAAACGTTAATCTGAAGTAAACGTTTAAAAATTATCGACTTGTACAAATAAATGCAAGAAATATTTGCTGACATCGTATTATTAAAGCCGCGTCCACACTTGCGAGGCATAAATATTGACATTCGGAAGATTTATAGTCTTACACTTTTCTATTTTTTCCGTTATAGAAGCGCTATGCTAGTTTCTTTGATGAAGTACGTATAATCCATGCAAACACGTGACTCACTTTACATCTACACCTGTATAAACGAAACCCCTACGCATAAATAGGCTTTTATTTAAAGCCAAACCGTACACCATAGCTTTGCTTGGGTAAATTCGATTGTTAGACCATAAATCGTCAAAACACGGCGGCAAAATAAAGTATTGCATCAATATTTTCCTATTGGCGCATAAACAATCGTATTATGTGGCCATATTAGATTACCATACAAAACGTGAGTTGAACACGGCCAAAAATACGCTGAAATATAAATAGGACGTTCTTTTTTTTTTCTTTACGGTTAATAATAATAATAAATATACGCCTTATATATTCCGCTCCAGTTTGTCGCATAATATAAAGTCTTATCGACGTTTATTACGTAACGCATTTAGAAAACCAGTCGCAACTTGTCTAGCGCACGGCCAATTTGATTAACAGCGTTAATGCGACATTCAACGAGAATCTCGATAAGGAAATTACATCTAGTGTGCGTATACGAAATTGGACGTAAACGCGCATTTTCCGCGACGAATATTCAAATTAAGCTAGATCCCCATGGATACGTCTTTTAATTACTTTCTTGATGGGGACTAAAATCTTTAAAAGATTCTTTTTGCTTCGCGTTCGAAATTCGTTAAATTAAATTTGGAAACTTTCGCAAAATTATTTTTTTTTTTTGTTATTATTTTTTTGAACACCCTGTAAACATAAAGAATAAATCGAAATTAAAAATATTTAAATTATAACGCGTGCATTACACTACTGGAAATACATATTTTCTGAAAACATAATGCATAACCGAAAAAAAAAAAACAAGCGTAAGGTCATCAACATCTTTAGTAAAGGCAACTCGAAATCAAGTTCTTGGTATCGCTACACTTATAAATGATGGTTGTTTCACGTTGGCCTCAGGCAAGCAGAGGCAGGCAACACCAGGAGCTGTACTTCGTAAACAAAAAAACCTAAGAGAACAAAGATGAAGCCAGATTATCCTCACTCTAAAGATTCATATACGTTGCTGCACTATACTCCTTTGGTAGGTATATCGCCCATCTCTCTCGCGCAACTACATTACCCAATTCTTCAGTATGCATTTAATCAAGTATAACGTTCTTTTCGCCATTGTATTCCAATTATAATTCCACGAGTTTACTTTTTGCTCTTTTTCGAGATTGATTAAATAATTGAGAGCGAAATTTCCAACAAATTAACATATTTTATTTTAAAACATACAAATTAAAATAAGAGAAAAAAATATTCAAGAGAATACAAAGAAAATAAAGTGGAATATGTTCAAATACATAATTGTAGAAGTTGTCCGTGAAATATATGGATTATATATAAAACATGTAACACAAGGAAACAGACTGTTTGGTGGACAAACGAAACAAAAGAAGAAATTAAACAAAAAAAGAAGGTCAATACGAATTGTATCAAAGACAACGAAAACAAGTAAAAGAATTAGTGTTTGGTTTTTATTTTTAGTTTTCGATGTAATCCCCTCGAAAATCAATACTTTTTCAAACGGTACTCCAATCTTCAAGCCGTTGGAAATCTCATTCCTTCCAGTGACTTTTTTTCAGCTTTGGGAATAGGAAAAAGTCGCTTGGGGCAAGATCCAGTGAATATGGGGAATAAGAGACTACTTCGTAGAGCAACTCATTCAATTTGGACACCACGATGCGGGATGAAATGGTCACCTGATTTCGGTTGCCCCGAAAGCTTTTTCATACCAAAAATTTCGTGTGGAATATGGCCAAGGCGTTCTTCTAAGATACCTGTTACCTCTGCTATCTCTTTCAGCTTCAATCGGCCATCGGCTAACACGAGATCATGAATCTTGTCGACCATTTCATCGTTGGTAGCGATTTTTGAGCGTCCACTCGGTGGTTCGTTACTTGTGCTTCTGCGGGCATGTTTGAACTCGCTCACCCGAAAACTGATGGTCGAAAACGATGGAGCACATCCGCCATGAACCTCTAGCAAAATATTTAGAATTTCCGTGGCCATTTTCTCAGCCATCCAGAAGTTTTTTATCAGTGTACGAAATTCGATTTCATCCATTTTTATGAAACCGCCTGATTTGCTACACAAGACACTTTTAAATAAACAACTATTGACAGTAGACGTCCGAGATAAAAAGGTTGCTCTTGCCGACCAATGAGTCCACTTCAGCCTTGGTGCGCCATCTGTCGCCGGTTCCGGAAACATTTCAGGCCGCCCTCGTAATATATGAAGCGAAAGTACAGAATAAAAGAAAAAGAAGAAGACCGTGAAAAGTATGGGACCATACCATTGGATACAGCATCCAGAAGAGAGGGAAAACTGGGGAGAAGCTAAAATTTTGGCCAGTAACAGAAATTATATATATATTAAAACAGAAATTAAAAAAAACTTAGCTAGATACAATTAAAACTACATTAGCGCTTTATATCATAGTTTGATTAATGACATATCGCCTGCGTACTTTCATATAATTTATCTATGTACATGTAACTGTACTTCTAAAGCCCGAACAAATACGAGAAACTTAAATAAAGCAGCAACGTATTTATCTGCGCCTTTATCGAAAGAGAAATACGAAAGAACTTTTTTTTTTTGTAAGGCCTGGTTTGGGGTTGACCTCTCAACTGAAAGGGTGTTAGTCGAGGGATCCCTTTGTGTCGACACGTGAATTATCCTGTCTCTAGAAGCAGGTAGGGGTATAATACACCTGTTGTACCTCTAAAAACCTTTTTTTTCCCGTCTCTACCCGCGACCCCCAAAACCAAAACTGTTCAGTTCACCTTGGAAAGATGTGAAACTACAAAAAAAAAGTAACTTACTGAAAAGAAAGGGAGATACGCCGTAGAGAGAGAACGAGAGAAAACATCGTTATTGTTGTTGTTTAAAACGAAATGTATTTTATTTCTATTATATTTTTACGAAAAAGGTATAATAGAAAAATATCTCTCATAGCACTTGACTGGTACTATTAAAAATTCAAGATACATTCTCTTTGTTATGTAAAATTGTGTCAAAACCGTTAGTTGGACAAGGCATTGCTTTATGAATCGTGAATATTAAGTAAGAAGAAGAAATCGAAATATCTGAACGTATACAAAATAAATAAAACTAGTAGTAGATGTGAATGTAGATGCGCCTCGACTTGTAAACATGCAGAATACACGAAAGCTAAGAGGGAAACGGTTCGAACGTTTTCCTGGGTTGAGGATTAATTTTAGATAAGGGGACTTATCATCTGTTTACATTCGTACATAATAGTACCAGAAAAAGACTTTAAAAATAGATATCTACATAACACCAAGGTCAAACTAGTTAAATCGTTCTCTTTCTTAAAAAGAAAATAGCCCGAATCACCTAAAATGCCTAAATCGCGTTAATAATGCAGATGCAACGGTGATAAGTCCCGTAATTGTAATCCGACTAAAGGTACGAATTTATAAATAGTATATAGTTGGGTAATGTTATGTATTTGTATATATATATATATACAGCAGCAACGGAATTAGATAGGACATGAACACGAGGAAAAAAAAGATTTTCGATTTAAAAATAATGCATGACCTAAATTAGTTTTAATGCAGTCCGTAGTGTCCATGTTCGAGGACAACTAACGCCTAAGGCTACCTGCTATGGTTGCGACTTACAAAGTTGGAAACGTACAGTGACCTCCATGGGTTTTGTGCGTAAAAAAACGTTAAATAAATTTTAACCATTAAATAACAGAAAAGAAAACATGTAGTACACTTATGAGAATTTTCAAAAAGAATACCTCAAAAAAATTTGAACTATCACGGCAAAAGGCAAATTCGTACAATGTACAATATAGATATGAGAAGGTATATACACTACCGCCCATAGAAGTTAGCCCAAGCAACTAAACTTTGATGAATTTTTTAAGGTTTTTACCTGGGATCTTGTTCCGTTCTTGTTGAGGGATATTCCAAAGTTGTTTCTTGGAAGTAGATCTATCAAGTTGATTCCATCGTAATTCAACAGGGTTGAGGTCTGAACTCTGTGGTAACCATCTCATAACTTAATAAAACATGTTTGATTTTTTTCATTTGCCCAAAAGGAATGGTATGGGTCTGTAATATTTTGAGGTAACGATGATTCCTGAGTAAGAAAAGCAAGCCCAAACTGTAATTGAACCGCCACCGTTTTATTGTGGGTACATTGCATTCGGAAAGTATCCTTTCATTAGCGGAAGGTCTGGCAAATACTCTCTTGCTTTGACCAAACACCTTACATATTGATTCGTCAATCTATAAAACAATATTCACAGGCCCACTGTAACATTTTCACGCTGCCATGCGACCGTGAAAATTTCCTTCGGGCAGCCGGGCTTTGAGGGTGGATAGTTGTTGTGGACGACCGTTAGTTGGGGTGGTTATACGTGAGGCACCTAGACGGTGACGGACTTCTAAGTAGCCTATTTCTTAATATCGGTGAATAGTGGCTAGATTTAATTTCTCAATGACTAGCCTGCTTGTAAAAACCTTTTTTATGCAAAGTTGCCACGAGGCATTTCAAATAGTGTTGTTCATTTACTGTACCGCTGGTCACAATAATATTCAAATTGAACTGTTGTGAGTTTGGTAATCGCAGTAAAGTTGATACAACTTATCTAATAAATAAATTAGAATAATCCGCTTCCGGACTATAAAGTATTTAATTACTTCTTTTCTTCGTAATATATTCATTAGTTGGTTGCAGATGTCTTTAAGATTATCATCATTGAATGTAATAAAGCTTGAGTTAAAGTATTGTAAAACTTTCTCTCTTGGTTAAATTTTGATGGACGGTAGTGTAGATAAAAATAATTTAAAATATTTAAAATGTAACGTGATAAAACTTGTGGATGTTAGTGTATTCGAATATAGACGAAGGACAGTCAATCGGGGAGTCAATCAGTGTGGAAGAGAGAGAACAGCAAAACGGGCAGAGCGAGGATTTCAATAGGAGAGGGATCGAGTAAAGTATTGTGGTCAATCACCTCGACTTGCTGTTGCCACATGTTTCATCAAAACAAATCCCTACCAGTTGCATCTCTCCGGTTTAGAGACGCCACGTCTTCGGAGCAAGATCGGATGGTCGGTGGCGACTGGATAGCGGGCGACGGGCGATGGTTAGGCGACAGTGCCCGAAAAACGTCTAAACTCCCTAATCTATCGTTTGATAACACAATGGGCGATGGATAAAAGTGGCAAGCCAGCATCGTCTTGCTGGGCTCAGCTGACACCTGCAGCGTTTCGATCCATGCACTCTCGCGAGGTGCTCCTAAACCACCTCTCGCGTTACCTCGCCCACCCCCTCCTCGACACAAATCCTCAGGACACGGCGACCAAGATATACATACTATAATCATCTCTTGAGCGGGGTTGCCGGATCGCCGGATTGCCGGAGTGTTTTGCTGCGTTGCACTCTTCTCCTTGTCGTATATGCGCATTTAATCGTAGCTCTGTGGCACTCTGGATGCATCGGAGGTAAGTGGGGGCGGTGCAGTGTGGCGTGATGTCCGTGACGTCAGCCAGAACGTGTAGGACAGGGGAAGGGAGTTGTGTCACAGGGCCAAAGGGGAGGAGAAAGACGCAGGAGGCGACGGTGGCCACGTGTTCGCTCGGCACTGCCCGGCCCGGCTGTACTACGCGACCCAAAGATCAAGGACAGTTTTACGAGCTCCTGCATATAGTACTTGTTGTCTTATTGTGCTTTAGTAGGTGCTCCGTACACAGCGCGTCGCTCTGCGGGGAGCCCCAGGCGAACTCAGCTGCAACCAAGGTCACGACAATCATGCCTCGATTGCATTCAAACTACGATTACACAAATATACACAAACACAACGACATGACGAGAAAGAGACAGCCATTTATAGAGCATCATCTTGTCACTAACAATAAGAACTTGGATTCTTTTCTCTTTCCTTTCCTTTCCAGCGGTACATTACATTGCACCTATGTCAGTGCCAGTATGTACGATTGGCGATAAGTCGTCTCTCAGACGTAAGAACCATGATGCGCGATACCTCTACGTGATTAGGCACTTTTACGCAGCCAGTCCAATGCCCCTGGATCAGTGGTTCACTTTCGAGTTGGCCGTTTTTTTCTACCCTTTTCCCATCCGTCGTGACAGTAATATACCTGCTTTTGCTGAAATCGTCGACAAATAGGACTTTTTAGAAATAACACTCTATTGTCTCGTGTAACTTTGTTACCTAAATGTAAATATTTATATGTCCTAGCTATATAGGTAAGTAGATGTGGTAATATTTGATAATAGAAATTCAATAAATAAATAGAGAAGTTGATTGTTACGTAAATAACTTCTAATTAAAATGTATCCAGATGAACGACGCTTAAGATGTAACCTTTAAATGTAAATTTCCAACCGCTCAACTTCTAAAGTGAGCAATTTATCGACAGAAATGAGCTCGCCTGGTTTGCTCCGGCATATCTACGGGTAAACAATCAAAACGGCGATCGTCTCGAGGCATTTGAATAATTCCACTCAATTATTGCCCCACAATTTGCTTTTAGACTTAAATAAATTACACACTTGAATGACAGCATGGACGGAGCAAGCAGCGAAATTACCGTAACGATTTTCTTTGTTTCCTTCCGCCGGTCGAGAGAATGGGATATTAGAAAAATAAGAAGGGAATTAAATTCGCCACGAAATAAAACGGCTTTTCATTAGATTCCATCAGGAAGAGGCGTTCTACACTTCATTCTCGAAGTGAATAAGGAATAAAGATGTAAGACGTCGAGAATGGTAATAGAATGAAATAGTTGATTAATGCTAACGAATTTCGCCTACTACGATACTCAAATGGAACAGTATTATCCCGTTACAGTTCGTCTAGATTGAAAATGCAAGTTGTAGATATCGCGCGGTCTCGAAACACTGCCTCTGCCTAGTACCAGGTGTCTTGTTCATGACTTTCATTAGATCTGTAAGGAGTCAAGTTGGCGTTGCATCGTCGCGCGGGAAAAAGGGAGGACTCTGCGGTAGCTGGTAGCAGCAGCAAGCGATCAGAAATTGTAGGCTAATGCTCCCGCACGGCTAGGGTACAAAGGACGTAAAGGGGAACTAAGAGACCTAACGTACTACCGCTGTCAACATCCCCCTACTGTATATATTGATTGCATCTGCATCTCAGCGAAGTAATGTAGGTCAAGAATCTATGCATATACGCGCTCTCAATTCTCTTTTCACCTTCTCTTTTTTAACGTCCGCCTTTATATTTCGTTTTTCTTTCGCGCCGCATGAAAACTTCAACAGATTTCCCCCCTTCTCGTAGCATGCAAAAGTACTGAACTAGATTCGCAGGGTATGTATAATGTAGTAGGAAAAGGAACGGAACCAAGAATTCATTTAAAATGCGATTGAAATAAAATTTAGAATTGTCCCATTTAAATCCTACACTATTGTACTGAATACATAATACGAGACAAATATAAAATTTAGATGATTCCATTAGAAAAACAAATCCCAGCAAAATAGGTTGTATTTACTTGATAACTCGATAAATAAGTAAATATGTAAATTTAATCGGAAAACGAAAGAATAATTTTTGTACAGCGGTGTAATTCTTAAATAATCTATACATATAACCGGTGGTATCATATGTTTCCAATATGGTGTGCGTGCCAGTAGTAAACAAATAATGAACGAAAAAACATGGAGCGTAGCTTATTTATCTTAATTTGTAATTACGTTAGGAAATAAGAAGAAGAGTTCGACGACGTTACGACAAACCAGGCGGCTGACTTTTAGGCGAGTTCAGAGCCACGCAGTTTACGTTAAGCGTGTAGCAGTAAACGCTTGGCACACGATCTGGGGACATTTAAGCAAAAACTTTCGACGCAACAAACAAAGATGGAGCTAAACGTGATTTATTAAAATACTGGCGAACCCGCGCAAAAATGACAAGCAGGCGCTGGCGTGCTGCTTAACAAGCACAATATACATACATATGTATATTGATGATAGGTCAGGGTTTAGCGACTCAACTATAATAATGTTTGCCACGATTATGTCATTTATAATTTGCAATTGCATTGTCAACACCTAATATATTGAACGGCGCTTGGATGTACAATATGGAACAATTGAAATGACCAATTTAAGTTACATTCTAAACGCCGTTAGATTTATTACTCTCAAACTTCGCGTCTCTTGCGTTAATTTTAAGAAATTCAACGAATCTAATAGTATCTATAAATTTTACATAGCAATGTTTAAAGTTTTAAACAAAGTGAGATTCTTATAGAACTTATATAAAGATGCACAGAGCATAATCAAAATAGGCGTAAACAAATCAAAAGAATGCAGTCTTTCCCCACACTATTTAAAATGTATATTAAGGAAGCTTTAAGTAATTGGAGAAAAAAAAAACAGAAGGAATGGGAATCAATATGGAAGATTACTATCGCACAAGTCTTTATTTTGCAGACGATCAAGTAATTATAGCTTGTGATGAGGCAAGAATATGAACATTAGGGAGTACCAATAAGCATGACAAAGACCGAATGACATTGATGTTGCATATCACCAACGTTCTTTAAAATATATGTGAAGACGGTACTGAGGGATTGGAGAAAGAAATGTACGTCAATGGGGGTGCTTCTTGATGACCAGCATTGTTATATACAGTTTGGAGTTTGTTGACGATCAGGTTATATTAGCCAAGGATGAAGATGGCATCGATTAGATGTTGAAATTGTGGAAAGAATGTGCGAGATGAGATAAGACAGAGTACATGGTAATTGGAAGAGATGAAATAGACTAATACTAAAGAGAAAAACTATAATTAGACGACTACACCCTGTGGTGTAGAATAACGATATTTCGAAGAAAACAAAAACCCAGGTGTTTCATTCTTTTGTTAAAAGCTGTGTTACTTATGAAAGTGAAGTATTGACGCTGAATAAGAAGATGGAAAACAACTGAAAACGCTGCTGTAAAAAGACATTATTATACGTCATTAATACATGAAATAGAATGGAAACAAGTATTATGATATGATCACACGAGGAGAATGGACCAGGATAGACTACCACAAAAGCTTTCGAAATGGAAGCCTGCTAATAGAAGGAAAAAGTAAGATCAAGAAGGAGTTGGGGAAAATGAATTAAAAAGGTTGTGCAGAAGAGAGGGCTGGGGAAAGATGGTTTTAGAGATACAGCCTCTTGGAGATTGGGTTATTAAAAGAATAAAGACTGAATATATGAAAGTGGGGTGTAAAGACGAAGATGACCACCAGGACTTGCAAATTAAAGAAACAAGAAGAACAAACCAGTACAAATACCTAGGAAACATATTTAGTGAGGGAGGTACATCGAAAATAGACAACAGGGAAAGAAAGCAACCCAGGTCTTAAATTCTTTGCTGTGGTCTAAAGAATTAAGACTGCAAATAAAGATAAAAATATATAAAACCGTCGTGGAGCTCATGGCAAACGACAAGGAGCAATAAAAAGAATAAAGACACCATCGAAATGGACTTCCTGAGAAGAGCCTGTAGAGGATCAAAATCGGAACATACAAGAAACGAAGAGATACCACGAAGAACAGGAAGAGTTATTACTAGTGTAGATCGAATCGATACAAGACAGCTTATATGGCATGGACATGTACAAAGAATGACTGAAGGTAAATGGCCAAAAAAAAGGAAGGCGAAATGCGGCAAAAGCCGTAGCACCCTCGCTATAATAATAATAATTTTAGATTCGTTTCTGATTATTTTCTTTATTGTATAATAATTCAACGGTCATTTCAATTGGTGCTGGTAGTACAGAAAATTTCACGAATCCTCTTCTAATTTTCTTTTTGTTCTCTTTCAATTAGCTACGATTGTACTAATTATCTAATATATTGCGTAGAAAATACTACGATTATAACCGAGGTATTGATCAATAAATAATAAGAATAATTTTCTTATTTATTTAGTATATAAAATCATATATTTACTTGATATCGTTTCGTAAAATATACGTAAATGAACTTTGCACGACCGATAAATCAAATTAACCCTCGATCGCGGTACAAAAGAATTCCTATATGCACCATTTTCCGCGTTAAACGGTACGAAAAAAAAAGAATCACGGTTATTTATTCATAGATCCAATGTCGAACCCACACAACTGACCCTAAATTATACGAAATAACCGCTCGCAAAGCTTACTCCCGACGATTGGGCTTTTAAGGCGTACCCTAAGCTCCTACAAGTCCGGAAACTTAACCGGAAAGTCACCAACAAGTTTACTTGTTAGATTATTTGCGCAATGGTAAGACAAAGTTCGAAAGCCGACCCTATTTTTAGTTTTAAAGCCAACAGAAATGTTTGCGAGAGACCGGCTTATCTATATATATCATTTAAAACAGAAAGGTTAAAAAGAAGGAAAAGATTTTTATCTAATTAATTCGGTCCATTTTTTAACGTTTTATATGCAAAAAATTTTATGTCTGACTCATTTTATGGCAATGACCCCAAGCTGACTCATCTTCGGTAATCAAAACCGTTTCTTTTAAAATAAAAATGTGGTTCTTTTAAATTAACTGTAAATACGAGGAGTATAATCCGAAACTATACAGGGAGATTTGCGCAACGCTTTCGACGTTTTAAAAGGGCATTTTCAAGACAAAGAAATTGACACTAACCTATCCTATGTTAATAAACGAGGCTTTTACAAATTATTATTGCATCACATGCATGTTATGTATAAAATTAAGTAAATGGTCAGGTGGCAAATCGTTCATGGTTTGCCCTAGTTAGACACGCACATGTTTAGTGCCAGATATCACCTCTGTAGTCGCTTTACGTTGCTAGCGAGATTACAAGAGCGTTTTAATGGGTTTGAATGTGTCGCAATATCAATTCGTATTCGTATTTATTTATTGATTTATGCGAGCATTGTTTGTTTAGTGGCATATGTGGTAATTATTTTTAAAATACGACCGGCTAGGTATTATTCATGTCATCTTACGATTTATTTATTAATATAAATCATTTCCGTTAGATCGTGATAGTGTTGCCAACGCAAAATTACCCTAGTTGGCTTATAAATTAAACCAGCGACTTATTTAAAGTTATACTTTAAAAATTGCGACTTATCCTAGGGTACACTTTACATGGTAATATTACATCTAATTTTCTGTAGATTATATACGTTCAACATGACCAACTGCTGGGTGATTTTGCTGATAAAATAGATTTATGAAAGCTTTAATAATTTTATATCCTGTATTATTGGGTAAGGTGTAAGGCTTAAAGGGATTAAATTAAAAAGAAGGAAAACAAATTGATTAATAACACGCAAATCTCAATATTTTTAATAACACTAAGCAATGATATTTTTACCCATAGTAACTAATGATATTAAACAGCATACTTATTTGAAAAATGATAGTACAGTAGAGCTTGCTTATAAGAGACACGTATATAACGTACTTTCGGATACAGCGTACACTTTCCTTACTTATTATATAAATCTGGTATAAAGCTGCATGCAGTACGTGTTAAATACCGGGGAATTACCCTTCTCGACAGAACTGTAGAAGCTCACACACCACAATCGCTGTTAGGTGGGGTATATAATATAATGTACTAAAGGGATCTTTTTCTTTTTCTTCGCATGAGTTGTAGTTATTGTTTGTTAAAGTTAGAGACATTTGTTTCGATAGATTATTAAATGCAACTTTACGTATTAAAAATGAGTTCTTCTACTGATTAGTTAGATTAGAAGAAAATAAATATAATTAACGAAATTCAACAAAATCAGTTTCAATCATAATGAAAAAATAGAGATAAAATTCTCGCATACAATAGGCAAACAAAAATGTCTAGAAATTACGTAAAACGCTTCGAGGAAGAATTGATGAAGCTTTACTATGATGGTTCGAGTATCAACGAGCCAATAATATACCTATTAGCGGTCCTATTCTTCAAATTAAAGCAGAATAATTTGTTAAATTATTCAACGATAGTGGATAAGTTGGTTACACCGTTTTAAAAAATGCCATAACATAAATGCTAGTTACATTCATGGTGAAAGTGCAAATGTAAATTTGGACGAATGTAAGGTGTGGCAGCAGTCGACCCTAAGTGATTTTATGAAAGACTATCACATAAATGACGAAACGGGCTTGCTCTACAAACTTATACCTAATCGTATACTAAAATTTAAGGATAAAAAATGCGTTTGGGGAAACCAATCGAAGCAGAGATTAACTGTGTTGGTGTGTGCTAATTTGGCAGGAAATGAGATATGTAAACTTTATATAAATGGAAAAAGCTTCCTTGAATTTATGTTGCAAATCGTCAAGCATGGATGACATCTAAAATTTTCAAAGATGAAATAAGAACTTGGGATCATTAGTGGACAAGTGACCAGCTCATCCTTGTATAAGTGATCACAAAAATGTTTGTCTGGAGTTCCTACCACCGAATTCCATCTTCGTGATGCAGCCAATGGACCAATGGAATTATTTATACCTTAAAATCCTATTATCGACGCTTGTTTGTAATGAAACATTACGAATTTGTATACTGGAACTTCTAATGAAGTAAATTTGTTAGAAGCGATGGAAATGTCAGCTACAGCTTGGCAACAAATATCGCAAGAAACCATAAAAAATTATGTTCAACAAGCCTAAAAAATTGATTTTGATCAAGACGACGATTTATGGTGATGATAATTTGCGTTTAAGTGTATGGTTATGAAATAATTTATTTCATTCTTCTTAAAAATTTCATCTCTTGTGTCTGTATCCTGTTTTCTTGTTCTTTCGTTGTTGTCCATGTTTCACTACCATATCTCTGTTTCTGTTAGGAGGACTAGCACATGGGCTGAAAAGTCTCGGGCCTAACACATAGATGACGCTAGTTTTATTGCAGTCACCTTTCTCTCAGTTAGTACTAACCTTCAAAAGACAGCTGTTAAAATTTCATGATATTCTATTCATTAGTTTGTGAGTTATTGTGCTAAGATTCACGCTACTTTTGTTATTTTCAAAACAATGGATCAAAAACAATTTCGTGTTTTAATTTTACACTGCTTCTTGATGGGAAAAAATACCGTTCAAGCGAAGCAATGGCTTGAAAAGTGTTATGGGGACTTCGCTCCATCAGAAACAACAATAAGACGTTGGTTTGCTGACTTCAAACGTGGTCGTAGAGACACCGATGATGCAGAACGCAGTGGACGTCCAAATGAGGCGGTAACACCAGAAAACATCAAAAAATCCACAAAATCGTTTTGAATAATCGAAAAGTGAAGTTGCGTGAGTTAGCTGACATCGTAAAGATATCAAAAGAACGTATTGGCTTTATATTGCATAAGCATTTGACTACGAGAAAGCTCTGTTCAAAGTGGGTGCCGCGTTTGCTCACTGTTGACCAAAAACAAGAACGTGTTGATGATTCTGAGCAGTGTTTGGCCATGTTTAAACATAACAAACCGGAATTTTTGCGTCGATATGTGACAATACATGAAACATGGATCCATCATTTCACTCCGGAATCAAAACGATCGTCATCTGAGTGGACAGCAACTGGTGAACCTCGTCCAAAGCGCCCGAAAGCACAACAATCGGCTGGAAAGGTTATGGCCTCGGTATTTTGGGATGTGCGTGGTGTAATATTCATCCACTATGTTGAGAAAGGAAATACCATCAACAGTGAATATTATATAGCGTTATTGGAGCGTTTGACGGTCGAAATTGCAAAGAAACGACCGCATATGGCAAAGAAAAAAATGTTGTTTCATCAAGACAACGCACCGTGTCACAAGTCAATCAAAACAATGGCAAAACTACATGAATTGAACTTCGAATTGCTCCCACATCCACCGTATTCGCCAGATTTGGCTCCCAGCGACTACTGGTTGTTCGCAGACCTCAAAAAAATGCTCGCCGGTAAGAAATTTCGCACGAATGAAGAGGTTATCGCTGAAACTGAGGCCTATTTTGAGGCAAAAGATAAATCGTTCTACAAAAGTGGTATTGAAATGTTAGAGCGGCGCTGGAATGATTGCGTTGCTCTTGATGGAGATTGCGTCGATGAATAAAGCTAATTTTGAACCAAAAAAAGCGTGTTTTCTTTGTTAAGCCCGGGACTTTTCAGCCCATGTGTTAAGTCGTCAGCATGTAAGATAGAATTTAGGGTAGTGTTTTTGTCTAAACGTAATCCTTTATGGCATTTCTTTTCCCATTTCTTTATAATAACATAAATATATATGTTAAATACTGTTGGCGACACACTGCAGCCCTGTCTAATTTCTTTGTTTGTTGGTATTTCCGTAGTTAATCTTCCACCAATATATACTATAACTCTGGTGTCTGTGTATAAACCCTGTATAACTCTTATTAAATAATGTGCTATATTATATATCCCTTAAGGTACATATTTTTCTACGAAAGGAAATGCGATGTCCAGAGCAAACTGGATACTGTTCCAGAAGAGAAGTTGTTTTATTAACATAAAAGTTACAATTTATTGACTATTGTAATCAAAGAATCAACTACTTCACCCACCTACCAATAACTCAACGTAAAATCGAATCGTCGATACAATAATTGAGAATCCTTACAAAATGAAATTGTAGAATGCAATCTGCTATTTACTATAATTCAGGAAATCGTTTTCCTGCGAGTTGAGATTTAAGACGAACCAATTCACTGTCATGACAACACCCCGGTAAAAAAGCCTTGAGGTTAGACACGATGTAATATTAATATCATATCAATAGATACCTAACATCTAAGTATATTAAATACAGATGCCTTCGATCGCTGCAGGCTGTATATTTAATAAATGAGGAAAACGAATCGCACATCTACTAACCTTGAAGTCATGTAGATGACAATATAAACATACTAATGGCTTGATACGTATAATGAGATTTAAACTTAAATATTAAGATTAATTTAAATGGTTAAAGATGGTTTAAAAAAAAAGACATCGAAAAAGTATAAATTATACAAAGAAAGAGAGAAAAAAGCAATTATATATTATTACACTAGTAGCGCACATAATGTTATCTTTACACAGCTGGCCATGCAGACTATCCTTGATACTTCTCCGAGAAAAAGAGAAGAAAAAAATGATTCTGTAATTGCGACACACTGCAATCTACAGTGGTATAATAATTACCACTTAATGTATATGTATGTGTACGGTTTGTATACGCATCTTGAAAACGTTGAATATTATTCTTTTATTTATCACAATTAACAAGCTTGAACATCGTTATGAATGCGTAATTTCTAATTATCTACATTTGATTTGCAATTGGCTGTACTCGCAATTTTCCCTTGTATAAATATTCTTTTCTTATTTCAATTTTAAAGGGAACCAAAACGAAAATGCCACCCACGCTCACGACGCCATAAAATCATAAATAACCTCATTGTCACGCACAGCGTTCTCTACAGGGTGGTTTCGATAATTTTCGGTGACCGTAAAGAGCGCCAAACTTAGACAAATATTTTTGTTAACACGACACACTGAGACAGTTGGACTTTCAAATAAAACGCCGCCCTATTCATGAGGATAATAGATTCGAACGAGAAAACCCCGTCTTTTAAACGCTCTAACTGTTACGTCTCATTTTAAGCATTGAATACCTACATAACGAACTTAAAGAAGGCATGTTAATGATAATCCCCTTATTATATCATCTTATGAAGGAATCTGATCGAATTTTTATACTGTCAACTTTAGATACCAATTATACAGGGTGAATAAATATACACGTGAAATCACGAAAGATTGTAGTTACATCATCAGACAAAGCGTTATATATACAAGTCAAAAGCATTCGTATATCCAAGGCATACGAGATCTACTTTTTACTGTTTATTCGGGCTTCCATAGTTTTCAACGTTTATTTTTATTCAATTGCACTATTTCTTTTGCTAAAAGTTCTTTCTAGAGCTATAGCAAAATAAATCATTTAGTTTGTGATAAGTTTACAGATTTTAGAGAAGTATACGAAGACTTAAAACATTTCTTTTAAAGTTACAGTTCAAGATACCCGGTGGACAACTTAGTTCTTATTTCCAAGAGTTATTTAGACAATAGAAAAAGTGTCAGAAAACTCAAAGGTTGTGAAGTTGCATGCAGGTACCAGAAGCGGCCTTGAACGAAATGGAAACTTGATATTTACCTCAAAATCAAATATATGTGATTAGCATGGTGATATGAATAGCCATTTATTTGCAAAGTGGGTTAAAACCCAATTAATCCCTAATTTAGAAGAACCATCAATCATTTGCTTGAGAATCTAAGTTGGTCCAAAGGAAACATTATTGCTTGGCTAAATAACTTCGAGCACATAGGCATGAAGTTTTAAGAATTTCTCCGTATCACAGCGATTTCAATTCTATTGAATCGATATTGGCACATGCGAAGGGGTATTATAATAAACATATTGGTCGAATAGTTATTGCGATAGCCAAGTGTTAGATATGAGGTAAGGAAGTGGGGACAGCTGTATATCAGAGATCTGGTAAAATTGCATACACCATATAGACAGAGAGTAAATTGCAGATCAGAAGACGAGAGTGAAGATACAGATTAAATATATTTTTAATTGTCCTATCTGATTATTTCTTTCGATATTGACATATTGTAATTTAATTTACTTCATGTTATATTTTGGATATTATATTGTATAGAAATCTGTTTATTACATAAATAAAATAAAGTAAACACCTTTATGTGTCTGAATATTTTTTGCATTTTGATTTAAAAATATATTTTTTTCATATGACATCTATATCATTAGAGTGATAAAGAATTTTCTTAACAAAACATTTAATAATTAGTTCAGCCTATTCGTACAATTTATTGCAAACATGCATGATTGGTGCACCTGAATTTTGTTTCAGACGCTGTATACGTCATAACGAACCTATGACGTAATTACAAAAGTTTCATGGTTTTCAGTGTATAAGGATTGATGGATTTAATTTTCAACGGAGAGAAAAGACCACCAACATTGGTACGTCTGTAATATTTTTTTTACAGGACATCTATTTTGGTTGTACCTGACGTAGTGTCGACAAGCCGTCGTACGATTTACGCATATAAGTAGAAAGCAGCCAGGCATTTACAATTTACAACCGTAAAAGTGGTGTAAATCACTTCGGTTTTGAAAGCGGGAAAGGGGGTGCCCCCTGTTTGCGTATCTTTTCGCCGTATTGTTATTTTAAAAAACATTTCAGCGTCCTTAGTTCCCTACAACCGGAATAATGCGTTCCATACGACAAGGTGCACGCTGTATACATAGGAGAAAGCCAAGCGAATTGCATTGCGGAGTTCGGAGTTTATAGCTATTCGGTACGATTTATAGGATTTTAAGAAATGCATTAGTAAAATATAAGCGCTTAAAATCCATTAGGAGACGAACTTGGTTCGGTATTTGTCGACGGGCGTATGGGATCCCCCACGTTTTGTTGCAATGCTAAGAGGTCCCAGAGGTGGATCTTAATAGTATAACTTTAATATTTTCTGCACTCACGTCAGATTAAACAGCATTTATATATGTTAGAGACAGTGGTGGTTCGTGTTTTAAAAAAGTGGAGGTTCAAACATTTTGTGAGTACTTATACCATTATATTTTTGCAAGAGTACTTATAAGAAAAATAGGAAAAATACTTTTTAAACTTACTAATATTCTGATTTTTATTGAAATGGAGAATCCATGCAATCCTTATTTTTTTGAGAAAGTGTAGCCAATGCAGAAAGTCTTTCTTGTGAAAATTCTTTTTTCTTATGGCGGGGGTCCTGCAGCATTTGCCTTCTCTGTCCTTCTAGTCGTCTTTTCCTATTAACCTATCCCTCATGTATTAATCGATATTCTGCTTCCATGTTCTAGAGGGCCATCATCTCTTCCCGAAATTAGATGTGAACATTGAAAACGATATGATTATAACAAATACAAAATTTAGGAATAAAGGTATCCATAAATATACAAGAGAAGTGGCTAGAAGAAAAGAAAAATCAATCATTGATTATTTTTTAATAAATTCTGAAACCTGGAGAAAGATAAATGATGCTAAAGTTCAAAGAAATGCAGAAATATGAAGCGACCACCTGTTACGGATGGAGATTACCAAAAGTATTAACAAGATGAAAGAAGAAAAAGTAATCGACGAAGAAATTCGAGAGAAATACCAATACAAGACCAATGGACTGTTTGAAGGAAAGATCAAGAAAGAAATAGGAATAGAACAAACGGAAAAGTTTCAAAAACATCATACTAAAGGCGACACAAGAAAGCTGTGGAATAACAAAAATAGAAAGTACATACACAAAAAGAAGCAGATGGTGAATAGCAGAAATACAACTCAAAGTTAAAGAAAAGAAAAGTAAATGGAACAGACACATACATAGTAGAAAAGAGAAGGATTATGAGATGTACAAAATGGCAAGAAAAGAAACCAAAAACTGGGAGACAATTATAGAGAAAAGTAATTGAGACAGAGGAAGACACGAAGATTGAAAAATATAAGAGATAGTGGAAAGATGGAAACAGTACCTCGAAGAAGATAGATGTATAACAGAAAAAGACCAAACAACAAAAAACGACGAAGAACGTATCACACCAACAAGCTATGAAGAAATCAAAGAAGTAGTTAGCAAACTAAAACTAGGAAAAGTGACCGGGGATGGATGGAATCACGGCAGAAATGATAAAACATACAAAGGTAACAAAGAACTACTTGATCTTTTTATGAAAGGAACATTTTACGACAATGTTGAACAAGTCCAAGGAGCTATGACAAGGATTTGTGAGGTGATTCGAAGAAATAACTTTAAAAAACTTAGTTACCATTGGTTGAACGTGCTTAGAGCTGTATTGACGTATAATTTTACTGAATAACTAGTTGTTTCTTTTTTAATTTAAAATATTTTATAATGAATTATTTTTCCAACATTTATTTGATACCTCAGTAGTTTCGGCAACTATTAGAAACAAATAATTAGCTTCTTTTATTTCTTTAAAGATTTCTTCCTTACACACTCTGAACATTGTTTGTAAAATTTAATTTTGTATACTTTTTGAGGTTCCTTTGAAAACACTGAAAAACAGCATTGAAATTTATTAACATAACGAAAAACAGACGGGTCAAAAGACAAATCATAGAAGATAGACAACTAAAATTGTTAAAAAAAAATTTAAGTGAAATGATCGAACTTATTAATAACACATCCATTAGTAAAATTACACCTTTTATACTACTTCCCAATTTGAAATTAGTTCCAATTGTGATTTTATTGAGCCATAAACTCCGAAGCGGTTTCACGACGAAGATTTTAACACTGTGCTGCCGTTAATGAATCAATAAAACCCATCACGCACTATTTAAAAAGGGACATAAAATAAAACCGAAGATCTCTAACTATATCGCAAACTGAAATTAGTGCCAAATGATACAAGACGACAAGGCAACAAACAAGGCGTGCATCTAAAAGTAGCATTGAATAGTTTGATTTTTATTTTCGAGGAAACGTCGTAAAACGGCACGTTCACTTCATAAACACCGAGATTAGTTGCCGGAATAAGAAATAATAAGTCACAAAGAAGAATTACTACGGATTAATTTTCTTTGAAATTCGATCTTATTCTCGAGCATTAAGCGTTAATTTAGGCTAAAAATATACGTGTGTCCGTGCTTGTTGGGTATCCTAGAATATCTCTTAGATCGTTTTTTGATTGAAAAACGATTTCAAACATTTTTAAAAGTTGATTATGTATTCGGAATTGGCAACAATGATGTTGCTAAGCGCCATCTAACATATTCACCGTAAAGTTTGAAATTATTGGACTCTATACGTATTCAGAAAGTTTTGTCATACGGATGCTATTTGTGTTGTTTAGTGATAGAAAAATAAAGTTAGCTCAACTCACTTCAGCTTTTGGCGATGAAGCATCATCTAAAACAATTATATATCACTGGTTTAGTGAATTCAGCCGTGGCCGTTGTTCACCCAGGGACGAATTTAAAGAAGGTGGTCCAAAATCGATTGGTGTGCCAGAAAACATCGATAAAGTAAGATGGTCATGCACCATGAGATTGAGGCATCCCTAACTATTAGCATGACAAGAATACACAAGATTTTACATGAACTTTTGGTCATGTTCGCATTGGATTCCGCATAATGCTGATTTCAGTGCAAGTATTGATGTGTTGACTGTTGACTGCAAATATTCAGCAATCCATGCTCAGCCCTTTTCCGACTTTGAGGATGTTGTCCAGGAAGTTATAGATAGATAGTTTAAAAGAAATAATTTACTGATTTTTGGTATAACAGAGCAGCCGTCAGAGTTATCAGTTGTGGAAAGAGCTGCGAAAGAATGTACTGACGTTGAAGGGATTTCTACCTCATTGAACCTTTCTTCGCCGTCAATAGGTTATAGGTTGCACCGATTGGGACGTTATAATCGGTTAAATACTCGCCACCATCCTTTAAAGTTGATATTGAATAATTAATCGGAAGTTCACGAAATCATACGTCATACTAAGAATTTGAAAGATCATCCTAATTACAAATCTGTTCATTTGAGCTATGATAGAACGTCTAGATAAATACAGCTGCATAAAAACCTAACGCAAAACCTGGAATACGGTGCTTTGATCTGGTTTCCCAACTACATAACTCATGTAAATTCCGTAGAGTCTATTCAAAGGAGGTTCCTGAAATTTTTATGTTTCTTGCTTCAAGGATTTTATCTCAATCGAAATATCGAATACGACGCTTTGCTTTACAAATTTCATTTCACAGCGCTTTACGTCAGGAGAGTTATGTCTCTACTTAAGTTCTTGTTTTCTCTGTTGCATAATCAAATTGATTGTCCATTGCTATTATCTAAGCGTAATTTTCTTGTATCTAGAGCGCACACCAGATCATCATCTTTTTACTGCAACACTAATAGAACAAACGTTTTAATGAGGTCTCCCATTTCCTTGATGTGGTCTAATTTTAATCAAATCGCGAACCTCTGCGATATTGTAGCCATTTCTGCTCGTTTTGCTTTGTTGTCTGTTTATATTATTTTATTGAATTTAAGTTTATTAGTAGCGTTACAAGTGAATTGTACTTACTTAATTTGTAGGTTTATATCTGGCTTATTTCTATTCATGTTGCTGTTATGTAACACATGGGTTGAAAAGTCCCGGCCCTAACACATAGATGACGCTAGTTTTATTGCAGTCACCTTTCTCTCAGTTAGTACTAACCTTCAAAAGACAGCTGTTAAAATTTCATGATATTCTATTCATTAGTTTGTGAGTTATTGTGCTAAGAGTCACGCTACTTTTGTTATTTTCAAAACAATGAATCAAAAACAATTTCGCGTTTTAATTTTACACTGCTTCTTGATGGGAAAAAATACCGTTCAAGCGAAGCAATGGCTTGAAAAGTGTTATGGGGACTCCGCTCCATCAGAAACAACAATAAAACGTTGGTTTTGCTGTCTTCAAACGTGGTCGTAGAGACACCGATGATGCAGAACGCAGTGGACGTCCAAATGAGGCGGTAACACCAGAAAACATCAAAAAAATCCACAAAATCGTTTTGAATGATCGAAAAGTGAAGTTGGGTGAGTTAGCTGACATCGTAAAGATATCAAAAGAACATATTGGCTTTATATTGCATGAGCATTTGACAATGAGAAAGCTCTGTTCAAAGTGGGTGCCGCGTTTGCTCACTGTTGACCAAAAACAAGAACGTGTTGATGATTCTGAGCAGTGTTTGGCCATGTTTAAACGTAACAAACCGGAATTTTTGCGTCGATATGTGATAATGGATGAAACATGGATCCATCACTTCACTCTGGAATCAAAACGATCGTCATCTGAGTGGACAGCAACTGGTGAACCTCGTCCAAAGCGCCCGAAAGCACAACAATCGGCTGGAAAGGTTATGGCCTCGGTATTTTGGGATGTGCGTGGTGTAATATTCATCGACTATCTTGAGAAAGGAAATACCATCAACAGTGAATATTATATAGCGTTATTGGAGCGTTTAAAGGCCGAAATTGCAAAGAAACGACCGCATATGGCAAAGAAATAAATTTTGTTTCATCAAGACAACTCACCGTGTCACAAGTCAATCAAAACAATGGCAAAACTACATGAATTGAACTTCGAATTGCTCCCACATCCACCGTATTCGCCAGATTTGGCTCCCAGCTATCGCTGACTATCGCTCAAAGAAAGGATTGTATCAATTGGTGCAAAGAAATGCTCAAGAAAATATCGTCGTGCGTCAAAAGTCGCGTGTAACATTTACACAGATAAAGAATCTTGGATCTATGTGTATAAGGTCGACAATAAACAGCAATCAACTGTATGGGTCTTAAGAAAAAACAACCAGCGATCCAATCAACTTCATATTTAACTGGTCAAAACATCGAATTGATGGGTCATATACCATAGAGCCCTGATTTCGTATCCAATGATTTCTTTTTATTTCCATCCATGAAATTACGCGGTCAACGATTTTCGACGCCAGAAGAAGCAGTTGATGCGAGATACCTCAATCGGAATGGAAAAAGCGGTATGAAAATTGATTCAAACGTATGAAAAAATGTATCGATCATCGCGGAGAATATTTTTACACAATTTTTACAAATATTTATTTCCATTTATTATTCCGGATGCATAAATAGCAACCCTCGTATTCTAAGGATTTAATCTTTACAATATATCGTGGAAGAATCGGTTTTCTTTGTTCTTTAGCTTTTGTTTACCCATAAACATTTCTATTAGCGAAATGTATCGACCGTAAAAGGAGGAATGGGTACGGTTTAATGTCCATCTTTAACAATTGCCTATAGGTCGTCTAACACCAGTATAGGTCGACCGACGCGAACGCACCAGGCAAAAAAGGCATCATCAGGGGTAAAAGAAGGAATTCAATCTGCATTCATTTTTCAGGAAACGTTGTGAATCGCTTATCAACGGTTGGACGCTTACTTAACGAGGACAAGCCGCCAAATCGGAGCCTAGCCGGGAAATGTTAATGCTGCTTCCGGCAACTTTCACCTCTCTACCCCCGCGTTCTACATCGCTGTAGATTCACAATGGTTCCTCCTCACTTTTCATTGGTAAATGTACATTATCTTTAATGACGTTTGGGTGATCTGCATCGGTAATGCGGCCTCCTCTAGATTATACCAACGCGTCAATCCTCTTTTCGCCGTATCGAGAAGGAAATGAGGTTGAAGTTAAGACGATTTGAGCTTATTTTTCTATTTATAATTGGCGGACTTGATCTTCCTTTGGAGAAAACAGGATAAGGTTATCCTTTTAGGTTAATAATCTATATACCGTGTCCTGAAAAGATTGGTCTTTCACGATTTTTCAATTTTAGTTATGGTCTTCAGTAAAACAAAAGTTCTGTTTTACTTTGAAATACCAGAATGGTGAATTGCAACTATTTATTGAGGATTTCTAGCGACCATTTGATCCGCTCCTATTTCTGGTGCTTTATCAAATTGTCTGGAGTTAAATCTTCATTTGAAAGTTATGTTCTATATTCAAAAAAAAGATTCAAGGTTACCAAAAAATCATTGTTGATCCAAAATTCACTATAATACATAAATGTGCTACATAACATGGAAATTATAACAGCAGAAAGGTGTACGAATTTTTTGATCAAATTTGGCAGAAATGTGTAACGATTCAAAATTTCATTATAATTTTTTTGCGATGCATCAAGTGCTCATGGAATATCTGACAATTCTTCCAGTCTTTTCTGGTTCAATTTTCACCGTTTTCTCTTATCGTACTTTTGCTAAACGTGTTTTGAGGGATTGATTATGCCTTAAATGCGACAACGTAGAAACTGCGGCCAGTTTAGCTGCCTGCCTTGCTTTAACCCGAACCAATCCACCATCAGTCATAGACTAGTTACCGAAGAGGAATCAACGATCGAAGAAGAACTAATTAGGTTTTGGGCCGCCGCCACTAAGGGACCGTTTATAAACACATCAGGGCTTTAAGCTTGCAATTCTATCGATCATTAGGTCTCAACACCGATAAAACGTTTGGAGTGGTGTAGGTTGGGAGTGCACTGGAACATGGAAGGACATAGAATGGTATTCAGTGATGAATCTCGATTCTGTATAAGGATGATGCATGATGGCTACATGAGAACCAGATTCAATTCAATATTCAATGCAAAAACACCATAAATCCTATATTCTCTTACATCTTCAGCAGTTCGAAGATTTCCAGCAGGATAACGCCCGCCTTCACTGGTTCGAGAAGTCTCATGTCAATATCCTGCAGTGGCCATCTAAATCTCTCCGCCTTTAGCCAAGAGAATATGTAAGACAGTATGAGAAAAAAACAGGAAATTTAGTGAAATACCCCAAGAGGATATCGATCACTTACTGGAATCAATGCCACGAAGAGTGGGGGAGTGTAACAGTAATAGAAATAAAATTAAATTGTGTAAATTTTTTGTTCCTTTTCTTTGAAATTATAATCAATTATTATCTATTTCTGACATTTTGGTCAAAGAATTTGCGCCCCTTCTTGGTTTTGCAATTTTCATATTATGCTCTGTATATATACTGCCGGCCATAAGTGTTTAGCCACCTGCATAATTGGAGGTTATTAAAAGAAAAACTACTTTAAAACTGTTGTTATGACGTATTCAGATTTCAATTAGGTTTGAAAATCTGCTCGAAATTCTATAACAGTACTTTGGGTGCAATTATAGCATATGTGGAAGAAAATAGAGCCTCTAACACTGGCAAAGCTGCAAGATGGAATAGAAGGCTGGGTATTTCATTTTTTTTTAAATTATTCGCAATTTTCAAAAAAAAGGCACTGTAACATTTTGAAAATCTTTAAATAATATTGAAAGAACGGCATCTATGCATATTAGATAATAATATTCCATTTCAATTATTTTTCGTTAAAATATGTATTGATCAAAAAAAATATATATCTGCACCTAACACATGGGCTGAAATGTGCCGCGCCTAACACATAGATGACGCTAGTTTTATTGCAGTCACCTTTCTCTCAGTTAGTACTAACCTTCAAAAGACAGCTGTTAAAATTTCATGATACTCTATTCATTAGTTTGTGAGTTATTGCGCTAAGAGTCACGCTACTTTTGTTATTTTCAAAACAATGGATCAAAAACAATTTCGTGTTTTAATTTTACACTGCTTCTTGATGGGAAAAAATACCGTTCAAGCGAAGCAATGGCTTGAAAAGTGTTATGGGGACTCCGCTCCATCAGAAACAACAATAAAACGTTGGTTTGCTGACTTCAAACGTGGTCGTAGAGACACCGATGATGCAGAACGCAGTGGACGTCCAAACGAGGCGGGTAACACCAGAAAACATAAAAAAAAACCACAAAATCGTTTTGAATGATCGAAAAGTGGAGTTGCGTGAGTTAGCTGACATCGTAAAGATATCAAAAGAACGTATTGGCTTTATATTGCATGAGCATTTGACTATGAGAAAGCTCTGTTCAAAGTGGGTGCCGCGTTTGCTCACTGTTGACCAAAAACAAGAACGTATTGATGATTCTGAGCAGTGTTTGGCCATGTTTAAACGTAACAAACCGGAATTTTTGCGTCGATATGTGACAATGGATGAAACATGGATCCATCACTTCACTCCGGAATCAAAACGATCGTCATCTGAGTGGACAGCAACTGGTGAACCTCGTCCAAAGCGCCCGAAAGCACAACAATCGGCTGGAAAGGTTATGGCCTCGGTATTTTAGGATGTGCGTGGTGTAATATTCATCGACTATCTTGAGAAAGGAAATACCATCAACATTGAATATTATATAGCGGTATTGGAGCGTTTTAAGGCCGAAATTGCAAAGAAACGACCGCATATGGCAAAGAAAAAATGTTGTTTCATCAAGACAACGCACCGTGTCACAAGTCAATCAAAACAATGGCAAAACTACATGAATTGAACTTCGAATTGCTCCCACATCCATCGCATTCGCCAGATTTGGCTCCCAGCGACTACTGGCTGTTCGCAGACCTCAAAAAAATGCTCGCCGGTAAGAAATTTCGCACGGATGAAGAGGTTATCGCTGAAACTGAGGCCTATTTTGAGGCAAAAGATAAATCGTTCTACAAAAGTGGTATTGAAATATTAGAGCGGCGCTGGAATGATTGCGTTGCTCTTGATGGAGATTACGTTGATGAATAAAGCTAATTTTGAACCAAAAAAAAACATGTTTTCTTTGTTAGGCCCGGGACTTTTCAGCCCATGTGTTATTATTAACGTAACAAGTTCTTTGCAAAGTATGGTAGCATCCTTTAGTGATACGCCGATGATTGAAAACCGTTGCTCTGTAGGAATATTTCTATTTATTTTAATGTTAGAAATACGTTTATATTTAATCAGTACATCATTTCGAAGCCATCCTATATATTAAGGAAGTATAGTTCAAAATCCTCATTAAACCGGAAGGATCCTTGCAGAACCGTCCTATATATTTACGTTTATATACGAACATTTCAATAAAAATCCTGCTCTTTGGCTCATCATCCCGATTTGAAGACGACATCGTAAAACCATCGACTCCTTTCTTTGTCAAGTGAATATTTAGGACGGGAATAGCATATGTCTACTTCAACGGCGAGATCATTCTTCTAGTAGTTTTGCCGTGATTCCCCGAGTTTATGGCGCCTTCCGAATAGTCTACCCGCATACCGAGCAAAGTGAGCACTTCAAAGGCGACACATTCCGCTATCCCCAGCCATTTGCGTTACGTATAAACAGGAAAATGTAATTGAGGAGCATCCCTTTTCTTGTCCTTATGTTCGCCTATAATACTACCACCGCGACTTTATCGATTCCATTCCAGCTATACACTTGACATTTATTATTAGTGCTTTACACAAAGGGAGGTTGTAAATAATTATGTATATCTGACTTCAACTCCCTCCCACACCCGTTTCTTACAAGATCCACACCCCCTCTAACGATATCTCATTCGTATGGACGACTTTTCCGTCAAAACGTTTATTTTATCCGATGATATCGTTTGAAAATGTAATTTATTTAGAATTAACGACACCCTATCAATTACCCCACCGTATAACGATCTTTATTTGATTATAATTGCTAAAAAATTACCTCGAAATCGTTTCCGTTTTCCTGAATCGGGGAAGTACCCGTATCTAGTTGTTAACGGTGAGAATTCCTTTTATTTTTACATAACGTTGGCCGTTTTAAACTATGATGATTCATAACATTAGAAATACTGTGTATCATATGCGAGGATTCGAGATAGTAGTAAGTCTTTCTCTAAATTGCTTTCAAGTAACAAGAAAGAACTAGCCAAAACAGAATACAATTATGTGAAGTGCAAAATGATTATTTCTTATTGGAACCTTACTTTGTACTTCATGATGACAACGGTTAAAAAAAGAAACCCGAGACAATTCTCAACTGCAGGAAAACGAAAGACGGTATGGATAATATGGATAAAATGACACGATCACATAACACATGGGCTGAAAAGTCCCGGGTCTAACACATAGATGACGCTAGTTTTATTGCAGTCACCTTTCTCTCAGTTAGTACTAACCTTCAAAAGACAGCTGTTAAAATTTCATGATATTCTATTCATTAGTTTGTGAGTTATCGTGCTAAGAGTCACGCTACTTTTGTTATTTTCAAAACAATGGATCAAAACAATTTCGTGTTTTAATTTTACACTGCTTCTTGATGGGAAAAATACCGTTCAAGCGAGGCAATGGCTTGAAAAGTGTTATGGGGACTCCGCCTCATCAGAAAAAACAATAAAACGTTGGTTTGCTGACTTCAAACGTGGTCGTAGAGACACCGATGATGCAGAACGCAGTGGACGTCCAAATGAGGCGGTAACACCAGAAAACATCAAAAAAATCCACAAAATCGTTTTGAATGATCGAAAAGTGAAGTTGCGCGAGTTAGCTGACATCGTAAAGATATCAAAAGAACATATTGGCTTTATATTGCATGAGCATTTGACTATGAGAAAGCTCTGTTCAAAGTGGGTGCCGCGTTTGCTCACTGTTGACCAAAAACAAGAACGTGTTGATGATTCTGAGCAGTGTTTGGCCATGTTTAAACGTAACAAACCGGAATTTTTGGGTCGATATGTGACAATGGATGAAACGTGGATCCATCACTTCACTCCGGAATCAAAGCGATCGTCATCTGAGTGGACAGCAACTGGCGAACCTCGTCCAAAGCGCCCGAAAGCACAACAATCGGCTGGAAAGGTTATGGCCTCGGTATTTTAGGAAGTGCGTGGTGTAATATTCATTGACTATCTTGAGAAAGGAAATACCATCAACAGTGAATATTATATAGCGTTATTGGAGCGTTTGAAGGCCAAAATTGCAAAGAAACGACCGCATATGGCAAAGAAAAAAATGTTGTTTCATCAAGACAACGCACCGTGTCACAAGTCAATCAAAACAATGGCAAAACTACATGAATTGAACTTCGAATTGCTCCCACATCCACCGTATTCACCAGATTTGGCTCCCAGCAACTACTGGCTGTTCGCAGACCTCAAAAAAATGCTCGCCGGTAAGAAATTTCGCACCAATGAAGAGGTTATCGCTGAAACTGAGGCCTATTTCGAGGCAAAAGATAAATCGTTCTACAAAAGTGGTATTGAAATGTTAGAGCGGCGCTGGAATGATTGCGCTGCTCTTGATGGAGATTACGGTGATGAATAAAGCTAATTTTGAACCAAAAAAACCGTGTTTTCTTTGTTAGGCCCGGGACTTTTCAGCCCATGTGTTACTGTGAAAAGGATGACACAAAGGTGACCTCATATAGTTTCTTACAGCCTGCTACATATTAGTGTTACGAAGGCATACATACTATGGAAGATGTTAAAACCTACTGAATGTATAGCAATAAAAAAGAGAAGGAACTTGCTAATAGCCGTAAGAGATGAATTAATAGAATATAATGATATAAAGAAAGGAGATGTCGAATCATCCATTAGTACGGAGTCTCCAAGAAAGAAGATAGCTGTAGTACTTATCCACCTTCGAAGGGTATAAAACCAAAAACAATTGTGCAATTGTCTTAAAATTTCCTATATATCCTTTAAGTTTTGCATAAAGGGATATAAAGGATGCTAGTAATCAAATGTCAGTGTTTTTTTTTAATCCTACTATTGTTTGGCTTCAATCCATCTTATACTTCCTTTTTCTAATGTTCTATACATTTGTAATTTCCATGTGCTTCGGGGTCTCCCTATTCTGTTTTGGCTTCAAAAATTTTCTTTATTATTCGATCTTCTATTCTGTATATATGTCCAAGCCATTCCAGTTGTCTCTCCTCTACGATTACTTCTATTATTTTCTTCTTAAGTAAGAACAGTAGAAGGACATGTAGATTTTCCTTTCACAACACTTCCTGTTCTACGAAATCTGTCTATTATATGACAAACATGCTATAGGAAACAATCATACGTAAACTCTATGTTTGGGAATTCTGCTGGAAATTCCTGGTGGCAATTTTGACAGGAATAATCTCATATTCTTGCATGATTACATATTCCCAAACGAAAATATACCTCAACAATAAATTTGTTGTCCTGGTTCGTTGAGTATGTTTGTTATTTTTTTATTATGTCCTTCTACACAGCGTCTTTAATTCCTTTTTCTAAACTCCTTCGTGGTCTTCTTCTCAGGCCTCTAACAGGCCTCCTGGACCATTGTCCTTATGTGACAACCCAAAATAGTTATTTGCCTTCTATTTCATGTATTAATGATGAGTCAACTTGCATTATTTCTCAGATTCTTTCATTTCTTTCATGATCTAATAATGTCTTCTTACATCAGCGTCTCCAGTACATTGACATTATTTTGTTTTCCATCTTCTTATTCAGCGCCCTTCACTTCCATACGTAACACGGCTTTCAAGAATGGAACATCTGGGTTTTTGTTTTCTTAGAAATATTTTCATTATAGGAACACCGTCATAAGCCTTTTTAAGTCTATAAATATAAGATGTAGTCCACGTCCGTGTGTTCAGTTAGTTGTTTTAGACAGAAAATATTATCAATACAAGATCTTCTAGGTCTAAAACCACTCTGTTCCTCTGAGTATTTTACTTGTTCCTTTATACAGTCTGCACATAAAAGACGTAACACTAATTCCCCTATAGTTTTTGCATTTTATTTTGTTCCCTCTTAAATTCGCTCTGCTTTGTTATTCTTCATAGTTTTCATTGCCTCTATGACTTTTTGCATTATTATTTCTCTTACGACTTGATTGACCGGTTCATTTGTGTCTTCAATTAATAAAGTGTCATAGATGTATTAAGACTATTTAGTTGCTTATAATAAATAAGGAGATGAAAACGAAAATATAGAAAATGAAAACAATAATAGGATAAACAATACCAAACGATACTTTATCAGACTCGTAGTGAAATCTATTTATTTCCATTTTGTTTCAAAGTTCTATCAATTTATAATGGTATAAAATAAGTTTTATTATACAGGAAAAAATGTTATTATTAAAGATCATGTTACTTTATTACATTGTATAGATAGATTACAAAGTTGTATTGAGTTATTCCATTGCCAAATAAATTACATACCATACGTCGAATAGGTTTTAAATTTTAATATTTATAGAGTTCGGTTATCTTTAAGAAAGGGCATTATTATTATTATTGTGAATGTTCCCTGTAACGGCAGTGAAATATTCGAAGTGTCCCAGTAGGCATTAAGTACGTAACTTATCCAACTACTGGCAGCAGTATTGCTTCTTATTTTTTTTCTCACCCTTGAGTTATGGATAATAAAAGTCAGGAGCGTGAAGAAAGGTAACGATTTCAGTATGTAATTAAGTCGACTTTTTGCTTGTGTATACCTCTTCGACTCCACAGCAATCACATATCATCATGCGTCCGTAAGGTATTCTCTGTTCTGTGATCCTCCAACATTGTCGATAGATTCCGCATTTAGGCGATGAACCATGCAGGTCTTTGACGTTGGCGAATTAATACTGCACCCAAGTATCTGAATTATGCTTAGTAGTGGGAATCCTGCCTCATTTTCGATTGAGTGGAAAGGAATAAATTAAGTTATACTTGGAGAAAGAGGGTGAATCATTTTAATCCACATTACAATTATGTGTAATAATTAATAATAACTAATCAATTGGTTATTTATTATATTAGTTAATTTCCAAATTTATAATTTTAGGATACATGTTTTTAAATGCTTGTGATACAAGGGTTTTATTTTAAGTTTTGCATATAGAGCTGGAATAAAACAGTATAGCTTTAAAGAATGTTCTTCGAAGTATGCGGTCAAACCAACTCTGGAAGCAATTATTCCACTCGTTCGTTGAATACATCAAATCTACAGTTTCCGAAGTTAGTCTAGAGTCTTTTTATACCAATTTACCATAGATAAAAATATATAAATAGCTAATTAAGAACAGGCAAAGACCGCTAATTGAACCATCACAAAATAGATTCAGACCAGGAAGATGTACGCAAGATTCTATTTTTACATTAAAACGAATAGTTCACAAAAAATTACAACAAGGAAAAAACGCATATTTCGGATTTATTGATTTTGAAAAAGCTTTTAATAAAGTATTAAGTCTTATGAAAAAAAAATATTCGAAATATTCAAAGGCTGCATAAGAACAACATAAATTATATAATAATAATAATAATAATAATAATAATAATAATAATAATAATAATAATAATAATAATAATAATAATAATAATAATAATAATAATAATAATAATAATAATAATAATAATAATAATAATAATAATAATAATAATAATAATAATAATAATAATAATAATAATAATAATAATAATAATAATAATAATAATAATAATAATAATAATAATAATAATAATAATAATAATAATAATAATAATAATAATATTTAATGCCCAACAGATACAAATATCCAATTACAAGGCAATGTTAAATAATGTACACATGCAAATATAAATAACATAAAATTAAAGTATGTCAAATTAGAAAACTTAGTAACTAGTTGCTTTAATTTAAATTAAAAAAAAAAAAAGTAGTTTACCAGTGGTTAGCAAAAAAGAGAGAACGGAAAAAGTATTCAACTAAGTGTAACGCACTGCGGTCTACATACCGTCAAAAGGGACGGTAAAGTGCAGGTATGTATATCCAACTCGGCAAACTCCATAGAGTTGAAATTGCTACACAATCTGTGTATTGGGGACCTGATGGCGATGTTTGTTCTAGGTGCGAAACAGTAAAAAGTATTTGTTTGCCTAGATCCTGAACGTGGTACAATGAAGTTGATTTTACTCAACAACTCAGGGACATCAAGACCATTATGAAGTAAAGTAAATAGGAATTTACACTCAGCCTGTTTTCGACGTAGTTCTAATGAATCAATATTAAATGCCTCTAGCAGAGCACTGTGGCTAAATCCTTGTATCGGGTAAGTATTAAATTTTTTAAAGTACAAGAACTTCAAACATCTTTCTGAATCTGCTCTAGAAGATGTATCTGATAGATGTACATAGGTGACCAGACCAAGGACGCATACTCCAGTCGAGACCGAACAAAAGCGAAATAAAGAGGAAGAATTGCTGTTATAGAAGCAAATGGTCGTGTAACACGTATAATGAATCCTAACATACTCAACGCTGATGTACAAATACTGGATATGTGCTCCATAAAGGTCAGTCTTGAGTCAAAGACGACGCCCAAGTCTCTCATAGAGGTCTCCCTAGGTAAAGAAGATCCAGCCAAGTGGTAGGTATATATAATTGGAGTCGTCTTACGAGTGTAGGTGACAATTTTGCATTTGTTTACATTAACTGTTAGTCTGTTGTTGACACACCACGTGTGGAATATATCGAGTTGGCTTTGCAAATGATTGCAATCCTGAGAATTATAAATTGTTGAGTACAACTTCAAGTCATCTGCGTATAACAACTTTGGACAGTTCAGTTGATAGCACAAATCATTTATATATATGAGGAACAGAAGTGGACCCAAGTTACTCCCCTGAGGAACTCTAGAGCTCGGCGCGAAGTAATCAGACTCAAATCCCATGTATGTCACAAATTGCTTTCTATCAAGAAGATACGATTGGAATAAAGACAAAAGAGAAGACGAAAATCCAATATTGTCCAATTTATTAATAAGCACGGTGTGGTCGATTCGATCAAAAGCTTTTGTTAGGTCAGTATACACAACATCTACCTGTCCACCGGCATCAATACTATCAGATAGATATTGTGTAATTGTAACAAGATTAGTTACCGTAGATCGTTGAGCAACGAAACCGTGTTGGTCATTTGAAATCCAGGGTCTAACTTGAGCATAAATATACTTGTACAAACATTTCTCAAAAACTTTAGCAAAATTATTTAATAACGATATGGGACGATAGTTGGAAATAACACACTTCTCACCATTTTTAAAAACAGGCACCAATTTGGCAATCTTCCACACAGATGGGAAGGTGGATGTTTTGAGAGCGAGATTGAACAAGTAGCAAAGAGGAAAAGCAAATATATTTGCACAATCCCTAACAAAAAAGGCCGGAATGTCATCACTACCCGCCGTGCAATTATTCTTTAAGGATTTCATAGCACACACCACATCCATCTCAGTTACAGAACCTAGGTCAACCAGATATAACATGAGATCTCGAAGGATTTGTAACTCAAGATAGGTTCACACAGGGCGAATGTGTAAGTCCCGTACTGTTTACTATATTCATGGACGATATAGTCAAACAATGCTCAATACAGACGAAAAAAATTGAAATTGTATACAGGAACCTACAGAGGATACAAATAGCTATGTCGATATTTGCAGATGAGATATGAATATAAATAAAAATAAAACAAAAGTTATGATCACCAGTGAAGACCAACTAAATATACAGATTGAAGGAATAAGCATACAGGAAGTAAAAAAGGCAGCACTGGCAAAAAGGCGTCAAAAATTAATGAACGTAGAAACTAATGAATACAAACTTCATTACAAAAAAAGAAATATCACGAATCACCAAGATAAAAGTATACAAAGCAAGCTACGGATCTGTTTCTGCTACAGAAATGAGATATCTGAGGAGAGTTAGGGCCGTAACGAGAAATGATAGAATGAGAAACTCACAAATACGAGAGGAACTGGAGATACCATCTATAATGGACTTTATTGAACAGCGACAACTAAATTGGTGGGGATATTTACAATGAATGGAGAACGCTATACCAATAAAATTAATATATCAAGGGAGAGTACAGAATAAAAGAAAAAAAGGAAGACCGCGAAAAGTATGGGACCACAACATTGGATACAGCATCCAGAAGAGAGGCTAATAACAGAGAATTATGGAAGAAATTTGTTTATAGTTAATTCGACACTCTTATGAGTAAGAGTTTTAATTATTCATACAAAACTTTTTGAATTGAAGCCTTTGAAATCCCACAACTAGGAAATTTTGATAGTTTATTGTAGCTGTATCGCACTAAAACTTTGGATGTGGGTTAACTAAAGATGTAAAACTTAAAAGATATCCCTCGTATTTGCACAGTTTACTATACCATGTTTCTTTTATATCCGTCACGAAATAATATTTTCATTGTTTCTAATTAATAGCGTGTTGTTTGTACATCTGAAGGTGTTATGATTGCTTTGTTTATCTACAGCAAAAACCCATTAATAGCGAAATCACTTGAGTCGAAGATCAAGGGGTGTTATTTTTATAACAGCGATTTGGGGGTGTTTTTTTTTTTTCGGACGACAAACATAACGCTCGAATATACAGCGTCTGAATAAATCAATATTTTATTAGTATCTCATTTCGCGAATGATACGTTCTATATATGTAGATATGTACAAATATAATTTGTTAATCTGGGGTGTTGTGCTTTGTATGCTTACGCATTTTCCCGCAGCAAACAGTAATAGTAGTAGCAGCGATAGTAGTAATATGCCTGTTTTGTATTGTGGAGCTCATATACTCGGGTCATTGATTTGCACATGCACAGGATAAATAAAATATCACGACTTGCTATTCCAGTTTATGGTGTATGGAAAAGTGCTCTCTCGCAATATGGGATGCAAAATTTAAATTCACTTCGCCAAACGTCAACTATAAATGACACACGGTATAATTCGATTTATATAAACCTTACACAGCCTATTCCTTTCTTTTTTTTTTTAATTAACTTGTAATATGAGAAACAATGAGATAAAATGTACTTATTCAAAATGACTACGTTTATTTTTTAACAAATAAAATAAATATTGATATTATTATACTATTATTTTTTACTAAACCAAGTAAACCTTATTTACTTCTATTTATTGTTGTATTTATGAAGGATGTAAGACACATACACTACCGGCCATAAGTGTTTACCCATTCTTAAAATATTACAAAACAAATCAAGAAATAATTATAAAATAAACCGTTATTCTGTACTTATACAAATTTCTGTAACTGCTATAAAAACATTTGCTAACAAAAATAATCATAAATTATATGTCCAGCTTTTGCTTTTATTATAACATATAACAGCTTTACCAATTATTTTCCACCACGTATCCTGTAGTTCCTTCTACAAAAGCTCGATTGGATTGAGATCTGGACTTTGGGGCAGCCACAATTTTTTCACCGATTAATAGTGTTTTAGATGAGATGGCATTCCTTTTCAAAATCTCTGTATAACCTTCTTTTCTAAGAACACCATCTATTTTGACCAAATTATCGACAGAGGTACCGCCAAAATAACCTCAAATTATTACTGGTCCTTCTCCATGTTTTATTGTTGGTGTAACACATGACTCAAGCGCTTCTTCTGTTTGAAACAAAGGTGAGATATTTAGATTCATGGGGTTCCGTTGCTCATGCTAACCGTTTATCTTTATTTGCTTTGTGTAATAACGGTGTCCGTATACGAATTCTTCCGTGCAAACCAACTAGGTGTGGTGACGCTAACTAGTTTTGGGAGCGAAATATTTATTTCGACAGCAATTTCTGCCGCTGTTTTTCATCTATCTTGCTTGCTCGTGATTGCAATTACGCTATCATCTGCTGGTGTTGTTATTTTTGGCTGTCCGGGTCGTTTGTTGGATAGACAACCATTTCTTTACCATTATAATTTACAGTTCTACGGTTCCATTTCAGTAATTTAAGAATTTCTCGGTTACTTTTACCGATGCTGTAATATGCCATTATTTGAGTTTAATAATTCAAATATTTTGATAGGGATAAAGTTTCTTGGAATAATCTCAAATTATGCAGGTGGGTAGATATTTATAGCCGGTAGTGTATATACCTACAAGTACATTCATGGACACTTTAATATAAAATGTTATAAAATAGTATAAAGTAAGAGAAACCGTACAATTTACAGGAGAATTCCCTGAAGTTAATTTATTTTATTAAATTTGTAGCACCTTCAAGGATATTCAATATTACCAATGGAATATGAGATTACCAGATGATAGAAATGTTCATTGCTCGAAAAATAAATGTTGAAACTAGATTTTGATAACCGTTAATCGTTAATACGTTAGCAATATTTGTTCAGAACGCATCCCTATTAATGAGTATTGAAATCTAGATTTAAACGTTGATATTAACATTCATTTTTCACGTGACTATATAGGAATTGACGCTTTTGCGTGAAAATTCGATATTTAGTTGTAGGGGTGCAATGTTTAGTGAAAAAAGAAGGATTGAATAGCTGTTGCAATTGGTGGTGGAGGTTGCGTTTTCTTTTTAACGGAGTTAATTGCAAATCGACAGGGCGGAAACGGCAAAAATAAAAGGCCAAACAGGTCTTTGAAGAGAGCAGGTGCCGAAAGCATTTGTCGACCAAATGAATTCCAGTTGACAAGTTTGAATAATCCGTTTCTCTATTGGCAAACAAGCTTGTCACATATTGAATCGGTCGGCTTCAGAGGTGCACTAGATGGATATGCATTGTCACACGGGCGGCGCTATTGCCCAGATTCAATTTCCAATATGCATGTGTGTCGGGGGTTGCATACCGCTTTAGAGCCGGTATTAGCGCGCTGATCGGATTTCCCTTTCCATTCCCGGACAGCTTTACCACACCACCGCCTAGCCATGGATGTGGCCACCGCATACCCGACCAATATTCCACTGTCCACTACCCGTCGGTATTCAAGCTCTCTGGTTATAGTTCTATGCATTTGTAGTGGATTCGCCTGTACACACTCACAATAAGCATAGACTGGATGCGTATATGTCGATCATTCAGAATTTAATTGGTTTCTCTGCCATATTTCGGCATATTACTACCGGAATTACTATAGGAACTATGCTATCTACTGTATATGCACTCTCAACTAACTACTACTGCACTCCTCCATTCAACGATTCTAATTGAATATTACTTTGATTAAGGGATCGTAAGAGGATGATGATTGGATATAAACCGTTTTTTTTTTCTCTTTTTAGTACAACCACTAGTATTCACTTTACGTACCACGCAAATTAATTTCGCAAACACACGTTTTCATATTTTCAACGAATACTCCTTTTAAAACATTACATCATTGAACCGTTTTATTTAAATTCAGCCGAATTAACCTTTAAACACGTTATAAAGGAAGCAATTAAGAAAATGCAAAACTCCTTTCGGTTCCTTTTCGAATTAAATATACGCTTACCAAACTAATTACATTGCTTTTAATTAATTATTTAAAACCAGTGATTCGGCAACATTCCCCGGGGGGTATCATCAGTTCACCACCCCTATTGTGAATTGAGCCGGTGCATACGTGTGGGTGTGTATATGAATTGTACGTTTCGCTGATTTTCTGACGAGATATACTCCAATGCTGCTAATGGCAGATATAATCGTCTTTCATTCGTGAAACGCATCGCAAAGTAGTTCACTTACGGGATTTTCGACTTGAGTTATTAACGGATTTTTTCCGCGCAAAAACATTACCGAGATAATTGGAAACAACGGGTAGAAGATGATATTCTAATTGGCGTCCTATTTGAGAAGATCACCATTGTACAATTGTTTCAGTTTTAATTGTATTACTTTTTCGATTTAGTTAATTAAAAAAAATATATTCTCATCTCCTATTTCGTATTTAAAAAAATCCATTCGATATACAAGGTGCTTCACAAATACCTCACTTAACTTGAGTAGATGACACTAAAGAATGTTTACTTGTGGAAATCACTTGTTTATTTAAGTTACAACGGGAAAATAATATAAATATAATAAAGTATAGTTTTATTGTCCAATTAAAAAATCCTAGAGCCACATATATGAGACTGAATAGAAGAAACAAGTAGAGAAAGCAAAATACGAACTATGCGATAGAAGGTGTGAAGAAGTAGGTGTGGCACAAAAGTATCAGAGGCATCGAAAATAATAAAAACTGTGCTTATAAAAATGGACCGGATATATAAATCGAATATATAACAGTACTGCTTAATAGATGGTTACAAGGAGAAGAAGTTCCCGAAGACTGGAACTTGAGCTATATCAGGTCAATATACAAGAAGGAAGATAAAAGTAAATGCCAGAATTACAATAGTGGAATAAGTATAATCAACTCAATGGGAAGACTGTACGGTCGTATATTAAAGAAAAGAATAAAAGGTGCTTTGGTGGAATGAGCAATATATTGGTGGTACAACAAGTACATATATGGTAAGATGGAAAATTACTGTCTCACAAGTATTTACAAAATATACCAAATCAATTTGTAATAAATGTGCATTTCCGTAAATAAATGTTTAAATATAATTTCTGTAAAAGCTGTACTTTTTTGTCATGAATAAATGTTTGATTACTATTCACAATTTAAAAGTTTTACCACGTAAAATTAGTTTACACAATTTTCGTATATGTTACTACGTATATGGGGGTATAAAGTTTCATATTTATCTTTTACGCCGTTTATTTTAATTTTGTATGTATCTAACACATTGGCTGAAAAGTCCCGGGCCTAACACATAGATGACACTAGTTTTATTGCAGTCACCTTTCTCTCAGTTAGTACGTTAGAAGGTTACTTCAAAAGACAGCTGTTAAAATTTCATGATATTCTATTGATTAGTTTGTGAGTTATTGTGCTAAGAGTTACGCTACTTTTGTTATTTTCAAAACAATGGATCAAAAACAATTTCGTGTTTTCATTTTACACTACTACTTGATGGGAAAAAATACAGTTCAAGCGAAGCAATGGCTTGAAAAGTGTTATGGGGACTCCGCTCCATCAGAAACAACAATAAAACGTTGGTTTGCTGACTTCAAACGTGGTCGTAGAGGCGCCGATGATGCATAACGCAGTGGACGTCCAAATGAGGCGGTAACACCAGAAAACATCCCATAAAATCCACAAAATCGTTTTGAATGATCGAAAAGTGAAGTTGCGTGAGTTACCTGACATCGTAAAGATATCAAAAGAACGTATTGGCTTTATATTGCATGAGCATTTGACTATGAGAAAGCTCTGTTCAAAGTGGGTGCCGCGTTTGCTCACTGTTGACCAAAAACAAGAACGTGTTGATGATTCTGAGCAGTGTTTGGCCATGTTTAAACGTAACAAACCGGAATTTTTGCGTCGATATGTGACAATGGATGAAACATGGATCCATCGCTTCACTCCGGTCGAAACGATCGTCATCTGAGTGGACAGCAACTGGTGAACCTCGTCCAAAGCGCCCGAAAGCACAACAATCGGCTGGAAAGGTTATGGCCTCGGTATTTTGGGATGTGCGTGGTGTAATATTCATCGACTATCTTGAGTAAGGAAATACCATCAACCGCGTATATAGCGTTATTGGAGCGTTTGAAGGCCGAAATTGCAAAGAAACGACCGCATATGGCAAAGAAAAAAATGTTGTTTCATCAAGACAACGCACCGTGTCACAAATCAATCAAAACAATGGCAAAACTACATGAATTGAACTTCGAATTGCTCTCACATCCACCGTATTCGCCAGATTTGGCTCCCAGCGACTACTGGCTGTTCGCAGACCTCAAAAAATGCTCGGCGGTAAGAAATTTCGCACGAATGAAGAGGTTATCGCTGAAACTGAGGCCTATTTTGAGGCAAAAGGTAAATCGTTCTACAAAAGTGGTATTGAAATGTTAGAGCGGCGCTGGAATGATTGCGTTGCTCTTGATGGAGATTACCTTGATGAATAAAGCTAATTTTGAACCAAAAAACCGTGTTTTCTTTGTTAGGCCCGGGAGTTTTCAGCGCATGTGTTATAATAATGAATCTATAATAATAAAAATTGAGAGATCTAATTTTATTAAATTTTATTATTACAATTTCCTATGGTCTTTTAATTCTGTTCTATATAATTACACCTCTTCATTTTCTGTACTTTTCTTATTTTATTTCAAAGACATCCTGTATAAAATTATATACATTTTAAGCCTTAAAAATTCATAAACAATCAATACACCACCGCTATTCTAACCACAACTGAATTTGCTTAATGCATTCTAGCTCGCATATTCTTTTATATTTATGCGTGTGCCCTTAATTTCCCTTTGTTATTTGCTCTCTCTCGCAGCAACGATTATTGCGGCAATTAAACAACCCGCACCTTTAAAAATACGGAACTCGCTAATGCAGGAAGTGCAATTCGGGCAATGTCACGTTACGATCCTTCCCCCGACCTTGTTTGCATAAATTTGTTTTATTGGATGCGTTGTTCGCCCTGCGTAGACTTCGATAATTTCAATTCCAGCACGATTCTTTTGTTACATCTCCAAAATAAAAAGGAAAAAAGAAAACGGGAAAGAAGAAGAAATTAATGGGCAGGTGGTTCCAAGCTGTTGATGTGTGTTTGTAGTTCGGAATTATAAACAATCGTTTAAGGGGTTGGACGCCACACTTAAGGGATTCAAACGCTGCATGTGTCAAATGAATCGGGAAGAATCGGATCCAACAATCCTGTACACTTCCCTAGAGAAAGCAATATTAATAAATCGCCTTGTAGCGTGGGGAGACTCCGATTTGTATCGGCTTAGGTAGGGGGTGGTAATATCGTAACTTAGAACTTAATTTCTATTAATCCACGACAGTTATGCAAACCGGAGCTTTCACATCATTGTACCCCTTTTAAGTGTAAAAATTAAAATTGTCACCCGTTAGGGAGAAAACAAAAGACATGCAATCTCATTTTAAAATTTAGTTCATACATAGGTTACTATTTATATATCCGGAATTGGCAACAATTGTGTTACTAGACGCCATCTAGCGTATACATAGTAAAGTTTGACATTATTTCACTGTATTCAGAACGTTTTGTCATATGGATGCTATTTGTGTTGTTTAGTGATTTCAAAATTTAAATCGTGATAATTTTGGTGCAATGATTTACTACCATTCCACACAACAGGAAAAAAGAAAGTTACTGGTTGATGATACGAAATATGAAATTCGCTGAATTTTAGAAAAAATTTTTTTTTGAAAAGTATTAAGGAATATCCGAGACAAAGCCGAAAAGTATATTATGCCGATGAAACTTGGGTAAGTAAAGGGTATACAGTTGAAAAAGTGTGGCAGAATTTAAATATAAAAAATAAAAGAGAAGGCCGAAGGCTCCATCTGAAAACAGGCGTTTTTTTGGAAGAAGGCTTGGATATATTTGAGTCAAAGAAGATTGGTGGTCGCGAGGATATGGACGCTGATCGGTTTGAAAAATGGTTTTCGGAAATTGTTTCCAAAATTGAATCTGAGTCTGTTATAGTAATGTTATTATTTTTTAAATTGATTACCCTGTTTCAAATTAAACTATTAGTAGACTGTTTGACTTAAACTTGTAATTGAGAGATTTTTCATTGTAATTGGTTTTGTTGTTGACTCATGTGAAAATTATGTAATTATATAATGTAATATAATAATAACGAAATGCAGTAGAAGATTTTATTTTCATTTTGTTCTCACTTATACCGCTAATTCAAGGAAATTTTTTTTATTTCATGTATATGCACGCCAATGGAATTTTGTTCCCCGCAATCGTCATATCTTGAAGTATAAATCACAAACCAGGTAAAAATCCATGAGACCTATAGTATCCGGCATTGATTCTCCAACATACAAATTGTCCAAAGGGCTAGTGAATGAATATAAGAACTTGCCCCATAAAGTACATAACCTATGCGTAGAAAACTCCGTAGATTTTGTAAATAAAATTGAAAAGACTTAATTAAAAGATGGGGAAATCCTTGTATTATTCGACGTTTGTTCACTTTTCTCAAGCGTACCAATTCCAGAAACTCTGGAGTATTTGGTTGAATTTTTGAAATTAAATAACGTAGATGACGTGAAAACCGCGGAATATAAAAGGTTAACTAAATTATGCATGTCACAAAATTGTTTTCAAATAGGCGGAAAATGGTTCGAACAGGTGGAAGACACGGCGATGGGTAATCCTTTATCTCCTTTTATTGCGAACCTTTTCAAATTTGAAACAAACCTAAAAAAATAAACCAAATATTTCCCGAGAATTTGGCTTAGGTACGTAGATGATATTTTCGTGGTGTTTGATACCAACAAAGGAAACATACAAGATTTTCTAGCAGAACTGAACTCAAAATTTACCACGATCAAGTTTACTATTGAAGAAGAAGTGAACAATCGCCTTCCGTTTCTAGATACTGTAGTCACACGCAACAACAATAAATTAGAAATAGACACCTACAGAAAAGAAACTAATTCCAACAGATTCATCACGTTTGATTCGCACCATTGCGAACAACAAAAAATGTCCGCGATTAGTTTTCTGGTCAATAGACTCGTCAGATTTCCGCTAAACAAGAGCAGGTACGACAAAGAATTAAAGTATATCCAAGATGTAGCAAGGTACAATGGTTTGTCTTCTATGGATGTCGACCGTATTTTAAGGAAGGTCCAATACAAACAACACATCAGAAATTCCACGACCTTGACATCAACAAACACCGGTAATAAGAAATTTATAACTCTTCCTTTTCACCCAACAGTAAAAGGGTTAAGTGAAATTTTCCGACAACTAAATATGAATGTGTCTTTTGTGTCAAAAAACAACTTAAAGAATCTCTTAGGGAATCCCAAAGATAAACCGGAGATGATAAAAAGGTCTGGAATATACCAAATCGCATGCAATGATTGTGAGAAAGTTTATATTGGACAAACAAAAAGGAGTATCGAAACGAGGTTCAAAGAACATATTAGACACTATCGTTTCGACAAACCTGAACTATCAAGGGTAGCAGAGCATATGGTAAAATCCGGACATAAGATTGATTTAAAAAATCTGACACTACTTAAAAACATGAACTCGTATAGAGAATTAGACGCGTACGAAACGATATGTATCAAAAAGAACGGAAACTTATTGAACAGAGAACCATCCCCAATTGCACACTCGAGTTTGATGGATTTATTATCATAGGCCCTGTTAAAAATACGGTTCGCTTTCAGTCCATCCTTTCCCGAAAAAGGCATTAGACCACCGAGTAGATTGTAAATCGTCATATCTTTTAGAAACTTTAGAGCCTGCGTAGAAAACAATTTGCATGTGCAGTTTTTACTTTCAGTCGGTAACACGGTTGACACTGGGAGCCCACGTGCTCTCGAAACGCTGCGTTCCGCATAATTAATTATTTGTGTTAGTGGAGTTTACTGCTATACCTGTGAATTATAAATCACTGCCTACATTATACGAACTGAGGTATAGTTTAATGAATTCAACCGTTATCTACTCAGAGATGAATTTAGAGAAGGTCCTCCAAAATCGATTGTTGATATATATAACTAATAAAGCAAGATCGCCATGTGACGTACCATGAGATTGGGTATTAGCATGACAAGCACATACAAGATTTTACACGAACATTTAGCCGTGCAAAAAAATTTGTGCACATAATTTGACCATTGCTCAAAAAAAAAGGGTGCAAAGAAACGCTTAAAAAATCCAATCGTCGTACGTCAAAACCAAACCCAACAAAATTAGTCGTGCCAGAAACACCTCAAAGCATATGGTCATCTGTCTTTTCGAGGTAAACGGGTAAAACGGGTAATCTGAGTGGTACATAATCATTTGTTTGCCAGAAATCTTTGAATAAATAAGAGAAAATAACCAGCAACGTAGAATCTTCACCATGACAACGCGAGCTCTTAAACAACGGATGAACATGAGCCAAACCCAACGAAAGTTGTTCGCGATAGAAGCGTTTGGGATAAACGGGCATGTAGGTACAGTGCCACTAGAGAATCGTAGAACAGTCAATTCCGAATGGTGCACAACCATTTGTCTTTGACGAAATAAGAAAAAGAACCAGCGATCCAAACAATTCAATATTTAATACACCATACAGTCCTGATTTGGCACCCAATGATTTCTGTTTATTTCCGTCCGTGAAGAATAAACTATGTGGTCAACGATTTTCGATGGCAGAAGAAGCAGTTGATGCGTTTAAAATGCGTTGGAGATAACTCAATGACAAATATTTATCTTTATTATTCCGGAGACATAAATAGTAACCCTCGTATAATAATATTGGTTATGGAGACCTCTTTCTCTTTAAACATTTCTTTAATAATCAATATATTCAACTACAGCAATCACGGCGCCCTTGTTATACATCCACTTAACAATATACCGTGCAATAATGAAATGTTCAGAAAAAGTTAATTGCTTGGAAGAGTGTCACTCAAGTGGGTCCGTGTCGCGCAAAATCCCTTCCTTAGTAACTAGCTAATTGCTAATGGCGACAATCTCAATACGGAGTCTACAACGCAGCGGGACTTTTTTTCTATAAATGAGACACAAAAGGCGAGATGATGACACGTGACTGTCAAAAGTGGATACAAATATTTTTGAGTGCCGCCGTTCCGTACGATTTTCTATCGAGTGTACGACGGCGTTTGCTTCAATTGGATAATTTAAACAATGTCACCCACTGCAAACTGCCGGGGGGTTCAAAGGGAACCCTTCTTACCCCTCAACGGAATTCACAGTATGAGTGGGTGCCTTGTTGTCGAACATTACACGTGTGGTTTGGTAGATATTTGAAGCCTATAATGCTCATGTCTTTTATCGGATTTCATGTCACATATTCGCGGGATTAAAATTCAATTTTTTTTATGCCTCCATAGGCGTCGCATTAATTAAATTCCGAACGTTAGTAATTATAACTCTTCTCTGTAATTATGTGAAAATTAATATTCATAATTTAGATTATACACGTACCTGATGGCTTTAATACAAATACCGGATTAAATTTACTTTGGATCAATCGATGAATGAACGTAAACGTATTTAACATTAATCATAGTTTGAATTGCGGTCTGTTATTGAAGCAAAACGGGATTACCCCAAATGGCAGTATACCTTATTAATCTAGCAGTTCATCATAGGTTCGATTACTGTCGTAAAACCATGTATGTATGTATAGATACATATATGCGACGCATATAGACGCGACGGTACGAGTTTAATGTTATTCTATGATAAGTCTTCTATGTAACGCGTTATATGTTATGTACGCGTATTTACGTGACTATATACAGGCATAACATGTAGAGACATGTACTTAGAATACAAATCACTCTCCATTGATTGGTAGGCAATCATTTATTTGTGTATTATCTTCGTAATTCCAATTCAGCTCGAATTTATTCAATAGAAAATGTTTGTTTTATCTTCATTTTTCCATTCCATTTTCTACATTCTCTTTGTGAACATGTTTTGTTAAAATATAAGCAATTAATTAATTCTGTCGTTTATAATATAATAATTAATTTATTTAACTTAAAAAAAGTTAGAAGTTCATTCTAAAAATATTTTCCAACCTTTTTTGTGATACAGCTGTTTTTCTTACTTCTTTAAATAGTTTAGTATATCTGAAATTAAGTCCATATTCTATTGTGATTTTTCTTTAGTTCCCATCTTTAGTTTCATCTTCTGTTTCTTCATTTAGCAATCATTGTTCAATATAATCAGTTCCATGCATACATCAAATTTCTAACTGCATCTTTTATTGTTAAATTTTTTAATAATGCGAAGGAGGTTACTTCTGTGGTATAACTTCGTAACTTTGATCACACTCTGATCCATTTGCTGGATAAGGAGTGTCAGATTTGCAGGAGGTACATCGTTGTAATTTGCTCATCTTTACTCTGTAATTCTTCTATTAGGGATATATCATCGTTAGGTGTCCATTTAATTTCTGGAAACGTGTAACCTTCCAACAGAACAAAAAATGACTTATACATTTACCTAAGGAACCAAACATCTATGGAACCAATTCTTAAAAATTAACTATGTCCTCCAAGCAAATTTAGAGTGGTTATAATCCACAGGAAGAGAAAAATGATTGAAAGCTCCTCGATTTTTCGCTTTACCAATAACCACAGGCTTAATTTTATGAGTTCAACTGGCATTAGTACATGCCTACGGAGCTGATTCATCAACATTATATAATTGATTAGGTGTAATTCCCAATTGCTCTATTTTTAACTGGGCTTTAAACGGATCAATTAGTTCTGGTTGCGACGATATTTTTTCACCATAAGAAATATAAACCAATGTATTAAAGTCCAATTCTCAACTATTAGGGAAATAATCAAAATAGTCACAGTAAATAAATAATTTGAGTAATTTAATACGAAATTTAAAGAATATTAGTTCATTTTTCTTTTTCCTTTACAAATATTCTTTGTATACACTAAGGTGACAGAATAAAATAGACACCAGGTAAAGCGGTATAAATATGTAAACAGCTAAATTCTAAGAACGAATTAAGAACTTTCTCTTGTCATTAGGGTAGGGGTAGATGTATCGGAAGGAATTCGTCATAGTTTAGTATCGTTACAACTATGCCTCGCTTACAAGGTTCAACTGATATTAGCGACTTCACCCGGGGTCGCATCGTTGGCCAAAGTGAACGCGGCGCTTCGCAACGTGAAATAAGTAAATTTTTAAATATTCCGTTGTCCACAGTTAACCGTGTAATTACACAATTTAAACGGAAGAAAAGACAACAGTGGAGCCGAGACCAGGTCGTGCCGGACCTTCTGAAAGAAGTAAAAGGGTGCTTGTGCGCGAAGTATTAAGAGAACCGCGAAAAAGTATAGCTGAGCTTGCGGCAACTTCACAGAAAAGTCAGCATACCGGTCTGCGATACCTCCGCAGTGTGGGGATGTATAAAAGGGTGGCAAAGAAAAAACCTCTCCTTACGGCATTTCAAAAACGGCGCCGAATGGTTTGGACAATCGAAATGCGAACGAAGCCCGAAGAGTTTTGGCGGTCTGTCATTTTTTTCAGACGAAAGAAGATACTGCCAATTCAGTGATAGTGGTCGTACGTGGGTATGGAGACGTTCGTCACAGCAACTGGACGACAAATTTTTGCATCAGACGGTGAAATACGGCGGTGTGAACATCATGGTGTGGGGCGCGATATGGTATGGTGGAAGATCGCAATTAGTAATCTGCGACGGAAATATACCCAAATATTAATAGTAGGACTACTACCGATATTCGACAACGCCATTTTATCTAAAGAAGACGCCACTTTTATGGAGGATGGAGCACCCTGCCACAAAGCAAGAACAACAACCACATGGAAAGAGGAACAGGGGATTCGGATTTTACCATGGCCAGGCCAATCACCAGACATGAATCCGAGATAGAATTTTTGGCACATAATCCAAACAAATATGGCGAAACGACCCCGAAAACCCAGCAATAAGGAAGAACTCGTGGCAGCTGTTACAGAAGAGTGGTTAAATATTCCAGAAGACATCATTAATCATTTAATAGATTCAATGCCACGACGACTCGCAGCACTTCACGCAAGTAAAGGTGGATCGACAAAATATTAGTCTAATTTAAAAAATTTAACATATTTTGTATATATAACGAGAATAGAATCTTTTTTTTATTAGTAGGTGTCTATTTTATTCTGTCACCCTAGTGTATGTAATACAAAGTATTTTCTTACTAATCAATACGCGAGATAGTTAAAGAATAATATTCCATTTAACCTGGGCTCGTAAAACTATTTATGTGAATTTCAATAAGGTAGCAATTAGTACAAAGATGGTAGTGAAAGATTCCGATTGGATGACGAAAAGGTCCATTCGTACGGTATTAAATTAACAGCTTCTGTACAAGACACGTCACTCAGCATGGACGTAATAAAATATTGATTAATGACCCGCATCACGGGAGTATAGTGCAATCGTAACCATAGAACTAGCGCCCCAAATCGCCGATATAAAAACATCGAATGGTCGGAAATACATACAGAAAAGCAAGACGGTGTTATTCCCTCCGATGTTCATCCCGACGGCCGTTGCAGGATTAATAGGGGTTCTCGAAGACAATCTAGTGGCCGAGCCGATAATATTATTGATATAATTCCTGGCGGACTGTTATTGTTCTATCCGTTGAACAGCGATGCAGTGTCCGTGCGGCTACGGTTAATTCTGTTGCATACAATAACCGGGCCATCAATTTATATCGGTGCAACAATGTGAGAACGGGGATTTCGGCTAGTAGCGCTGCTAGTACTGGTAAATAGCATCGTAGCAGGCCGCGATGCCGACCGGTCGCGGATTGTAGCTTGATTACCTCGGTTGTAATGAAGCGCCGATAGTGATAAATGACCAATAATGACTCATTGTTAATGGCCGTGCAGGTGAGCTGCCAAATCATGTTGGCTTTACGCCTCCGCTTCTGTTTAATGGTAAATACGTCTCTCTAGTACGTTACCTACGACGGTACCAATACATCACAGTACGCTAGATCACACTGGATACTATTCGAAATCAAATTAAATCCCGCCTGCATAACCATGAACCATCTCCTTTTTTTCATGGTACGACTCATAATCAATCACCTTTCAAATTGAACCAAAGCTTTGCCAGCTTACAAAGAGGATGAGAGGTCAAGGGAGACCAGGGAAAAATTAAAAATATGGCTACAATACGCACTCATTTACTTGATCATAGATTACTTTTCTAATAAATTAACCATCCTCTATTAAAATTGAAATGGGCCATTTAATATTATCTGATACCTGACTCAGCAATTATATCTGATTACATATTTTCTTTCTAAACTAACATCCATATTAATATGAATATAAATACTATTATCATTCGTAATGATAAAATTACAATTTTCTTGCAATTTCTAAGGTATTAAATTTCCGAAAGAATATCGGTGTCGGAGCGGACTCGATACAGAGATGTTGGGTTCAAGTCCCCTCCGACACCGATATTTTTTCGGCAATTTAATACGTTGGAAATTGCAACAAAATTGTAATTTTATCATATTTTCTTTCTATACTGTATTATTTGCTAATGACTTAACTATTATTCTAGCTTTGGTTTTTTAATAAATTTATTAACTTATTTAACATCTATACTTGATTAAATGCTAATATCGAATTTATGATGACAGTTTTACAACTTTTCCTATTCGAACATTGTCTTCATATTAATACAAGGAAAATTTTTGTTTTGCTTTTTGCCACAGCAAAACTCAAATTAAAACTGAAATTATTTCTCTATCAGATTGTGTGCGTAATTGAGGACTTTATTTAGGCACTAAATTTCGTTTTAGATAACATATCTCATATTTATTAAAATTTTCTTACTGTAATCTGAAAATTTTATATGGCAGCAAGACTGCCAACTGCTTGGATAGTATTGATGGAATTAGAATTCAGCGTCTCCAAGATTTATTTAAGGCATTCGTAAGTTTTAAAGAATATCTCATACCCTGGGATTAGCATGTTGGTTGTGCATGTCACTTTAGAGCTAAGTTCTGTTCTACGAGATGCTCATTCTCTTATATTGTAATGTAATTCCTTTAGACATTCATGTCTTAAAGCCAATATTATTTTCTCTTGCGCTCGGAGTCCCGGGTTCGAGTCCCTGTTCTACTTCTCAAGCTTCAGTTTTTCTGCAGTTTTCCTCACTCCATGACGAATGCTGGGAGTGAATATCTTAAGACGCACCACACGCGCGGGGGTTATAATAACTTATGGCCGGCCAATGCCCCCTGAAAATGGCGGAATGAAATTTGCCATAATGACACGTGATTATGACGTGACAGATCGAAAGTTGATAGATGGGAGTTAGTAAATATGGAGCATTATATTGTTGTCAGTTGTGCGTTGAGTGACATTTCCCGGTTTGGTGACTAGAATTGGCCGCCACGTTATTGCGATTTAACACCTTTGGACTTTTGGTTGTGGGGTTATCTGAAATCACAAGTGTATGCCAACAAGCCCGCGATCACCGAAGCATTAAAGGTCGAAATTAGTAAATAATAGTGTTATTGTAAATTTTGTCGAAAAAGTACGCAAGCAAAGCCATGGCGCATTACATTATAAATCAATAAATACTTGAATACTTTGCTACAGAAAACCATATTTTATTGCACCTTAAAATCCTGCACTCTTATTGAAACACCTTGTATTATTAATAATAATAATTCGGAAACTCAAATGTTACCTGTGTTATTATTTTCTTTTAGTGGAATTCTACATTTATAATATGGCAATAAAAAAGTCATAATATACAGGATGCTTCTATATTTACCAAAATTTCTACTTCAATTGCATTACAATGCAATATGTCTAATAGGACGTCGTTACGGGTGACCGAAACAAGAAATTAATTATGCATCAGTGTACCCTTGCTAAAACGTAAATGTCATTCAAAACGTTAAATTTTGATTGTAATTGGTATATCGTAAAGAGGCGTGCCGCAATGTTTCATTATTAATCGGAACGATAGAGCCCGTTATTGTCCCCTCATTTTCAATGTTTTCTTTTTTTTGCAACAAAAGTAATTTTCTTTGTTTGGTAGAAATTACAATTGGCGAAATGGGGTTGACTTCATTTTGCATTATTTTGAGTTTTAGAGAAGGTAGAACGGCGGCAATTTCATTAAAATTGTATTAGGGGGGCCGTTAGGTAGTAGTTGTTGCGAATGTTATAAATGAAATTGAGAAGCCGAAGAGAAAGAAAATTAACAATTCCATTGTCGATTAAATTATATGTTGATTCCTAATTGGTAATGTGTATACAACAAAGGCGAACCCGAATCCATCCTATGTGTAACTGTGTGCGTGAGTTCATGGCGAATTTACCATTCTTCTTCTCAGCTTTAAGTGGTATATTCAAGTGGTAATGGAGTTACGTCACGGATGTGTAGCCGCTACCGTAATAATAATGGCCGTGTATGTATGTTTTATCAATACTAATAATCGGGTGTGTCTTTGATTATGATTGACGGCACTGTCGCGCAGAGCGTCGCACCTGCAACTAGGCCCAACACGCACAGCACCGCAGAACACATTCTGATTTTACTGCTGACGTATTTATTATTATGTATCCACCATGTGCTGTCACATGTGATTCTATCTTTACTACTATTATCGTCGTCTTGTTTTATGCCCACTGTTAAATTTGATAATTTATAGATATACGCTTCGCTTTTACGTTTTACACGCGCCTCTTTTAGTAAATTCTAAAATAGCCATAAAAATAACGCGTACATCTAATTATGCATTAAATAAATCATCAACGATACACAAACATATGCTATCCCTAATAAAAAAAAAAACGCGTATAACTAAGAATGCAGGTCCTACGTTTTCGAATGGAACCTTGAGGAACACCTGGAGTAACAGATATTAATAAATGTAAACATATTTTTTAAATAAGAATTATTTCAATAATATAATCCACAATCGTAACATTTACCATCATTAATTAGTAAAATTGCATCGGTTATTATGCCGTAAAGTGATAACAAATCCTTAGTATTAATAATAATGAATAAAGTATGAATCTATGATTTACTATGGTAATGAAATGTTTTCGTACCAAGAACAACGAATGAAAAGAAACGGGGAGGAGTTTAAAATTAAAATTAATAAAGGATGTTAAATATGAACGACTTGCGTTAATTTGTTACATTCATTCGTATAATAGAAAAAAGATTTTTGTTTTGTAAACCAGTGTTATAAATATCTAACACATGGGCTGAAAAGTCGCGGGCCTAACAAAGAAAACACGGTTTTTTTGGTTCAAAATTAGCTTTATTCATCAACGTAATCTCCATCAAGAACAACGCAATCATTCCAGCGCCGCTCTAACATTTCAATACCACTTTTGTAGAACGATTTATCTTTTGCCTCGAAATAGGCCTCAGTTTCAGCGATAACCTCTTCATTCGTGCGAAATTTCTTACCGGCGAGCATTTTTTTTAGGTCTGCGAACAGCCAGTAGTCGCTGGGAGCCAAATTTGGCGAATACGGTGGATGTGGGAGCAATTCCAAGTTCAATTCATGTAGTTTTGCCATTGTTTTGATTGACTTGTGACACGGTGCGTTGTCTTGATGAAACAAAATTTTTTTCATTGCCATATGCGGCCGTTTCTTTGCAATTTCGGCCTTCAAACGCTCTAATAACGCTATATAATATTCACTGTTGATGGTATTTCCTTTCTCAAGATAGTCGATGAATATTACACCACGCACATCCCAAAATACCGAGGCCATAACCTTTCCAGCCAATTGTTGTGCTTTCGGGCGCTTTGGACGAGGTTCACCAGTTGCTGTCCACTCAGATGACGGTCGTTTTGATTCCGGAGTGAAGTGATGGATCCATGTTTCATCCATTGTCACATATCGACGCAAAAATTCCGGTTTGTTACGGTTAAACATGGCCAAATACTGCTCAGAATCATCAACACATTCTTGTTTTTGGTCAACAGTGAGCAAACGCGGCACCCACTTTGAACAGAGCTTTCTCATAGTCAAATGCTCATGCAATATAAAGCCAATACGTTCTTTTGATATCTTTACGATGTCAGCTAACTCACGCAACTTCACTCTTCGATCATTCAAAACGATTTTGTGGACTTTTTTTATGTTTTTTGGTGTTACCGCCTCATTTGGACGTCCACTGCGTTCTGCATCACCGGTGTCTCTACGACCACGTTTGAAGTCGGCAAACCAACGTTTTATTGTTGTTTCTGATGGAGCGGAGTCCCCATAACACTTTTCAAGCCATTGCTTCGCTTGAACGGTATTTTTCCCATCAAGAAGCAGTGTAAAATGAAAACACGAAATTGTTTTTGATCCATTGTTTTGAAAATAACAAAAGTAGCGTGACTCTTAGCACAATAACTCACAAACTAAATTTATAAATTTTAACAGCTGTCTTTTGAAGGTTAGTACTAACTGAGAGAAAGGTGACTGCAATAAAACTAGCGTCATCTATGTGTTAGGCCCGGGATTTTTCAGCCCATGTGTTACCTAGCAAAATAAGTATTGTAAATTGAGTTTAAACAGGAACAAAGTGCTAAAGTTGACAGAAAAAAAAAAGGGATGATGCCCTAACTATACAACACATAGAAAGATAAAAATTAATAAAGGTGGGAGGCTGGGTGGCAGTAGCAATTTTGATCTACGATTTATTGTCAGGGCCAACTTAACGTAAAGAAGTTCAAAAAGTGATTGAAGAACTAAGACTAAGATATGTTCCACCTTCTAGCTCTTAGTTATTATCATTTCTTTTAAATAAAATATATGGGAAGATGTACATCTCTTGATAGATGGTGAAATATGTGGTGGTGGTGATTTAAATTACGGAAACATGTTGGAATTCTTTAATAATTACTTACATCCAACAACAAGTATAGTGATGTGCTAAATTTAGCCTTAAATTTTTTTATATTCCTTCTTCTGGAGGTTGTCGGTCAACTAACCACCAAGGGAGAAGACGTGGGTTCGAATCCTATCGAGACTGATATTTTTTCAGAAATTTAAAGACGTTAGTAAAATGCAAAAAGAATTTTTTTCTTCATCGTATCGAATTCGAAATTTAAGTCACTTGTTGATGAAAATTTCTAATTCACTTAAACGGATCGAGATATATAAGCGAATTAAAACGGTACTAAATTCATTTTTTCAATGGAGTCACCAGCAAAACATCCCCAGTGATGAGTCGGCGCAATTTCTTAAATTGATAGTAATATAAGTTGTCAGTTAAGGATCGAGTGAAAACTTTTAGCATCATTACCCTCTAAAAAAATAGGAAAGTGAAGAGACAGGAAAGCGTCAGAGGAAAACGAAGGAGACGCAAATAAATCTAGAGACCTCTGGCGGTGAGAAAAAGGCCGCTTCTCCACTAGAGGAAACTAAACGGATATAATTCCATCTGTCGACAAGAGTAACGATACCGGAAAAAAGAGGAGATCACAGATATACAACGTATCACGTGACAAATAACGTAAATTGTTTCTTCACCGTCGACCCCTCGTCACCCCTTCGTCTTTCTACTTACATACGTCTATCCCCCTATTCAATTTTTAACCGCTATTCTAGCCGCGTTGCGTTTTAATAAAACAGTTCAATAAATAAACATATCCTTTTTTTTTCTTCCGAGTTTTCATTTCTCCTCTTTTTCCGCGTTGGCTGCAATTTATGATTCCTTATTGTTAGACTGTACCGTCGTATTTAAAACCGTATATGCGTAACGCGGTGCAACTTAAACGATTATAATCCGTACATAAAAAGCTCTACGCCTTAGAGCTTAAATAGAAGTCACGATAAAATATTTTATTACGGCAACGCGAGAGAAGCGAAATCACCTCGCTCGACAATAAAAGGGAAAACTGATGGAAACACTTCCCCCCCAAAACGATAATTTTATCTTCGGGGACAAAACATGCAAATATTAGCCGAAGCTACCTTTCACTGGGTAAACCGGTGAAGACTAGGCTTCTTCTCTCTACTTATCTTCCGCAAGAATCTATAAACAATTTTATTTGCCGCGACTATAAAACGAGAACGCTATCAATCGTAAAGTAGGATAAATATGATATTTCCCTATTACAGCTTTATTTATTGCCGCTCCTTTCTTGAGGGGTTTGGATTTGATTGGATCCGAGAAGAACACCCTGTGTGTTTTGAAAAAAAAAAAAAAAAAAAAAAATCTACGAGGGTAGAAATGGAGGCTATTAATTACTAATCTGTGTCGTGCTTATGTTTTAATGGAGTGTTATTATTATCCGCAAGAGGGATGCAACGTAACACGCACTAGAAGCACACACACCTCCACCTCTTTTCCGAGCGGCATTTCACCACTACATCAACCCACCTACGCGCTTGGCTTTTGTACCGTATGCCATTCGTAATGAATTCTCGCGCTTTACTTATCATGATTTACAACAGTTATGTGTTTATTGCTGTCGAGAGACTACGACTAATTAACAAGTATTAAGCTGTAATTAGCGAGGGTCCCATTCCACGTTTGCGCGAAGAAAAATTACATCGGCGAGGGTGGGTATCCGTTAATTCTTGAAGCTTTGTTGTAATAAGAGGATATCTATGAAGAAACACAATACTACATGCTATAGATTTTGTAACTCGCAAATTGTATTCTATTCGCTTCGACCTTTTAGAAATGTCGCTATTTATAACCTTTATCATGTCCAATCAACAGTTGACTTTACCTATGATGCGGATTAACCTTTCATTGACATTCTATCAACCCACATGTTACAAGTGTTGTTGTATTGTATGTGTTCGTCAAGATTTCCCCTCGTATACGACGTACCATCTTTTTTTTTCTTCACCGTTTCAACGCTTTACAACAGTTCTTGAATGTTAAACGTGCCTTATTAGTTATAATTAATTTTCGTAGGAGCTACAAAACGACTCCGAGTTGCAAGAGATTTGCTGGCATTAAACCTCTTGTTATCTTTTATAGGAAGAAAAAGGGCCAATTTACTTCCGCTCTTTTATGTAAATAATCTGACAGTTATGTTCGCAAAGGAATGTATTACGTTCTGTCTACCCCTCTCTAGATTTGCTTTCCCTACTTTTCCGCGGGCTTCGAGCTTCTTTTTTATCATTATTGTTATTGCAACGGCTAAGTGATTCTCACTTCTTCTTTGTACATGTCAATTTCCCTGTCAGTGCTTTCTGACAGCGGAGTGCTCTGTCGCTAGTCAACGAGACGAACATACTCACGTATTAAAATAACAAAGTTTCTTATCTGTCAATTACAAGCAGGCAGAGATTGATGAGTTGCTTTCGCATTGGAGAAAAATCTGTCTCCTCGTATACATGCTTTAGAAAAGAAAGTTGTTAGAAAAAGGAGAATTTAACAAAGGAAATCGTTCTTAATGGAATGCAGGAATTATCGAAGAATTGTACCAACTTTTAATAACAGATATACCATTTATGAAATCATTTATATATACATTCTGTAATGCAAAAAAATTATTAAAAATATCTCTAATGTAAATTAACAGTCGTTAATGAGGAACTCTAAAGCAAATTGGTTCTATGAAAAGAAGAAGTGCGAGACGACAAGAAAATTGACAGTACAGTAACAATCAACAAGTTTCCTGTGAGTATTTTACCATAAATCAATCAATATTTCGGTCAGGATATTCAGCATACAGTTTGAATGATACATACTTTAGAAAATTTTGGACAAGAATAAAGAGATTAAAAGGAATCAAAAGGAAGGAAATAAAAACAATAAAAGATAAGAATAATCGACTACAAAAAGGAGCAGAAGATATACTAGGAATATGGAAAGAATATTATGAAGACAAATTTAACGCAATAAATACAGAACAAAGGATAAACAGAGAAGAACTTAACCAACAACAAGAAATAACAGAAGAAGAAGTGGAAGAAACCATACGAAAAATTAAGATAGGCAAAGCAGGCGGAAATGATGACATATTACCAGAAATGATCAAATAGACAGGAAGGAAAAAAATGGATATGGGAGATGTTAAAACGATAAGGAACAGAAGATACCAAGTGAATGCGAAAATAATCTGATAATCCCGATTTACAAGAAAGGAGAACATACCCAATGCGACAACTATAAAGCTATATGATTTACACAAGCAACAAACGACAATATCTATATAATCAAGAACTTAATAGAAAGAAAAATTGAAGAAGGAGAAGAAATGTTTCTAGTGGTCATCGATGAGAAAGCAGCCTTTGATACGATGCATAGAAGAGAGATATGTAAGTTCAAAGGAAATCGAAATCCCTAAAACCCTGCTAGATGTCATCAGAAATATATACGAGAAAGTAAGATTCAGGATACAAATTCCAGGATAAAAGGAATTCTAAATGAAAAAAGGAATAAAACAAGGTAATAGAATAAGTCCAAATAAGCAGAAACCGAACAGCACAGCATACCACAATAATAGAGTACAGAAATCTATAACCTGTTAGAGTGAATGCAGATGGTATTGTCCCGATTGCACAACTTAAAAATAAAATGGAAAAACTAATGAATATCTGGACGAAGGAAATATAAAACGTGAAAATGGAAGTAATCGTAAATAAAACTAAGGTAATTATCGTAAATAAAAACCGAGACAAAGGAATTAAGTGTAGAGGCAATACATTAGAGAGGGTAATTACATATAACTATTTTGGAAGCATACTGATAGATGACGGAAAAATAGATAGAGTTCACGAACAGAGCGAAGTGAAACATCAAGTAAGAATAGTGGGGAAAACAATATTGGAAAAATAACAAAGCAAGAACCAATAACAAAAAATAAGGAGCAAGCAATTAAATTCGTACGACATATAGTAAGGATGAAGGCAAATAGAATTACAAGAAAAATAATGGGGACAGAACACCTAAAAAAAAAAGAAGAGGAAAACCTAGGAGGAAATGGATGGACCAGATGAGAGAAATAAGTAGAATAAAAGGAAAGAACTTAGAAGAAATGAAAGGGGTGTTAGGAAATAGATGAGAATGGAAAAATGGGTACAAAAAGAACCGGAATCCTCATCCAACATCTGAGAAGGTATAAGGGTATGGGAAGAAGAAGAAGATACTTTAGGAAGAGGCGCAGCAGTCACAAAGCCTAAATATGGATAAGAATCTAAGAAATCCTCTTAATAGTGGACACGAGTATACAACACCGCATACAAGAAATGAGATAAACAATTCTAGTCGCACTCTTTAAAGTAGCAACATTCACAGACACCATAGAGACATCTGATTAAATATAACAAGTCGAAAACAACAAATTTATACAGACAAAAAAACTTTCAAACGATGTACACTACCGTCCATATATATGGGAACGACTATAAAAAGTATCAGAAATACTAATAGCTTAACATCCTGTAATACAGCACACTTTTATAACAACTATCTTATCTATCAGTAGAGACCGGATTATATGCAAAGTGTTAAAGTTAATTAGCGTTAATTAACTTTAATCAGTGTAATACATCTACATATAGACGTAAAATATAATAAATTAATAAAATAAAATATATCCACTTTGCATATAATCCGGTCTCTAGTAATTAGATTCAGTTAAATTTTAAGAAAGAATTGTTTGTAATGTAAGACGAAAGTCCAGTTCTAAGAAATAAATTTAACTCTAATAAAATTAGATCTTTCCATTTTTCATATTCTTTAATTTTATTTCATGGACACCCTGTATACATAATATAAACTATGAACAAGGTCGATATTTATATAGTTTTGATTCAAAGAATATATAAGAGAAAAATAAAATAGGACAAGAAAGAATACGTCGTTCTAGAAATGCTACGACCACAAAAGGAATTTTTAATTTTATTTGTTTGCAGAGGCAGCAAACATTTTTATGAATCATTTAAAACAGTTATTGCGATGACCGATGTTGTATTTGAATGCATTAATGTAGTATACGGACTACGAAATCGCCATCCATAAAATTAATTGGCCCTAACTCGTAAATCTATAAATTTATAATTTCCTGCTATAAATGTTGACCGGCGCTGCGTATGTAGGGCCCCGTACTAACGTTGCGAGTTTCGATTTTATGATAAAAGTCCGTACGATCGATGTAAAATCAGAACGTTACCAACAGTCAACTTTGTTAAAGCGCAGCTTTCATAAATAATAGAGTCCGAAATGAATTAACATGTAAATTTTACCCTACGAGAATTGCCGTTTTATATACATAATTAGAAATTGTCATAATTGTCGCCCAGACAGGATGTCGGTGGCAAGCCGTGCTATTTTCTTTTCTTCACCATCAACAGGGAAAATTTACACGTAATTGTTGGACGCCTCGGAAAGCACCCTACGCAACATCGCTCTCAAATTTTTAGAAGGGTTAAATTATGACCACGATGTACCACCGACAAATCAATTAATGGAACAATAAAATTTACATAAATATTACATTCTCATCTACGCTCCACGAAGTGTATTATTAATATCGTATATTTTGAGGAACTGAATTAGAATTTATGCCGTCTAGTTTAATTGTTAAATCACAACCCATTTAATTTCTAACTCTAATAGGAAAAGACATATACGACGCAAAGGGTTATTGACGAAGCTAGGTAAACCGCAACACGTGTCCTATGTCACCAAGTCTCAAGGAACAGACTATTACATCGTTCCAATTATGTAATACTCCAATGAAAAAAAAAAAGACACGAAACAGCTGAGATACCATATGATAACCGTTTTCGTTAGAGAGCATTAAAGCGCATTACATTATTAACAGTTTTGGTAACAAGGAACGTCTGCGCTGAAGCAATTTAGACGTCAAAAAGTGCGTTCTGGGATTACACGTGTTAAAAACATTTTTCGACATCGACGAACGTATAAACGACGTGTTGACATTTCAAGTCTGTCTTTATCCATTCCCTTACGATTCCGATATTAGTGGTCTTCTCTGTGTTAAACGCGCTTAGACCTTTTAACGTTATATAAACAAGTTTTGCAACGTGTCATATGCATGTTACGCAGTTAGGAAAAAGATCTACTAGCCTAATAGAAGACGAAGAACTAAAAATACGTGCGTACGTTTTAGAAAAATGCGACGATCTATTTTTTGTACGGTATACCACCGCTGGATCATTGGAATTCCCTTTGTTTTACTTCGAAATGCAGCGTGGGGGAGTGTATACCGTTTTATTTTTAAAAATAACGCGTATATTTCACATCAAAGTCATTAAAAAATTAAAATTCAAACTTATGCTGGTCATTGCCAATAGTCACATGCGGGTTGCGTATGCAAATTAGAATAGAGGAGATCGGGGCATAGTCGAGTTGGTCATTTGATAAATTATAAATCGCATCAATTGGACGTGAACTTGAATGCATCGCAAGCGGTTACGAATTGACCATTCACTAACGGTAACGATAGCCCTTATGCTTAATGATTTTCAAACATTAGATTCGTTCTTTTATGAATTGATAACCCGAGGATGATGTAACAATAACAGCTGAGTGATTTACTCATTAAAAGAAAGGGGTGGTTTGACAAACAAACGGTATATACGAGATTAATTATAAAAGATTGAGATAATTATCTCAAAATTTATAGAAACACAGGTTTATAATTGTATAACAATAAATCTAAGGAATATAAAAAATATGTTAAACAGGATTCCAATAATCATATTAGAGATATTCACCTACAGTGAAAATGATGCAATGGTATATAATTTGGTAAGATGCTGAAAATGTTAGGTAGGTAATAATGAATTAATTATTTTTAAAAGTTAAAAAAGAAATAATATTTAATTGGGTTTCTTTAGATTTTATAATTAATTATAATCTATTTGAAACAGATTCCAGAATTACTTTTTTGCAAGGTATTTCAAAAAAGCAAATTATATACCGCAGCATCATTTTTACTGTGAGTCACTGTATATATTCACGCGAACTCCAACAGACTCTGGCCTTACATTAATGCTAAACTGAATTTTGCACATATACTAGGTATTGTTGTTATCTAACTCCTACGCCTAATAACGCTTTTGCTTCGCATTTCTCTAACATTATCGTTACTACTAACCATCCCAATAACGATACCTTGATTTTCGGTTGTCGATGATTTTAAAATTTTTCGTAGAATATACTCCACTGCAGATAGTGACATTTTGCAGGGTGACCTGGTATCTATTTATTTTATTTACCGCTAAATACTGCTAAGTGCTAAAGCGATGACGGTTCTCCGTAAATACAATAAAATATGCGTAAAATATTGGCGGTATAAATTTAATCAATCCCCCATTTTCCTGTCTTTCAGGAAAAAGTTAAGTCTTACTCATATAGGTTTTAAGACATGGGCTGAAAAGTCCCGGGCCTAACAAAGAAAACACGGTTTTTTTGGTTCAAAATTAGCTTTATTCATCAACGTAATCTCCATCAAGAGCAACGCAATCATTCCAGCGCCGCTCTAACATTTCAATACCACTTTTGTAGAACGATTTATCTTTTGCCTCAAAATAGGCCTCAGTTTCAGCGATAACCTCTTCATTCGTGCGAAATTTCTTACCGGCGAGCATTTGTTTGAGGTCTGCGAACAGCCAGTAGTCGCTGGGAGCCAAATCTGGCGAATACGGTGGATGTGGGAGCAATTCGAAGTTCAATTCATGTAGTTTTACCATTGTTTCGATTGACTTGTGACACGGTGCGTTGTCTTGATGAAACAAATTTTTTTTCTTTGCCATATGCGGTCGTTTCTTTACAATTTCGGCCTTTAAACGCTCCAATAACGCTATACAATATTCACTGTTGATGGTATTTCCTTTCTGAAGATAGTCGATGAATATTGCACCACGCACATCCCAAAATACCGAGGCCATAACCTTTCCACCCGATTGTTGTGCTTTCGGGCGCTTTGGACGAGGTTCATCAGTTGCTGTCCACTCAGATGACGATCGTTTTGATTCCGGAGTGAAGTGATGCATCCATTTTTCATCCATTGTCACATATCGACGCAAAAATTCCGGTTTGTTACGTTTAAACATGGCCAAACATTGCTCAGAATCAACACGTTCTTGTTTTTGGTCAACAGTGAGCAAATGCGGCACCCACTTTGAACAGAGCTTTCTCATAGTCAAATGCTCATGCAATATAAAGCCAATACGTTCTTTTGATACCTTTAGGATGTCAGCTAACTCACGCAACTTCACTTTTCGATCATTGAAAACGGTGGGCGTCCACTGCGTTCTGCATCATCGGTGTCTCTACGACCACGTTTGAAGTCAACAAACCAACGTTTTATTGTTGTTTCTGATGGAGCGGAGTTCCCATAACACTTTTCAAGCCATTGCTCCGCTTGAACGGTATTTTTTTCCCATCAAGAAGCAGTGTAAAATTAAAACACGAAATTGTTTTTGATCCATTGTTTTGAAAATAACAAAAGTAGCGCGACTCTTAGCACAATAACTCACAAACTAATGAATAGAATATCATGAAATTTTAACAGCTGTCTTTTGAAGGTTAGTACTAACTGAGAGAAAGGTGACTGCAATAAAACTAGCGTCATCTATGTGTTAGGCCCGGGACTTTTCAGCCATTGTGTTAGTTCTATTGTATGGAATTCGGGATAATATGAATTTAGTTGAGATGCTACAGCGTAAATTTTTGAAAACTTAACATTTCCATAAATACCACGTTCCTTTTGAGGAATAGATTAACTTTTTATCTTCCCATGACTAACACGTGTCACGTGGAATTACATCTAGATTTGATTTGTTTAAGATTACTATCAATGCTTTGAGGCAACTTTTGTTTGAGTAATTTTTCTGTTGCTTAAGAAATTTTTGCATTTACTCATGTTTTATAATAGTTATCATGGTAAGATTATCCTGTATACTGTTGGGTAATAAATTATTATTAATAATTTAAAGCCGCGTACACATTTGATATGTTCTATTATTGATCAATACATCGTTAATTGGGAATTGAAAATTTTAACGTTTGATCCATTATAACGTAGGTACTTCATATGCAAACAGATAACTGAATAGTTAGTAGCAAACATAGATTGATGTAGTGCACTTAAATATTCTGTGTGGTGCGGTTATGGATCCTCCCCTGTTCTATTAGTAGAAAATCATAGGGATAAATTGGCATTTTAGCGAAATAGCTCGGATTTTCCATCGCACGAACAAAGAAGGGTAGTGTTCAGTGGATGATATCGGTAGATAGGAATCGGAAAACAGAAATTCAACGGTTGAGTGCGCTTTAATACAGGACATCAATTAGTGAGTCATTTCAAGCGTGAGAAAACAAACAATTATACGTGAAGTGAGGAGTAAGAACATCCCTCAAGAGTGCGCTTGTCACGGTTATCCGCCATGGTTCACCCCTTTTTCCTACGTTCATTGTAGGACACGAAACGGTGACCGCTTGACCGCTGGCCGAAAACCGACGCATTCGTGTCAATTTGTTGGATATTAAACTAACACAAAGGACCGGCCAGGCTCGCGTTATATATCGAATCTCGATTTCCCAGAGAATCCCGATCTTCTCATTTCGGATTTGTTTACAGGACCCTGGCGGCATGAAATCCTTAGTTCGCAGGACGTCGATATCATTATTTCCATGATGGCCTACGAGAAGTTGTGTATATCGGATTTCATTTTGATTGGGGTTCGAAACCGAATCTTCTCAGGTAGATTGATATATCCTTGCAGAAGCTATAACAAGGATATATGATACCTACGTCGGCTGGACAACTCAAAGCCTTAATCTGACATGCATTTAATTTTTTTATGATTTCGCTTTGAAAAATAATCTAAACCTTATTTAAACTTAAACTAGTTGGTATATTTCGTATATAATATAATATAAATATATTCTAATTGCATATAACATGAGTTCAAATAAATTTTACGTCAAATATCTTAGATAAATGTCAAAATCAAAACGAACATTTTTAACTCAATGAAATATGTTTACTTGCATACAAACAAGTAAAATTTCATAAAAATTGGTGAAAACAATTTTAACAAGTCCTGTCGACTATGCATCTGAACGAATACTCTATCAAATTGATAACTAATGCAACTGAAAATAGTACAAGTTACGATATATATTGGAATGGACCACTAGAGTTAAAATTTATGGTATATGTATATAATTAGAAGTATATTATACACTAATATAATAAGAAATAGAGTGGAGTATGCATCGAAAGGACAAAAAAGGAAATATCTTAGATACTATTACGTATTCCGGTTTGTTACGTTAAAACATGGCCAAACACTGCCCAGAATTATCAACACGTTCTTGTTTTTGGTGAACAGTGAGCAAACGCGGCACTCACTTTGAACAGAGCTTTCTCATAGTCAAATGCTAATGCAATATAAAGCCAATACGTTCTTTTGATATCTTTACGATGTCAGCTAACTCACGCAACTTCACTTTTCGATCATTCAAAACGATTTTGTGGATTTGTTTGATGTTTTCTGGTGTTACCGCCTCGTTTGGACGTCCACTGCGTTCTGCATCATCGGTGTCTCTACGACCACGTTTGAAGTCAGCAAACCAACGTTTTATTGTTGTTTCTGATGGAGCGGAGTCCCCATAACACTTTTCAAGCCATTGCTTCGCTTGAACGGTATTTCTTTCCCATCAAGAAGCAGTGTAAAATTAAAACACGAAATTGTTTTTAATCCATTGTTTTGAAAATAACAAAAGTAGCGTGACTCTTAGCACGGGACTTTTCAGCCGATGTGCTAAACACATTCGCATGAATAGAAACTTGCGGCTTACGCTTTCATTTACTTCAGCCGGTTTATCAGTAGAAGTTTTACACAGAAATTTAAAACTTTTAACACGCGAATGAGTGAATTTATGTATATCATCGGAGAGAATATCAATATTTTTATTACAATTTAAACAACTTGCGGAATTCATTTCAACACATATCGGAAAAACTGAATAATAATATTTTTACATAAAGAGTAAATTTACATAAAAAAAACGTTTGAAAATTTAAATTTGAACTCTCAAGAACGCCTCTGGTATGCCGATGAAACGAGCAACTGTATATGTAACGGACTATTTTTATTTATAGAATGTTCAAACGCAAAAAAATTATTTGTCTGCAAAACGTAAACATGGGCAATTGCTTTGACTCTCAGATGAATGGTACCTATACAATAGTACTTTCTATTGTACGTTATCAGACATGTTAACAATGTGAAAACCCACCTCTGCGCTCAAGTAACCTCGCCCGCTATAGACCTGCTATTTTTAAGTTTGCAGTGCGAAAACATTTTCCTTTTAGCTTATGGTAAATTTACCTCTAGTTTATATTACTGCTATCGCACAGATACTAATAAATTACCCTCCGTAATATTCTATATATTCTCTATTATCGTGACTGAACAATGTAAATTACGGAACGCAACATAATCGAGTCACGCCTTTTAACTAACGGGAATATGCGTGTCCTGTCAAAATTACCGCATCGTTTCGAAAACTAGCCATTTCATTTACTTTCCCGGTCTAGATTGATATCTACCAATCATGATTTTTAAGTTATCAACGAGTTCGCGGTCCTTTTCACCCCCTAAAAACACCCTTACTGATAGAATTGCTACAATATAGGGACAAACATGAAATTCATGATATGTATAGTAAGAGAAATTACAATAGTCTAATAAAAAAATTTAATAAAAAATTCCGCTTTTCTAATAAATAAATATACAGGATGGTTTTAAACTTCATTGGATATGTCGTATATCTGTTAGGCAAAATTATTAATGCAAAAGGGAGTTACTTTGAAGAAATATTATAACAGTATGTATACTAGAATAAGAACAATTTTGTCAATAAAACATTTTAAGTTAATGAATAAGGTTTGTTTCTTTAATAAATTTCCCGCAAGTATTTGTCTAGTTTATTTTGTTATTTTATATAATGTGATTATGTGATTATGAACAGCAGTGTATATATTAAAATAGCACACGCCACTGACAAAATTTCATTTTTTTTCCGCGAAAATTCGATGGCGTAGTGTCATGTCTACATATTGGATGCCACTCTACCTGTTGCTTATCGTGCATCATAGACTATTGCAAGAAAAACAAATTGGGAATTTCTGTTTTATACAAAACTCATCGTTACACACCCTGTATATAACTCCAAAGCGCTGCGTGCGAAATATACTTCATAAAGATTTTTACAGAAAGCGAAATTTTATTCGGAGTTATTATAATGGCAATATATGAATATATAACTAAATAAGAAGAAAAGCTATCTTAATGAAAAGAATAAATTAATACAAAATATATCATGGTAGGCGTCGTATAATACGCGGGGGGTGATGAGGGGAAAGAGATGTATGAGCCGGGTAGTAACCCTTTCTGTAATATAGTAGGAGCATGCGGGTCAAAGAGGATTACGAATGATAACGCATTCCGAGGTCCATGTCATGGCTAATTTGCCAAAACTACCACGACAATGTTTGACATAATGCATGACAAGTGTTAGCGACGCTTCACAGAAATTAATTAATATCAACTGAATGCGGCCAAGGCACTCGCATTGTTGCGTTGCGTTAATTTTAATATTGGCGCTCCCCGTTCAAATTTTTAATCAAGAATTTCAACGGTACCGAATTTAAACTGGCGAATTGTTTAAATTTTCGGCGAAATTAAATTTGCTTTTGATTATAACTTCGATGGAATTTAATATTATATAAAATCAAATGTTCTTCCTATATAGAGTGCATTTTTTTACTATACAAAATTGTTCGAGCGTGAAACATGAAATTATTTAGTAATTTAAATACATAAATAGCCATTTTGTCACTACATATCCCTTTTAACGCTTTCGTAATTAACTAGCAATTGATTGTTGATTGTGATATATAATAGCCTTAAAAGCCGTAATGGTCGGCAATAATAGCAAACGACGTCGATGTGAATATTGATAATGACTACTATGTTAGACAACCTTATTGTAACGTGTTTAAAATACATGTGTTAATGCTATGTCCATTGTAT